>OX463245.1:17002500-18202500 GCA_949820135.1 Sylvilagus floridanus | reverse complement strand
GGCAGAGGTCCAAGGAATTAGGCCACCTCCCACTGCTTTCCAGGTGCATTAGCTGGAAGCTGGATTGGAAGTGGAGCAGCAGGGATTCAAACCTGCACCTAAATGGAATGCGAGTACCACAGGCAGTGGCTTTACTGGCTACGTCACAGCACCAGCCCCTATCTTTGAATTTAAGACACATCTGAATCACCCAGTATACTTAACTTCATATCATCTTCAATGATGCTATTTTCAACTAAGTTCATATTCACAAGGTTTTTTGAGACATGGACATAGCTTCTGGAGGAATTCCATTCAATACACCACAAGACCTAAAATATTAAAATGCTTAATAAAAGATATTTTGTGGTTACATCAATAAATTTTATGATGTTAAAGGAAGATATCTAGGATAGGACACTGAATGTTAAAGTTTCCTCAGGTAACAAAAATCATCATTTTTCTAAAATTAAATATTTATGTAACATTACATTCAGTTGTTAAATTTTATCAAAATAATTCTACAGAGAAGAAGCCATGCCTTTCCACTTACTATTATATCTCAAGACCTTAATTCAGTGTCCTGCATTTAGTGGGAGCTCAATAAATACTAATTAAGCAAATAAATGGATAGCCACATATAATATGTCACAAGTTTCACAGCTGAAGCAGAGCTCTAGAAACTGAGTATTACATTTACCATTACTATTATTGGGAGAATATTTTTTGTATTTGTTTTTCATATAAGCCAGATGAATCATATGTTAGTACTATAAGAAAGTACCCAAGAGGAATTCATCTTGCTGTTTGGCTTGGAATTAGCATGACACAGTTATTCAGGGAGCCATATGGTTCTGATTAGTTAGATTTAAATCAGATTAAAGAAGCAGATCAAAGGAATTCCTTTCAAGATAATGTTGTTGTTCAAAATGTTTTATGAGTTACCAGAATCAGGAGAGTGTCAGACCAAGTACCAGAAAGTATCTTCCACTTTCTAAAAGCTTCATTGGAGATTAGTCTTTTAGATCAGGAAGAAATTACATTTTTGAAAATCTCTTATTAAAATGCAACTATTTCCTAGGACGAATCATATTTTAGATTCTCTACTAAGCAATACAAGTATGTGGAACAAATACTCTGTGTGGCATTATATTTGATATCAGTAAATCTATCATGATAAACAGGATATTGCTCTTGCTCACAAGTCTGTGATCCAGAGGCACTGTCAACATCTGTACAATTGAATCCAATTCAAGGCAGAACATCTTATATTTCCAAATAAAGGTACTAAATTTCATAGGAACAAGAAGGAGGAAGCTATTAAATCTGAATGAAAGAAGGCAGGGTTAGAACTTGACATGGATTTTGGAGAGGATTTTGAGAAGGAAAAATGAAGGAGAAATTGGCAGGTTAAACTGCGTCTTGCGATACCTGCATCCCATACTAGAATGCTGTTTTGAGTCCCAGCTACTCTACTTCTGATCCAGATTCCTGCAAATGCACCTGAGAAGCCAGCAGAGGATGGTTCAAGTACTTGATACCCTGTTACCCATGTGAGAGACCAGGATGACGTTCCTGGCTCCCAACTCCTGGCTTTGGCCTGGCCCATGCCAGGATGTTGCAGTCATTTGGGAAGTGAACCAGCAGATGGAAGATTCTCTCTCTCTCTCTCTTGCTCTCTCACTCTCGCTCTCGCTCTAGCTCTCTTGCTTTCTGTCTCACAATCTATATATCTTTCTCTCCAATTGTCTTTGAAACTGTCTTCAAGTAAATGAAGAACTAAATCCTAGTTTCTTTTTTTTTTTTTTTAAAGAAGGAAAAGCTATCTGAGGCTGAACAGAGCATTTTGGCGTCAGCAGCCAAAGTGGGAAAGGGAAAACAGAGAAACTGAGTAGAGCAGCAGGAAGGAAAGTGCCAACAGCTCCTAGGTACCCCTATTCTAAGTATTTCCTAAGATTGCAAGGAAAGCTTAGCGGCTCAAACAAGCACCATGATGCTGGATTTTTACACTAAAGGTCAATGAGAGAGAGTCAGAGATGTGTGAACAGAAAAGAATGGCTTTGGGGAAGATCAAGAGCAATGCTGAATGCTGTGGACTAGAAAGGAATCCTCTGAACTCATTCCTATCCGTCTGTAGATTCTTAGGTTGATCTTGAGGTCACCCATGTTGTAGAGCCCAGTGGGTGAGCCCTCATCTACTCTCAGGCTGCCCAGAGCTGTTGTCTTGCAACACAGAGAACAGCACCTCCACTTGGCAGCTTCTAAGTGAACGGCTCAGACACCCACCCAAGCTTTCTCTCAGCTGGGCTTGTCATGCTCTTGGTATCCTTTCCTTCACATTTTCCAGTGCCAGCCTTAGTGTTACTTTTTCTTTTTGCTTTCTCATTTTCTCTTTTGTCTCTTCATATTTCTTTATTCCCCTGAATGCTCTTGTGTTGATTGATGTATTCACAAGTGTTTCTAGCGGAACCAAAAAGACAGTACTACAAAAAGCCCTTAACAAAAGGCCAGTTAGTTGCGCCCAAATATTTACAAAGGAAAAACTATCTATTTAACTGACTTGGTGAGGCAAAAAGTGTTTGCTTAACTGGAGAAATTGCATCTTCAGGGCAATGCATTTCCATAGCCTAACAAAGAATTAACGGCACACCTAGTGTGGAAAGAGCACTTAAAAGCCTCAGCCTATGCCTGGGAGCTCAAAATTGCTGTTTTCAAGCGTCTGCTTCCTGCCGAGCGGCTTTTGTTCCCTTCAAGAAAGAAACTTCCTTCATCTATTATGGCTGACATATGCTTCTAATTTTCTTGCGCATACAGTCTTTTCTCAAGACGACTTCATGCATCTTATATAGGGCTTTCAAAAACAATTTGTGAGGGAAAAATGAGTATCTAACAGCAAAATGCATGTCTGAGGGTCTTCAGGCAGGGGAGTTATCTCTTAATTAGATTTTTTTTTCATCTATAGAGATAAGGTTTTTTTTTTAAACGCTGGATTTTTCCATTGTTGTTGCTGAAGCTCAAAGATGGAAATTAGTGATTCCCTAAGATGCACGTTGTCACTATTTAAAAAGGAATTATTGAAAGTGGGCACATGTGGGGCATTGTTATCTGAGATTTCATTTGGGCAGTGTGAGGACATTGACGTAACATTGACTTTTGTTAACTTTTGGTAGTTCTGGCAGACTTGAAATAGTTATACTATCTAATCTAAAAAAGAGCTGGTTGCCTCATGTTTACTTTTAGTCTGTTTCCTAACAATTTATTTTTCATTAATAACATCGGAATGATTTTTTTTAATTCCTATTCTTTTTCAAAAATAAGAGTAAAATTAAGAATAGCTTTCAGGTTTTATTTCCTTTTGTTTCAAAGACACATATTTATTAAATGAAATTAACAAGTACTACATCTGTCATATTTTAATGCTCTTTGTTAAAGGAAGAAGGGAGAGTTAGCCTTCTCCGGGAAAAGAGAATTGAAATTCCACAATGTCTGCTTACCTGAAGCCTCTGAGACTGGCATAGAGAAGACAATTTTTCCTTTCTTTATATCATAGTCTGAAATTCATTCTTAAAAAGGTAAATCCCAAGATGACTTCCAAATGGAAATTTTCTTTCCTGCTTATAAGGCTTAGGTTAGACTTTTCCAAATTAATGTCTTCCTAAGATAATTTTAAACAAAAACAGCTACCTCGCTGATATCCCATGATCTGTGTCTTGTCACAAAATCCAGTCATTAGATCCACTGGTAGATGAACGAACTTTGCCTTATCTATAGCTTTAGCTGGAATAGACCAAACATAGTAAAAAAATGTATATGGAACAACACTTTTGCCCCAGTGTCAGATTACAAAAAAGGCTTCTGAATTTTGATTTTTCCTATATTAAATAAGTTGAGACAAAAATACCACAAGATAATGAGAAAGTCAATGAAGCAGTCAGGCAATGGCCTAAGCCAAACTTGGGGACAATCTTTATTCATTGCTATTCTCATAGAAAATATACGTGGTGCCTGAACTCCCTGAGCCACATGGCATGGATGTTTGAGCAAGCTTCTTTGTCCATAAGATCAGCATTTGACTTCATCATACCTTTAGGCTAATTTCTTTTTATTGTGGTTAGAAGAGAGTTTTTGGATACATAAGACCATTTATTGACAACTGATTACTGAAGAAGTATACTGCAGAGTTAGAAGGAGACAGAACATAGGAGTTCCAAGATTAGCTTTGCCATATACTCAGTCTGTGACCTTGGGAAAGACAAATTAAAAATTCATGTAGCTTTTTATTTTCTGGCATTGTATGCACTGCTAGAAATTCCAACTATTCAATTCTACCTAAGTCATTTAACTATTCAGTATACCCAAGACTATAGTGCTCATGGCTGTGAAAATTAAAAAAAAAAAAAAAAGAAGATAAAATATATAGGAGCCTAGATGGCTTGGTATGTTATTTTTACTTCTAAAATTCCATTTATCTGAGAGACTAAGAGGGAGACAGATACATAGACAGACATAGCCACCACCCACTTTTTCACTCCACACATGCCAGCAATGGCTGGGGGAGAGCCAGGCCAAAGCTGGAATTAGGAACTCAATCCTGTATTCCTACTTGCATATGTCATAGAAACTCAACTACTTGAATATCACCTGCTGCCTCCCATGCTGCACATTAATAGGCAGCTTGAATCAGGTGCAGATGTGGAACTCAAACCTACATACTCTGATATAGGATGTGGGTACCCACACACTTATTTGTTATTTTGATCTTAAAAATTTCACATGACAACTAATTTTGTTCATTTAATAATGCAGATATCCTTATTTCTTGTAACCAACATTATCCTAAAATTTGTATTAGCAGACATACTAAGAAATTCTCCTTAAAGCAAAGGATTCTTCTACAGCATGAGAAATTTTATTTTATCACTCAAAATATTAAAATAAACACATGAAGGGATGGGCATTGTGACACAGAGTTCAGCCACTGCTTGCTTGCAATATCAGTGTTGGTATGAGTACTGTTCCCCACTGCCAATCAAGCTCCCTACTAATGTACCTGGAAAAGCAGTAGAAGATGGCCAAAGTGTTTGGGCCCCTTCTGCCAGTGTGGTAGTCCCAGACAGAATTCTTGGCTCCTGGTTTTGGCCATGGCCCCGCTCAGATTGTTGAGACTATTTGAAGAGTGAATCAACACACGGAAGATTCTCTTCCTTTCTCTCTCTTTCTTGCTCACTCTCTTTCTCTGCCTTTCAGTTGAATAAAGTAAAATATTTTAAAAAATAAACATGTATGGTTTAGAGATAAATTCCCATGCCTGTATGTTGTGATTTTGTGGCCTTTCGCAGAGTAATAATATATTCACCCATGCTCACTGACTTTAGGGTTGGCCATGTTTCCTGCTTTGACCAATGAATGTTAATGGACATGATAGCTTCATGCATCCATAGTTTGTTTTGTGCTCTTTCCTTGTACCATTAGCCACAAGAATGTGTCCCCAGTATCCAAATCAATAAGAATGAAGAACACAAAGAGGAATGGAATCTGAAACACAGCCTAAAATAGATGTTTATGGTGTAAGCCTTGGAGATTATGAGGCAATTACACAGAAAACTGAAATGTAAAAGTGTGTGCCATGTTCTATTGTGTTTTTTAGAGTAGAAAGAGAATATAGACCGTTCTTGCAGAGTCAGTAAGATTATGAAAGCCTTGACAAAAGAAAATGGATGTGATGAACAAAAAAAAGATTTCTCAAGTGTCTTCAACATTTTGTAAATAGGGGAGGGATTCCTAAATAAGTTCAAAGATAAAGATACTGTCCTTTTGAGGAAATAGACAGTGTAGGGTAAAGAAACACCTTTACTAAGTCCTTAACATAAAAAATAGCACATTGTATCAATCTGCATTCCTTCCAGCAGTATTTGAAAGTATTTGTGACTTCAAAACCTTAACAAAACTTGATATATCAAATTCATTAATTTTAAGGTAGCTGATAAGTGGGAAATCATGCTACTTTATGTTTCATTTTCATATACAAATTGAATATTTGTATTTATGTTTCTGCCAATTCTCTTTCATATCATGCCCCGTATATTATATTGGATGAAACTGTTTTGCTCATACATATAAACTTATGTTTAAAATCTTTTTATACCAACTGTCAGTAATTCATTAACTATAATAGTTTAGTCCATGAGAATATGTTCTCAAAAATGTAAAAATGTATATATGAGTAACTCCATAAACTGTAACTTAAAGTAATTCACAAAAAATGTTCTGGGGGAGAATGAAGTCCTAAATTATCTTTAAAACAGAACTGCTTTAATCATCCCATCCTTCATTAAACAAAATTCTAAATGGCTATTAAAAACGTGTTCCATATGTGCTGGGATGAAAGAATTTCCAAGATTTCTTGAAGAAAACCAAGGAAACTTTAAAAGCACTTGCCAGGAGCAATGGGAATAAAAAATCCAGATAGGAGAAGTATTCAGATGGGATCTTTTTACTTTATGCCTTCCTATATTTTTTATAATGAGAGCACATTAACTGTAACAATAAATTTTCAAATAGCAGTACAAAATATCCTTTAATAATTTTTAGACCTAGAAATTCAAATGACAAGAAACAAGCAACTAGAAACAACACCATCAGCAATTCCACTGTTGAATTGCTCTCCTGTTACATACTTAGGTACATAAGAATGCATTTTTATAGTTTTGTTACCGTTTTTCACCTAATAATATATGATGATGCTAATATTCTTCAAAAACATTTTTTCTTTGTTTTTTAATTGAAAAATTATTGTTTCATATTACACATATGAGTGAGATCACAGATATTTGTTTTCCTGCACCTAGTTTATTTTACTTAAAAAATATTCACTAAATCTATCCATGTTGTCACAAGTGAAAGGAATTAACCTGTCCCTTACAGTATAATGCATTTTGCTATTCTTTTCTCTTTGGTATTTATACTGTTTTCCACTTTTTCATTATAATAAGTGATGTTTCAATACAAACTTTGTTTTTACAATTTTAGATGATTTCTTAATTCATATTTTATGAATCTTTAAAATATATTGTTTGCCTTAAAAGAACAATCAAAACTTACATTTTTAGAAGATTTTATTTATTTGAGAGGTACAGTTACAGACAGAGAGAGGGTGACAAAGACAGAAAGGTCTTCCATCCACTGGTTCACTCCACAATGGCTGTAATGGCCAGAGCGAGGCTGATCTGAAGCCAATCTGAAGCCAGGAACCAGGAGCTTCTTCCAGGTCTCCCACACAGGTGAAGGGGCCCAAGCACCTGGGCCATTTTTTATTGCTTTCCCAGGCCATAGCAAAGAGCTAGATTAAAAGAGGAGTAGCTGGGGCTCAAGCAGGTGGCCAGATGGGATGCCGACACTGCATTTGGACAATTAACCTACTGCGCCACACAGCATCGGCACCATAATTCTTGTATAGCAGCGTTGCTTGTGTCTCTGGTGTTAGGGGAACAATGAGGTCAATAGAATGATTTTTGATGCTCTGCTTCACATATGGAAAAAAAAGATTGTGAGATAAAAAAGAAAAGCAGAATAATGGAAACTTGCTGGGATTCTCATTCAAATGATGCTAAAAGGACCTTTCCAAGTGAGGCAACCAATATTATCATTAAATAAAACTTCAGGGCTGTCTCTGTGGCATAGCGGGAAAAGCTGCCGCCTGCAGTGCCAGCATCCCATATGGGCACTGGTTTGAGTCCTGGCTGCTTCACTTCCAATCCAGCTCTCTACTATGGCCTGGGAAACCAGTACAAGATGGCCCAAGTCCTTGGGACTCTGCACCTGTATGGGATATTCGGAAGAAGCTCCTGGCTCCTGGCTTTGGATTGGCACAGCTCTGGCAATTGCGGCCAATTGGGGAGTGAACCAGCGGATGGAAAACCTTTCTCTCTCTCTCTCTCTCTCTCTCTCTCTCTCTCTATCTCTCTGCCTCTTTTTTCTCTGTGTAACTCTGACTTTCGAATAAATAAAATCTTTAAAAAAAAATGAAACTTTAAAAACATGTTTGAGATAATAAATCAGTTGTGACCAAATATATAACCTATCAAAATTCTGGTTTTGCAAAATTTGTGTGTATTTTATAGAACAGGTTGTATAATAAAAACTTGCCCCATTTGACCATTTTGAATATACATAAATGAAAATACATTATATAACATAATGCTCTATTCTTTTTTTCAAGACAGAACAAAAGTCCTATATTAAATAGTTCTAGTGATAGAAAGCTTGTCCCTGCTTTTATGAAATGTTTTGGGTTTGGGAGGCTTTGGGTAAATAGTACAATTTCAACATTTTTCATTATAGGGCCCAGTGCTGTGGCACAATGGATTAATGCCCTGGCCTGAGTGCCAGCATCCCATATGGGCACCGGTTCAAGACCTGGCTGCTCGACTTCCCATCCAATTCTTTGCTATGGCCTGGGAAAGCAGTAGAAGATGGTCCAAGTGCTTGGGCTCCTGCACCCATGTGGGAGACCTGAAAGAAGCTCCTGACTCCCGACTTCAGATTGGCACAGCTCTGGCCATTGCGGCCAATTGGGGATTGAACTATTGAATGGAGACCTCTCTCTCTCTCTCTCTGCCTTTCCTCTCTCTGTGTAACTCTGACTTTCAAATAAATAAATCTTAAAAAAATTAACATTATAAATGGAAAAATGTTTTTCACCATATTGTTGATTTCTAGGAACATATTCAGCAAAACTCTCATTTCCAGAAGTTAGATTAAAAAATTATCAATATTGGACCATTTCCTCATTTTGTAAAAGCCTACAAAATTCAGGAATTGCTGAATAAGATATTTGAAATCTTTTACAAAATGTGACTGGCTAGGAACTCTAGGTCAGTAAATATTTACTGGTATGACTACTACATTTCATCTTTAAGGGCTTTTTTCATTACATAGGAAAAAATAATACTAAAATATTTATCTTAATTGGATAATCTGTGTTTCCTTCATCAGAATTTTGAGATAGAAAAACAACCTTTTCCCTTTGGGCCTTGTCTACTCACATTGATAGAAAAGTATATTTAACTGTTGCCTTTGTAGTGTTTTTAGAATAACATGAATTATTTTATTTTTAAATTTATTCTTTACCTGTACATTGCAGTTAATAAGATATATTTCTTGGGTTCTAATTAAGAATGGTGAACAAAAGGAATAGATACTAATGTGAAGATCACAAGGCATTATCTATTGGATTTGCACAGCATACCATCTTACAATGACAGAACACTTGATTTTGCCACAGGGCAAGTTAGCATAAACATGGCTGACTATAGACATAAAGCAGCAACAGAGTCCCTAGTCCATTCTCATGTCAGAGCCTGCTCATATTATTCCTGAGACCATAGCCTCAGTTCACTTCTTGCTGAAATTGAAGCACTTCTTATTTAAAACTATATCCAGTTCACTTGATCCTGTTGTCTGTATTGGTGGCCCAGTTTGTCCAAGCAGCAATAGATCCTCAAAGATAGATAGAGAGGTCATATCTTGCCAGTGTCCCATTTAGTCAAGAGGGAGTCTACATCAAACTTAGCTTGGACTCCAATTATTACATCTGAGTCCAATAATATCAGAGCACAAGGTGAAATTTACACATGGTCAAACTTTAAATACCAGATTTCGTCTCTTAGTGGTAAGGCACTCAACTTGAGTCATGTATAGAGATATTAGAAAACCAACAACAACAACAAAAAAAAAACAAACATTTTTTCTTCAAGATGTCCTGTTAGGAGCCACTCTGGTGCACAAATCTTTTTTTTTTTTTTTTTTGGACAGGCAAAGTGGACAGTGAGAGAGACAGAGAGAAAGGTCTTCCTTTGCTGTTGGTTCACCCCCCAATGGCTGCCACAGCCAGCGTGCTGCAGCCGGTGCACTGCGCTGATCGGAAGCCAGGAGCCAGGTGCTTCTCCTGGTCTCCCACACGGGTGCAGGGCCCAAGCACTTGGGCCATCCTCCACTGCACTCCCAGGCCACAGCAGAGAGCTGGCCTGGAAGAGGGGCAACTGGGACAGAATCCGGCACCCCGACCAGGACTAGAACCCAGTGTGCCGGTGCCACAGGCAGAGGATTAGCCTATTGAGCCACGGCACCAGCTCACCAATCTATTTTTAACAAATGTGAATCAGCAAAAAGAATTCCTGGTCCCTTCCCTGGTATAATTTTGTGGGAAAAAATAGAAGAGGTACAACTGGCATATTTAGATTGATTTAGGATCACTCAAGCTCTACATTAAAAAAGAATATGGTTCCACCTAAATCTCTGCATAGGTCCTTTTATACACACAATACAACTAATACACAACAGATATTTGATAAATGTCATTCCATTCATATTTTCCTCTAGGACAAATGCTGTCATGAGAAGGCATACAAATTTGAACAGGAGCATGCCCAATGTATAGAAGATAGTTACATTGGTGTTAAGCATCATATTACTTCTTTGAGTCTCTTTTACTAGATGCAAATCTGTGCAATAGGTGACTGGAATCACTCCTCAAAAGTCTTCTGCCCCAGTTGTCCTTCTCCCAAAAAAACCCTCACCTATAGTTATTATTTATATTTAAAAATAACTCATATTAAATTATTTTAGCTTTGGGGGGCCTCATTTTAAGTAGTAATAATCTCAAAATAATGTTTGTAAATGAAAGGAGTTTTGAGTTAGAAGAAGGAATTACATTGTCTTCTGATCATAGATATTATTTTATGCTTTACTTCTGTAATTGAGAT
Source organism: Sylvilagus floridanus (assembly GCA_949820135.1). Taxonomy (NCBI): domain Eukaryota; kingdom Metazoa; phylum Chordata; class Mammalia; order Lagomorpha; family Leporidae; genus Sylvilagus; species Sylvilagus floridanus. The sequence continues at coordinate 18,191,758 of OX463245.1, read as the reverse complement.
TTAGTATTTCAATCTTTTCTGGATTCCCATTATAAGAATTTTCTTGCTCTATGGAATGAGTAAAATAAATGGAACATTGTGCTATAATTGTATAATCTCAAGCTATTTAAGCTTTGGTTAAAAGTTCTTTTGAAATGCATCTTATGTATATTTTCACATCATTTGTCAGTAGGTTATATATTAACAAAGTCTAGCGTCATAATGTAACTGATTTATAGGAAATTGTAAGGTCAAATCACTGCTAAACTACAGTTGTTCAATATATCAATTTTAAAGAGAATTTCCAAAAATATTCAATATAATCAATGAGACATAAAGTAGCAGAATTTTGCTGTTAAAGAACCCCTAATTTCTCTTAGAAGGGAAAAAGAAGAAGCACATAGTTAACTGTAAAATGTCATGAAAATATACAGAATGCTTATTTTCTCCTTTTATGTAAAGTCCTTCATTTTACAAGTACAGAAAGAAAAGATGAAAAAATTCTTTAAAATCTTTTGCAGTGCATGGAAAACTCATTAATATGATCAGCACTCTTGCCTGGGCAAATTCCTGTTAACTTTAATCCACCATTACCAGTCAAGCTTTGACAGTTTTTCTAGTCATTCTCATTTAACTCCATAGTTTCATATCTCATTAAACTACTCTAGGGAATTTAAGAACATGCATATAACAAACATATTCTAAATTCTTCATAATTGCATATTTTCTTTAAAAAGAAGTGAAATAGGGCCGGCGCCACAGCTCACTAGGCTAATCCTCTGCCTGCAGCACCGGCACCCCGGATTCTAGTCCCAGTTGGGGTGCCAGATTCTGTTCCGGTTGCTCCCCTTCCAGTCCAGCTCTCTGCTGTGGCCCAGGAGTGCAGTGGAAGAGACCCAAGTGCTTGGGCCCTGCACCCGTGTGGGAGACCAGGAGGAAGCACCTGGCTCCTGGCTTCGGATCAGCGTGGTGCGCTGGCTGCAGCGGCACGACTGCAGCGGCCATTGGGGGGTGAACCAACAGAAAAAGGAAGACCTTTCTCTCTGTCTCTCTCTCTCACTGTCTAACTCTGCCTGTCAAAAAAACAAACAAACAAACAAAAGAAGTGAAATAGAATATTTAAGGTATTCTTTATTTTTCTTAATCTTATGAAATAAATTTCAGTCTTATTATATTATTTCACTTCATACCTGATAGAATTTAGCTATTTAAACATACAGACTTAAAAAATAACCTTTCACCACACAATCTATCAAGAGAAGCTGGTCAGAGACACAAAAAGGCAAAAAAATTACCTTCAAGATTGAAAAAAGATAATGTTTGGATAATGAATAAAATTATGTCACTCCCTGGAACAATAATTTTTAAATGTATTTTTGCCATACATTTGTTTATTCTAACTTTCCATCAAACCAAGGGAATCTGGAACTTTTTTGGTTGGAATATGAATGGGAAGTCCAGACAAAGCCTTTACCAGCTAGTAGTCCCTAATAGGAACACAGCTTGAAAAGCACCCTAGAAGGTGAAGCCCAAGCTCTCTAAACTCCAATTTGGGCCCAATATAGTTTAGCTCCAATCTTTATTTTCATTTCAGTACACGGAGAGTGCTATGCAATTAGGACATGGAAAGGTTTTCCTTGTCTCTGTGTAGGCAAATTAACACATAAGAAGTACATAAATGCAGTGCAGTGGGAACAAGAATTGGTGGAATGAGAACAGTTAGGAAGGATCATAAGATTTTGTTTCCAGAATACTCTATGTGATCTAGAGTGAGTCTCTACAAATTTCTGGATCTCAATGACTCATTTATCAAACACAAGACCAGTATTACACATTCATCAGGGAACTTGGCAAAGTAATTTTTAAGTATTTCTTCATACTCTTAAGATATATGAGGGTACTTCAAAAACTTTATAGAAAATGAAATTAAGGATAAGTTTATTTTGGTGGAAAATTTTTAAACCTATATATATATATATATATATATATATATATATGATACAAGGCAACAAATATTTAATCATTATTTCATGCTAAGATGTAACAGATACAATGATTAACAAGACAAATTCCTTACATTCATAGAGCATAAAGTAAAAGGAAAGACATACAAATACTATCACTTTGGTCTTTTTCCAAAAAACAAATACTTGGTAATTCAGTTGTGTTAGGATTGCTCATTCTAGCGACTACATAAAAATCATATCCACGCATAAACTAAGTCAATTTACATACATAATGGAAGTACTTAGAAGAATCTTAATTTCCAATAGTATATTGTTGGCCTCTGACCAAAAGTATATTGTCTTTGGAATGCTAGTGATAACAAAGCCATGGCTATAGTGGGAATGAATAAATTTAGAGCACTCTTGTTGACTATCCAACAGGGCACAGGATGCTTAGCAGTTAAAATAATATCTAATCCATAAGCAGCTAATAAAGATATGAAACCCTGCTCAGGAGAAGTGCATCTAGGCTGGAACTCAAATAATAAGAAAGAGGTAGTCAAATTGGGGTTGGAGAAAAGAGACTTGGGCAAGGAGAACAGCTCTTCAGACCAGACATGGAATACAGTTTCAGAAAGGCCATCACATGAGAGAAGAAGGAACTGTGGTAAGAGATGAAGCTATAGGAGAAAACAGGGACCAGATGATTCAGGACTCCAGTTTACCTTGTTAAAGATAATGAACTTTATCATAAATGTAATTTTTAAGAATAGAGAGGTTTTAAGAAGGGATGGTATGCAATTAGATTTGAGTTTTTCAAACATATTAAGCAAAGGCAACAGGAAGAAAAAGTTACTGTCAGCAATGAAGTTCTTACTAGAAAGTTACTGTAATAATGGGATTATGCTAGTGGAATTTAGGTTAGAGAGAAGAAGGAACATTCAAGAAGATATGTAGGAAGAAGTAGCCATACAACTGGGACTTTTTATAGAGGTTAATGAAAGTAATATAATGATAAATTTAAACAAACTGTGAATCATACATAAACAGAAAATAAAAACAAGGATGTTGAAATAAGAGGTAACCAATCTCAACCCAGAACTGCTTGGGCACAAGATCTTGAAAATATTCACATATGTCCATGGAATCAGATATAGAGTCCCTTCTCTCTGAAATAGCTGGAAGGAATAAAGTGCACTAAGAGTGATCACCAATATGGCCAAGAAAAGAAATTATAAATTTCTATAAAGTCCTAACACATTAGCAGTACTGCTTTTAATGGATAGCTTAAGTTTATTATATACTGTTTTGATTTACACATGGTTAATACATACCCAAGAAACTTTGAGACTCCCAACTAATTGTCTTTCTGCCTCCTTACAGTTCTAATTAAAGAAATTCTGGTATTTTTATAGGGAGACTATTGTAAATAAGATTCTTGTCCTTGTAATAGAGAAATGTAGATGAGTACTCTCAATAGAATATAGTTTATTGCTTCCACAATTCTAATTTTTATTTGTGTATGCTATAAGCTAATTAGCATATTCCTGTGTACTGTGTTCAATAATTGTTCAGTGGTAGCAGAAAAAAGACAGCTAGAAATTGTTATATGGGTTTAGATAATTCTGAGCGTTTTATTCTTGATTTGCAAAGATTGAAACCATATCAATTCAGAAAAATAAAAATTATAAAATGAAAGCAAGCTGAGTCATGCCAATCAGCTATCTACTTCCTTTTTCATATTTTTATATCTGTAAAGTTCATTAGAGTTCTCCCTCCCCTAAAAATGTCATTATATACTGAGGTAAGATAAGAAATCATTTTTAAAAGTGTCATATGAAGAAAACAACATAAGGGAAGAAAACCTGGCTATACTATACCTCCCACTATGCCTTATGGTCTTTGTCTCCGTGGACCCTCCGCTCTCAAATGAATCGACCCCTGCCTTTTTTTAGTATAGACACTGTATGGATGATGCATTTTTATCAAAAGTGATTATTTCTGTTGCCCACATAGCAGCAGAGCAGAGGAAAATAAATCTTAACTGAATTCCTCCCCATGGGCTCATTTGCATATCTCAGAGGATCTTCCAATTAGTCAAATAATCAACACATCTTCAAAGGGTACATGGGAGACACTTTCTCTGCAGTAGGAATGCTACAGTGAAGACATGATCCCTCTGATGCTGAATTGAGTTTCTCCCAGCTATTTAGTAGGAGGTAAAGAATTAGAAAACTCAAGTGTTTGGTTCATAAACCATTCCGTTTCTACTTTGCAACTCTACTTTCTAGGCATTCCTACTCATTCTGGGTTATACTTCAAAAGGTCTGTGTCCCTAAATAAGGGTGAACAATGAGACAGAAACAGACAATATTTTTAGAGTAGTTCTTATTTATGTTTTACAGATCTTGTTAGGAGAGAACAGAATCATTCAAATGATCCCCTTATCAGTTGCCATGGGATAAGGAGCAATGGATGCAGAGTTTTTCAAGATGACCCTAAAAAACTTTATGAGACAAAACAGAAAGCATAATCTCCTCAAACTCCTCTAGGCTGAGATATTTTCCCAGTATTGACTGTGAAGAGAGATCTGTGACCTATTTCTCTAGGTCTATATTTCATAAATCCAAAAAAAAATTTACTGGTATATTAGAAAATGAAAGATTCTCCCACCATTTTTAGTTTTTTATCATTAAATGGCCATGTAAAGAGTACCTCAGTGATGAACTGACACAAATTGTGGTACCAGGTCAGTTCACCCCTTGATAAAAATGACTATAATGTGACATTATCATGGTACAAGTGACTGAAAACAAGATGATTGCTGAGTATAATCCATTGCCTCACTGCTTCAGAAAACCAAGGCACTTCTTCACGGGGACAAAATCACTAATCATCTTCCAATCTGAAGAAAAAGTGTAAGAGGCTTACCCTTGTGAAAAGTATATTGTGAAGTTTCATAGAGAAGTAGCCTCCATCTCTAAATTTGTGGTGAAGTTAGGATTCTCTTTTAATTTCTATTCCTTCCTTCAATTCATTTCAGTCTCATAACCTGCCATGTCTAAAGGTTCATTTTGGGTTAAATCTTAATACATTGATCAGATTAATGCTGGAGAAAACTGCTCTCCCAACTACTTCCATGTTTTGCCACTTGTTATATAACATCAAGAGTGAACTGTTTACTAACTCGCTGGCCATAATTTTTGTCTTTATTCTAAAGTCCTTAAGGTACATAGGTTCCTCTCACTGACAAAATATCCAATGTATAATAATATCTCATTTATTAGTAGTGATCTCCTTTGAGAAAGGACCATTCACAAGAAGTATTTGTCCTCTAATTCCCCCAGCTTAAAACAAATGTCTTCTAAGCAATCAACTGAGGTGGAAATCAGAAAGAGAAAGTGGAGAGAGCAGCAAGATGGCGAAATAGGAAGGAAGCACACCGATAGTCTGGGGAGAGACAGTTTAATAAAATTGGAGATACTGCAGGTTCAAGGAAGAGTAGGGGAAGAAACAGCAGAGGAAACCCTTCCGGAACTGGTGATTCACAGTAGACCTGCGTGGAGAGCGTGGGAGCCCGCAGTTTGGGACACCAGCAGCAGATTCAACACACCAGCGCTGGAACGCGAGGTGAGACGAACCTCAATAGCCCGAGATACCAGCAGGGAAGCGGAAAGAGGAGACTAGAGCCAACAAGGCTTGAAACCCTGCGGGAAAAAGTTCACCAGGCTAACTAGAAGTGGGGGGGGGAAGTGACCCATACGGACACGAGTTTCTCTCTCTCCGCTCACCTCTCAAAGGTGAGCAAGACAAAGAGCAGGCGCCATTTTGGACATATGTCATAAGCAGGGCGACCTCAGGTCAGCATCGGCCCTGAGCCTAGCAGAAAAACCTGACTCTGGGTGTGGGGGTGAAATAACAGGAGATTAAAACCTAATGAATGTGTGGTGCTAATGAACTGAGACTGTGAAAAAAGAGACGGTGGGGGAGAGAACTCACGGAAATCACGAATTCATGTGAGTACTCTCCAGAGACGCTACAGTTCCGTAGCCTTGGCAACCCAGTGGGAGACTACAGGAGAATCTGAGCCCACACTAAGGGCCGCAAAGATTCCCTCTCTGGCCCTTGGAAAAGAGCTTCCGATCTCTGGCTCCTGTGGGTATATCATTCGCCTGCTAACCACCCCCAGTTCCATTCAGCTGTGTGGAATTACTTCCCTTTTGAACCAAAAAAAAAAAAAAAAAAAACTAACAGAGAGAGATTTACCACGCCTAACCTGGGAGTGTCTCCTTTGACACACCCTCAACCCTGAGGAACCAAACAGAGCTCTCAGGCCACACCCATCTCAAGCCTCTAAGGCTCCATCAAAAGCAGACAGTCCACTTAATCTAGAGTCATAGTATAACAAGAAAAAAACACCACAGTGAAGAAACCAATATGCCAAACAACAAACGCAAAAACCGAGGTAATAAGAACAAGGAAGACACTATGGCGTCCCCAAATGAAAAAGACACCCCAATTCAAGATTACGAAGATGATGAGATAGAAGAAATGCAAGAAGCAGATCTCAAAAAATTGATAAGAACACTAAGAAGTACTCAAAAACAAATTCTTGAACTACCGAAATCCTTAATGGACAAGGTAGAAAATCTCTCTCGTGAAAATGAAATATTAAGGAGAAATCAAGCTGAAATGAAACAACTAGTAGAACATGAAACTGTGATAGTGACGAGAAATCATAATGAAGTAAAGAATTCAATACATCAAATGAAAAACACATTAGAGAGCCTTACAAACAGAATGGATGAGGCAGAAGAGAGAATATCGGACTTAGAAGAGAGAGCACAGGAAACTATACAGTCAAACCAAAGAAAAGAAGAGGAAATTAGAAATCTAAAAAATATTGTTGGGAATCTACAGGATACTATTAAAAAACCCAACATTCGAGTTCTAGGAGTTCCTGAAGGCATGGAAAGGGAGAAAGGATTAGAAGGCCTTTTTAGTGAGATAATAGCAGAAAATTTCCCAGTTTTGGAGAAGGACAGAGACATCCTAGTACAGGAAGCTCATAGAACCCCTAGGAAACATGACCAAAAGAGATCCTCATCACGACACATTGTAATTAAACTCACCACAGTGAAACAGAAAGAAAAGATCCTAAAATGTGCAAGAGAGAAATGTCAGATTACTCTCAGAGGATCTCCAATTAGACTCACAGCAGACTTCTCATCAGAAACCCTACAAGCTAGAAGGGAATGGCGAGACATAGCCCAGGTACTAAGAGAGAAAAACTGCCAGCCCAGAATATTATATCCTGCCAAGCTCTCATTTGTGAATGAAGGTAAAATAAAGACCTTTCATTGCAAACAGAAATTGAAAGAATTTGTTGCCACTCATCCAGCCCTGCAAAAGATGCTTAAAGATGTGTTACACACAGAAACACAGAAACATGGCCATCAACATGAAAGAAGGTAAACGAAGGGAACCTCACAGCAAAAGATCACAGGGAATTCAAAGCATACATTTGGATAAAGAAATTATGGGACATGTACTCTATAGAATACTATACAGCAGGCAAAAACAATGAAATCCGGTCATTTGCAATAAGATGGAGGAATCTGGAAAACATCATTCTGAGTGAATTAAGCCAGTCCCAAAGGGACAAATATCATATGTTCTCCCTGATCAGTGACAACTAATTGAGCACCAAAGGTGAAACCTATTGAAGTGAAATGGACACTATGAGAAACAGTAACTTGATCAGCTCTTGTGCTGACTGTTGTTGTACAATGTAATACTTTATCCATTTTAGTAATTTTTTTATTCTAGTACTATTGGTTGAACTCTGTAATTAACACACAATTATTCTTAGGTGTTTAAATTTTAACTGAAAAGTGATCCCTGTGAAATATAAGAGTGGGAATAAGAGAGGGAGGAGATGTACAATTTGGGACATGCTCAATCAGTCGTGCCCCAAATGATGGAGTTAGAAATGTGCCAGGGAATTCCAATACAATCCCATCAAGGTGGCATGTACCAAGGCCATCTCACTAGTGCAAGTGATAAATTTCAGGCCACAATTGATCACACTGATAGGTCTAAGAGTCAAAGGGATGACACAAACAAGACTAGTGTCTGCTAATACTAACTGATAGAATCAAAAAGGGAGAGAATGATCCAACATGGGAAGCAGGATACACAGCAGACTCATAGAATGGCAGATGTCCTAAATAGCACTCTGGCCTCAGAATCAACCCTTAAGGCATTCAGATCTGGCTCAAGAGCCCATGAGTATATTTTAGGCATGGAAAGCCAAGACACTCTGGAAAAAAAAGAAGACCTAAATGAAAGATCTCTGTGAGTGAGATCCCAGTGGAACAAATGGGGCCATCAAAGAAGGAGGTACCTTTCTCTGAAGGGAGGAGAGAACCTCCACTTTGACTATGACCCTGTTGGAATAAGGTTGAAGTCGGTGAACCCTAAAGGCTTCCATAGCCTCGGCGACTCATGACTAGAGTCTAGGGTGGATTACTGACGCCATAAACAAGAGTGTCAAATTGTTAAATCAACTTCAGGAGTCACTGTGTACTTACGTCTCATGTGGGATCTGTCCTTAATGTGTTGTCCAATGTGAAGTAATGCTATAACTAGCACTGAAACAGTATTTTACACTTTGTGTTTCTGTGTGGGTACAAACTGATGAAATCTTTACTTAGTATATACTGAATCAATCTTCTGTATATAGATAATTAAAAAATGAAAAAAATATTGGTTTTAAATTGGAAATTGCATAGAAAATTAATCAATTTAAAAAAATATATATCATGTAGGATCTCTGTCCTTAATGTGCTATACATTGTGAATTAATACTATAACTAGTACTCCAACAGTATTTTTCACTTTGTGTTGCTATGTGAGGGCAAACTGTTGAAATCTTTACTTAATATATAGTAAACTGATCTTCTGTGTATAAAAAAAAAAAAAAAAAGAGAAAGTGATAGGCTGGGACAAGGCATAACAAGGCATGAGAGAATAAGGGTTACTTAACATATGTATTAGCTTCCTTTGCCCAAAAATGCTACATCAGAGAAGTATTAATTTCATTTAGGCATGGTCACATTTCCATTTCAAAACAGAAGACTAGTGAAGGATGTGGAAAACAAAGTGTCAGTACAGTAGCATTTTAATTAGTAAATTCATTTTTTATTCTATATCTTTCTAAATTTTTTAATTTTTTGAAGTGAAAAAATTTCACGTATTTCATATATACAAAGTTAGAAATATAATAGTAATTCCCATTCTACCCTTCCTCCTTTCCATGCTATCACCTCCCTCTTTCTTCCTTTCTTATTCCTTCCTTTAATTTTTGCAACGCTTTATCTACTCTCATGTGGTAGCATTTTGCCCAAAGAAAGAAGGAAGGACTTCTTCCTAACTTTAAGCAGAGGAAGACAAATCTCACTCATAGTCTTCTTGTGACTAATCCTACATGCATATGTTGACTCAAACATCAGAAATGGATTTCTTATGAGTTGCTGTTGGCTTTCGGACAGAACTGAACACAGAGCAAACTCAAGAAATTCCTGTAGAACTCCACTACTTGGAAACTTCCTCCAAAAATGAGTCCCAACTTCCATTATCTCTTCCTGGATTTGAAAAAAAAATAGCAAGTAATCATTTAGTCACAAATCACCAAGCAAAACTCAGATTGCTCATGGTTGTTCCATACCCCACTTACAAAGGTTCTATGGATATGTCCTTCAGGACATGTTTGAATGAGGGTCATAATTTGTAGCCCCTTTCAGTTATAAACTAAAATACCTTCAGTAAAATGTTTCCCAAAATGACTGAATTAAAAACTACATTGGAATGTCTTGAAAGTTACTTTAATACAGGACCTGTTAAATGAAATAGTTAAGAATTCATGCTTGGATTGTCCTTTAATAAAGTTTCATTATTTCTTCATATTTATGGGACCACAGTTACAGTCAGGGCTGACAGCTCTGAAGTTTTAACAAACTACCATTCAAGTGCTGAAGAAAATGAGGGCCTTAGAGTCCTTTCCTCATTCTCAGAGTGAATTATGAATTGGCTGACCTACACAAGTACCGCCTTCAACTTAAAAAAAAATTTAAAAAGACAGAAGAACTTGGGAATAAATCAGCCATTCCCTGAGGACATAGGACAGAGATGAAAACCCTCTGACTTCTTTGAGTTCTCTCGGTATGACAACTAGGACACGGAAACTAAAAAGAACAAAGGCTGCACAAGGTAATAAAAAATGTCTGCTCTGAATTTTAGGCTGTCACACCACAAAGTAAAATTGAGATTTGAGAGTGATCTGCTGTGCTTTTTCAAATTTTTTTCATCCCAAAGGTTCTGTATAGCCAGACAAAGCGGTACAGAGCAATTGTTTTTAACAAGTCGTGTGTATCAAAGTTGCCTCTTGTTCTTAAAAAGCTTATTTCCTGCCCCTGAGTCACTGAGGGGTCAGTGGGTGGGAAGTGAAACCTGCGGGATTTTCAGAGCCCCTTGGAGGATTTGGCAGCACTCTGTTGATTGAGACCCACTTGTAGGGAGGCTGATTTGTTTCCAGGTGCTTCTCAAACATTAATGTTCTTGTGAATCATTCCACAACCAGACCCAAACCCAAGACCCTGCTGAAATACAGATTCTGACTCGGAGGGTCTGGGTTATAGCTGTGCACACACATCTCTAACAAGCTCCCTACTGTTGCTAAGCTTCTAGAATGGAGGCAACTCCATGTGGGAAGTCAGCAGACTTGCACGGCAACAACGTAAGGCTGACTTCAGGTGAACGAGCATAAGGCAAGGTGGGGAGCCTGGTACTGTTCATGTGTGGTTTGGAAACCAGCTTCCAAAAAACTGCCTGAGGTTTTTACTTAAAATTAAGGATCTAGGGCCTTACCCCACATTCATTCAGAGTTAAACAATCTTACAACGCAAATTTTTCATAACACTAACATTAGAGATTCACTGAGTTAAAGAAACATCAGCTGGGGGGCTGGCACTGTGGTGTAGCGGATAAAGCCAGAACTGCAGGCAGAGGCATCCCATATGGGCGCCGGTTCGAGTCTCGGCTGCTCCACTTTCAATCTAGCTCTCTGATGTGGCCTGTGAAAGCAGTGGAAGATGGCCCAGGTCCTTGGGCCCCTGCACCCACATGGGAGACCCAGAGGAAGTTTCTGGCTCCTGGCTTTGGATCGGCACAGCTCCAGTCGTTGCGGTCAACTGGGGAGTGAACCAGCGGACAGAAGACTCTCTCTCTCTCTCTCTCTCTCTCTCTCTTTCTCTGCCTCTCCTTCTATCTGTGTAATTATGACTTTCAAATAAATAAATAAATCTTAAAAAAACATTAGCAATAGATAATTAAAAGAATTGTAAGTCCCATAAACATTTAATGATGATTTGATTATATATTGATCATATATATATATATATGATTTGATTATATATCTAGATTTATTATTAAGTTAATACATGTTCTGCTTTCTCTATTTCTTAGCCAAAATTGTGTGATGTGGGACCAGCATTGTGGCACAGCAGGCGAAGCCACTGCTTGAGATGCCAACATCCCATATTGAAGTCAGTTTAGTCCTAGCTGCTCCATTTTCTATCTAACTGCCTGTTAATATACCTAGGAAAGCATCAGAAGGTGGCCTAAATCCTTGGACTCTTGTCACCCATGTGGGACACCTGGATGTAATTCTGAGCTCCAGTCTTCAGTCGAGCCCTGTGCTGTCTATTGCAACTTTTTAGGAGGACTGAACCAGTGGATAGAAGATCTCTCTCATTCTCTCAATTCTCTCATTCATTCATTCTCAATCTCTCTCTCTCTCTCTCTCTCTCTCCTTGTATTTCCCATTCTGTCTTTCAAATAAATAAATAAATCTTTTAAATAAAAAAATATTGTGTTATATAAAAGCTTGAAAACAATATAATCTTCTTAGTGCATGAGTTTTTTAAAAGTATATACATACCAAAAACATCCCAACAACTCCAATGTATTAAGCTTGCTTATTTCTATGTCGACTGTGCTCTCACTGCTATGGATCAAGCGTGTATCTCTCCCTCCTGCCCCTACAGATTCATAGCCCAAAGCCCTCACTCCCAATGTGATGGTATTTAAAGGTGATTTTTTGAAGAAGTCATCAGAGCAGAGACATCAGGATGTAGTTAGTGTCTTTATAAGAAAAGACATAAGAGAAATGAATGTGACATTTGAGGACACAGTGGGAAAAAAAAAGTGGCCATCTACAAACCAGGCAGAGGGTTCTCAATAAGCAAATCAGCTTTGAACCTTTGGCATGGACTTCAAGGCTCCAGAACTACAGGAAAGAAATGTTTATGGCATAAAACATGCAATCTATGGTTTCTGTGCCCATGGTAAGACACTATCCATGAGACTGTTCCCAGAACCGTAAAATTTTGATGTCACTTACGATCAACTGTAGTCTGTTTTCCCAATGGTTTTCCCTTTAGCACCAGCCCCTCACATGCATCCTCTTTATCTTACTTGGATACTCCAGGCATTCTCTGCTCCTGACAGAAAAAGATCACTTCTAATTCTTCATACCAAATATTGCTTTGTGGCTGAAACTCTGAACTCTATGTCACTGAAAGTTATCTCTGACACGGAAATATGAACTCAACAAATGGAAGAAACATAATGCTTTTCCATTCCAAAATACTCATCAGAAACTTAGGCCATTTCCTGCACACGTAAAAACTCAGAAAATCTATGTCTATAATTGATTAAGTAGATAGAAAATTTTCAATTAAGGCAATAAGTGACATTTCAAAATGGGGACTGGGAAATTATTAGTTTAATTAGATAATATAGGCCATAAAATATTTTCTTCCCTCATATACAGCTGAAATTTTTGAAAGGTATTATGTGCATGAAATTTTATTATTTTAAATGAATTAAACATACAATTACATATAATACATTCCTCAAAATGTTCTTTTATTTTGAGAGTGCTTTTCACATAATTGAGTATTACATACTCAATATTACATATTGAGTATTACATATTTGAAAAATATGTAATCCTCATATATATTTGAAATATTACATATTTGAAAAATATGTAATCTCTCTCTCCCCCACTTTCTCTTTCTGCTGCTCTGCATTTCAAATAAGCAAATAAAATTTTTTAAGTTTAATAGAAAGACTTGAAAATTCATTTTGAAGGGGTGCATTACATAATATGGGAAAAGCAACATGGGGAGGGCAGTCATGACATATTATTAGCCTGTTGATCCACGGCGCCGGCCAATTAATTAGACTCTTAAAAAAAAAGAAATATTTTGTGTATCTAGCCCCCTGCCTCCAAGTCACTTATAAGAAAATCAGGTTATCGTCAGACATTTTTACTTTATGTCAGAATAAAGTGAAGGAGCACATATAAGATACTTATGGAAAGGGAAATGTGTTAGCATACTTTCCAGAAAGACATGGCTTCAATTAAAAATGATATTAACTATCATTAACCAGCCAGAGCAAGACAACAACAGCAGCGGCAGCAGTGGCATTACCCCCCAACCCTGATAAACCAGAAAATACTATTTCTCTACAAACACAAACCTCAGAAAATGAAAATAACTAGAAAAACATTTACATAAGAGTTGGTAATAATTATTAAATGCATATTTTCTTATAGAACTAAGAAAAATGACTTTCTTGTTAAAAGTTAAGTGTGTGTTGATTACAGTATGGCCATGTATATTAAAGTGAGCGGGAGGACAAGGACATAGGTTTCACATAATAAAAGAAAAATAAGCCTTTGGGTACTATCTGGGCTAAAAGTATATTATGTTAAGTAGATACTGGATGAGAAGAAAGAGGGAGGGGAAAGTTACTAGTAGTAAATACAAAGAATTCTGGAAGTAGGGAACAAATAGAGAACATGAGCAAATAAATTACATAAGAAAAAGACATTTATATATTAATTATAAAAACAATATGAAAGAGCTATAAGTAAAATGTATTCATTAATCGATATATCATAAATGTAAATTAGATTAATTTATAAAAGGAAAAACAGATTGTCTAACAAAGCAATTATGTTTTTGGTGATAGGGTCAGTACTGTTATTTTGGGGCTATTATGAGTTTAAGAAAGATATTCTAGCTTTTTTGGCTCAATAACAAATGATCCCAAAATGCACTAGCTTAAAATTAAGCAACATTGATAAATGACTTATATTCAGAAGATACAAACAACTTCAAAAATCAAGGATAAGAAAACAGCCCAATTTTAATGAATGTGTAGAAGATTTGAGCAGATATTTCATCAAAGAAGATCTATAAATGTCAAATAAGCAGGTGAAGATATGCTGATCATCATTAGATATAGGGAATTGAATATTAGAGCCACTAAATGAGATATCACTACACATCTCTTAAAATGGCTGAAATTAAAAAGTTAAACATAAAAACTCAATGATAATGTGCAGGAGCTAGATGTTTCATGTACTGCTTGTGGGAATATAAAATAGAAATAAAGCCTTTTGAAAATGACATAACATAAAGAGTTAACATAACATAAAGAGTTAAGCATATACCTACAATGTAATCCATCTGTTTCAAGAGATATTAAAGCATGTGTTCAGATATATACCTGTAAGTGAATCAACATGAAAACTTGTAGTTTAAAAAAAAAAAAAAAACTAAAACCAACAACTAAAATGCCATCAAGACATCAATAGGTAAACAAATTTAAGTATATCTATATAGCAGAATACTAATTAACAACAAGAGGAAAGGAGCTATTGATTGACTCTATGACAGGGCCAAACCTCAAAATAATAATGCTGAATTAAAATAATCAGACAAAGAAGAGTACAGAATGCAAGATACAATTAACATACAATTTTTTAAAATTTAAATGTATTTATATAAAGCTACCAATGGGGCTGTCTAGAGTTAGAGGAGTATTCAGGCCAGAGGACAGTAGGCAGGGATTCCATATATTCCCAATAAGGAGGAGAAAACTCTCAGAGTGGCAGATAAGGTCATGGTCTTGTCATAATGGGATCACAATGGATGAATATGACAAAACTTATCAAACTTTGCATTTCAAACTGTATAGTTTTTTGTGTTAATTATACCTCAATTAAACTAATTAAAAGATTGGATAGCCGGCACCGTGGCTCACTAGGCTAATCCTCCGCCTGCGGTACCGGCACACCTGGTTCTAGTCCCGGTCGGGGCGCTGGATTCTGTCCTGGTTGCTCCACTTCCAGTCCAGCTCTCTGCTGTGGCCAGGAGTGCAGTGGAGGATGGCCCAGGTCCTTGAGCCCTGTACCAGCATGGAGACCAGGGGAGGCACTTGGCTCCTGGCTTCGGATCGGCACAGCGTGCCAGTCGCAACGCGCTGGCCATAGCGGCCACTTGGGGGTTTCGGGGGGGTGAACCAACAGAAAAAGGAAGACCTTTCTCTGTCTCTCACTGTCTAACTGTGCCTGTTAAAATTCTTTTTAAAAAATTAGATAAAAGGCTATATTTAAAAGGAATAAAGCATGGAAAATTTAGTGCCAACAAAGTAACATTAATTTTCTTCCTGAAATGAATATTTGTGCCACTTTTCATGGGGACAGATTATCTGTGCTCCAATTAATCTCCTGAGGAAATGGAATCATCTGAGAGCTCCCTCACACATGAATCTGACAGCTGTATTCTGCCTGCCAGCTGAGATAGCTCCTGGGACTATTTTCTAGAATACCTACATATGGCCTTTCTGGAACTTGCACTTCCTCAAAACAGTGACTGGTTCCAAGGGTCAACACCCTGAGGGAATGTCCAGCAGTAGAAGCTGGACCAGCTTATACGGTCTAGCTTACAGAAGTCACAGTGTCATTTTGGTCTCATTTTTTGCCTCTTATTCCTTTTCTTTTCTTTTTCTTTTTTTGCATTGTAATGCTATGTTTATTTAATACAATTCTTTCATCCACACAACAAAGCACAAACACAACATATCTAAAATGCTACAGAGTTAGAAAACTCAAAATATGAATTTCATAGTACTGACTATACAGTAAATGCCAAAAAAATCCATTCCCAAGGCAACCAGTAAGATTATTCATCTTATTCATTGAAGCAAGCAGAGACTTCCCAAGTCTCAAGGGAAATAAAACAGACTCAACCTCCTAATGTGGAAGCAGCAAGGTTTTGGAAGCACCATGGGATGAGAAACATTATTGTGAACATTTCTGGAAAATGCAATATTCTACATGAGCTAAATGAGAGTTACTATTAATGTAATTAGAAGAAACTAATGCAATTAGATGGGATTTTTAGCATAAAAAGATTCAAATACAAAGGTGATGTAATTAGAGGAAACCATTATATTACTGAATTTTAAAATGTATTCATATTTCCCAAAAAGCCATAAAACTCATAAAAGAAAATCTAGGTGACTCTGAGTTTGGTAATATATTTTTAGATAGGACACCAAAGGCATATTCCATGAAGGAAAGTATCAATGACGCTGTACTTCATTAAAATTAAAAGGCTGTGCTCTGCAAGATATGTTTTCAAGAGAGTAAAAAACAGCCAGCCCAGTAAGGGAAATATTTGCAAAAGACATTATCTAATAAAGGACTGCTATATAAAATATGCAAAGAGCTCTTAAAACTCAACAATAAGAGAACAACCTGATAATAAAAGATGGGCCAAATACTTTAATATGCACTTCATTAAAGAAAATATGGAAGTGACAAATAAATATATAAAAAGATGTTCCATGTTATCTCATGTTTCTTTAAGGAAATCAAATTAAAACAATGAGGTACCACTACATACAAAACAGCCAAAATTGAGAGTGTTAACATGAAATGCTAGCAAGGATGTGGAACAACAAAAATGCCCATTTATTTCTCTTGGGAATGCAAAATGGCACAGCCAGTTAGAAGAGAGTTTGGCAGTTACTTACAAGACTAAACATTCTCTTACCATATGATACATAATTGAAGCTCCTTGGTACTTAACAAAGGGAGTTGAAAATTTACATCTATTCAATAACCTGCACATGGATTTTTATAGAAACTTATTCATGATTGTCAGAACTTAGAAGCAACCAAGATGTCCTCAGTACATGGATAACACATTGTGATCTATCCAGACAATTGAATACCATTCAGTGCTAAGATGAAATGAGCTTTAAGCCATGATAAAAAGATGAAAGAACCTAAATGTATATTACTGTGTGAAGGAAGTCAACATGAAAAGGCTACATGCTATAGGATGCCAGCCATGCAACATTCTGAAAAAGGTAAACCATGCAGCCAGTGTCAAGAACCCTCGTCAGCGAAGGTCCAACCCACGGAGTCACGACACGACACAACCGCTGTTGATCAGTTCTCGAGGAACTTTTATTTTTAGTGATAGCAGAAGGAAGGGAGAGAAAGAGAAAGAGAGAGAAAGGGAAGCAGCCAAGAGAAAGAAGGAGAAAGACTGAAGAGGCTGCTCCAAGTTCCCGCCCCTAACATGGTCTTTTATCCATTCCCAGTCCCCCTGGGCTAAGGCGAGTAGTCCATCAATCAGATCAAAGGGCAGCATAGTCTCAGGTCAAGGTATATCTCATCCCATCAGGTCGTTTGGAGTCTTTTATTCAGGTTGTTTGCAAGTCTTTTGTTCAGCACTTCCTTGACCTTGTTCTGCTCTGCAGGATGAGGCAGTGCAATGAGGAGGTCCCCACAGGTGGCCAGCCTGTGGTTCCCCACAGCCAGTAAAAAGATCAGTGGTTACCAGGGGTTGGAAGGGAAGAAAGGATGAGTAGGCAATGGACAGAAGACGTTTATAGCAATAAAACCATTTTGTGTGATGCTATGACATGGTTGATGCATGTTATTATACATTTGTCCAAACCCATATAATGTTCTATTCCAAGTGTTCTATTTCTCACCTCACTGCCTGACATTCTGATTTAATTTTTCTGCTAATACACTGGTATATATATATTATATATATATATATGAATTCCAAGGAATTTTAATGAAAGGCCACAAATGAGAACAATCTTACTGTCATACTCATGACTCATCATATCTTGGCAGAAAATCATTTTTTGTCAGCTAGTGATCAATTGATTTCCTAAGCCATATATCTTAAGAGAAATTAGTAAAGCTTACATGTATATGAGCATAGTCCACATGCAAACATAAATGTGGCAATCCTTCCTTCTTCATGGGAAGACTGGCCAGACTGCAGTGAATTATTTCCTATGGGGTTTCCTTCCATGCTTGGCTGTTTACAGAGTGGGCTTGAACAGGATGGATTAGGAGGTGGTTAAGATAAGGTGCAGAGTCATCCAATGACAAGGTAACCCAAGCATTCACCCAGAGAAGGTGTGCAAAAAATCCGTACCTGGGACATTTTGGTTTACAGATAATTCCACTAAGGACAGTCTTTATCACACTCCATGGTTAATAGTATTTGATAATATTACAGTGTGCTATTTTAGAGAGCATCTTGATTAAATGTCTTGCATGATAGTTAAAATTGAGCAACACTTGAGATTTAGAATCACTTCATAGAGTACACTCATGGAAAAATAAACATATCCTGTTTTTCTTACTATGTAATATTAATACATATTAATATTGCTCTCTCTACTAACCAAAACAAATAAAACCCTGAATCTCAACAAGCTACTTTTTATTAACAATATTATTCAAAATCACTCCAGCAGCTTATATCACAAGAACAATTTTTCCTAAAGGGCCTAAAATATAGTAGTAAACAGCCAGTCTTCAAAACATAGACTATCACTATGCATTGGGCTCCTCAGTAAATTAGCTAAAAGGGTTTTTTTCTTAAAGATTACTTCTGTAAGTATTCTACTTAGAGTAAATCTCATGAAAATAAAATCTGTAAATTGTTTACTAAATATTGCTGATGAATATCTCAAAGATTGGCTTAGTGCTTACTATTTCTTTAAAGAGAACATTCAAGGTGGCACAATTTCAAAGTCTCACAAGGCAGTACACCTTCAACCAAGATCCATGTCATGTAGGCAGTCTGGAAGTCATTTATCTTCAGGAGCTAGAGGTGGTTATTGAATTGCAGAAGGATGAGGGTACTGCCATCTTACATTTGGGTCTTCATTTCCAAGCTCAATGTCCTTTGCTTAATAGTATCATGTGTATTTATCCAAAAAGTATATTTAAACCTTCACTTGGAGACATGAACAGGCTCTTAATTTTCCTCCAAGGACTTCTTCAGACCCTTTCCATGAAAACTGTCCCTTTTTTAGATTAAAAAGTTCAGTTCAAATATGTAACGTTAGTGATTTTGTTTTCTAGGGTCCTATACATGAAAATGAATACTAATAATGCAAAGAACCCAGGCCTTGTGTTTGATAGTTGGTTGGCTACCTGTGTCATTATCTAACTTCCTTCCATTACAGTATATTTATCTGTAAAAGAGTCAGTTTGCCTTTCTTATGGAGAAGGGAAAACTTTAAAAAGTTTTATACTATATATAAAACATGTTCAATAAATGTTTATTCCCCATTTTACTCAAGCCAATTAGAAGAACTGTGCCAAGAGCAAATGAGTACAAGTTTTCAAATCCCTTGCTAGACTATATAGCATTCCTCAAAGTGTATTTCAGAACATTATTTTCTTGGAACACTATTAGAAGATATACAGAGCCACAGAAGGGGGGAATGTAGTGTCCGTGGTCAAATTAGTTTGGGAAATGCTGGGTTATATACATCTGTCTACATGAATATCTAGTTTTTCAACTACTAATATAAGTTATGCTTCTTTGATGTTCAAATATTCTAGTAAAAGGAAATCATCCTCTTGGAACACCTATTAACACCCCCAAGGATCTAATATTCTGTGGAACACAGTGTGGAAAATATGGGCACTGGGAACAGGAATGACGAGACCAGTGGGTAATCACAGTCATCTCCAAGAGAAGAATACTTTTCTTATATTTCACTGTACACACAGGCACCATGGGAATGAAACACCTTCAAAAATTCTCTGCAGAGTTACTGCGTATTTTATTTTTTGAATCTGGCTGACTAAAAGTAAGATGTTAATTCCTACAGACAATGGAATGCATAGTGACTATACCTACTGCTTGATGAAATGAATATAATTTCTAAATATATGGGCATCACTTTCGTCCAAACATAAATATGTAGACAAAAAGGAATTTGATATTTTTATACTTTTAATAGACTGTTTAAAAACAGGATAGAGAATTCAGTATCATGGATGCAAAGTATGTAACCATTCTGAAGGTAACTTAGTTTAATTTAATAAGCATCCTCTACATACCTGCTAGATACAAGGTACTAGATAGTAAACCAATCATGACAGTAGAAATTTTGCATCTCTTCAGATAACAAATCCTAATGAATCTATATTGTGAACAACTGTGTGGTAAGAAAGCATCTGCTGGTTCTTCAGGCAATCACTCACGCTAAGCTTCTGGCATGTCTGGAATTTTACATGTTGTAACATTTTACTTTCAACTCTGCTTAGCAATGCCACTGCAAAAACCATTTTAAATAGTGTTCAAGTGGGACAGAATTCCTGTCAGTTGCCAAAGCAACTGCACAGTGTGTGGTCTTAAAGTTCAGTTCCAGAGCAGCTATGGTTTACTCTGGAGAAAGGGGGAAAAGAGGTCATTTGGATTCAAGTGGTTCCCAATCTACATATTTAAACAAGAGACATAGAAATGAACCATGCCCAGATGATCTTAAGCACGTTCAGTGCTGAGGAAGCTGAAGTCATTCCAGTTTAGTAAAAATTAGTCCTGAAGATTCACAACCTCTGGTCTACCTGTCTTGCATAAGCTCCTCCCATTAAATACTGGTGATTCTGTAAATAGAAAGCCTTTCATTCTCTGGATGAGGTTACATGAATCTGAAAGGGTGAATGAGGTTTGCAGATAGACATAAAGATATCCCCACTAAATTAATCAAAAGGGAGATAATCCTAGATAGGCTTGACCTAAACATAAGAACCATTCAGAGCTCATAAGAGGTACTGAATCCTTCACAAAGGAAGAGGGTTACAAGTAAGATAGCAGCTGTGGTACATTAAAACTGTCAGAGAGAGCACTGGCGACAGAGAAATTCCATCCACTAACAGTGTCCTTCTCATACAAAGGTTTAACTCTGAAATGCGCATGCATATCCATTAGGATACAGGCATCCCTTATTTAAATATAAGAAATTCAATATAAAGACATGTTGACTGAGGCTACTGTTAAGGCTTTCCATTGTATTTTCTACTTGACATATGGAATTCCTCAGTTCTAATATTTCAGGTTCATTTTTCTTCAAAACGTCAATCTCTCAACAAAATTTTTCATTCCATATCATGTATGGATTTCTTTATCCTATAAAGCTATTTCTCTGTGTTTCTGAGTAATTTTATTATCATTCTTTTTAATTCATTTTCAGTCATTCCATCAATCTTTCCATCTTCACATTATAATTGCAATGTTGTTGTGTTCCTTTTGGGGAGTCATATTGTCTTCCTTGTTCCTGTTTCTTGTATTTCTGATTTATTTTGAGGCATTTATGACAACACTTGTTGGTTTTCTCTGCTGTTGGTTTTTATGTGGACTCCAATGTGGAGTCCACCAATGAAAGGTGAGCAGGACTCCAGTAGGTGGGCTCTCCACACACAAGCCTGTGAACCACAGACCTATAGCAGAACATAACAGATGGGACAATGTTCACAGGAAAGACTTCACAAATCAAAGATGCAGTGCCAACTAGTGCTGAACACATCAGTGGCTAACACCCTGGCATCCCACAGCTGTTGGGAGAAGGGCGGGTCACACCAACAGGGGTGAACACCCTCCTCCATCCAGATTACCAGAGGAGAGCTACAAAGCCCTAATAGAGGGCCTTATTTTGGATATTTGCTCCATCCAGGAATACTGAACAAAACAATCAGGAAACACCCAGCACACACCTCTTGGTACTCTCTGAAAGTATAGACTTCCTATGAAGCCACAAAGATACAAGCCAAAGATAAAAGCAACCAGACGAAACAAACAAACAAACAAAAAACTGCACAAATGCCAGAAAACAAAGAAAAAAACTTAAAAAAGAATAAGGAAGACATTATGAGCCCCCCAAAGGAACACTACAACAATTCATAGTAGAAGGTAAAGATGAAGAGATTGAGTATATGACAGATGGAATTCAGAAAATTAATCATCAGATTACTCTAGAAGCAATCAGAAGCAAATTCACAAACTAAATGAAATTTTTCCAAGAAACTGAAATATTAAAAAGAAAATATAAGAAAATACTAGAAATAAAGAATTAAATTGACCAAATAAAATATGCAATGGAAAGTCTAAACAACGAAGTAGGGGAGAGAATGAAAGCATTTCAGAACTAGAAGACAGATTTCTAGAAATTTTACAGTTAGACAAAAAAAGAAGAAATTAGAAAATTAAAAAAGCATTCTGACTCTCTCCTCTTTCAGTGAAGTATATCTCATTCTTTAATGCAGGTAGTACAAAGATGAATTTATTTGTAGGCCATGAGGACCTGTGGACTCATCTGGAATTCACAACCTTTGCCACTTAGAATAGTACTTTATATGACATGCAAAGAGCATTTTAAGAGGCAAAAAGATTCACAATTGTGAGCAGGCTCCAAAATCTGTTTGTGCTCCATATAATGATCTTGGGCAAGAAAGTTATTGCCATATTTCACTTAGACTACTCCAACCAATACTATAGTCTGAGTAGTGTATAAACAACAGAAGTTCATTTCTCACAGTTCTGGAGACTAGGAAGTCCAAGTTCAAGGCAGAGGAATCTTTAGTTTGTTAAGAGCTCACCTCGTGGTTCATATATGGTACCTTTTTCTCTGTCCTCACAAAGTGGAAAGAGAAGAAGAAGAAGTCTGTCTTGGGTATCTTTTACAAGTATACCAATCTCATTTGTGAGAGCTCCATTTCCATGACCTCATCACCTCTCAGAACCACTTTCTAAAAACATCACTTTGAGGATAACATTTTCTTTTTTTTCTTTTTGACAGGCAGAGTTAGACAGTAAGAGAGACAGAGACAGAGAGAAAGGTCTTCCTTTTTCCATTAGTTCACACCCCAAATGGTTGCTACAGCTGGCGAGCTGCGCCAATTCAAAGCCAGGAGTCAGGTGCTTCTTCCTGGTCTCCCATGTGGGTACAGGGACCAAGCACTTAGGCCATCCTCCACTGCCTTCCCGGGCCACAGCAGAGAGCTGGATAGGAAGAGGAGCAACCGGGACAGAATCCGGCACCCCAACTGGTACTACAACCTGGGGTACCAGTGCCGCAGGCAGAGGATTAGCTAGTGAGCCACAGCACCAGCCTGAGGATAAGAATTTCAACATATGAACAGGGTGGAGGACAGACACAAACCTTCAGTACACAGTACTTATTCTATCTTGGCCTTGGGTTCCCCAGTTGATAACAGTAGTATCTGCTCCATGAAATTGTGAGAATTAAATATATTGCTACAGGCAAAACACTAGGAAGACTGGCTGCATAGTAAGTGCTTTATAAATGAAAACTGTATTTATTTTGCATTCCTCATAGCATGTAAATGTAACCATGTATGTCATCATACCAGGGTAATTCTCACTTCAGCACCAAGCTCTCTATCTTATCCATCTGAAATCCACATTTTCAAATTTTTCAGGAATATTTAATGTGTTTGCTTTGCTTTCCCCTCATCATTTTCTTACCTGGATGATCTCATCCTTTGCTATGACTATATATCATTTATGTATCATCAACTTCAAAATTTATTATTCATACACAGATCATTGATCTCATCTTTAAATACACACATATCCCATTACTTACCTGATATATTCACTTTGATGGCTCATAGGTGTCACAAATGTAGCATGCCTACTATTGAATCCTGAGCCCAGCTCTTCTCCAATGATTCTCCTAGGTCCTTCTCTTCTTGGTTAATGGTGCCACAGTCCACTCCTGAAAACTTAGAATCATCAGCACTTTTTTCCTCCATTAATATCTCATACACAATTCATTAATCTTTACCATCATTTTCCTCTAAACTATAATTCCATCCATTCATTTCTCATCCCATCATTATTCATTTCTTATCCCACTACTATCATTTTTTTTCATTTTGTCCATCATCATAGTTCATTTCCAAAAGTCAGACAGAAAGAACATTTTAAAGTGCAGATCAGGTCATAAGGTTCCAGATATTAAACCCTAGAATGGCTTCCCATTTCACTGAAATTAAAATTCATACCTCTGCTATGTAGCTGTCAATGTATTCTTTTTTCTTTTCTTTTTTTTTTTTTTTTGACAGGCAGAGTGGACAGTGAGAGAGAGAGACAGAGAGAAAGGTCTTCCTTTTCCATTGGTTCACCCTCCAATGGCCACCGCGGCCAGAGCACTGCAGCCGGCACACCAAGCTGATCCAAAGCCAGGAGCCAGGTGCTTCTCCTGGTCTCTCATGCGGGTGCAGGGCCCAAGAACTCGGGCCATCCTTCACTGCACTCCCTGGCCACAGCAGAGAGCTGGCCTGGAAGAGGGGCAACCGGGACAGAATCCGGCGCCCCAACCGGGACTAGAACCAGGTGTGCTGGTGCCGCAGGTGGAGGATTAGCCTATTGAACCGCGGCACCAGCCTAGTGTATTCTTATGATATTACTCCTCCATTCATCTGAACCCTCTGCTCCTGGAAATGTTTTATTTTCTTGAACCTTCTAGTTCCTTCCCTGTCTTTAGATCTTCATGCACAATATTCACCCTAGAATGCTCTTTCAACCCTGTTCTTGTCTTACCATAAGGGCTCACTACTCAGAAACGACTTTTCTGATCACTCTGATAGTGGTTTACTTCATCTAGGGTCTCATTCCTGTTCTACTATTCTTTTCCATGGCTCTTCATTCTGTTTCAACATGTATAATGATCAGGCATCATTTAATTATCATTCCTTGTATTTTTGTCTTTCTACACAAGATTCCTTGAGGTGGTTCTAAGGTGGCAGAGTGGTCTGATTTAGGCTAAGCAAAATTAGTAGAAAAAAAAGTAGAAAAAGTACACTCCTAGGGTCAAGCTGCAGGGGAAACTGCATTGGGAGGTCCTGTGGAAGCAGTGAAAATGGCCTGGACCTATGTAGAAGGTGCAGACACAAAGCAATGAGCACAGAAACAACAAAGGATCCAGCAGCCTGGATCCAAAAAAAAGTGCCCAGTTTGGTGAGCAAGATGAGGTCAGATTGCACAGGACTGCCCCACTGTTGATACAGTTGGAGGGCAAACCTAGTGCACTACACTGTTTTTTGAGCCCAGTCCAGAACCCTGAGGGGAACATGACAACTGCTCACCTAGAAGAAAGAAATAAAAAACGAGGCACATCTCTCTCCTAATCCCCAGTGCTCGTTTACCCCAACAATAGTAACTAGTAACCTGCTGCCAGCTGTGGGAAGGTTGGCATTATTTTTGGACATAAGCAGGTAGCAGCTGCTCCAGCACTTGTGTGCACAACCAGCACCTAGTGGGGACAATCACCAACCAGTTGGCAGAGGCAACCATGATACTTCAAGTGCAATAGCTGGTGCAAGATATCCACTTTGCCAGCTGCACCCACCTGGCAAGGGGTGGGAAAGGGGAGCCATCCCGGTAGAAGGCAAGTAGTGCCTGTAGGGACTCTTATACATACCCAGCACAACTGTGAAACAAGTCGGTTTGTGGCTGGCATGTATTGTGCACATGTGTGATTCAGGGATTTTAACAGAGGAAATAACCCGCATTCCCCACCAACTTTGAGTCTGGCTGAGGGATCAGGCTCGATCTGCTGTGGCAGAATACACACCAGCAGGGCTCTGGGGACCCTTCAGTCTGCAGATGGGACAGGCTAGCAGGGTGGAGTGGACCCTCTTGCTCTCCTTTACCATGGGAGTTCTGAGTATGAAAATATGAAAATACTGTGACTGCCTGAGAGGGGGAAGGGTGTAGATGGGTTTCTGGGCAATCACTGGGTGCTGTTCATACTCATAGAGCTCCTGAGTTGCCTAGAGCAGCTCATTGCAGTGGGAATCATGTTCACATGGAGGACTACACAGATTATTTGTGCAAATCATATGATGATGCAGATGAGTGTTGAATACACCTAGCATTGCTCAGACTGGAGGAGAGGAAGTCAGGTGGTGAACACAACAGAGCTGACCATTCCCCTACTTTCTATTAACCAGAGGAGAGCTACCGTGGCCAACTTGGTTGTTACCCTGGATATTTGCTAAACCCTGGAGCACTGACCAGAGCTCCCTGGCCACAGCTAACACACACTTCTGGATATTCACTGAAAGTTCAGACATTCTACTAAGCCACAGAGGAATAGCTAAAAGATACAAGCCATGAGGAAAAGAACAACAATTAATTCCACAAATGGCTAAAAATAAATGCAGAAATTCAAGAAACAAGAATAAGGAAGACACCATGAACCCTCCCCTGAAGGAACACAAGAAATTTCAATACTAGAATGTGAAGAGGAAGAATTGATGAAATGCCACCAGGAATAGAATCAAAAAATTAATCATAGGATTACTCAAAAGCAATCAGATGCAAATCCATGAACTCAAGAAAACCATACCTGATATGAAAAAAAAAATTCCCATTAAATTTAGAATTTAAAGAGAAATCAAAGTGAAATATTAGAAATTAAGAATTCAATAGATCACATTAAAAATACAGTGGAAAGCCTTAACAACAGACTTGGACTTGGTGAGGCAAAAGAAAGAATATCCAAGCTAGAAGACAAATCTCTGGAAATCATTCAGCCAGATTTAAAAAAAAAGGGATTAGAAAACTCAAAAACAGTGTTGGAGATTAATGGGATACTATCAAACAACACAATACATCGGTCTTAGGAGTTCTGGAATGAGTGGAAAGAGAGAATGGACTAGAAGGTCTACTTAATGAAAAAATTACAGAGAACTTCCATAATTTGGAGAAAGAAAGGGACATCCAAGTATAGGAAGTACACAGAACTCCTAACAGACATGACCAGGATAGATCTTTACCACAACACATTTTAGTCAAACTTTCAACAGTAAAGCATAAAGAAAGGAATAGAAAATGAGCAAGAGAGAAATGCCAGATTACTTTCAGAGGATCTCCAATTAGACTCACAGCTGACTTCTCATAAGAAACCCTACAGGCTCGAAAAGAATGGTGAGATACAGACAAAGTTTTAAGCGGAAAAAACTGTCAACCCAGAATACTACAACTTGCAAAGCTCTCATTTATGAATGAACGTAAAATAAAGACCTTCCACAACAAACAAAAATTGAGAGAAGTTGTCACCACTTGTCCAGCCTGAAAAAGGATGCTAAAGAATGTGCTACACACAGAAACACAGAAAGAGAGCCATCATCTTGAAAGAACGAGAAGACAGAAAATCCCCCAGTAAAACTACAAAATAAATCCAAAGTAAACAATAGGAATATTTATAGAAAAATGGCAGGGCCAAGTTGTTACTTATCAATAGTTACCTTGAATGAAAATGACCTCAACTCTCCAGTTAAAAGATATAGTAGGCTGAATGGATAAAAGAGAGAAGACCCAAATATTTGTTGCCTTCAAGAAATACATCTCAACAACAAAGATGCATGCAAGCTGAAACTGAAAGGATAGAAAAAGATGTTCCATGCTAACAGAAAGCAAAAAAGGGAGGTGTAGGCATTCTAATATTCAACAAAGAGAATTAAACACAAAATCTGTTAAAAGAGACAGAAAAGGGCACTATGTAATGATTAAGTGATCAATTCAATAGGAAGATATGACTATAATAAATGTATATGCACCCAATTACAGGGTGCCTGGCTGTTTAAAAAAAATGTCAATGGATCGAAAGGGAGACATAGACTTCAATACAATAGTAACATGAGACTTCAACACCTTATTTTGATCTATCAATGAGTAGATCAATCAGGCAGAAAAGCAACATAGAGACAACAGAGATAATGGAAACTATAGGCCAAATGGACATAAAAGATATCTACAGAAATCACCCCACAGTTGCAGAATGCACATTCCTTTCATCAATGCATGCAACTTTATCTAGGATAGACTATACACTAGGCCATAAAGTAAGTCTCAGCAAATGCAAGAGTCAAAATCATACTATGCATCTTCTGTGATCACAATGGATTGAAGCTGGAAATCAACAACTCAAGAGTCTCTAGAACGTATTCAAACACACGAGACTGAACAACATGCTCCTGAATTAACAGTGTGTCATAGAAGAAAAAAAGAGAAATAAAAAAATTTAGGAAATAAATGAAGATGACAATACATCATATCAAAACTTATGGGATTCAGCAAAAGCAGTGTTAAAAGGGAAGTTTAAAGCAATTGGTGCCTACATCAAGAAACTGGAAAGTCACCAAAGAGCTATCAATGTATCTCAAGGACCTAGCAAAACAACAAACTAAACCTCAAATTAGTAGAGGAAATAAATAATTAAAATTACAGAGGAAATAAACAAAACTGACACACACACCATTGGCCCAACTATCCAAAAAAAAAGAGGGAGAAGACTCAAATCAATAAAATCAGAGATGAAAAATGAAATGTAACAACAGACACCACAGAAATAAAGAGAATCATCAGAAATTAATATACCAACCAATCTGGAAACCCAGAAGAAATGGATAGATTCCAAGACACATACAAACTACCAAAATTGAGCCATGAAGACATAGAATACCTAAACAGACCAATAACCAAGACAGAGATTGAATCAGTAATAAAGACCCTCCCAACAAAGGAAAGCCCAGGTCCTGATGGTTTCACTGCTGAATTCTACCAGAAATTTAAAGAAGAATGAATTTCAATTTTTCTCAAGCTATTCCAAGCAATTAAAAGTGAGGGTATTCTCCCAAGCTCTTTCTATGAAGCCAGTATTACCTAAACCAGAAAAAGAAACAACAGAAAAAGAGAATTATAGACCAATATCCCTGATGAACATAACTGCAACAAACTTCAACAAAAAACTAGCCAATTGAATCCAACAACACATCAGAAAGATGATTCACCTGGACCAAGAGGGATTTATTCTAAGTATGCAGGGATGGTTCAACATTCACAAATCAATCAATGTGATGCATTACATTAACATATAAAAGAACAAAAGATGTGCGCTTATCTCAACAGATTCAGAGAAAGCATTTGATAAAGTACAACATCATTTCATGATAAAAACTTTAAGCAAACTGAGTATACAAGGAACATTCCTCAAAACAATCAAGGCAATTTATGACAAACCCACAGCCATCATCTTACTGAATGGGAAAAAATCGGAAGCCTTCCACTAAGACCCAGAACCAGAAAAGGATACCCATGTTCACAACTGCTATTCAATATATTCTTGGAAGACTTAGCTAAAGCAACTAGGCAAGAAAAATAAATCAAAGGGATACAAATTGGGGAGAAGGATGATAAACTATCCATACTTGCAGACAACATGATTCTATATATATAGGGGGAACCTAAAGACTCTACCAAGAGAATATTGGACTTATAATAGAGTTTGCTAAAGTAGCAGAATATAAAATCAGCACACAAAAATCAATAGTTTTTTTTTATTTTTTATTTTTGACAGGCAGGGTGGACAGTGAGACAGAGAGAGAGACAGAGAGAAAGGTCATTTTTTTGCCGTTGGTTCACCCTCCAATGGCCGCTGCAGCTGGTGTGCTGTGGCCAGTGCATTGCACTGATATGAAGCCAGGAGCCAGGTGCTTCTCCTGGTCTCCCATGTGGGTGCAGGACCCAAGAACTTGGGACATCCTCCACTGCACTCCCGGGCCACAGCAGAGAGCTGGCCTGGAAGAGGGGCAACCGGGACAGAATTCGGTGCCCCGACCAGGACTAGAACCTGGTATGCCAGTGCCACAGGTGGAGGATTAGTCTATCGAGCCATGGTTGGCCAAAAAATCAATAGCTTTTGAATACACAGACAATAACATAGCTGAGAAAGAACTTCTAAGACCAATCCCATGAAAATACATGCAAAAAATTTTAAAAACCTTGAAATAAATTTAACCAAGGATATCAAAGATCTCTACGATGAAAATTACAAAACCCTAAAGAACAAAATAGAAGACATAAAAAAGTGGAAAAATCTTTCATGTTCATGAATTGCAAGAATCAATATCATCAAAATGTCCATACTACTGAAAGCAATTTATAGATTCAATGTGATCCAAATCAAAATACCAAACAACATTCTTCTTAGATTTAGAAAAACAATGATGCCAAAATTCATATGGAAACACAAAACACACTGAATAGCCAATGCAATCTTCAACAACAAAAACAAAGCTGGAGAAATAACAATACTAGATCTCAAAACATATTACAGGGCAGTTATAATCAAAACAGTCTGGTACTGGCACAGAAATAGACATGTAGACCAATGGAACAGAAATTAATCCATGTATCTACAACCAACTTATCTTTGACCAAGGAACAAAAAGAAATCCTTGGTGCAGACAGTTTCTTCAAAACATGGTGCTGGGAAAACTGAATCTCCAGAAACAGAAGTATGAAACTTTACTCCTTACACAGAAATCAACTCAAAATGGATCAAAGACTTAACTCTATGACCTGAAACCATCAAATTACTAGAGAACATTGGGGAAATCCTACAAGACATTGGCACAGGGAAACGGTCTTTTCTTGGAAAACATCCCAGAAGCACAACTAATCAAAGGCAAAATTCACATATCGGATTACATAAAACTGAGAAGCTTCTGTACTGGGAAATAAACACTCAAATAGTGAAGAGGCAACTGACAGAATGGGAAAAGATATTTGCAAACTATGCAACAGATTAAGGATTAATTACAGAATTTATCAAGAGATCAAGAAACTCAACAACAACAAAATAAACAATCCAGTTAAGAAATAGGCAAAGGACATGTTCCGGATAACTAGGCATAGGCAAATGCAAACCAAAGCCATAATGAGGTTTCACCTCATCCCCATTAGAATGGCTCTCCTACAGAAATCAACACACAATAAATACTGGCAAAGATGTGGGTAAAAGGGTCCCTTAATCCACTGCTGGTAAAAATGGAAACAGATGCAGCCACTGTGGATGACAGTATGGAGATACCTGAGAAAGCTGAATATCGACCTGTCATATGACCCAGCCATCCCACTCCTGGGAATTTACTCAACAGGAATGAAATCAGAATACCAAAGTGTAATCTGTACCCCCATGTTCATTGCAACTCAACTTACAATAGCTAAGATATGGAATCAACCTAGATGTCCATCAACTGAAGTCTGGATAAAGAAATTATGGTATATATACACTATAAGATACTATCCAGCATTAAAAACAAAAATGAAATGCCATCATTTGCAACAAAATGGATGCAACTGTAAATCATTATACTTAGTGAAATAAGCCAGTCACAAAAAGACAAATACCATATGTTCTCTCTGATCTGTGGTAAATAATAGAGTACCTAAAAGGTAATTTATAGGAGTGAACAGCCATTTTGTGGTTACAGTGATTTTGAACAGCCCTTATCTTGACTGTTGAGGAATAATTTTTTTTGACTTGTTTGTTTTTGTTTTCTTTTTTTTTTATACTATTTGTTGAACTCTCTAGTTAGTGTAGGGATAATCTTATTAGTATAAAGCTAACAGAAAATAGATCTTTGTAAAAAATAATAATGGATATGGGAGAGGAAGGAGGAAGAAGGGTGGAAGTATGGGTGGGAGGGAGGTAGGATGGAAAGTATCACCATGCTCCCAAATTTATATATATGAAATGCATGAAGTTTCTGTTCTGTAAATAAAATTTTAAAAAGACTGCTTGATACCATTTTTCCATCCTTTTTGTACTCTGCTATTATTAC
Organism: Sylvilagus floridanus; assembly: GCA_949820135.1. Lineage (NCBI taxonomy): Eukaryota > Metazoa > Chordata > Mammalia > Lagomorpha > Leporidae > Sylvilagus > Sylvilagus floridanus. The sequence goes on along the minus strand of OX463245.1, from coordinate 18,159,919 downwards.
ACTGTCAATTCTACAATAGATATTGGAAAAGTATTTTTTGAATGAGTAATTACTAGTCTACCTTAAGAATGTATTTTAATGAAAACAATGAAATTAACTACTACCCAAATAGAAAGTAGATATAATAACATTTCTTGTTATGAAATGGAAATCTATAATATTATTGTAAATAATTAATTTATATTTCCCACCATTCAATTCCAGGTATATATAGATCATTGATAAAATGGGCCCCAAGTTTTATAACTGATGCACTTCCCTATTGCTGTCACACTTCTTAGGAACAGTCAAATCAACTGGTTCACATTATATCTGATAAATTTCCAATACCTGCAACAAAAGCCCAAAATTCTATTTCTGAATAAACCAATAGCCATCTCCATCGACATTATTGTGAGGGATCATTCCAGATATGAAGACAGCTGTTCCCCATAGCTTATGCCAAACTCATTTCCCTCTTTTATCTCATGTCTAGATAATGATCCAGACTTAGAAGTTTTACCTTCATCATCCCACATTGCTGAGATTGGTCTCCTAGTAAATATCTTGAAAATGGTAGCAACTTTAATCAGTAAGTAAAGAGTTCAAGTCTTATAACTTTCATCTATATGACATATTTATTAATACCTAAATCAAAGAACATAGGACTTACAAAAGACAATGAGATGTTTATAGCTCTAAGAAAACTTCACTTGGAAACATCTCCAACAGCAGTAGTCCACAAAGCCTATGCTACTCAATAGACCATGCTTCAGCTTCTTCTATTGAATATAAATGCTCAGTGAGATCCTTACTGCTCTCTAGCTATGGTTCCACCTTATTGCTTTCTAGTAAATTCAAATTGTTAGGAAAACATTGCATACGCTTTTACACATTCTACTCTGTCAAAATATTGTCCTTCTGAATCAGCACAGAATCATACGAATGGCTGATGTGAAAGATGAAAATGTTGCCTCTCGCTGCAGCTTGAGGCAATGCTTACAATCACCCCACCCTCAGGTTTCCCAGAATGTCAGATGAAACCTTCTTGGAACCTGCACCAACTTTCCCCTCTGCCTGAATCCTGTTTCCTTACTTTTTCTTCTCTTAGTGTTAATTTCAAGAACACTCCTTACAAATATCTTACATACCATTCTGTATTAAAAGTATGTTTCTTGGAGAATCCAAATTGTGACTTGGGCTTCAATAGCATAATAATCTTTCATTCTTTTTCATATAACACTTAGCAAGGAGAACTTTACATAAATATGTCATTATTTGGTTATTGTCTGTGTCCCCCAGCAAGCTCTATTACAAGGAAAGAACTATGTCATTTATTTGTCACTGTTTCTCCAATACTTAGCACGGGATGGGTGGCACATAATAGATTATTGGTGAATAGCTAGTTGCTGTATGAGTATATAAATGGATTGATGCTTGGAAATTCACTATTGGGAATTCATTTCCTTCTATTAAGCCATTTAGTTTCTGTTTGACATCCCATTAATTATGTTCCTAAATTTGTATAAATGAAAAGCATGAAGTTTGTATAACTTAAATAAAAGGTTTCTAGGTCAAAAAATTAAATAAAATCCCATTAAATCTTACATTCAGTGAGTATAATCTTTCAGCATCCTACATTAAGTTTTTCTGGAGCAGGCATTGTGACAGCAGGTTAAGCTACCACCTAGGGCATTCTCCATTGGAGTGACTTTGAGTGGTTTGAGTGCCAGAAACTCTATGCTTCTGATGCAGCTTCCTGCAAATAGACTTGGGAGGCAGCAGAAGACAGGAAAAATACTTGAGTTCCTACCAACAACATGGGAGACACAGTTGAAATTTCTGGCTCCAACTTGGCTCAGCTCCAGCTATTGCAGTCATCTGGAAAGTGAACAAGTAAATAGAAAAAAAATCTCTCTCTCTCTCTCTCTCTCTCTCTCTCTCTCTCTCTCTGTATATATATATATATATATATATATATATATATATATATATCTGTCACTCTACCTTTCTAACAAATAAATAAAAATCATTCATAGAGAAAAAAATTGGAAAGAATAAAACAACATGATCTTTTTTACGGGAGAAACAATTTTTATCATAATTTTTCATTTTAATTTTGTTAGCTTTAACAGATTCTGTATGATTTATATACACAGGTCTAAGAACATAATGATACATTTCCTCCCTCCCAACTTCCTTCCTTCTATCTTTCTTCTGTCCTTTTAAAATTTTTATAACATATTTTAAATACACATTGCAGTAAAAAGCCTTAATACTTTATCAAATAAGAAGTTTAACAAGTAAAAAGCAAAAACATCTTACTTAAGTGGGAATATAGAAAATAGCTATAAACAATTATTGAATGGAAAAATTATCATTTACTCATATACAACTTTTTCCTCAATTAGTCATTCATAAATTCTAGGTTCAGTCCAATGTCTATTGGAGGAAGACAGCTAACTGCTAATGGAAGATGGAATATCAACAAAATGTAGTTGGAAGGTTAAAACACACACACACATGGTTTTCAGAGTCAAACAGGAAGACAAGATCAGACTTTGACATGTACTAACCATGTGATCTGTATTAAGAATTTAAAAAATTCCCATTGGCAAACACTATACATAATGTAAGCTCATGATAAATATTGGTCTTTTCTCCATATACTCCATGTAGAAAAGTTGTATTATCTAAATATCAACAGAGAAAGAAAGCCAACATGGAGATGTAACTTGACCATTTCATTTTACTTTCTTCCATTTAAATCTTTCCAGTTTCCAATTTATGTCAGCGAGCTAGTCACCATACAATGAGAAGGTTGCTATTGAACCCAGTCATAACTAATGAACTGAAACAAAGCATTATGGCTAAACTATGCAAATCAACCCATACCAAAATCAAACTGATAGGCAGACTCTCACCCAACTGCCAACTAATTTACTTCATGCTACTGAATATCGATTCTACTTGTAGTGGTGAGAAATCTATCATGTTTAAGATGCCATCTATCCCAACTGCCAATGGAAGTGACTTTTCCCTTCCAAGATTTGTTGTCCAAGAGCTTATCCCTTATATCCTGAAAGTTTTTAAAAGCTTCATTAGGTTCCTAGTCAACATTGAACAAGGAATCCATTATACTTATTTTCATGACTTCTAACAATTGATTAATTTTATTTGTCTAGCCAGGAGTTCCCCCTCAACTACAGACACATCAAATAAATTAATTAATTAAAATAAACAGAGGATGTGAGAATTTTCACAGAGGGACTTTAGAGTTTTGTAGAGAAAATATCTAAATTTGTAGACAACTCAACAACAAAAGTAACAGATATTAGATTCTATGAGGTGACAGTGTAGTAGAGAGATTATACAGATGTCAATTGTTAGAGAAAAATTCTCAGAAAACTTGAAAAGTATATGCCTGGAAAAATTAGACAAAGGAACAGTTTTCTAAGAAAAATTATGGAACTTTTATTTTCTAGAACACTAGAGTGAGGTTAAATTCTGTGGCTGGTCCTCTAGTAAACCAATATCCATTTGTACTAAAACAAAAGATATATTTTCACACTAGACTTTACAGGAAAAAAAAATGAGTGAGTGCTCTAACTCAAAAGAATGAAATTTCTAACTGAAAACAGTAAAATTCAGTGAACATCTTAGTGGTTAGGGAATTTAAACTTTCTACAAATCCATTTTTTTTGTGTGTGTGTGTGTGACAGGCAGAGTGGACAGTGAGAGAGAGAGACAGAGAGAAAGGTCTTCCTTTGCCGTTGGTTCACCCTCCAATGGCTGCCGCGGATGGCGTGCTGCGGCCGGCGCACCGCGCTCATCCGATGGCAGGAGCCAGGTGCTAGGTGCTTTTCCCTGGTCTCCCATGGGGTGCAGGGCCCAAGCACTTGGGCCATCCTCCACTGCACTCCCGGGCCACAGCAGAGGGCTGGCCTGGAAGAGGGGCAACCGGGACAGAATCCGGTGCCCCGACCGGGACTAGAACCCAGTGTGCCGGCGCCGCAAGGCGGAGGATTAACCTATTGAGCCACGGCGCAGGCCCAAATCCATTTATTTTTATAAAAGGTATATTTCTTTGAAGTAAATTTACTTTGTATAAAAAATTGTCACTCTGGCCGGTGCTGCGGCTCAATAGGCTAATCCTCTGCCTTGCAGTGCTGGCACACCGGGTTCTAGTCCTGGTGGGGGCACTGAATTCTGTACCGGTTGCCCGTCTTCCAGGCCAGCTCTCTGCTGTGGCCAGGAAGTGCAGTGGAGAATGGCCCAAGTGCTTGGGCCCTGCAGCCCATGGGAGACCAGGAAAAGCACCTGGCTCCTGCCATTGGATCAGTGCAGTGCACCAGCCGCAGCGCGCCAGCCACGGCAGCCATTGGAGGGTGAACCAACGGCAAAGGAAGACCTTTCTCTCTCTCTGTCTCACTGTCCACTCTGCCTGTCAAAAAAAAAAGATTGTCACTCCATTCAGTATGTCTATATTGTTCCAATTCTGAACATTTCTACAATGTTCACTGATTCTTCAGAAGACAAAGTAAAATAAAATAAATTTGGGGGCAGGTGCTGTGGCATAGCAGGTAAAGCCACTGCCTGCAGTGCCCACACCCCATATGGGTATTGGTTCAAGTACTGGCTGCTCCACTTCTGATCCAACTCTCTGCTTTGGCCTAGGAAAGCAGTTGAAGATGGCCCAAGTCCTTGGGCCCCTGCACCTGTGGGGCAGACCCAGAGGAAGCTCCTGGCTCCTGGCTGCAGATCAGTGCATTTCCAGCCATTGTGGCCAATTGGGGAGTGAAGCAGTGGATGGAAGACCTCAATCTCCTTCTCTGTGTGTGTGTGTGTGTGTGTGTGTGTGTGTGTGTAACTCTGACTTTCAAATAAATAAATAAATCTTAAAAATAAAAGAAATATATCAGCCATGGGTTGTTAGAATGTTCTGCATTTTCATAGTATCTGTTAACCTAAAGCTGATAATGCCAAGTTTCACTGTGGCAGATGAATCTTGCCCACAGATATATTCATAAGTGAATGCAATTCATCTAGTGTTAAGGCTTTGATTTATTTGGAGCTCTGGTAAAAATAGGAAGAAGCATATTTAACACATAAATAATATATCCAAGTTCACACATACAAAAGGACCAGTTATATATTTAAACAGTTAAATTGATAGTCCTACCAAAAGTCTTTGTAAAGCTACTGCAGAGTAAGTAAATTGCTAGGTTTCACTGGCCTTGAATTATTAAAGTTATGTATCTCTAAAAGACAGTTGGAACAACTGAATACCTAGTGATGAGTTTAAAAAAGGGGAAGACAAGTGCACATGACTATGGTCCCAAGCTGCATTCCAGTCCTTGGCAATAATACAGACTCAGTAGTTTAACACTTCTCTGAACACATGTCTGCTGTTTGAAGTCACTGAACTCAGGGTTGTAACATTTCCATGTTTCAAACATATCAAACAAGGACTGCAATGAACAATTATCATGATTAATCACCCTTTTCAGCTAAATCATTTGTATTTTAGTAATATTTTTGTCTATTGATACAATAATGAATACTGATTGTGGAAAGTAGAAGAAAAAATAAAAGCACACTTACTCTTCCTCACAGAAATAAAATCTTGGTGACTATATATAAATACTTTCCCACAATGTAATATTTATAAAATTGAGACATTACAAGGTAATATATAATTTAATATCTTGGGAATTTTTTCTGACATTAGATATTTTTCATGAACATGATTTTATATTTTTCATACAAGAATCAACAAATCTTTATTGTCAGACAGTGGTAACTATTAAAATGAATATGTAGGCTCACTATGCTAATCCTCCACCCTGCGGTGCCAGCACACTAGATTCTAGTCCTGGTCGGGGCGCCGAATTCTGTCCCGGTTACCCCTCTTCCAGGTCAGCTCTCTGCTGTGGCCAGGGAGTGCAGTGGAGAATGGCCCAAGTGCTTGGGCCCTGCACCCCATGGGAGACCAGGAGAAGCACCTGGCTCCTGCCATTGGATTAGCATGGTGCACCGGCTGCAGCGTGCTGGCCACGGCGGCCATTAGAAGGTGAACCAATAGCAAAAGGAAGAACATTCTCTCTGTCTCTCTCTCACTATCCACTCTGCCTGTCCAAAAAAAAAAAAAAAAAAAAAAGGAATATGTAGCAAAGTAAGAAGGGTGAAGACAGTGGGGATTTGAGGAATGACATTATGTTATTGAGAGTGCTCAAAGACATCACTAATCAGGTGAAATTTGGTTAGAAATCTGAAGCACAGCACTAAAGCCCTGACTGGGATGGTGCCTCATCTGCTCAAGGATATACTAAGAGGCTAATGGAGCTGAAGTAGAGTTAGATTGGAGTGAGTAACAGGAAATGAGTCTGAGTAGGAAATAAAAGATGTCATATGGGGGATGTTGAGATACTAAGTAGAAGGGCTGATTATGTCTTTTGGTCATTGTGAGGACTTTGGTTTTTACTCTGAGTGAAATGGAATAACACAGCAGGGCTATGAGTGGAAGTATAATATAATTAGATTTACATTTAAAACAAATCAGTTCATCTCTGTGGTTAGTAAAGAGGGCTGAGATGCAGTAGAGAACAGCAAACAAACTGATATGACAAATAAAGAAATTTATAGCAATAATCCAGGTGGGAGTAATCATGACCCAGACCAGAATTGTCAGATGTAAGGATAGTGAGAAATTGATGGGTCCTTGACACATTTTGAAGGTAGAGTCAGTACACATGCTGATATATTGGATACTGAGTATGATAGAGAGAAAGAAATCAAGAATTCTAAAATGTTTGACCAGAAAATTGACTCTGAGAAAAAGTCAGAGGTGAACTAGTATTTCCTGTAAAAGGACATACATCCTCATCATACCTTTTCAATTTTTGTGTTGTAGTATAAAAACAACCATACATGACACATTTAAAAATTAATGTAAGTCTCCAAAAATTAAGTTACATTTTACAATAAAATGTATAAAAATAGAACTATAAATAAAATACTTTCAAACATAAACACACAAACATTAATCTATGCTGCTTTAATCCATTATATTTGTGGTGTTTTGCTACAGTAGCAATAAGAAATTAATGAGATAATAAGGTAATAGAAGGGAAACTGTGCAAAATTAGAAAATAATAACTGATAAGATTCTAACCACAAGATAACCCTCAAACTAACCGATTTCTTGGAAGAAAACTTATGAATGTGGAGAATCTGAAATAAATGTTTTCTTAAATTACCCAGGATATCCTTGGGAAAGTCTTTTGGGTTCCAAAAAACAGGTAACCCCATTTTAAAAAAAAATGTAGGACCTGACCATGACAATGTGGTACTGAATTATTGTGGCAGAAAAGATCACTGAAGAGAACCAAAGAAATTGAAAGATCAAAATTGGAGTCATTACCTATACAGACAATGAGAACAAAAAAGAAATATGAATACGGTAAATTAAGAGAATAACTAAGATCCAAGAGATAAAAATCACAAGGAGTAGGAATTAATGACAAAGAAGCTTATAACAAGAACAGAGGGGTGTCCCCCATTACCCGGGACATAAAACTTCAGCCCTCCCTCTGCCATCTGCCCAGGACCCAGGAAAATAGCAGGATCCAATGGGGACAGAGGCCCCAGGGTTACCTACCCTCTCCCTCAGCTCTGTGCCTTGTGGCACATTCCCCAGGCTTCAGAGGCCACATTCTTGCCAAAAAAGATCTATAGCAAATGGAATTTCTTTTTCTTAAAAAAAAAGATGTATTTATTTATTTATTTGAAAGTCATAGTTACACAGAGAGAGGAGAGGCAGAGAGAGAAAGAGAGAGAGGACTTCCATCCGCTGGTTCATTCCCCAAATGGCCGCAATGGCCAGAGTTGGGCAATCTGAAGCCAAGAGCTTCTTCCAGGTCTCCCAGGTGGGTACAGGGGCCCAAGGACCTAAGCCATCTTCTGCTGCTTTTCTAGGCCATAGCAGAAAACTATATCAGAAGTGGAGCAACCAGGACTTGAACCTGCACCCATATGGAATGCTGGCACTGCAGGTGGTGGCTTAACCCTCTATGCCACAGTGCCAGCCCCTGGACTCTTTTTTTAGTTCAGATTTTTTTTCTCCTTCAAATTATAAAAATATAATAGAGGAAGAAGGGAATTAAGGTGGTGGAAAAGGAGAGAGCTTTACTGGTCTAGACTAGGAGAAGATAGTTTAAAAACTTGGAGAGAATACAATCTCAGGGAAGAGTCAGGGAAAAAACTGTAGAGGAAACACTATGCAAATTAGAAGGACACAGACCTATGTGGCAGGTGTGGATGCCCACAACTCAGTACACTAGCAGCTGAGAACCTCCACACAGCATTGAAGAATGAGGTGAGACCAGACTACAGAAGCCCAAGCCATTGGCAATAAAGCTGCAGAAAGAGCCTAGAAGGAATCTAGCTTGGAGCCCAGTGAGGGGATATTGTACCTACCAAACTAGAGAAAAAAAATGGAGGGGCACATTTCTCTCCCTGATCACCCTGCAACAGCATATTGTAATAAGCTGAGAGAGGCACTATTTTGGATATACATAACAGCTGCACCAACTCATGTCCATGCCCAGCAACCAACCAGCTGGAGACTCCTGAGTCTGGTGGGAAGAACTGATAGGGGACTGGGTACTTGTGACTGTGGGAGGCTTCTGTGCTGGGACTGTGAAGAAAACTCTGGCTGTGTTGGAGGGCTCACGATGGGGACATTGGGCAGTCACTGTGGGTGGAGCAACATGCTCAGGGCTCCCTGGTTACCTAGTGAGGGACATTGCTGTGAAATCTGAGCTTATACTGAGGACTGCACAGACATTTTGTATGGTCCTTGTGGAAATATAGACAAATAGACCCACTGGGGCTAATGCTCAGGTACTGGTCTCCTTTGAGGAGAGGAGCACAGCTGAGCAGAATAAATCTCCCTTCTGATAACAAAAAAAGAGGATATTTACCATGCCAAACCTGGCTGCGTAACCAAAGATATGCCCTTCACCATCGGGAACCAAACGGAGCTCCCTGGCCACACCCCCACCACATGACTCCAGGTATTCACTGAAAACAGACACTCCACTAATCTACAGAGGGATAGTAAATAGATAAAAGTCACCACAGTGAAAAAAAAAATAAAAATAAAGAAGAAACCAACAAGTTTCTCCACAAATGCCAAATAACAAATGCACAAATTCAAGAAACAAGAATAAGGAAGACAACTTGATGCCCCAAAAACTACACAACACAACAATATTAGATTGTGAAGATGATGAAATTGAAGAAATGACAGAAATGGAATTCAAAAAAAGTTATCATAAGATTACATATAAGTAATCAGAAGCAAATGCACAGACTAATGAAATCTATACATGACATGAAAGAAAATTTCTCCCATGAAATTGATATATTAAGGAAAAATCAAAATGAATTTTTGGAAAGGAAGAATTCAATAGAAAAAATAAAAATGTATTGGAAAGCCTTAACAACAGACTCAGTGGAGCAGAGGTAAAAATAACCAACTTAAGAAGACAAAGAAAAGGAAATTATATAGTCAGACCAAAAACAAGAAGAAATTAGAAAAAGAAACACTACTGCAAACCTACAGGATACAAATGACCCAACATATGAGTTCTAAAAGCTCCTGAAGGCATGGAAAGAGAAAAAGGATTAGAAAGAATTTTCAGTGAAAAATAACAGAAAAATCCCCTAATTTGGAGAAAGGGACATCCAAGAATATGAGGCTCACAGAACTACTAATAGACATGCCAGAAAAGATCTCCACCACAAAACATTGTAATCAAACTCAAAGTAACACATAAAGAAAATATCAAATATCCGAAAATGATGCACAAGAGAAACAGCAGATTACTTTCAGAGGATGTCCAATTAGACTCACAGCGGACTTCTCATAAGAAGCCCTGCAATCTAGACAAGAGTGAAGAGATAATCCAAGTCCTAAGAGGAAAAAAAGCTGTCAACCAGGAATACTGTATCCTGCAAAACTTATTTATGAATGAAGGTAAAATACAGACCTTCAACAAAAAACAGAAATTGAAAGAATTTTTCACCACTTGTCCAGCCCTGCAAAAGAAACTTAAAGATGTGTTACTCAATGAAACCCAGAAACACGGTCATCAATAAGAAAGCAGGTAAAGGAAGGAAACCTCACAGCAAAAGATCACAGGGAATTTAAAGCATATATTAGAAAATATCTTTGGCAAATGGCAGGGCAAAGTTATCACTTATCAATAGTCACATTGAACATTAATGGCCTGCACTGTCCAGTTAAAAGACACTGATTGGCTGATTGAGTTAAGGAACAAAACCCATCTATTTGCCGCTAACAAGAAACACATTTTTTGAACAAATTGCACAGACTGAAAGTGAAAGGCTGTAAAAAGATATACCATGCCAACAGAAATGAAAAAAGAGCGGGCGTAGCGTCTTAATATCAGATAACATAAACTTTACCACAAAAACTGTTAGGAGAGACAAAGAGGGGCAGTATATAATGATTAAGGGATCCATTCAACAGGAAGAAATAACGATTATCAATGTATATGCACCTAATTACAGGGCACTGGATTATTTAAAAGATTTGTAAAGGGACTGAAAGGGAGACTTAGACCCCAATACAATAGTACTTGGGGATTTCAATACTCCACTCTCAGAGATAGACAGATCAACAGGACAGAAGATCAACAAGGAGACAGTAGATTTAAATGACACTATAGTCCAAATGGATCTAACAGATATCTACAGAACTTTTCATCCTACACAGAAAGCATTTACATTCTTCTCAGCATTACATGAGACCTTCTCTAGGATTGACAACATATTAGGCCATAAAGCAAGTCTCAGCAAATTCAAAAGAATTGGAATCATACGATGCAGCTTCTCAGACCATAAAGCAATGAAGTTGGAAATTAGCAACTCGGGAATCACTAGAGCATATGCAAACACATGGAGATTGAACAACATGCTCCTGAATGAACAATGGGTCATAGAAGAAATTAAGAGAAATCAAAAATTTTCTAGAAGTAAATGAGGATAACAGCACAACATACCAAAACCTATGGGATACAGCAAAAGCAGTGTTAAGAGGAAAGTTTATATCAATAGGTGCTAAACATCAACAAATTGGAAAGGCACCAAATAGATGAGTTTTCAATTCATCTCAAGGATCTAGAAAATCAGCAGCAAACCAGACCCAAATCTAGTAGGAGAAGAGAAATAATTAAAATCAGAGAAGAAATCAACAGGATTAAATAAAAAAAAATTGGAAAAAATCAGCCAAACGAGGAGCTGTTTTTTGAAAAAATAAACAAAATTGACACTCCGTTGACCCAACTAACTAAAAAAAGAAAAGACCCAAATCAATAAAATCAGAGATGAAAAAGGAAACAAAACAACAGACACAATGGAAATAAAAAGAATCATCAGAAATTACACAAGGACTTGTATGTTAGCAAACAGGGAAACCTATCAGAAATGGATAGATTCCTGGACACATACAACCTACCTAAATTGAGCCAGGAAGACAGGGAAAACATAAACAGACCCATAACTGAGACAGAAATTGAAACAAAGAAAAGCCCAGGACCAGATGGATTCACTGCTGAATTCTACCAGACATTTAAAGAAGAACTAACTCCCATTCTTCTCAAACTATTCAGAACAATCAAAAAAGAGGGAATCCTCCCAAATTCTTTCTATGCAGCCACCATCGCCTTAATTCCTAAGCAGAAAAAAGATGCAGCATTGAAAGAGAATTACAGACCAATATCCCTGCTGAACATAGACACAAAAATCCTCAATAAAATTCTGGCCAATAGAATGCAACAACACAGCAGAAAGATCATCCACCCAGACCAACTGGGATTTATCACTGGTATGCAGGGATGGTTCAGTGTTCGCAAAACAATCAACGTGAAACACCACATTAACAGACAGCAGAAGAAAAACCATATGAGTATCTCAATAGACACAGAGAAAGCATTTGATAAAATACAACACCCTTTCATGATGAAAACCCTAAGCAAACTGAGTATGGAAGGAACTTTCCTCAATACAATCAAAGCAATTTATGAAAAACCCACAGCCAATATCCTATTGAATGGGGAAACGTTGGAAGCATTTCCAGTGAGATCGGGTACCCACTCTCACCACTGCTATTCAATATAGTTCTGGAAGTCTTAGCCAGAGCTATTAGGCAAGAAAAAGAAATTAAAGGGATACAAATTGGGAAGGAAGAACTCAAACTATCCCTCTTTGCAGATGATATGATTCTTTATTTAGGGGACCCAAAGAACTCTACTAAGAGACTATTGGAACTCATAGAAGAGTTTGGCAAAGTAGCAGAATATAAAATCAATGCACAAAAATCAACAGCCTTTGTATACACAGCCAGTGCCACGGCTGAGGAAGAACTACTAAGATCAATCCCATTCACAATAGCTACAAAAACAATCAAATACCTTGGAATAAACTTAACCAAGGACGTTAAAGATCTCTACAATGAAAATTACAAAACCTTAAAGAAAGAAATAGAAGAGGATACCAAAAAATGGAAAAATTTTCCATGCTCATGGATTGGAAGAATCAACATCATCAAAATGTCCATTCTCCCAAAAGCAATTTATACATTCAATGCAGTACCAATCAAGATACTGAAGAAATTATTCTCAGATATGGAAAAAAATGACGCTGAAATTAAAATGGAGACAAAGGAGACCTCGAATAGATAAAGCAATCTTGTACAACAAAAACAAAGCCAGAGGCATCACAATACCAGATTTCAGGGCATACTACATGGCAGTTGTATTCAAAACAGCATGGTACTGGTACAGAAAGAGATGGATAGACCAATGGAACAGAAAAGAAACACCAGAAATCAATCCAAACATCTATAGCCAACTTATATTTAATCAAGTATCCAAAACCAATCACTGGAGTAAGGACAGTCTATTCAATAAATGGTGCTGGGAAAATTGGATTTCCACATGCAGAATCATGAAGCAAGACCCCTACCTTTCACCTTACACAAAAAATCACTCAACATGGATTAAAGACTTAAATCTACGACCCGACACCATCAAATTATTAGAGAGCATTGGTGAAACCCTGCAAGATATAGGTAATGGCAAAGACTTCTTGGAAAAGACCCCAGAAGTACAGACCATCGAAGCCAAAATTAACTACTGGGATTGCATCAAATTGAGAAGTTTCTGCACTGCAAAAGAAACAGTCAGGAAAGTGAAGAGGCAAACGACAGAATGGGAAAAAATTATTTGCAAACTATGCAACAGATAAAGGGTTGATAACCATAATCTACAAAGAGATCAAGAAACTCTACCATTCAACCCAGCCATCTCCCTCCTTGGAATTTACCCAAAGGAAATTAAATTGGCAAACAAAAAAAGCTGTCTGCACATTAATGTTTATTCCAGCTCAATTCACAATATCTAAGACCTGGAACCAACCCAAATGCCCATCAACAGTAGACTGGATAAAGAAATTATGGGACAGGTACTCTATAGAATACTATACAGCAGTCAAAAACAATGAAATCCTGTTATTTGCAACAAGATGGAGGAATCTGGAAAACATCATGCTGAGTGAATTAAGCCAGTCCCAAAGAGACAAATATCATTTGTTTTCCCTGATCAGTGACAACTAACTGAGCACCAAAGGGGAAACCTGTAGAAGTGAAATGGACACAATGAGAAACAGTGACTTGATCAGCTCTTGTCCTGACTGTTGATGTACAATGTAATACTTTATCCATTTTAGTATTTTTTTGTTCTAGTACTATTGGTTGAACTCTGTAATTAAGACACAATTATTCTTGGGTGTTTAAATTTTAACTGAAAAGTGATCCCTGTTAAATATGAGAGTGGGAAAAAGAGAGGGAGGAAATGTACAGTTTGGGACATACTCAATCGGACTTGCCCCAAATGGTGGAGTTAGAATCATCCAGAGGATTCCAATACAATCCCATCAAGGTGGCATGGACCAAGGCCATCTCACTAGTCCAAGTGATCAATTTCAGTTCACAATTGATCACACTGATAGGTCTAAGAGTCATAGGGATCACACAAACAAGACTAGTGTCTGCTAATACTAACTGATAGAATCAAAAAGGGAGAGAATGATCCAACATGGGAAGTGGGAGACACTGCAGACTCATAGAATGGCAGATGTTCTAAATAGCACTCTGGCCTCAGAGCCACCCCTTAAGGGATGTGGGTCCGGCTGGAAAGCCCATGAGAGTATTTTAGGCATGGAAAGCCAAGACACTCTGGAAAAAAAAAAAGAAGAAGATGATCTGAATGAAAGATCTCTGCGTGAGATCCCAGTGGAAAGAACAGGCCATCAAAGAAGGAGGTACCTTTCTCTGAAGGGAGGAGAGAACTTCCACTTTGACTATGACCCCGTCTGAATAAGTTGAATTCGGCAAACCCTAAAGGCTTCCATAGCCTCAGCAACTCATGACTAGAGCCTAGGGAGATTACTGATGCCATAAACAAGAGTGTCAATTGTTTAGTCAACAACAGGAGTTACTTTGTACTACATCTCATGTGGGATCTGTCCTTAATGTGTTGTCCAGTGTGAAGTACTGCTATAACTAGTACTGAAACAGTATTTTTACTCTTTGTGTTTCTGTGTGGGTGGAAACTGATGAAATCTTTACTTAGTAAATACTGAATTGATCTTCTGTATATAAAGATAATTGAAAATGATTAAAAAATCTTGGTGTTAAATTGGAAATTACATAGAAAATTAATTCTTTTTTTAAAAATATCATGTAGGATCTCTGTCCTTAATGTGCTATACATTGTGATTTAATGCTATAACTAGTACTCCAACAGTATTTTTCACTTTGTGTTGCTATGTGGGGGCAACTGTTGAAATCTTGACTTAATATATACGAAGCTGAGCTTCTGTATATAAAGCGAATTGAAAATGAATCTTGATGGCCGGTGCCATGGCTCAATAGGCTAATCTTCCACCTAGCGGCATCAACACACCAGGTTCTAGTCCCAGTCATGGCGCCAGATTCTGTCCTGGTTGCCCCTCTTCCAGGACAGCTCTCTGCTGTGGCCCGGGATGCAGTGGAGGATGGCCCAAGTCCTTGGGCCCTGCACCCCATAGGAGACCAGGAGAAGCACCTGGCTCCTGCCTTCGGATCAGTGCGCTGGCCGCGGTGGCCATTAGAGGGTGAACCAACGGCAAAAGGAAGACCTTTCTCTCTCTCTCTCTCTCCCTCTCTCTCACTGTCCACTCTGTTGTCAAAAAAAAAAAAGAAAAAGAAAGAAAGAAAATGAATCTTGATATGAATGGAAGGTGAGAGGGAGCGGGAAAGGGGAGGGTTGCGGGTTGGAGGGAAGTTATGGGGTGGGGGGAAGCCATTGTAATCCACAAGATGTACTTTGGAATTTTATATTCATTAAATAAAAGTTTTTAAAAAAAGAAAAGAAAAATAGTTTTAAATTAAAAAAAAAAGGAAATCTGATCATTTGCAACAAAATGGATGAATAATCTGGAGGACATCATACTTAGTGAAATAAGACTGACCCAAAGAGACAAATACCAAATGTTCTCCCAGATCTGTGATAACCAATAGAGCACCTAAAATGAAATCTGTAGAAGTGAAATTGACACTCCAAGAAGCACTGACTTCAATAGCCCTTGTCTTGACTGTCAAGGAACAGTTTTTTCTTCGTACTATTTGATGAACTCTTAACATAGAGATGATGATATATGTATAAAGCCAATTGAAAATAGATCTCAGTAAAAATATGCGTGGGAATATGAGATGGAAGAGGAAGTTTATGAATGTAAAGCTGTATAGTTCTGCATATATTCATACAGACTTACTTCTAAGGGTACAGTTTAATAACTTTCTGTGGGACACCAAATCCCATTAAGCTGAGTGGTAAAAATTCCATCTTAACTGTTAAAGTGACCATATTAAGTGTTAAAATGAACATATAGATAGGATTAAGTGTCAAAGTAATCATTAAAATAGGATCAAATATCTGGTAATAATAATAGAATTAAAACTTTATTTTGTAAACTGGCTCACTGTATATTTTAATTCAATTGGGTAATGTGTTATCTCGGCCTTGTCCATTATTCTTAATTGGATAACAACTTAAATTCTATAATTCTTAGGTTTCAGGTACTTGGATGTCACAAACAACCTGGGAGTGGGATAGAACAATATATTTACAGAGTTTTATTCAAATTTACACAGTTTGAAAATGAAGATGTGAGACAAGAACCTAAATGTTCTAAATTCTAGTCCAATATATATTCTAAACTCCACATTCTAGTACATTATAAATATGAAACTTAGAATAAATACATAATTTATAATATTTGGCTATGCAGCTAGGTTTCTTCATAAAAACATCTTACTTAGGGCAAAATTGTTACCCAGGCAATTATGTTCTCCTCTACGTTTGCTCTTCTCAGTCTCTAGGGAGGGAAAATAATGAAACAATAGAAGTGGAATTTTTAAAAAGAGAGACAAAATATTTTTGCCTTCATTCCAGCAAACTTCTTCATTGAGTAAAACACTTTTCTCAGTAAGTAAAAAAAGCCTTATAGATTTCTTTTTTAAGATTTATTTTTATTGGCCGGCGCTGTGGCTCAACAGGCTAATCCTCCACCTTGCGGCGCCGGCACACTGGGTTCTAGTCCTGGTCGGGGTGCCGGATTCTGTCCCGGTTGCCCCTCTTCCAGGCCAGCCCTCTGCTGTGGCCCGGGAGTGCAGTGGAGGATGGCCCAGGTGCTTGGGCCCTGCACCCCATGGGAGACCAGGAAAAAGCACCTAACACCTGGCTCCTGCTTTCGGAGGAGCGCGGTGCGCCGGCCGCAGCGCGCCGACCGCGGCAGCCATTGGAGGGTGAACCAACGGCAAAGGAAGACCTTTCTCTCTGTCTCTCTCTCTCACTGTCCACTCTGCCTGTAAAAAAAAATTATTTTTATTTATTTATTTTTATTTATTTATTTGAAAGTCAGATTTACACAGAGAGAGAAGAGGCAGAGAGAGAGAGGTTTTCCATCCCATGGTTCACTCCCCAGATGGCTGCAATGGCTGGAGCTGCACCGATCCGAAGCCAGGAGCCAGGAGCTTCTTCCAGGTCTCCCATGTGGGTGCAGGGGTCCAAGGGCTTTGGGCCATCTTCTACTGCTTTCCCAGGCCATAGCAGAGAGCTGGATCCGAAGTGGAGCAGCCGGGTCTTGAACCAGCATCCATGTGGGAAGCCAGCGCTTCAGGTCAGGGCATTAACTCGCTGTGCTACAGTGCCAGTCCCAAGACTTACAGATTTCTAAAATATGGGTGTTCTGGGAAATACTCACTTACTCCTTCTTCTCTACTTTCACAACATTATCAATACTTACAAGGAGTTGAGCATGTGCTTAGCAAGGAAAAATTTTCTTGTCAATATTCAGTAGAAAGTTGCTTATCTTCTCAAGTCTTTAAACCTTAGTCCCATGTAAACTTTTACGATATAGTTAAATAATTTCACAAATTTACAAAAGTTAGGTAAAGCATGTAAAGATAAATTGAGTACTCTTATATTTTCATACCTGGATTCTAATTTTTTCATAAAATTAACTGATTTTTGATTACCACACCAGAAGGGAAAAAAAATAGCTAGCCAAAAAACTGGAGACTTAATAAGCAATTACACCAGACGACTTGGGTTCAATGAATAAATAGCTTCAAAAGAAAATTATTGTCGGCTATTCCTGCAAACTTACTTATTAAAATGCACTGAACAATCATCTAAAACCTAGGTAGAAGATTCTTGAACATTTGTCTAATTCAGATGAAGTCTAGTCAATACCTGGCAACTGAATGAATTAATAACAGAAATAATAAAATGACCATGAGAATTTATGATTGGCAAGTGGCTCATATAGCCAAATTGCCACAAATATCTAAGTACTACCAAGACTCTAAAAGAAAAAGAATAAAAGAAAGGGGAAAACACAACATTACAAATTAAACAATTGAGTCAAGATTATCAATACCCTAAAACAACATATTCCATTTTAAGAAATGGTCTTCCAAAGCTCTAAATTTTAAGACTAAACAAGAAGCTTAACAAAACAAGTTGGAAACAAGAACGCATATGAAAATTCAAAAAGCATTTGTAAGTCTACCCACATATCCTACTTAGGACCCTGTGACAGGTTCCTTAAGAGTACACAGCTGCAGACAGTTGTTTTCAAAGGTTATTTTGCTACCCAAAATGAGTTTAATATAAATGTTTATGGTAAATCTTGACATTCCTGTTGGATGTAAGTTCCACTGTCTCTACACAAAGTGCCCCCAGTTTATTTCTAGTAACCCCCACAGAAAATTAGAGCAGAGGTTTCTACCAGCACTCTGAATTCATCTATCTCAAGCCTTTATCTATCTCCATTAGACTATTAACAAAAGAAAGAGCTTGCTTTCTTTTTTCATAACTCTAATCTTGTTAAATTATTGGGTAGATTTTTGTTTTCTATAAATGAAATTGAAAAATTCAGTTCACTTCAAAGAGAATTTATTTTAAAAATAAGTAATAAATTGGACAAAAATAGATTATAGTTGTATAATTTGTTATAATTTCCATATATTTATATCTCCTTTCTCCTAACATCCTTTACTTAGACAAGTTTTCTATAGCTTATAAACTAGTTCCATAAATGCTACATATTCTAAACAGAATTTTAATTTTAATTTTAATTTTAAAATTAAAATACACATCACAAAACTGCTTCCTGAAACTTTGCTAATACTCACTAAAACTAGAATATATCATAAGAATGACATCAAAAATTAATTCTATGTCATACGTCATGTCTTCACTTACATTCATTTTCCTGGAGGGAGAGGAATGTCACAGTTATAGATTAGTATAAAGATAACACAATATGCCCAGTTCTCATCACTGTGAATATAAACTTCCTTTCTAGATGAACATCCTAATACTTTTCTCTGTGATTTTTTGGTGATAGAGCCTACTAGAAAACATGTCATAATATATCTTCATTCAAATCCAGCTGTTAGGGATTATTTTAATATTTTTAATTACTATTGCTCTTGAACTTCAAGGAGCTAAGTGTTAACACAGAGAAAAACTGCTCCCAACACATCTATATACCTTTAAGGATTTCCATGAAAGCTAAAATCCTCCAGAAGCAGATGATCCCCAGAAGCAGAGCACTATTCTAGATTTCCTGCCAGACTTTCTTCAAGTGCGGGCAGCCTCACTGCAAGTCCTTTATGTGATAATCCACACCTAGGAGCACTGACAGTCATGCACTGATCCACTTCCCATGTTCTTATTGTTAAATAGTTTTTCTCCATCTTCTGATGGTTTGATATAATAAACTGCTTGGATAAATTCCTAATGATCTTTCTGCTCAGAGCTGTATGTTTAATTTGTCATCCTTTGGTATTTGGGATGTGTACATTTATGTATCAGCCTGAGTGGGAAAAGGGATGGTAAATAAGCTGAAAAATATTAATTCTGAGTGTTTCCATAAGGGTGTTTTCAGAGATTACCTTAAGAATTGGTAGAACGAGTAAATCAGCTGCTCCACACGAATGCAGGTGAGCAGGAACGGGAGGAGAATTCGAGACGACAAATCCAATTCTAAATTTTATTTTTCCAAAAATTTTCTAAAATTGAAATACTTGAGGAAATAGAAATTTGGATTTTGGCAATAATTACTTGAAAAAAGCTTTTCTTGATGTTGCTGATACAGTTTCCTTCTTCTCTTCTCCTTTTTTCTTTTCAAGTTGTCCTTTGTGTTAAAACAATTTCTCTCTCTCTTCACTGCTGTATGCAGTCACTCCCCAATTTTTAATGGTGCCTCCCACATGGATTCCTTCCATCCCAGCTTCACTCTTGTCATCCTGGTCCAGAATCACAACATCTTTTCCACAAGTGAATTTCTTTTCTCTACTTACTTCCCTTTACCCAGAAATCTGCTATTGTTTTACCAACTGTAGACAGAAGTATACATAGTAAATATTGAGTAACTATTTGTTGAATTGAAGGAGAAATTATTGTGAAATCAATTCAACTAAATTTGAAGATAAAAATATTTGAAATGTACAAAATTCACTGTACGGCCATTTTAAGCCCACATCTTCTAACATGTTTCATCACATTAATGCATGGTGTATATTAAATTTTTGGCTATATCAGAAGTTTGGTTAATTAAACAAAGCTCAAAAGTGTTTGTAGTATGCCAAATTATTATTTTAGAATCAGGAAATTAAACATCTGGAAAATGAGTATGGAAATAGTATTCTTCATTGATCCAAACTGCCTTTCCCTAAGTAATCATGCAATCATGTCATTAAATATTGAGTATACATGTTTCACACAATTAATAACTAGAGTAAATATTAATCACACTAATGACAGAAGATAGGGTTAAAAGCTAACTGAAACTAGTGTAAGCGGTTGGGTAGACACCTGTTTATTTAAATTGTTTAAGTGATAGTTACTCATGGTTCCAAACCATAGGTTTCAGAAAAAATCTTTTGATTCATGTTGCTCCACTTCTCAGTAGTTGTGTGAGCATTGGCAGATGTACATTTTAACCTTACTAAACCTTATTTATTTCACCTAAGAACCAGTGATAAAGTTACATATGGTTGTTTTAAGGATTAACGTGCTATTAATTTAAACACTTAACAGAGTGCCTAGAACAAACAAGGTTTTCATGAATGGTAAAGAATTTCATTAAAACTTATTTTAATTTGTTAGAGTGACTGTTTTCTCAACCAATTTCATTTCTTTCTTGGTTACCACTTGGATCTTCTCAAATTTCGATTTTTATAAATAGGCTTCTAGATAATAAACTGTCCCTTTCTTCCATCTCAGCCACTAACAAGCCTTTCCACAGGGATCTATTATTACTTAGAGAAAAAGAAATGTTAAGACAAAATTAAAATACAAAATAGGGTATTAAGAAAAATATCAACAGTTACATATCATTCTCTTGAGTATGCTTAGTATATTAAGGAAGTAACTTGAGAGATAAAAAGCTTAAGGGAAAATTGTGTTAGGATGGAGTTACTTTATTCATAAAGAGAAAGGAATCATGGAGACTGGAGAAGGTAAGGAAGGGGAGAGAATGAGAGGAGAAGGAATGCAAAATGTAAAATGGGGGAAAAGACTGATAGGGTAGGGCCTCAATGGGGAAAAAATAGGAGTGGAGGAATCAAGAGTATGGATGGATGAGTTAACTCACTGCACCACAACTCCCACCCCTCATACTTTGTCTTGCTACTGCTCAATTCTCATTCTCCCAAAACTCCATGTAACATTTATTATTATACAGTATTAATTACTATTTTTAACCACTGGGCTAAATAAACTCTAAAATCTCTTCCAGTTTTACTACATATTATAATATTAAATACAAATATGGTATAATAAAGAAATTGCATGAAAATCTATTGAGGTAATGTAAACTTAATAACGATATTAGCTTCAGTGTCAGTGTCAGGGATAAAATAGAGCCCTAACAATCACTGACAAGCACAAAAGTTGACTGGTATTAGAAAGAAGAGGAAATTTAAGCATAGTGAGTGTATAGCAAATGAACCTAAGGTTTATACTATGCAGAAGCCAGGTGAATCTCTGAGAATTACATTAGGTTATAAGTCAATTGATGAGTCCAATGGCAGTTGTGCAATTGCTGATCTGTGATCTATGTCTCCTCTGCTGTCTCTCTCCCATTTCCCCCTTCTTCTCCTTCTCCCTCACTCTCTTTCTGTCTGCCTCTATATTCTTCCTTTAACAAAAGGGAAAGGCAGGAATATATTAACTTTCAAGAACACTATTTTAATGTAGGCTATGAGAATCTTAAAAATCTGGCCATTCAAAGGATCATTACAGTATCAAGTGATACTGTTCACTACAACTATTGTTCACCACATCAAATGCGAATTGACCTGCTTAGCAGGAAGTAACAAATACCTTAGATCATTATCACTCAAAGTGTAGTCTATATACCCATGGAATTTGAAAATTGCTTGTGAATTTGTAATGAATAAAATACAGAAACTGAGATTATATGTTTAGAAATTTTAAGGCAATTTGATAAAATAATTTTGTCTGTTGAAACTAATATTAAAATTTTAAAATTATATAAATATATTTAAAGATATTATTTATTTGAAAGGCAGTTAATGGAGAGAATGAAAGACACACAGAAAGAATTCTTCCATCTGCTGGTTCATTCCCCAAATGGCCACAATAGCCAGCGCTGGGTCAGGTCAAGTCAAGGAGCCAGGAACTTCATCCAGCCTCTCATGCGGGTGCAGGGTCCCAAATACTGCTTTCCCAGATGCATTATCATGGAGCTAGATCAAAAATGGAGCAGCCAGGACTCAAACAAGCGTGATTATGGGATGCCAACATTACAAGTGGCAGCTTAACCTGCTGTACCACAACGCCAGCCCCTGAATTATATAATTTTTGTTTTTAAAAATCATTTTTATTTAATTGAGAGGAAGACATAGAGACAGAAAGAGGTAAATGATGTCTAAAATGGCCAGTGGGGCTGGGTCAGGGTCGAAGCCGGGAACCAAATACAGAATTCAGATCTCCCAATTGACTTGCCAGAACCCAATTACTTGAGCTGTCCTTGCTGCCTTCCAGGGTCTGCACTGGAAGAAATTTGGAATCAGGAGGCAGAGCTGGTGAATCAAACTCAGGTACCCCTGTATGGGGCACGAGCATCCAAACGATTAGGTTAAATGTTCCCTAAACTTGCAGTATGTATGTCTTTATAAATTTTATTTTTTGTTTATTCATTTTAATGTATTTTACAAAAGTGAGTGTCTGAAATAGATAGGACATTTAAAATAAAGAAACTGTATTCCATAGATAGTTTGAGAAGCACTGCCCAAACGTAGGGATCAACAAATTAGCCTGTTTTTTGCATGACTCATGAGCTTAGAATTATTTTTACATTTTTTAAAAAAATTGTTGAAGAGTAAGAGAAGGAAAAAGAGAGGGAGATAGAGTCCATATGGGATATACAAAATCTAAAGTACTTATTTTCTGAACTTTCAAAGAAAATTGTATTTAATCCCTTCCATATACACCTTGATATGAGACATGTATGTGACAAAGAATAATAATAATCCAACAGCATGTAAGTTTCATAAAGTTTCCACAGTTCCAGTGATCTGTGCATGCTAATATACCAGCACTGGGGTGAAGGACAAGCTGGTATATACAACATCTGTACCACCAAGAAAGAAGCACAATGCCCATTGGACCCCTTTGATTTCTGAAAGCAACAGGTGCCAGATCAGGGGAGGAAGGCAGCTTTGACACCACCACATAATTTGTAAGATCTCTACTTTTATTAGAGTACAAGATACTCTGGTTTCTCTTCAGGTCGTATAAATCTTTTGCCTTTTATTAGAGAACAAGTCTCGGTGACAGATCCACACTACTGGGCAAGATGTTCTGCCACTTTATCCATATGACACAGCAGCTCTAGTACATAAATTATCTATCTGTGCTAGGTATGGTATATGAAATCCTTGACAGGACCCTCTAGATGAACCACCATGCAGACCCATGGAATTCTGGAGTAAATCATATCCTTTCATACAGAAAGTCATTCATTTAAATCACAGCTTCTATTGAACACTGTGTCCGGAATGCCTGACCAAAACCACAGAGTGACTAAGCAAGCTGAACTCATACTAACTTCAGCACTAACTGAATCACCAAGCCCTAAAGATTTACAAGAGTGGCATCAATCCATCCAATCTATCAATAGGAGGAAGTGATATAACCAAAACTGGATTCCAGAAGGTCCTGATGTTACCTCAGTTGCATAAACATGTGGTTTAGATACCTACAGTGCCTACTCTTACTGCAGCACCTCTTTCTTCCTCACCTCACAGTATAGCCTCAAAGAGACATCAGTGTGGCAAGCTTTACAAATAGTTCTGGAAGGTCATATGAAATCACCCAGAGATGGACGGCAGCAGTGGTCCTCAAGGTGAATTATTTAAGGGATATCAGTTAGAAATCATCAGCTTTGCCTGAGAGAGGAGATTGCCTGAAAGACAATAAATAAATCTACACTTATTTGTGGGCAGTTGCTAGCAACATAGCTAAATTCCCAGGGAACTGAAAACAGAAAAATTCAAAATCTGGCAAAACTGGTCAAGAGAGGGGGGGTGTGGATGGATCTTCCAGAATAAGCACAAAATGTGGAGGATATTTGTATCCCACGTAACTATCGCAGGGTATATATAGCAGAACAGGTTCTCAACAATAAGACAGACAAAATATTCTATTCTGTGAATATCAACCATGGTTCAATCTTTGGCAATTATGTACAGGCTCAACAACATGGGTTCATTTACCATGGCTGATGTGGAAACACCCAGCATTAAAGGAGAAACTTGGTAACATAGACAAGAATTATGAGTCCACACTAGACAAAGTCAGTACCTGATATACTTCTTAGAACAAAGGAATTATTTTATAGTAGAGGGAATGTTATAAACACTAACTATGACCATATTACAAGTTTCACCAAAAAAAAAAAGACCAGTAAAAGTATATTTTCTTTGTTCTTTGTTATGTATAAATTTGCATAAATTAACTTCTTATTCCATCCCATACTATATGAAATGTCCTCAAAGTGGTCAATGACATATGAACCTTTGCATCTCCCTCTGGGAAAAAGAATGTGTGTGCACTTGAATTAAAGTTAATTATGTCATGTAAGTTGGATGCAAGATGTTCATTTGACTTTATCCATAAATTAAGTATAGAAGGAACTGTTGAATATTGATGCTGAGTTGAAAAAGAAATAAATTGTCTTGAATTGTCTATAGTCAGTTGTTGGTCATGCTGAATCGTCTGTTGCAATGCAAAGGAGTAGCCTGAAACACATTTTTTTCAGCATCCCCTATTTATTTGGTTTCAAAAGTGAGTTTTCCAAATAGAGAAACTTGCAATTGTTTACAAGCAGAACAGAAGAGAAATCACAGTTCTTGAGAGTCCACAATGACCAGATTTGTGAGCAAATGAGTATACACTGTGACTTCCCAGGCAATCCAGATATACCTACATTTCTGTGGTAGTCTGACAGTTGGTAGGGGCTTTTCCAGAGATACTGATATTGCAGCAGTTTTCTGGCAACCTTTCAAAAATCATCTACTTTAGTGCTTCACAGTGACCATTAGTGTCTATTTCTCTGCCCCTCCAACTAAAGACTTCACAATGCTCATTCTCTCAGGTCTTTCCAAAATCACATAAAACCCAACTCCCTTAATAAACATCTTTTGCCCATAATACCTACAGTGGTTCTTCTTTCCTGCCCAAACCGACATTGATACAAATTATGTGCCTTTTCATTTGTCTGTGTGCTTTTGCCACTCAAATCCTCTCCGCTTTCAAAGCACTGTCCACCTGTGCTATTGGCAGCAGCACAACTCACAAACTTCTATGGCATTTGGGTCTGACTGCCTTTTGCTTTGTAAATGTAGAGCAAGATGTACAGAAGTATTTTCCCTGGAGCCTCAATGGTGGAAGACTGAGAATGGATTTTCATGGTTTCAGATTGCACTGATTCAGTGCCAATTCATGGGTTCCACATGCCAGGAATAACCCGATATTCTTTTTTTTTATTGACAAATAAAAGTTAAATATATTTATTGTGTTCAAAATGTTGTTTGAAAAAATATATATACACACACGTGAGTAAATCAAACTAATAAATACTCATATTACCACACAAACTTAGCATTTTTATAGTGAGAATACTTAAAATCTACTCTCAGCAGTTTTCAAGAATATTAAACATAGTTACTAACACATAGTCACTATGATATACAACAGATCTCTTGAATGTGTTCCTCTGTCAACGGAAATAATCAGAATCTGGTTGGAAAGTCAAAGTTAAAATACATTCATCTAGGGGCCAGCACTGTGGCATAGTGGCTAAAGCCACCACCTGCAGGCCAACATCCCATATGGGAATCAATTAGAGTCCCAACTGCTCCACTTCTGATCTAGCTGTCGGCTATGGCCTGGGAAAGCAGTAGAAGATGGCCCAAGTCCTTGAGCCCCTGCATCCATGTGGGAGAACCATAAGAATCCCCTGGCTCCTGGCTTTGAATCATCGCAGCTCTGGCCGTTGCAGTCAACTGGGGAGTAAACCAGAGGTTGTAAGACCTCTCCTTCTCTCTATGCCTCTTCTCTCTCTGTGAAACTCTGACTTTCAAATAAATAAATCTCTTTAAAAAATATGTTCATTTTGTCAAACTGAGGATTTACCACTGGAAACAACCAGTCAGTTGCTTCAGTCGGCTGTGCCACAGCATGAGTTTGGTTAGAGGTTTTATAATTTAATTAAAATAAAGGAATATGCCTCGAGTCAGGTTTAAACCAGACAGACATATAAGTTGAAGAATACTTGGTAATAGGTAACAGACAGGATTATTGATTAAAGAGGTATTTTCAAATAAATAATTTTTTGCTGTTTCTTTTTTTAACTTTTATTTATTAAATATACATTTCCAAAGTACAGTTTATGGATTACAATGGCTTTCCCCCACCCCATAGCTTCCCTCCCACCCACAACCCTCCTATCTCCCCCTCCCTCTCCTATTCCATTCGCATCCAGATTCATTTTCAATTATCTTTATATTAAGAAGATCAATTTAGTATATATTAAGTAAAGATTTCAACAGTTTGCACCCACACAGAACATAAAGTGTAAAATACTGTTTGAGTACTAGTCATAGCATTAATTCACATTGAACAACATATTAAGGACAGAGATCCTACATGAGGAGTAAGTGTACAGTGACCCCTGCTGTTGACTTAACAATTTGACACTCTTGTTTATGGTGTCAGTAATCTTCCTAGGCTCTAGTCATGAGTTGCCAAGGCTATGGAAGCCTTTTGAGTTCACCGATTTCGATCTT
Source organism: Sylvilagus floridanus (assembly GCA_949820135.1). Classification (NCBI taxonomy): domain Eukaryota; kingdom Metazoa; phylum Chordata; class Mammalia; order Lagomorpha; family Leporidae; genus Sylvilagus; species Sylvilagus floridanus. Next base: position 18,132,921 of record OX463245.1, on the reverse strand, counting down.
ATTTAGATAAGGTCATAGTCAAAGTGGAAGTTCTCTCCTCCCTTCAGAGAAAGGTACCTCCTTCTTTGATGGCCTGTTCTTTCTACTGGGATCTCACTTGCAGAGATCTTTCATTTAGGTTTTTTTTTTTTTTTTTTTTGCCAGAGTGTCTTGGCTTTCCATGCCTGAAATACTCTCATGGGCTCTTCAGCCAGATCCAAATGCTTAAGGGCTGATTCTGAGGCCAGAGTGCTGTTTAGGACATCTGCCATTCTATGAGTCTGCTGTGTCTCCCGCTTCCCATGTTGGATCATTCTCTCCCTTTTTGATTCTATCAGTTAGTATTAGCAGACACTAGTCTTGTTTATGTGATCTCTTTGACTCTTAGACTTATCAGTATGATCAACTGTGAACTGAAATTGATCACTTTGATTAGTGAGATGGTATTGGTACATGCCACCTTGATGGGATTGAATTGGAATCCTCTGGCACATTTCTAACTCTACCATTTGGGGCAAGTTAGCTTAAGCATGTCCCAAATAAATAATTTTTAAAAAAATTTTTGATGCTATCTATATGCAGAGAGTAGCAATCAATGGGATCATTAGCCACTGTTTTAACAATGGTCCTAAGACTTAAAGGGCACTCCTTCTTCGGGTATAGTAGCTGTTTCTTTGGTCATTAGAAATTTGTTGAGAGGTCACATTTCCTGGGATTGAGCCACCAAACATTTTCACAGCATTGACAGCATCCCAGCTGACTTAGGTTTCTGCCCTCACCATTCCATTCTTAAATCCTTACCTCCCATCTAACTGAAATTTTGTATCCTTTGACCAATATCTCCCTAACCCTTTCCCCCTAAGCCCTACTAACTACTATTCTGCTCTCTACTTCTATGATATCAATTTTTAAAACTCCAACATATAGGTGAGATCATGTGGTATTTGTCTTTCTGTGCCTGACTTATTTCACTTAATGTGTCTTCCGGGTGTGCTCACACTGCCGTGATGACAGGATTTCCTTCCATTTAAGGTAGTGTTCCATTGTATATGTAGAACACATTTTCCTTATCTATTTTTCTGCTGATAGATTTTCCTACGCTGGCTATTGTGAACAATGTTGTGATGAAAATGAGAGTGAGGATGTCCTTTCAACATACTAATTTCATTCCCTATGGATATAAATCCAGCAGTGAATATTTAGTAGTTCCATTGTTTGTTTTAAAAGGAATTTCAATACGGTTTTATATACTGACTGAATTAACTTACACTTCTTTAAAAAACACACCAAGGTTCCCTTTTTCTCCATATCCTTGCTAACCCTTCTTACCTCTCATCTTTTTATAATAGCCATTATGATGTATATGAGATCATATCTCATGTGTTAAAATGTTCTTAAATGTATTCTCTTCCTGTTTGTGTGATAAAAGAGCCCTGTAAAATGCCCTTAGCCTGCTGTGGTCTACCCTAAAGGCAGTTCTAAGTGCAAGATTCTTCTAGTTGGGAAGGCTCCCGTCCATCCCAGGAAGAAAATTTGCATAGATGTCATATATACTTCTCTAAATGTTTCCATAATAAAAGTTGTCTTGGTCAGAAACTGGGATGTAACGTTTATATATTTATGAAAAATCACTGAAATACATATAGTGATTCATTCCTGTTGTTTCATAGATAAAAGCAACCTACATGAAATTAGTCACAAGAGTAGTAGGTCACATTCTCACTGTATTGCTCATATAAAAAGACCCAGAGGAACTTGCTATATGCCCTCAGGGCAATTCATTTTAGGTAAAAAGCCTCACAAATTGTTTTAAGCCTCTTAGAATTCTACATCAGAAATGCTTACAATAAATATACTTAAAGTAGCCAATTGAGAAACAAATCAAGCTACCTATATGCTGCAGTGCATTTGTTGGCTATTTCCCACCGAATCAGTGTTATCTAAAATCATACAGAACACATCAATTGCTGCCCCAGCAGTAAAGAAGATTTTACGTTCATTTTAATCCTAAGATTAAAGGGATAGAAAAGATGCTGAGAGATCTTCAAGTTCATCAAGATTAGACTTAAATTGCTCCAAGGAGAACAGAATCCAATCACTTTAAACTCTCTAGGGAAGGGATAGTCAACTTCCTCTGCTACCAGTCTCTCCGTGGGGCGCCATTCAAATTCTCAGATGTGACTCTAACCAAAATTATTTCTGTTACTATTTCCTACTCTTTGTTCCAGAGTAAAATAGAATAGTTTGTATCCTCTTTGTCAATGAGTGCATTAAAATTGGTTCATTTATGTGTATATGCTATATATATATGTGTGTGTGTGTGTGTGTGTGTGTGTATTATATGACCCTGGAGCCTAGATTGATTTCTTTAACAATTTATCAGTATCTCTTATGTTACCGTTGCTGTACTAGACACTATGAAAACAGAAACAAAAGTCTTCACCATCTAAATTGTAAACCTAAATGATAGCACTTTTAACTTTATAGCCTTCTATGGTTTACAAATTGTTTTCATTATTTTGATAACATTTGCACTTTAAAAAAACTAGTATTTTTCTAGATTTATATACTAGTAATATCACCCAATAAACAACAGAGGTGAGAGAGACAGCATGCTATCCTACATATTTCTGTTTCTTGTCTAAGTCTCTTTCTTTTATACCTGTTTATAAAAAAATTTATCAGTGAAATTTTTTTCTTCAGTGAAAAATGAAAAGAAAAAAAAACAGGCTAAAATATCTGAGATCCAAGTCTGGGCCCCCTTGCTACATTTAGTCAAACCAAGCACAATTACTACCATCTAAGTCAGTTTTCCTGTTCTTTCATTACATAAATAAGATATATATTCAGAGTTATTATTATAAGTATTCCAAGCATTTCATAGAAAATGAAAAAGAAGACACAGATCATATGCCATGACTTATATAAATGGCAATAGACAAATGCTCCAAGTGTTTTGATGACCACGTATCCAATCAGTGGTATTTTCTCTCACCTTTCTACCTTCTGTTCACTCTTCTTTGGCTTACTTTGCCAACACAGCCTGCTTTACATTTTTTTTTCTTGCTTTAAAATTTAAACTGCTGCCCATAAGTGATCCTCACTTCAGCAGACAACACTCTTATGTGCAGTCCATTTCCCGTGCTGACCCAGGTCCCTTAAATAGGGATTTGGGGTTCTGAGAAAAAATAGCACCAAATTTCTTAATAAAGAAATAAGAGCAATCACCACTTTGTTCCCATAAGGGACTCAATCAGGAAATAGAAAGCCAGGTCAAAATATTACTTTGCAATTTTTCAACATTCAGATTCAGTGGCTGCCCCACTATCATCACCCTCTGCAGAACATTTTTGTCTGCCATTGGGAAGGAGACAGCAAATTTCATTTTAAGCACCCACCAGAGATTACCAACACTCTGGTTTACGCAGCATATGGCAGCCAAATTAGATGTTCACTAACCCATGGCCAAAGCCATAGCATCTTGTAGAGGCAATATAAATTCACTATAAGAAGGTGCCTTGCATGTCAGTGGCAAAATGGCTAAATACACACATAAGTCATCACTTAAAGAATATATTTTTCCAAATTCAAGAGGATAGTAATATTTACTATTTAGTCAACAGATTAGCCTTTCAGTCAACAACGTGACTTCCCTTTCTGCAAGAAGACTCCATTTTGAAGAAACAACAAAGACAATCTATCTAGAAAAGAGTAAGACATACAAACAAGTATGATAGAAAACAATGTTTCTGTAATAAGAATCTGTCAGTATGTTCCTGTTACTCCCAAAGTTATTTATGATAGCTTTGAAATATTCTCTGTATTTTCTTGTGAATCTAAAAATCTAATATTATTCTAGATTACCTAGATGTATATGTGGAATCTTTAAAAAGTTCACAAAAAAATCTATATTATGAAAAATTCCATAATTTTCAAAAATTATCAAAATAAACTATCAAGGGGCGGAGCCAAGATGGCGGAATAGTGAGGACGCGCACTAGCAGTCCGCAAAAAGATAGTTTAATAAAAACAGAGTTACTGTAGCCTCAGGAAAAATCTCACGGAAAAAAATGCAGTGGAAATTCTTCCGGACCCAGTGAATGAGACGCAGAGGACCTATGGGAAAGTAAGTTTGCGAACGGCAAATCGTGCCTTAGTGGCACGGGAGCTGCCGGGAGGGACGGGAACCGCACGGAACACAGTCGCCATTAGAATCGAGCGCTTAAATGGGAGCCGATACAGGGATCCCGAGACACTGGCGGGGGGAAGCAGACGCCACGGGGGAAACAGCACAGTTGAGGCGAGCCCACAGGGACACTAGCCTCTTTCGTTGCCCACCCTGCTCACTCGAGCTAGACTGAACACAGTGGGACGGCGAGCGCCCGCCGGCTGAACCGGAACCCGGGCGGAACACAGTCGCCATTGGAACTGAGCGCTTGAACGGGGGCCGATACAGGGATCCCGAGACACTGGCGGGGGGAAGCAGACGCCACGGGGGAAGCAGCACAATTGAGGCGAGCCTGCACGGACACTAGCCTCTCTCGTCACCCACCCTGCTAATTCGAGCTAGATTAAACGCAGTGGGACAAGGCGCGCCTGCCCGCCCGCCCGCCCGCCAATCACTGAGGCAGACGGAACCAAAAACCCGAGGCTGTAGAAACCTGAAGGGGATCCAAAAACTGGGAACACACCGCGCACACAAACTCCGTTACCTTGACAACCCAGAGAAAGAGTGAGGGGAAAAAAAAATGCCAAATAAAAACAGATTCCGAGGGAGCAAGATCAAGGAAGACGCTATGATGACCCCAAACGGAAAAGACACCCCAAGTCAGGATTATGAAGATAAGGAGATAGAAGAAATGCAAGAAGCAGATCTCAAAGAATTGATAAGAACATTAAGAAGTTCTCAAAAACAAATTCTTGAACTACAGAAATCCTTAATGGATAAGATAGAAAATCTCTCTCGCGAGAATGAAGCACTACGCAGAAATCAAAATGAAATGAAACAACTGGTAGAACAAGAAGCTACGAGAGTGACAAAAAATCTTAATGAATTGAAGAATTCAATAGATCAAGTGACAAGCAATCTTGAGGGCCTTAAAACCAGAATGGGTGAAGCAGAAGAGAGAATATCGGACCTAGAAGACAGAGAACAGGAGAGGAAACAGTCAAACCAAAGACAAGAAGAGGAAATTAGAAAACTAAAAGATATCGTCGGGAATTTACAGGATACTATTAAAAAACCCAACATTCGGGTTCTAGGTGTTCCTGAAGGTATGGAGAGGGAGAAAGGATTAGAAGGCCTTTTTAGGGAGATACTAGCAGAAAACTTTCCAGGCTTGGAGAAAGACAGAGAAATCCTAATCCAGGAAGCTCATAGAACCCCTAATAAACATGACCAAAAGAGATCCTCTGCACGACATATTGTAATTAAACTCACCACAGTGAAGCAAAAAGAAAAGATCCTAAAATGTGCAAGAGAGAAACGGCAGATTACTCTCAGAGGATCTCCAATTAGACTTACAGCTGACTTCTCAACTGAAACCCTACAAGCTAGAAGGGAATGGCGAGACATAGCCCAGGTGCTTAGAGAGAAAAACTGCCAGCCCAGAATATTATACCCTGCAAAGCTCTCATTTGTTAATGAAGGTGAAATAAAGACCTTTCATAACAAACAAAAATTGAAAGAATTTGTTGCCACTCGTCCAGCCCTGCAAAAGATACTTAAAGACGTGTTACACACAGAAACACAGAAACACGACCATCAACATGAAAGAAGGTAAACGAAGGGAACCTCACGGCAAAAGATCACAGGGAATTCAAAGCATACATTAGAAAATATCTGGCAAATGGCAGGGCAAACTTACCACTTATCAATAGTCACATTGAACGTTAAAGGTCTAAACTGTCCTGTTAAAAGACAGAGATTGGCTGATTGGGTTAAGGAACAAAAACCATCTATTTGCTGCCTACAAGAAACACATCTTTCCAACGAAGATCCATACAGACTGAAAATAAAAGGATGGAACAAGATATACCACGCCAACAGAAATGAAAAAAGAGCGGGTGTAACCATCTTAATATCGGACTACATAAACTTTAACACAAAAACTGTTAAGAGAGACAAAGAGGGGCACTATATAATGATTAAGGGATCAATACTACAGGAAGATATAACAATTCTCAATGTATATGCACCTAATTACAGGCCACAGGTTTATTTACAAAATTTGTTAAGAAACTTAAAGGGAGACTTAGACCCCAACACAATAGTACTGGGGGACTTCAATACTTCACTCACAGATATTGACAGATCGACAGGACAGAAGATCAACAAGGAGACAGTAGATTTAAACAACACTATAGCCCAAATGGATCTAACAGATATCTACAGAACTTTTCATCCTACACAGAAAGCATTCACATTCTTCTCAGCAGCACATGGAACCTACTCTAGGATTGATCACATATTAGGCCATAAAGCAAGTCTCAGCAAATTCAAAAGAATTAGAATCATACCATGCAACTTCTCAGACCATGAGGGAGTGAAGTTGGAAATTAGCAACTCAGGAATCTCTAGAGCATATGCAAACACATGGAGATTGAACAACATGCTCCTGAATGAACAATGGGTCACTGAAGAAATCAAAAGAGAAATCAAAAATTTTCTGGAAGTAAATGAGGATAACAGCACAACATACCAAAACTTATGGGATACAGCAAAAGCAGTGTTAAGAGGAAAGTTTATATCAATAGGTGCCTACATCAAGAAACTGGAAAGGCACCAAATAGATGAGCTTTCAATGCATCTCAAGGATCTAGAAAATTTGCAGCAAACTAGACCCAAATCTAGTAGAAAAAGAGAAATAATCAAAATCAGAGAAGAAATCAACAGGATTGAATCCAAAAAAACATTACAAAAAATCAGCCAAACGAGGAGCTGGTTTTTTGAAAAAATAAACAAGATTGACACCCCATTGGCCCAACTAACTAAAAAAAGAAGAGAAAAGACCCAAATCAGTAAAATCAGAGATGAAAAAGGAAATATAACAACAGACACCACAGAAATCAAAAGAATCATCAGAAATTACTACAAGGACTTGTATGCCAGCAAACAGGGAAACCTATCAGAAATGGATAGATTCCTGGACACATGCAACCTACCTAAATTGAACCAGGAAGACATAGAAAACCTAAACAGACCCATAAGTGAGTCAGAAATTGAATCAGTAATAAAGGCCCTCCCAACAAAGAAAAGCCCAGGACCAGATGGATTCACTGCTGAATTCTACCAGACATTTAAAGAAGAACTAACCCCAATTCTTCTCAAACTATTCAGAACAATCGAAAAAGAGGGAATTCTCCCAAATTCCTTCTATGAAGCCAGCATCACCTTAATTCCTAAGCCAGAAAAAGATGCAGCATTGAAAGAGAATTACAGACCAATATCCCTCATGAACATAGATGCAAAAATCCTCAACAAAATTCTGGCCAATAGACTGCAACAACACATCAGAAAGATCATCCACCCAGACCAAGTGGGATTCATCCCTGGTATGCAGGGATGGTTCAATATTCGCAAAACAATCAACGTGATACACCACATTAACAGACTACAGAAGAAAAACCATATGATTATCTCACTAGACGCAGAGAAAGCATTCGATAAAATTCAACACCCTTTCATGATGAAAACCCTAAGCAAACTGGGAATAGAAGGCACATTCCTCAATACAATCAAAGCAATTTATGAAAAACCCACGGCCAATATCCTATTGAATGGGGAAAAGTTGGAAGCATTTCCACTGAGATCTGGTACCAGACAGGGATGCCCACTCTCACCACTGCTATTCAATATAGTGCTGGAAGTCTTAGCCAGAGCTATTAGGCAAGAAAAAGAAATTAAAGGGATGAAAGTTGGGAAGGAAGAACTCAAACTATCCCTCTTTGCAGACGACATGATTCTTTATTTAGGGGACCCAAAGAACTCTACTAAGAGATTATTGGAACTCATAGAAGAGTTTGGCAAAGTAGCAGGATATAAAATCAATGCACAAAAATCAACAGCCTTTGTATACACAGACAATGCCACGGCTGAGGAAGAACTGCTAAGATCAATCCCATTCACAATAGCTACAAAAACAATCAAATACCTTGGAATAAATTTAACTAAGGACATTAAAGATCTCTACAATGAAAATTACAAAACCTTAAAGAAAGAAATAGAAGAGGATACCAAAAAATGGAGAAATCTTCCATGCTCATGGATTGGAAGAATCAATATCATCAAAATGTCCATTCTCCCAAAAGCAATTTACAGATTCAACGCAATACCAATCAAGATACCGAGGACATTCTTCTCAGATCTGGAAAAAATGATGCTGAAATTCATATGGAGACACAGGAGACCTCGAATAGCTAAAGCAATCTTGTACAACAAAAACAAAGCCGGAGGCATCACAATACCAGATTTCAGGACATACTACAGGGCAGTTGTTATCAAAACAGCATGGTACTGGTACAGAAACAGATGGATAGACCAATGGAACAGAATAGAAACTCCAGAAATCAATCCAAACACCTACAGCCAACTTATATTTGATCAACGATCCAAAACCAGTCCCTGGAGTAAGGTCAGTCTGTTTAATAAATGGTGCTGGGAAAACTGGATTTCCACGTGCAGAACCATGAAGCAAGACCCCTACCTTTCACCTTACACAAAAATCCATTCAACATGGATTAAAAATTTAAACCTACGACCCGACACCATCAAATTACTAGAGAGCATAGGAGAAACCCTGCAAGACATAGGTACTGGCAAAGACTTCTTGGAAAAGACCCCAGAAGCACAGGCACTGAAAACCAAAATTAACTACTGGGATTGCATCAAATTGAAAAGTTTCTGTACTGCAAAAGAAACAGTCAGGAAAGTGAATAGGAAACCGACAGAATGGGAAAATATATTTGCAAACTATGCAACAGATAAAGGGTTGATAACCAGAATCTACACAGAAATTAAGAAACTCCACAACATCAAAACAAACAACCCACTTAAGAGATGGGCCAAGGACCTCAATAGACATTTTTCAAAAGAGGAAATCCAAATGGCCAACAGACACATGAAAAAATGTTCAAGATCCCTAGCAATCAGGGAAATGCAAATCAAAACCACAATGAGGTTTCACCTCACCCCGGTGAGAATGGCTCACATTCAGAAATCCACCAACAATAGATGCTGGAGAGGATGTGGGGAAAAAGGGACACTAATCCACTGTTGGTGGGAATGCAAACTGGTGAAGCCACTATGGAAGTCAGTCTGGAGATTCCTCAGAAACCTGAATATAACCCTACCATTCAACCCAGCCATCCCATTCCTTGGAATTTACCCAAAGGAAATTAAATTGGCAAACAAAAAAGCCGTCTGCACAGCAATGTTTATTGCGGCTCAATTCACAATAGCTAAGACTTGGAACCAACCCAAATGCCCATCAACAGTAGACTGGATTAGGAAATTATGGGACATGTACTCTACAGAATACTATACAGCAGTCAAAAACAATGAAATCCGGTCACTTGCAACAAAATGGAGGAATCTGGAAAACATCATGCTGAGTGAATTAAGTCAGTCCCAAAGAGACAAATATCATTTGTTTCCCTTGATTGGCGATGACTAACTGAGCACCAAAGGGGAAACCTGTTGAAGTGAAATGGACACTATGAGAAACAGTGACTCGATCAGATCTTGTGCTGACTGTTGTTGTACAATGTAATACTTTATCCATGGTAGTATTTTTTTTTTTCTTTATCCTAGTACTAGAGGTTGAACTCTGTAATTAACACAGAATTATTCTTAGGTGTTTAAATTTTAACTGAAAAGTGATCTCTATGAAATATAAGAGTGGGAATAAGAGAGGGAGGAGATGTAAAACTTGGGACAGGCTCAATCGGAACGGCCCCAAATGATGGAGTTAGAATTGTGCCAGGGGTTTCCAATACAACCCCATCAAGGTGGCATGTACCAAGGCCATCTCATTAGTCCAAGTGATCAATTTCAGCTCACAATTGATCACACTGATAGGTCTAAGAGCCAAAGGGATCACACAAACAAGGCTAGTGTCTGCTAATACTAACTGATAGAATGAAAAAGGGAGAGAATGATCCAACATGGGAAGCAGGATACACAGCAGACTCATAGAATGGCAGATGTCCTAAATAGCACTCTGGCCTCAGAATCAGCCCTTAAGGCATTCGGATCTGGCTCAAGAGCCCATGAGAATATTTTAGGCATGGAAAGCTAAGACACTCTGGAAAAAACAGAAGACCTAAATGAAAGATCTCTGCGAGTGAGATCCCAGTGGAAAGAACGGGGCCATCAAAGAAGGAGGTACCTTTCTCTGAAGGGAGGAGAGAACTTCCACTTTGACTATGGCCCTGTGGGAATAAGATCGAAGTCGGCGAACCCTAAAGGCTTCCATAGCCTCGGCAACTCATGACCAGAGCCTAGGGAGATTACTGACGCCATAAACAAGAGTGTCAAATTGTTAAATCAACATCAGGAGTCACTGTGTACTTGCGTCTCATGGGGGATCTGTCCTTAGTGTGTTATCCAATGTGAAGTGATGCTATTACTAGTACTGAAACAGTATTTTTACACTTTGTGTTTCTGTGTGGGTGCAAACTGATGAAATCCTTACATAGTATATATTGAATCGATCTTCTTTATATAAAGATAATTGCAAATGAAAAAAAAAATCTTGGTGTTAAACTGGAAATTGCATAGACAATTAATCAATTTTAAAAAAAAAAAAAAAATCATGTAGGATCTCTGTCCTTAATGTGCTGTACATTGTGAATTAATACTATAACTAGTACTCCAACAGTATTATCATTTTGTGTCTCTATGCGAGGGCAAACCGTTGAAATCTTTACGCAATACGTACTAAATTGATCTCCTGTGTATAAAAAGAATTGAAAATGAATCTTGATGTGAATGGAAGGGGAGAGGGAGCGGGAAAAGGGGAGGGTGGGGGGAGGGAGGGAAGTTGTGTGTGGGGGGAGCCATTGTGGTCCATGAGCTGTTCTTTGGAAATTTATATTCTTTAAATAAAAGCTTTATAAAAAAAAAATAAACTATCAAAAATACATCAAAATAAACTTGTCTTATAATTCTGTTTTCCCACAAACCTTTGAGGTCTCCTCATATCTAATGACTATGTTTTGCCTCAGAATCACTGCTGAAGTCTGCCTGGTTTTTATGGTTATGAGGTATGAAATGACCACCTACAGTATCTCTCACATTGGAATCCATAGATTCATTTATGAGGCTTCCAAGGTTCTAGAAGTTTGAGAAGCACTTATATAAGGATAAATTGGCAAGGTGTTGGAAATTTATTGAACTCTATCTGAACTACATATTTTCACAGAGCTTTATAAAGTTTCATACTTAACTCTTAAAATAATCATGTTAAGTTGTTGTTATTATCCCCAATGTGTAGAGAAGAAAACTGAAACCTGTGAAACTGAGCCATTTGTCCAAAATTCATATAATTGGCCAAGTAGGAGCCATAATGATAATCTATGCATATCTCACACCATATCATGCACACCTTTTTTTCTACATAATGTCTATTCAAAAAAGGAAGTGTTTGTATGCCATATTCTACATTCTCATCTGTCATATCTAGGTTGTTAGGAGGTAATTGTGACAAAAATCAGAAAATCTGAAAAGCATGAGGTATATATAGGAGCAAAGAATATTTAACTCTGGTAAACATAGCAGACATGGAGTAGTGTTACCAGATTTAGCAAATATAAATTATAGGATATTCATTTAAATTTAAATTTCTGACAAACAATGAATATATATTTTAGAATGAGTATTTATCATACAAACTTTGAGATATACTAATTCCTCATTCATTATCTGACATTCACAAAGTAACTAGGGGTCTACCTTTTATCTAACAATCCTCAATGAAAGTAGGAAGTCAGATGTAATCAGGAGAAGTAGCGAGTGTCAGAGGTAAATGGAGCCTGGGCTAAGTCAACTGGTTAAGACTAGAGTTTATTCTCCAGGCAGAGAGAAATCATTTGGGGTTACTGAGAAAAATATTGACATGATTAGATTTGTGCTACAAGATAAATATGTATGGAAAAGTGTCAAGTAAACTACAGATTTGAAGAGTTGGAGGTAACCATTCACATGAAAATGTCTGAATTATGCTAATGATAGAAAGCCAGGGGTGTAAGGGCAGAACTGAGTGACATAACAAAGGCAGTGTCATCAAATCAGGCCATCTGAAGTTCGGTAATAAAATTTACTTATTTGGCTTTGTAGAACATAAAAATATCTAAAAGATAGATAGTTGATAGATAGATATAGAAATAGGTATAGGTATAAGTATAGATATAGATATACAGACTACAATCAATAGTTTCATTTCAAAACCAAATACTTAACCTGCCTTGAACTGCTTCCCCAACATTTAGTGACATTTTCTCCAAAAGCTATGTAAGCAGCTAAGACTCATTCTTGAGTTTCTCCACTAGTTCATGAAGCAGTTTTTCATCAGGACAGTGGACCCAGTGCATACACTCAAGAGGCATATGATGGATTAAGGACAATTTGAGCCCCCAGTGGGAATGAAAAACAGAAGACTGAAGACAACAGCACATCAGAAGGAAATTTTACATTTGGTTGTTTATTATCAAGCATGAAGTTTATCCTTTGCCCCAGGACTGAAATGTTTTCCACATGGACATAATGGTTTATGGTCACAGTGTAGGTACCCTCCAGAGACTTCTTCAGTCATCTATCATACTTAGTCCCCAGTTGTCACATGAATATCATTTAGACAAAACAAACACACAAACACACACACGCACACACACACATGCACACTGAAACGCGGGCAATTTCAGAGAGTTTTTTTGTTTCCCTTTGTTATTAGATAGTATAGTAGGCATCAAATTGAAGCCTGTAGGCCAAATCAGAGCTACAGCCATGCTTATTTGCTTAGCTTCTTTCAAGACTCAATGAGGGCTGGCGCCACAGCTCAATAGGCTAATCCTCCGCCTTGCGGCACCGGCACACCGGGCTCTAGTTCTGGTCAGGGCTCCGGATTCTGTCCCGGTTGCCCCTCTTCCAGCCCAGCTCTCTGCTGTGGCCAGGGAGTGCAGTGGAGGATGGCCCAGGTCCTTGTGCCCTGCACCCACATGGGAGACCAGGAGAAGCACCTGGCTCCTGCCATCGGATTAGCACGGTGCACCGGCCACAGCACGCCAGCTGCGGTGGCCATTGGAGGGTGACCCAACGGCAAAAGGAAGACCTTTCTCTCTGTCTCTCTCACTGTCCACCCTGCCTGTCAAAAAAAAAAAAAAAAGACTCAATGAGAAAAGCCAAGTTGATCCTGTGTACTACAAAATTGGCAAACTTTCCTAAAGAATTAAATATATGAGGCTTTCTGGGGCTATTCTGTTAATACAATTTCAACAGATGACAGTTAAATCTTAAATTCATTGTAGTCTATTTTGTTTTCATTCAAATATTTGTTTCAGTGATACGTTTGTAGCAAAAGAGAAAATAAAATATCATTTTCATATATTTCTCAAATTAGACTAGAGGAATTGTATGATGTTTTGTTTAATTTTTATTTCAACATGTACTTGGGAAAATTCGCTTCTTGGACCAAATTTGGATGTAGAATCTGCTGCATTATAATAAATTGCTAGTAATTGGAATGGAAAGTATGTCAGCATTTAAAAGAAATATTTTAAATTTACCCAATGCTTTGTCTATGTGGTAGATGAACAATCATACAATAATATATCAGTAAGAATCCCATCAGAGATGGAAACCACACCAATAACTTGCCCAGAGAAATTTTAGTATTGAGGCCAGCATTGTGGCACAATGGATTAAGCTGCTGAGTGTGATACAAGCATCCCATATGGTTTGAATCCCAGCTTCTCCACTTCTGATCCAGCTGTCTGCTAGTAAATCTGAGAAAGCAGTGGAGGATAGTCCAAGTATTTAGAACCCTGACAGCCATATGGAAGACTGGGATGGAGTTTCTGGCTCTTGGCTTCGGCATGGCCCAGCTCTGGCTATTTTGGCCACTTAGGGAGTAAACCAACAGCTAGAAGAAGATCTTTTTCTCTCTGTCTCTCCCTTTCTTTCTGTTACTATGCTTTTCAGGTAAATAAAACACATCCTTCAAAACACAATTCTTAACTAGGACAGTGGAAATTAACATTTTATTGGTTGAAATATAATAATAAAAAAAAAAAACAGAATATAGGAAAAGTAGACATGAGAAGTACCCACTACTGACAGAGTTGAAAAGAAGCCGGGAGAATGAAACAAACTCAGAAGAGGTCTCCAAGGGCTATGATCCAGACGTCAATATAAGTGGTGGCTATGGCCCACTAAATGGTCAAGTTTGTGGAGTTTCTTGCATGCTGAAACTGAGAAGCAAAAAGCAAACAAACAAAAACAACCAGCAAAAGAGGACTTGCTAGGAAGCTGCCCTCTGGGGTGCTTGAGGATGCACTTGGAAAGCACTCGCTGAATACTAGTTAAAACACCCAAGAAGCCAGTGGTTGGCCACTGTGTCCTAAAAGCTAGAGAAAAAGCCATTAAATTGGAAAAGATATGCCTTTATTTTGTAGTGTCCTTCTACTGCCTTCTATGGAAAAGGCCTAGAACAGTGCCTGGTAGAAAAAAAGATTTAGAAGGTTCAGATCCAGCATCACAAAGCAAGGCAAAAAAGAATAGATTTGGAGCTAACAGGCAACAAATTGATGATTGGCATGAGTAGTAACTGCATCTTTCAAATATACCCTGAAAAATCATAATTGAACCAATACACTGACTGCTAGAATCTATTTACTGATCTAATATCATCCATGTGTAAGGAAACTACCCCTAAGCCTTGACTATACACTGTATTCTGGATTTAGGAGATGTGGATAAAATATTTGATGAAATTTTACCCATTTCTCAAAGTCTAAATTCTCCATCAGAAGCTGTTATCTCTATTCTGGGACCCATGGTTTTAGGTGCCAGATTCCATTATAGGTGTGGAATACAGATGAACAAGACAGGAGTGTCGTTAGGGAGATTCTTTGATAGTGGTTAAAGAGACAGAGAAACATGAGAACTGAGCCCCAGAGACCAGGGAGGAAGAATTTTTAAATAGAAGAAATGATCATCAATGCCTAAACAGGTCACTAATCCTGACAAAATAGAGGTATCCTTTTTAAGAGTTGTTTTGACAAAATGGTGAAAACAAAAGCATTTAGGAGTAAATCAAAGAGAGGTTGACTATCAAGGAAGAAATATCAAGTGCAGACACATTTCAAATGGGTTGGTTGCTAGAACAAAGGAGAGTGTTTTCTCAAATTGTATAGTGAAATGTTTTGTAACATGATTAATATTTATGAACATAATCTGCAAGAGAAGGGAAATATTAAAATTCAAAAGAGAAGGCTCTGAACCAGTGAGAGACATTGACAATTAATACACAAATATAGAAACTATAGATTACCAAGGTGCTAGTTCAATTAGGAAATAAGATTACAAAGATAAAGATGACAAATAAAACAAGAGACTTGAGGTGAGTAAATGGGATAGACTTATTCTGATAGATTCTATTTTTTCTTGGTGAAGTAGAAAATAACAGATTTGGGATGGATATTAGAGCTTGGAAGGGATGGAGGTATGAAGGGGTCATCTCAAAAAATGATGTGAATTTATGAGGCTCGCCATGAGGTATCAATGATGTATTTGAGAACTGAATAGATGGCATGATTGTACTTTTTTCTCCAGTCTTTCCCCCATGCTTGGATGCAGAGATGAAGTATCTACAGAGGTGATTTTAATGAGTTTATACATAATTCAAAATGAGCATGACAGAAAAAGAGAAGGGAAAGAAGTTGAGAATATTTTGAAAACAGTTACTGGGGGGCTGGCGCTGTGGCACAGTAAGTTAATCCTCTGTCTGCGGCACCGACATGCCATATGGGCAGTGGTTCTAGTCCCGGCTTCTTCTCTTCCAGTCCAGCTCTCTGCTGTGGCCCAGGAAGGCAGTGGAGGATGGTCCGAGTGCTTGGGCCCTGCACCCACATGGGAAACCAGGAAGAAGTTCCTGGCTCCTGGCTTCGGATTGGTGCAGCTGCGGCCATTGCAGCCATTTGGGGAGTGAACCAACAGAAGGAAGACCTTTCTCTCTGTCTCTGTCTCTGTCTCTGTCTCTGTCTCTCTCTCTCTCTCTCTCTCACTGTCTGTAACTCTACCTCTCAAATAAATAAATAAATAAATACAAATCTTTTTAAAAAAGAAAAGAAAAGAAATAGTTACTTTGATGAAGCATGAATTCTAAGCTGTGTGAGTGGGGAAGTCAGTACAGGAGGGTAATAAAGAATAAAGTAAAAGATATTGAGTATTAGAATGGGTGAAAATGGGGCACTGGAATAGTACAGTTACTTTCAATGACAAGATCTAAAATATGAAGGTGGAGTTGTTAGCTAATATGAGGTACAGAAAAAGTCTTCTAGTAGTGGGATCCAAAAAAAATCTTGACCTGATTCATTGCACAAACATATTACACACTACTACAGAAAAAATTGTGCATTTTTATAGCCCCAAATTTGTCAGTTTATAATACCAATGCTATCTCAATAATTTTTCCACATCACTCTTGGCCAAAAGAAATACTGAACAGTTCTGTTTTTTTTAAGTAATTATATCCATATAATAAGTATTTAGGTTCTTCAGGTTTGATGTTTGGAAAAAAATACATATAAACTACAAGAAAAAATAATACTGGGCTAATTGAATAGGTGCATAAATGAGCACAATAAAGATAGAAGAGACCTCTTAGGAAAAGTAGATCTCTGAACTAACTTGGAATATTATGTACTGTTGGTATCCTCTATTGTGCGCTAGAGCCTGGGTACAACGTTTCCAGTTTAGGGATTGATTCTATTTGATAACAAAGTGCATTGACATCTAGTAGTTGCTATGCTTGTTAACTTTCTCTTTGGGACATGGTGCTAGAGGAGAACAGCATTCAAGAAGAAAAGCAGCATAAATATGGGTTTCCATGTAGGACAGTTTTACTTGTTACTTCTTTTTCCTATTGATGACGATGATAACAATAATAACTACAACAGTTTTGAAATCATAATCACCAAATCACTGTCATCTGCCCCATCTGCAACACTACATCACATAATCAGTTGCCAACAACCACACGAATTTATTAGAATTGCTTAATTGAGATCTACACCTCCATTCTCTTTCTAATGCAATGTTAATCTTTCTTTAAGGGTCACAATTCTCAAAAATCTTATAAAGGGAATACTTTTATCTAATATTTCCTTTCAGCTTGTCCTCTAAATCAATACACTGTTGGCATTAAATACCTCTTCGGTGGGTAGGTGTTGTGGCCCAGAAACATAAATCACCACTGTGATGCCCACATCAGTGCCTAAAGTATCAGCTTGCTGGATCAAAAGCTCCCTGGGAGGCATCAGGTAGTGGCTCAAGCACTCCCTGCCACATATGTGGGAAAGCCAACTAGAGTTTCTGGCTACTGGTTTTGGCCTGGCCCAGTCCGAGCTACTATGATTTGGGTAGTGAATCAGTGGATAAAAGACTCTCTTCCCCTCTTTTTCTCTGTTGTCCTACCTGTCAAATAAACAAAAGTAAATAAATTTTAAAAATAAATAAATACTCCTCAGCTTTTATTTAAACTCCCCACAAAATTGCTTTTCAGCTATACCTTTGTACTTTTTTCCATGCTTAATTTTAGCTAAGCTGTTCCTTTTGTCTCAACTATCCCTCCCCCACTTCCAACTGTCAAAATTCTCTTGTTTCTTGAGAAATAATCTCAAATGCTATGTTTCCCATGAAGACTTTCCTGTTGTTCCATTAAGTTAATACACTTATTCCTCACTCAGACTGCCAACATTTCATATTTCTCAAAAGTCAATTACCCTGCTCAACAATATTATATTCCTTTGCCTACTTTCTTGAGAAAGCACCAGCTGATAAGTAACTTGTAGACTAGGACTATATCTTAGAGTTAGCATAATATGGGGGAAGATGTATTAAATCTGACAACTGAGTATGAGGCCCAGCTGCTGTATTTGCTAGAGGGTCTCCTCAGGCCTTAATTTCTGATTCAGTGAAATACAGATAATATTATCAACCTCACGCACAAAGTGAGTAACACAGTGTTTAGCTCAGAGTAAGTGTCAAATAAATCAGTTCTTTTTCTTTACATTGTTAGATTCCTCCTGGGGCATCCTGGCCCCAAACACAAAGAATATTCAATATTTTAATTCATTTGTATGGAAATGTAGGCCATTATAAAGGCTGTCATTCTGGGAACTCAGTACTATCAACTGAACAAGATGCTTCAGCATAGCAAAGACTTCAAAGGACTTTAAATTTCCAAACCTGTCTATTTCATGGGAAACAAAATATTAGTCAACCTAGTGCTCCTAATTTTGTGTGTGCAGGGGCTGTGGGGTGGTATTGGGTAGGGGATTGAGGAGTTGAAAACAATTTTAATGCCTAAAATTCCAAAATGAGACAATTATTTTGTTTTTCTATTTACTTTTTTTCTTAGCTCATTCAACTTCCAAGTTTTAGATGCAAAGATTAGCTCATTCTTTGCCCCATACTAATCTTTCTAGCTCTTATTTAGTTTCATTTGTTTTGCATTAGTTTCAAATCCAATGTAATTACTACCTTCAAAGGATTTTTTACTTGTGCTTATATTTACGTGTGCTTAGCCACATAAATTAATTAAACAAGAAATAAAATCCCAAAAATTGCATTTAAGTTGAAGCTGTTTTAATTATAAATGAGTTAAATGTTCTACTTCAACATATTTGAGGAAAATATAATTTATAAAGAATTATTTGGGAATCTGAATAATTTCACATTGATATATATTTTAAATGCAGATTTTTATATACCAAATTTATTTCATATGGGATAAATCTGTAATCTTATTCATACCTACTTGAGATTCATTTCCATGATGATAAAATATATACTGTTTTCTGAGAAAATAAAATTTATGGTTAAGGAAATAAATGATATAAACCATGAGCTACATTTTAATAAATTTAAATCTTTAATAAATTTAGGCCACAGTTTAGAAGATGCATCCAAATCAAATGTGTCCCATATTTTAGATTCACTAGGAAAAACCTACTCTGAACATGTAAAAGAAATGTTACTCCATTAAAACCTCAGACACAGGCTACTAACCAGTAGAAGTAAATTTTATAGATTTTCTAAACATACACATGGAGAGGCTTTTGACTGTCATTTCTTCAATAAGATCTGTATAAGTAAGGGATGACCAGCTGCATCATGACTACAAATGTATTGCTCAATCTGCTACTTCACAAGCTTTGCTATGATGATGAAAAATTCATAATAACATTTCACTTGACATAAACGCAGATCTAAAACACAGAATGTCATCTTCAGCATCACAGCATGTTTGAAATAATGGGATCATATTTTAGTCTTTTGCTTTTATACTTCAAGATATTGAGGCTCAAAGGGATAATGACATATCCAAGATAATCTAGGTTGTTATTATCCACATCATTAGAAATTTAGGGCTCTATTTTTTCCTGTATCTCACAACTGATATCAGAAAAGGCAAATTCTAGTGGGTCTTCTCTGGAATCATTAACAACTTTCTGTCTTTTATCTTCTCACTGAAATACAAATGCAGAATTTTTTCTCTATTAATTTTCCATGGAAAATTTATAACTGTCTTTTCCTGCACTCTCCACCAGCAGTGATTTCCCTTAGTCACCATTCTTTTACTCACTTTGTGGTAATTAACTATTCAACACAGAATTAAAAACCATCTGATGGAGAACAGAAGGATAAAGTACAATATGTACAAACCACACTTAGCTCAAGGAAACTAGACTTGCTCTGTTGTTTATTATTAATATTTTAAGGCAGCGGCCGGTGACACGGCTCAATAGGCTAATCCTCCGCCTGCAGCACAGGCACTCCAGTTCTAGTCCTGGTCGGGGTGCCAGATTCTGTCCCGGTTGCTCCTCTTCCAGGCCAGCTCTCTGCTGTGGCCCGGGAATGCAGTGGAAGATGGCCCAAGTGCTTGGGCCCTGCACCCCATGGGAGACCAGGAGAAGCACCTGGCTCCTGGCTTCGGATCAGCGCGGTGCACCGGCCATTGGAGGGTGAACCAACGGCAAAGGAAGACCTCTCTCTCTGTCTCTCTCTCTCTCTCTCTGTCTCACTGTCCACTCTGCCTGTCAAAAATATATATATTGCCCCATCTCCTTCCATAGAACATTTAACATTGTCGGGACATAGTTTTGATTGTTACAATTTGAGAGTTAAGGAGATGCTACTGGTATTTAGCAAGTAGATGCCAGACACCCTATAATAAAGAATTATCTTGCCAAAAATGTCAACCATGCAAAAGTTGAAAAATCCTTCCTAAGGCATTATTTGAAATGCTTTATGTAGGTTAACACATTTAACCCTAAGATTACTCTCCTGATGGTGAGTTATAGAAGTCATTGAGACCTGAAGTAACACGTTGAAGAGCATTTAGCTAGTAAGTCACAAAGATAAGATTTGAAACTGAGAGGGGTACATACTCACAGCTCTGCTTCTCCCAAAACTCACTCTGCCTGCTGAAATTATGGCCAATTTTTTGAGAACCCAAATTGCTACAATTTTTCTAGTATTTTATGAGATCACTTCATATGATAATAACAGTCCTATACTCTAAGTAAAGTACTTATTATATTCATATTTTACTAGTTGTCAACCATTGCATGATGATTTCTATGATTTCTTTCCCACCTATACTGTTAAAATAAATAAAAAATTGTTCTGAGCTTCAAACTCCCATATTGTATCTTAACTAGAACCTAAAACCAGGATTTCCTAAAGCACTTTCCAAGGGACACTAGCTCTGCAAAGGTTTAAAAGATTTTGTATGGAAACAAATGTTCAAATAATACATGGAAAGATTAGATGAAATAAAATTAAACTGTATTTAAATTTTCATGGACTGATATGCACTGTGCATCTCTGAGAAGGAATATACTTTACTATATCACAAATTACCAAAAACTCTTGGCATATCAGCTTGACAAGTGGTACTATCACTATGACCAACAATAATAAAATACTAACAATTAGATAGCACTGCATAGTGTTACTTTTTCTCTTGAACCTCTTGAATGACCCACCCAGTATATGCCTTCCAAGCAAATCAAAAATTAATTGTTAAGAATTAGTTATTAAATTAAAATAGAGACCAAACCTGGAATACCCTGAGCAAACAGAACCATTCAGGACTGATAAAAGTCTTGCTTGATGTGAGAACACAAGTAATACTTAACAAGCTATTCTTATAAATGCCTGTGTTATAAAAAAACAGAACTTAAAGCCAATCAGAAGCAGCCAACAAACCTATAATTATATTCCATGAGATTTCCTAATGTGATAAACCACATAATGGAACTGGTAACAGGAATCCAACAAGTGTTATCTTGGCTTTCCTTCTGGGTCTGTCCAAAAGCGTTCCTTATGTGTTCACTCGGTGGAGCTCCTAGTCACTTCTCTTTGGCCCTGCCTGATTCATGAATCAGTGTTTGCTCTAGTAAGTTCTTCAAATTTTATTGTTTCTCAGTTTACTTGTTAGCAGTTTGTCACAACATTGTACAAAGACACCCTAGAAAATGCACACACAAAAATAATCATTTGAATGGCTTCCCATGGGGCCTGAAAAGAATCAACCAACATGGTTCTTTGTTGTCCTATAGAGTGAATATTACCAGCTATTTGGGTGCTTTGCAACTACAGGTCTAAGCATCTCTCTGACCAAACCTCCAAGAGGGAGTTTCTTAGAAGGAGATGGAGACCAATGTTGCCAATGACTCAGTAACATACTTTGCTCTCTGGTGGGCTAAGAAACAGGAGTTTTCTCACTGTGATTTGTGGCAGAATGTGCTCTCAAGGTGGCTGCAGGCAAATAGGTCAAGAATTTAGCCTCTAATCTCAAATAAACCACATGTTATGGTTCCAAATAAAGTTCAAAGCCTAAAAAGTGAGTAAAATATTTGAATAAACATTTTCCAAAGGATATCTATAAATGGCCAATGAGCACACAAAAAGATGCTCAACATAATTAGTCATTAGAGAAATGCAATCAAACCCAAAAAGAAATACTACCTGACATTATTTAGGATGATTAAAACCAAAAACACAGACAATAATAAATGTTATAAAGGATGTGAAAAATTATAAAATCCCCATACATTATTGGTAGAAATGAAAAATGGAGCAGCCCCTTCAGAAAATAGTTCCACAGTTTTGACAGTTCCTAAACAGTTACTATAAGACCACACTTAGGTAAATACTCAAAGGAATTGAAAACATAATCACATAAAATTCTGCACACAAATGTTCATAATAATGAAAAAGTGGTACCAATCGAAGTATTTATCCACTGATTAATGGATAAATTGTGGCATACATAAACAATAGATTATTTTTCAAAAAAACATGAAGTACTGATTTACACTGCCACACAAGTGAGTCTTGAACACATTATGTTAAATCAAGAAAGCCAGACAGAAAATTCAAAATTTTGTACTAGCCATTCATATGGAAAAATGTTTAATGGTGGCTATGGCTGATGAGGGGGAAATAGGAAGTAAGCACTAAGGGACATGAGATTTGAAGAAGAAATGGATGAAAATATTCCAACATGGGAAGCAGACCACACAGCAGACTCATAGATTGACAAATACCCTAAACTGCACTCTGACCTCAAAATCAGCCCTTAGGGCATTCTGGTCTGGCTGAAAAGCCCATGAGAGCATGTCAGGCATGGAAAGCCAAGACACTGTGGCATAAAATGATCTACACGAAGGATCTCTGTGAGATCCCAGTGGAAAGAAGGGGCCATCAAAGGATGTACTTTTCTCTAAAGGGAGGAGAGAACTTCCACTTTGCTTATGGCCCTGCCTAAATACTGACAGAGTTTGTAGACTCAAAAGGCTTCCACAGATTTTGTAGCTCATGAAAAGAGCCTCAGATGATCACTGACATCATAAATAAGAGTGTCAATTGTTAAACCAGCAACAGGAGTCACTGTGCACTTACTGCTCATGTAGTACCTCTGTCCTTAATGAGTTGTACTATGAAAATTAACTGTAAAACTTGTTTTCAAATAGTTATTGTACTTTGTATGTCTGTGTGGGTGCAAATTATGCAAATCTTTACTTAGTATAGAGTTGGTCTACTGTATATAAAGTTAATTAAAAATGAATCTTAATGAAGAATGAGACGGAAGAAGGAGTAGGAGGTAGGATGGGAATGGGGCTGGGAGAGAGTGTATAGGGGGAAGAACCACTATATTCCTAAAGCTGTACCTATTAAATTTGTAATCATTAAATAAAAGCTTTCTAAAAAATAAATAAAAAGAAAAAAAGAAAAAGAAAAAAGAAAATATTCAAGAATAAGGGGCAATAGTTGTGCAAAACTGTAAATATACTAAAAGTTATTGAATAACACAATTTAAATTTTATTTTATGGTATGCGGTTTGTATCTTGACTTATTATTAAAAAGATTTTAATACTGCAGATACTTTCTTTCCCCAGATTCACTCAGAATGTAAAGACTTTTCTTCCATATTTGGGAGAATATTCCCCAGCCTACTTAGAGCCCCACCTCTTCAATAATACCCCATCTTTGGCCTTCTTATGAATATACCAAAGCTCACTTTTTTTTTCAGCTCTAGGATAATGCTTTTTGTTAATTTCTCACGAAGGAATGAGTCTCTTGTGCCTTTGTTTTTAGACATTTACAATAAGCATTGACTGTTAATGATGTCGATCATCTTTGTCTCTACATCATTTATGCCTTTTCTCTATCACAGCTTCAGTATTATCCTCCAAGCACAGCTCAAAGGTTGCCCTACTCACCGAGGCCCTGAGCTACCCTAAAAGCTTCGGGCACTTCCTTCCTCTGGGGAATGCGGTATAGTCTCAAGATGGCCCTTTGGGCCGAGGCTTGAAGGATCACTGTGCAGTGATCTGACCTCCTATTTGCCTCACTGCCTGAGAGGCTTAGGCTCTTTCCAGTTTGTTACTGCACATACCATGTGCCTGTCCACTTTTTGTGTCCTAAATGGCCCTATTCTATTCTCATTGTTCTTTTTTATTTTATGGCTATCACCTTGCTATCATGTCGCTGACATTTCTGTGGAAAGGAGATTCAATCTGCCAGTTTAATCATTCTCTGTAATTCTCTTTGACAAACTATACTATGATGAAGTGAGCATATTCTGAAGGACATCAGCACTGGGAAGCATCATGATCTGGCAGCAGATTGATGAGTTTTGGCATCTGGGAAAATGGCATCCAGTGCTAACTTTGCCATTATCAACTGGGTGATTTGGGTTAAGTTAAAATGTTAAAGCCTTAGTGTTCTCATCTGTAAAATGGATATAATATACTCTTTGTAGACTGTTGAGAGAATGGGGTGAAACAGTATCTGTGAATCGTCTCATATATGGCCAGAAGCTTTTCCATTTAAGTCATGGCTCAAAATGTTAGTGCCATTGAATTCCTTTGAACACAGATCTAGAGCTGTCCTGTCTAAAGTGTTGCCTACGGAACATCAGCATCTATAGTACCCACATGCTTGTCTCAAATCTAGAACATCAGGCCCTACCCCAAACCTCTTGAATCAGAAGGTGAATATTACCAAGATCCAGAGGATATTTCTAGACATTTTTAATGCAAATTAAAGTCTGAGAAGCCCTGTTCTAGGGATTCATTTTTGTTAGCTGTCAGCTGTTGCTGTGGAATGGAATCAGAGGAAATCTGTCAATGGGGAAGTCTGTCAATAAGGCTTCAGAATATGCTGAAGCAAATCCAAAATCCTTGCTGAGAAAATGTGCCAAGTGTCTGTCATGTAAAAGCATAATCTCCTTCTAGTGTTTGTAGTCTCCCATTAGTAAAACCAATTATAGATACCAGAGTATGACATAGTATCTCGTAATAGATATGTTGAGTTCTAGAGGCAGCTCCTGTGCTCTGCTGCAATGACCTCATCTTGTCTACCAAGGAGACTCTTCCTGTGGTCTTTTCACAAGGAATGCTGAAACCTACAGGCATATCGTGAGTGCAACTCTTCATGCCTATGCTCACGACACAGATCCACAGCCACAGACTTCCCAATCCCTGACCTCACTTAGAAGCTGCTTCAGTTTCTGTGTTATTTCCACAATTTATTGCAATGAGCCATCTCCACATTTAAGGATTACTAGAAATACCAAATTATGTGCCATCAAGAAATGGTATTGGATGTAATACATATTGTGCTTACAATGGAGCCTATAATTCACCTCCTTAGAAATTCCTTAAGTTTTTCTATCCAGGATGTTGATTCATTTTTAATATTTAGAAGAAAAGTCATTGGTAGGGATCTTAAAATACATTTATCTTTTTTAAATTAAATTAAATTTTAAAAAAATTTTTTGACAGGCAGAGTTAGACATTGAGAGAGAGACAGAGAAAAAGGTCTTCCTTTTGCCGTTGGGTCACCCTTCAAGTGGCCCCCATGGCCAGTGCATTGCAGCCGGCGCGCTGCACCGATCGGAAGCCAGGAGCCAGGTGCTTCTCCTGGTATCCCATGCAGGTGCAGGGCCATCCTCCACTGCACTCCCGGGCCACAGAAGAGAGTTGGAGTGGAAGAGAAGCAACTGGGACAGAATCCAGTGCCCCGACCGGGACTAGAACCCAGTGTGCCGGCGCCGCAGGCGGAGGATTAGCCTAGTGAGCTGTGGCACTGGCTGAAATACATTTATCTTAAATCAATATATGCTCATTTAACATTTGGGGTCCAAGAATTCAATTGGTTATCAGAAAGATTTATGCAATATCAATGTCATCCTTCCTCCAACTATCATTAAATCCAGTGCCAAACAGGATGCTATCTTTTTTTTTAACTTTTATTTAATAAATATAAATTTCCAAAGTACAACTTTTGGATTATAGCGGCTTTTTTCCCCATAACCTCCCTCCCACCCAAAACCCTCCCATCTCCCGCTCCATCTCCTATCTCTTTCACATCAAGATTTATTTTTTTTCAATTATCTTTATATACAGAAGATCAACTTAGTATATACTAAGTAAAGATTTCAACAGTTTGCACCCACACAGAAACACAATGTGTAAAATACTGTTTGGGTACTAGTTATACTGTTAATTCACATAGTACAACACATTAAGGACAGAGATGCTACATGGGGAGTAAGTGCACAGTGACTCCTGTTGTTGATTTAGCAATTGACACTCTTATTTATGGCATCAGTAATCACTCGGAGAGCCTTAAGTTGCAAGAAAAAATAATCAGGAAGGGGATTATCAGCTCTTGCACCAGACATAATTATAGAACTACTTTGGTTGAATCCCTGCCTTTAAATTGCTGCACCCAGGAACCCAATAAATGTTAATTGGAAGATTAAATTCACAACCATTTGATGACAATGCTCCACCAGCACATCCAAAAAACCTCTACCCTTAGGAACTCATTTGGCTAACTATCCTTCTACTGGATCTTTGCAGATCACATCAGTAATCGCAAATGTTACCTCTTAGATGAAAGAAGAATTCTGCCATTTTTTTAGGTCAAGAAGTGCATCCATGGAGATGTTTCACTGCCAAGAAAAGAGGTTAGATGTGAGGAAATTTCATATGCACACATTTTCATTTGAAAAAAATTAAATGATCACATCATCTCGCTAAAGCATAGTCTTTAGCATCAACTTGCAATTGATTCAGTTATTGCCACTGTTGTTTTTATACAATTACCTTTCTTCCCCCCAAAAAAAATTCAGTGAAATTTGTGAATAGCAATTTGTGTGTATGGCAGTCAGCCAAAAAATTTGTCAAATGCTTTGAAAAAGTTTTTTTTTTAACTTGGAACTCTGCAGAGACCGTCTAGAGGCATAAGTATTACATAGTCCTGATTCCAAACTTCATCTTTTATTAAACTTGAAATTCCCAGGACTCCTTGGGAATGAGAATATGCAAATATATGTATATGACATTGTATAAATACAGGGTCAAATATTTTTGTAACTTAAAGAAAATATGTTTCAATGGAAGGAAATATATTCTCTTACCTAGAAAAAGGATAAAGCAAACTGCAATGTGGGAGATTTATTGAATCTGAAAATGATAATATAGTAGAGTTCATCTAATTAAAATTCCAATCTTGATCTGTCTCTCTGCACCATACCATGCTGTGTTATCTCACTCCTTCAATTGCTACAGTGTAGAAAAACACCCAGGTCTTTTCAGTGAGAGAGTGAATAACCTGCTCTCAAAGAGAAGTCAAATTTTACTAAGGTAAGAATTGCATGGTCTACTGCAATGCATTCACCTAAATGTCCTTCTTTCTAGCTGTATGATCATGGTTCTTTAACCTTTCAAAACCTCACATCCTTCATTTCAAACGTGTAAAAAAATGCCTAACGCCCTCCCAGGATTGCTGTGCTTACAAGAAAAGCACCTGCACAGCCTCTGTGTGTAATAAGACGTTAGTAAATGTCCCTTGCCTTCCCCTGTCACGTCTCCACAAATTCAGATCATGAATAGAAAATTCCTATGTTGTTTTTCTAGGCTTCATTCAGTTTTCTGTTATATCAATGGCATACAATATTGGCTTTACTGGCACAGTCATATATAAGATATACCTGACATATGTCATTGGCTCATAGACTCAGGATTCTGTTGCTCCTTATGTGGAAACAAACTCTGATTTACAAACTAGAAAATATGAAGAACTGAGCTGCTTTAGAGAAAAGTTCTATTCCAAAAATTAGTTATGTTCTCCTTTCTTACTTTCATTACAAAGTGGCTCAGTGACTTTTACTGTCATATCTTTTAAGATTCAATTTGCTACCTGAAAAAATGATTGAAAAATCTGTCTCAGCAAAAATCTGTCTGCAGAGTTTAATAAGGATCCAGTGAAAGCTGAAAATCTAGAAATCTACACAACTTTAAGATAGGGAGGGCAACAGAACCACAGAAATCTTCCAGCTCCTCTGAACAACGCTTTTTAAAAAAAATTCAGCGAACATACAAAAAAGACAAGTTTTCTATGTAGAACATTGACAACTCTAAGGTTTTTGTTATGATGGAGACACAAGATGTCAAACATAGAGGGAGGTAGATAAATGCTCTCTGGGTAAGACCAATGAGGCAGTCAAAGAGTAGGAATTAGATCTCTGTAAAATAGATAAAAGAGTATTAAAAAACATGATGAACCAACAGCAAAAAGAAGACCTTTCTCTCTGTCTCTCTCTCTCTCACTGTCCACTCTGCCTGTCAAAAAAAAAAAAAAACGCATGATGAAGACTGGTCTACAAGTATATATGAGTGTACTCAATAAAGTTCATGGACAATACATAATATGGAAAAAACTTGCATGGAATTCAAACATTTTTGCATCAAAATAAACTTATTCTTTGATTCCATTTCTCCATGAAATTATAGAAGTACCCTTTTATGTGTACATCTTTCATGTCATTCCAAAACATGATGCCTAAGAGAATGAGCCAGATCCAGAAAGAAAAAACTACCAATGGAGTAAGGATTTCTATTAATCTTTTTCTTTTTGAAGTACAGAAAGTTCTTTTCCCCTACCTGTCTCAGTCATCACCTTTCCATTTTTTAATTTATCATACATTTATTTTAAGTATCATTTTTCCAGCATAATTGAGATATAATTCACTAATAACAATTATTTACGGCACAAAATGTAATGATTGATAAATATTGTGAAATGTGAAATTAGTCAACATATTTATCATCCACATAGTTACTTTTTGTGTATATGTGAGAACACTTGAAATCTATTCTCTTAGAAAACTTCAAATAAATAACACAATAATGAAATACAAATATACAACACAATATAATACTAAAGTTTGGGCATATGTGGGAAATAATAAACTATTCTGCCTCAGCATGCTGGGAGAAAGAGTCTTAGAAACCCAGGAGTGTTCTACAAAATTATGGAAGAACATAAGATAGGGAGGCAGGATAACACAGGATGAAAAATCTAGACACCTTGCTATCCCGTTAGCTATCACAGTACTTCAAAATGTTCATGGAAGAGCAGCTTTTAGCCTTGCAGTTAAGATGCCCACTCCCCACACTGATGTACTGGGGCTTAATTCCCAGCTATAGCTCCTGATTCCAGTTTCCTGCTAATGCAAACTCTGAGAGGTATTGGATATCACTTCTCAACTAAACAGGGTCCTGACAACCACGCTGGGGATCTGGACTGCTTTCCTAGCTCCCAACTTTGGCCTGGCCCAGTAGTTGCCACCATAAACACTTAGGGAAGTCTGCAGAAGGGAGTATACCAGTAGATGGGAGTGTGCTCTCTCTCTGTGTGTGTTCATCAGATACATGTTTTTTAAGTACCCAAGAAAAAATGGGATATAAAAGAAAGTTCAACTTAGCACAAAACCTTTTGAAATCCAAGCCTAGTTTTTTCATAATACACGTTTTCCATAAACTTTTGGAAGAACCCTCATATTTGTTCATCATTGACCAAGTAATTTTCTTTATTTGACCTCTGTTATCCCAACTATAAAATAAAAAGTTGAATTATAGTCTGAAATAATTCATACAACTCTAGGTCTCTATGATGTCTATATCACCTCTGTTCAAGTCACATTAGCACAGGGGTCAAACAGAAACAAATCAATTGTTCAACAGAACAATTCTCTGAGATGCCACCTTCTTTCATTTCTGTGTCAATAAACATCAATTATTTATTTATTTGATTATATTTGACAGGTTAATAAGCACTGATTAATCTAATATTTGAAATGAAACCTAGGATTTTGATAACAAGCTTATGTGCTTTTTCTTTCTTTTTTTAAAAAAGATTTATTTATTTATTTGAAAGACAGAGTTACAAAGAGGCAGAGGTAGAGGCAGAGAGAGATCTATCATCTGCTGGTTCACTCCTCAAATGGTCACAACATCCAGAGCTGGGCTGCTCTGAAGCCAGGAGCCAGGAGCTTCTTCTGGGTCTCCCAAATGGGTGCAGGGGCCCAAGCACTTGAGCCATCCTCTACTGCTTTCCCAGGCCATAGCAGAGAGCTGTATCAGAAGCAGAGTAGCTGGGTCTCAAACTGGCACCCATATGGGATGCAGGCACTGCAGGTGGTGGCTTTACACACTAAACCACAGCATCAATCCCTTTTTCTTTTCTTTTTTTCATCAGGGGAGAAGGCCTATCTTTGAAATTGTAGTTACAACATATTCCACAAAGCCTCAGGAGTTCCCATGGTCTTGCCAAAATGCCCTTACTGGTACTAACAAACTCTTTAGATAAAAAGTGGACTAACACTCAGAAATCTTACATTAGACCCAGCTGCTAGTGATAGGTTTTTTGATTCTAAGCATATGACTTAACCTCCCCAGTCTCAGTTTTCTCTACTCTACCAGGAGGCATTAGAGTGTGTTCTGTGCCATTCAAATATTCCAAGATTCTACATTTAAACAACCAATAGAAAAAAAAAAGGATTGCAATTTGTAGTGGAGAGATATTCCACCTATGTCTTCATGCTCCCATTTCTTTGCCTTTATTTGTTAATGATGGTTGAAATACTAAATTGAAAAACCCTTTCACATATTGAGTAATCTGTGCAACATCTAGAAGAGTATCTAACATTTATTAGGCCCTATATATGTGTTGGTTGAATGAATAAACAAGGAAACTAACCTTAACAATGGAAACCCTTGACTATTGTAATAACACAAACTACATTCTGAAAAATCTTAGAAATGTCTAAATTAGAAGTTATAAATATTAACCAGTACCCAAAGATATACAGTTTCTTATGTGCATATTATCTTAGGATAATCTAAAACTAGGACAATTCCAGCTAAATAGACATGGTTGAATTCTAATTTAATCTGTCCCTTCAAATCCAAGCAGTATATTAGAAATCTCACATATATTAGGTAATTAAGTGAATTTCAAGTCAGTTTCTTATTATTGGTTAATTATTAAAGGCAGGTCACAGTTCTAATTTAAGGACCCTACTTATATCTAGAAATTTGTGTACTAGTCTTCTCTGAGATGCCATTTTAAGGGAGATAGAAAGGAACAGCATGAGTTAATGACAATAAGTTCAGATCCCAGTTCCACATCTAAAGTGACTCAATCCATTTATATATTCAATTTTCCAAATACAAAATGGTACGGTTAAATTTTTTTAATTGTTGGAATCATTAATTCTGTAAATGGAAGCCTTTCATAGAAATTCTAATGTTTTTAATAGAAAGCTTTTACTTAGTAAATATAACTTTCATAAGTACAACTTGTAGATTATAGCAGTTCTTCCCCCCATACTTACCCTCATACCCCAAAACCATCCTGCCTCCTACTCCCTCTCCCATCCCATTCTTCATTAAGATTCATTTTTAATTATCTTTATATACAGAAGACCAACTATATGCTAAGTAAATATTTCAACAGTTTGCACCCACACAGACACAAAGCATAAAGTACTGTTTTAATACTAGTTTTACCATTAATTCTCAGAGTACAATACATTTAAGGACAGAGGTCCTACAGAGGGATCAAGTGCACAGTGACTCTTGTTGTTGATTTAACAATTGACACTCTTATTGATGATGTCAGTGATCACCTGAGGCTCTTGTCATGAGCTGCCAAAGCTATGGAAGCCTCTTAAGTCCAAAAACTCTAACATTACTTAGACCAGGCCTTAATCAAAGAGGAAGTTCTCTCCTCCCTTCAGAGAGGCAGTTCAGACCAGGAAATTTGAATGACATATAATGACAAATTTCTGGTGCTTCAGGTCAGGGCATTAACCCACTGCGCCACAGCGCCAGGCCCCAAGCATCATGTGTTGAATAGACTGTCCTTGCTCCAGGAATTGGTTTTACCTCATTGATCAAATAAAAGTTGGTTGTAGATGTTTGGATTGATTTCTGGTGTTTATATTATTTTCCATTGGTCTATCCATCTGTTTCTGGGTAGTTAAATTTTTCTTTTGTACAACTACTTCATGAGTATTTTTTTTAACTTTTATTTAGAATATAAATTTCCAAGGTACAACTTATGGATTGCAATGGCTTTCCCCCCATACTTTCCCTCTCCCCCCGCAACGCTCCCCCCTTACCCGCTCCCTCCACCCTTTCATTCACATCCAGATTCATTTTCAATTCTCTTTGTATACAGGGTTCAGTTTAGCATATGTTAAGTAAAGATTTTCTCCATTTGCCCTAATATAGCAACACAAAGTGAAATATACTATTTGAGTACTCGTTATAGCATTGAATCACATTGTACAGCATATTAAGGACAGAGATCCTATATGATATTTTTTTTGAAACTGATTAATTTTTTATGCAATTTCCAATGTAACACTGAGTTTTTTTTTCCATTTTTAATTATCTTTATATACAGAAGATCGATTCAGTATGTATTAAGTAAAGATTTTATCAATTTGCATCCACACAGAAACACAAAGTGTAAAAATACTGTTTCAGTACTAGTTACAGCATTACTTCACATTGGACAACACATTAAGGACAGATCCCACATGGGACATAAGCACACAGTGACTCCTGAAGTTGATTTAACAATTTGACACTCTTGTTTATCAATAGTCACATTGAACGTGAATGGTTTGAATTGCCCAGTCAAAAGACACCGATTGGCAGACTGGGTTAGGAAACAAAACCCATCTATTTGCTGCTTACAAGAAACACATCTTTCTAGCAAAGATCCATACAGACTCAAAGTGAAAGGCTGGAAAAAGATATACCATGCCAACAGAAATGAAAAAAAAAAGCGGGCTTAGCCATCTTAATATCAGATAACATAAATTTTACCACAAACACTATTAGGAGAGACAAAGAGGGACACTATATAATGATTAAGGGATCCATTCAACAGGAAGATATAACAATTATCAATGTATATGCACCTAATTACAAGGCACCGGTTTATTTAAAAGACTTGTTAAGGTACTTAAAGGGAGACTTAGACCCCAACACAATAGTACTGGGGGACTGCAATACTCCACTCTCAGAGATAGACAGATCACCAAGACAGAGGATCAACAAGGAGACAGAAAATTTAAATGACACTATAGCCCAAATGGACCTAACAGATATCTACAGAGCTTTCCATCATACAGACAAAGCATTTACATTCTTCTCAGCAGTACATGGAACCTTCTCTAGGATTGACCACATACTAGGCCATAAAGCAAGTCTCAGCAAATTCAAAAGAATTAAAATCATACGATGCAACTTCTCAGACCATAAAGGAATGAAGTTGGAAATTAGCAACTCAGGAATCCCTAGAGCATATACAAAATCATGGAGACTGAACAACATGCTCCTGAATGAACAATGGGTTATAGAAGAAATTACTTCATGAGTATTAATGTATGACCACTGAATTTTAAAACTGAGAAATACTAAAGAACTGCTGCAAAGTCAAGAAATGGGAAAGTTTAAATATAGGAAAGAAGTAGAATATTTAGGAAGAGAGATGATCTTGGTTTTATTGGTATCATCTCTGCTTCTTCTAGCAGTTTCCATAAGCTAATGGGATGAAGAAAACTGAAGAAGATCCAGGGAAGGATGCTTGGCAAATGGGTAAGAAAATCAACACACAATTCATGGAATCTTCATTAACATAACTGTTGGTAACGTTCTGAATGCTATCCACCATTTGGACACATGTACACATGCAAAGACATATTTAGACATTTCAATATTTAATTCAATCATAAAGTGTCCATTCATACCTTTGATGTAATTTAAACATCATACCTGAAAGAATTACAAGTAGCTTTAAGAAATAAACACTGTATTTCTGGAGAAAGTGGAAAGAATTTTAAAAATGTTGAAAAAAATATGTAGCAAATGGACAGCCTACGAACTCAAAGTATTCTGAGAGAGAGAAAAGAAGGGAGGGGAGGGAGATCGTATTAAAAATAAATAAATGGCTTTCAAGGACTTGATGGTAGGAAGATCCCAGCCAGGGACGTTGGATTTCATTCAGTCTCAGTCTCATTCATTCTCCCATCCCCTCAAACTCCTCACTAGAGTACTTTGACCTCAAATAAATAAATGAGGTCTAGGGAGCAGATTGTCATATATTATAGAATTCCATCTTAGCTAGAGACAGAAGTTATATATGAGACAAAGTCAGCTCCAAAGAGGGCTAACATGGGAGAAATAAAGTCATAACATGTGCCAGGACAGCTTGAAGCTTACTGTAGTGGAGGAGAGAGACACTCCTTCACACTCCATCACACAGCCATACAATGCAAAGGAAGCTCTGAGGACCCTAATCACTCAGGAAAAGTAAAACGGGAGGGAAAAACAAATAAAACCACATGTAATTCCTACCCAGATTAAAAATAACTGATTTACTCAAACATTGGGGAAAAAAAACTTTCATTTCCCAGGTAAATTGCTTACATTAATTATATATGATGTTTAATATAACAGATTTGAATGCCAGTACTACTGGGCCATTGAAAAAAGATTTCCTGTAAAGATTTTAGTTATTTATTTGAAAAGCAGAGTTACAGAGATAGAGTGAAAGACACAGAGAGACAGACAGATCTTCCATCCACTAATGGTTAATTCCAAAGAGGGTCACAACGGCTGGAGCTGTGCCACGCCAAAGCCAGGAGCTTCTCCTGGGTCTCTCCTGGGGCCCAAGCACTTGGGCCATGTCTGCTGCTCTCCCAGGTGCATTAGCAGGCAGCTGGATTGGAAGCAGAGCAGTCAACACTCGAACCCATGCCCACATGGGATGACAGCATCGCAGGTAGCAGCTTTACCTGCTACACCACAATGCTGGCCCTGAAAAAGTATTATTAAAGAAATATCTTTTTTATGATATAATAAACCCACAACCATTACATGCCTTTTCCTCTAAGAATATTTAATCTTAGGAATCTGAGTAAGGACTACTTCTCAGCACTATGTACAGAAACTTGAGGTCATTTGTTGGCAGAAAATTTTCAGATTCTGGGACTTCAATAACAGGAAGTCATCCCCCATTTTCTGATGATTTACTCTTCATGAAGACTGACTATTTTGCCCATAAGAGCAAAAGGTTCTCCTAGTCAGTCCTGACAAAGGGGGAGTAACCAAAAAAAATTGGCAAAAGGTAAATATCAAAGCAGCCTCCTTCTTTTCCAAACAGCCCCTTCCCCACAAAATTTTAATACAGCCTGCAACTGCATGAGACAGGATTTCTCAAGTTTATAAATCACAACTTGTTTATAAACTGCAGCTTATGCATAACAAAATCTAGAACTTCTTGATGAGTTTTCCAATTTCTAGTGGTTCATTAAGTATTTTAAAATAAAAATAAACATATAAAAATTAAAGTTCACACTCATTTGAGTTAGGAGGAGCTAAGTTCTTCAGCAAAAATGCAGATAGAGCTCATTTACCATTTGTTTTCGGGTATCTGATAGCTACTACAGCAAAATAAAGATTCATTTACCACTTCCAAAAATTCCCTTCTGAAAGTATTAAATGCATCCAGAAATGTCTATAGCATAGTAAAGATATATAATATGATGCATTTATATTCAGTAATCGAGCAAGGTCAAAACTGAATCTTTAATTCTAACTTGCATCTGTAGAGTATGCTCCTAGCAGAGCAAACAAGAAAATCTGTTTATCAGTCTAAAGCTGCAGGGCACGAGGCAACATAGCAAGCTGAAGCTAATAGCAGATTTCCAAAGGACAGCCAGCCCCATAATGGAATTCCTAGTGGGACAATCAAAAAGGTGGAACCATCAGCCAAGCATGACTGAACATAACAAATCCATCAAGATGCATGATATCCCTGGCAAGACAAATAGCAAGAAGCACAGAGACTTAAATAGTATTTGAGAAAATTTACTGTCCCTCAGCCTCTGGCAGGGTTGAGAAACAGTGCCATTCAAATTCCCATCTATTCCAACAACATAATCAAAACACGCTTTTCCTTAGCCAGTTGAAGTTATTACCTAATATTTATTTATATTTAACCATATTGAAATATGGCTAAAGAGAAATGTTTGTATATGTTTTTATACATTGCTTATTGCATCCAGCAAAATTAACTTGGCAGATTTTTATCAAACTTTAAGATTATGTTTTGAGCAAAATGATTTTAAATATATGCTCTGTGGCATACTTGTATTGTGCTTTGGGGTCCTTTGTGGGGCAGGCATGCAGTCATTTACCAAAGAAGCTGAAACAGAGGTGAAAAAAGAGGCCCATAAGACTGCCAAAGGGAGCAATGAGCCTTAAGTATGAAGATGTATTAATGTGCCAAGGACAGAGAAAACAATCAGGAGTTTTAAATACGAGTCCCAAATTGATCATCACAAAGGCAGGTGTGGTTTGCAATCTAGCTGCTTCTCATCTGGGTAGCTCTAGGCAGAACTGTTCAGGTTAAGTAGCATCAGTATTTATTTAGTGAATGGTGATTATCACTTTTTTTGCAGCAGCAGCAGCTCTGGGGAGGTATTTTTGAAGAGACTCATTAATGTGCAATGAATCTCACACTCAAGCTCAACTCAGAATAGGGAAATGCCAGCCTCTCACCTCACATAGGTGAAAGGGGCTTCAACAGAAAACGCTGAAAGCATCTCCCCTACAGTTCCAAGACTTGGGACATGGAATGTGATTCCTTCCTATAAATTTAACTGTCCTGAGACAAACTGACCAGCCACCAACAATGAGTCAAAGCTGTGGTGGCTGAGTTGGATTCAGCTTGAACTTCTTGAGTTTGTTGGCACACACACACAAAAAAAGACATGAATAATTCCCAAGGACCAGATGCAGGCCAGGCCTGAGAGAAAGAGTCTCAATCATAGGAGCTCAGGTACAGAAGATCAGGACTAGGTTTGGACACACCGAAGAAAAATTGCCAGGCCAAATGCAAATTCATATCTTTTCATTCTTGCAATAGCAGGTGAGCATGCACATAGGATTCACACACAGCTATGTCCCAGCATCTTATGTAGGCTTAAAGACAATAGTAGCAGGTAACCAAGTAGTTACAAAACAGACAGGCGTATGGTGCACAGCTATTGTTATATAAAAAGTGACCTGCAGGATTACATCAGCTTCCAGGTGTGGCAGTAGTAATGACAGCGAAGGAACCTGACTGACTCTATTTTCCCAACAGTCTACTCCTTCAGGGTTCTTCACCTCACAATCTACACATTCATTATATTCTAGGAGGATCCCCATGGAAGGATTGTAGCATGTAGAGTGTAAATTCTGGAGGTAACTCTACTGCTTCTGTAGAAAGTCAAACCAGATCGTCCCACACAGAATAACCCAACCATGGCCTGGTCTTAATATACTGCTCACAAACTAGAGTCTTCACATAGGTCCAAGTGTTGTTGTATAAAGGGTCAGAAGATTCCATTCTTCCAACCAAGTCCAGTTTATGTTGGTAGCAGAAGTCCCTTTCCAAGGCAGTCCAGTTGCAAAGCTGATAGGCAGCTCAGTGCCCACCAAACAAGCTGAATGGGTGGCTACTGTTGCAAAAGCGTATACTCAGCTCACTTGGCAGCCTCCAAGCAAAGGGTGGTAAGACAAAATTAAATGGCATCAACAATGGTAAATCCCAGTCATTGGGTAGGATACAGGCAAGGGATTTATTTTGAGATAACACCACAGGTAGCCTCTTATACCAAACTTAGTGGGGCATAGCTTTTACCAGCTACTCTTCTATACATAGGAATACTGAAGATGCTAGCCTTGGCTGTAAATCTGAGATAAATGTGCTCTTGAGCAAGGTAGTGGCCCCTTTCTTGTGTGGGTTATGGACTTTGACCACAGGAGGCCAAGTGGCATAGTGTCACTTCCAGGTCACATCCAATTCCTGTGCCCCACAGTGACAGCAAGGCAAACCAGGCCTTGTGACTTTTTGTACTCCCATGGATACTGTAAGGTTATTTTCCCAGCTCAAGGGCCATGGCAACAGGTAATAGTACATTGTTTTGTCCTCCAAATCAAGGTTTCAACAGAAGTAAGTAGTTTGTGGCTGGTGCCATGGCTCAATAGGCTAATCCTCCACCTGCGGCGCCGGCACACAGGGTTCTAGTCCTGGGCTGGGCGCCGGATTCTGTCCTGGTTGCCCCTCTTCCAGTCCAGCTCTCTGCTGTGGCCTGGGAGTACAGTGGAGGATGGCCCAGGTCCTTGGGTCCTGCACCCACATGGGAGACTAGGAGAAGCACCCGGCTCCTGGCTTCGGATCAGCGCGATGCGCCAGTCGCAGCACACCAGCCGCAGCACACCAGCCGCAGCGGCCATTGGAGGGTGAACCAATGGTAAAGGAAGACCTTTCTCTCTGTCACTCTCTCTCTCACTGTCCACTCTGCCTGTCAAAAAAATAAATAAATAAAAATAAAAAAAGAAGTAAGTAGTTTGCAACTGTAGTTGAATGAGCATTGCTGAATACTGCAGCATAGCTTCCATGGGCCAGTGCTCCAGACCAGGGTCATTCACTCAGTAACTGTACACAGTCCACAGTTTCTTGGTACATCCCAGCAGATAGCCTGAGTTTGCTTCCTTGTTAGGCCTTGTTTCAATTGGCTATTACATAGTTCAATCATTCTGGCTTCTTGGGGATGGTATAGTATGCAGGTTTCAATCGAATTCCAGATGTTCAGCCTAATTTTGCATTCCTAAGTCCATAAAAATGTGTCCCACAGTCACTCTCCAAAACCTGTGGTCTTCCATACATGGCACATAATCTTTCCAGGGCATGCAGGACCACCCATTGGTCAGGCCACCTAAAGGAAACTGCAAAAAGCAGTCCTGTAGCAGTGTCTACACAGGTGACTGCATACTTGTACCCATCAGATTGGGGCAAAGGTCCAATAAAGTCTATTTGTCCCCATATCACTGTTTCAGTGGCCACTGGTATTCTGCGAGGATGCTCCTGGTAACAGATAATAAAGTTCTTGCAGGCACCTAGAACCTCCTGGTGGGTTTCAGGCAGGTTCCAGGCCTTTACTGTAGCTTACATTATCTTTTGTCTTGTTTAGCAGCCACTGGTGTAACCACTAGGCAACATCATTTCATCATTTTCTGGGGTCATTTCCAAAAAACATACCTTATCTATGGTATCAGTCTCATCATTCCCTGGATGGGCAAGGGGTATATGACCTGTCACATGATATACAGTGATTTTCTTATGTCAGCCCATCTCCCACAGATCTTGTCACAAGGCTTGGTCCCGTAAAGGCCAGTGCATGGCCATCCCATTTTCTACATGCCACAACACTACTCAGATGATGGTCCAGCTTCTGTATAAATAACAAGAGATTTTTTGTTCAATGACATTGATGAATCATACTGTTCATAGTTCAACCCACTGACTACTTTGATGATTACCTAATTCCCACTGGAAAGCTACTGTGTTTCACTGTGCAGGATACACTCTGCAAGATCTATTCTTGTGCCAGTCCTCCACAGGGACCAGAAGGGACCCATGCTAGCATGAACTAGGTACTGGGTGCATAGCATGAAGGGCCTCAGGGAGCATACTGTTAGTTAAAAAAGCTGGAGGCCCCTAAATCCCTTGTAATCAGTCTTCAGTGGCTTGCATTTAGAACTCTCCATTGCTGCAGGTAGGCTCCCCACTTCACCAGTGTGGGAATTTGTGTTGTTTCATTTGTACTTGGTTTCATTGCCCTATCTCTTATCCAGCCAATGATAAGGTAAGAGATGCACACAGTAAACGGGGTGGTGGCTGGTATGCCTTCAGTAACCATAAAAGCAGCATACACTGCAGTGAACTTTGCAGATCAAAGAATATCAAATCTCTCCTTCTTTTCATAATTCAGACTAATTGTCTTAGCCTTTCAGGTCACTACCAAAAACCCAACCAAACCCTTCTACAGTGATATGTACATCAAGCTCACAAGGGCAAGTTGGCTCAACCATATTGAGGGCCTGGGCAGCCTGTACATTTTGGTTAGTTGCTATGAAATCTCTTTGCTCTTGCCTACACCATTGGCACATGACATCCTTTTTTACTAAATGGTATAAGGGACTCAGAAATCATGCCAGACATTGGATAAACACTCTCCAATATCCAAACAATCCTACAAATTAATGCAACAGCTTAATGGTCATTTGATTAGGGAAGGCCTGAGTTTTTCTATTACTGCCCCAGGAATGGCATTCATTATACTCAACCAGACAACTCTCAAAAATTTAACCAAGTCCTGGTGCCTGCATTTTGGATTCATTGCCTGCCCAGCCACATGACCTTAAATGGTTCAGTAAAGTAGGTATGGCTGCTTCCAACACTTCAAGAGAGAATCACAGGTTAACATGACATCACCAATGTAGTGGAACATATGCACTATCTCAGGCACTGCCCATCATGCTAAATCTGCCACCATCATACCATGATACAAGGTGGGGCTATGTAGATAGCTTACAGAAGAATGGTGAAGATCCATTATTGGCTGTCCCAAGTGTAGGAAAACTGGTCCTGAATCTCAGGAGATATAGCAATAGAGAAGAAGGCATTGGCTAAATCTAAAATAATGATAAGTCCTGAGTTCATGGCTAATGCGGTCCATAATATTGCTCCCTGATGGAACTATCACATACAAGGGAGAGACAATTTGTTAATTTATTATTATCTGTCATGTCCTATCTGGATTTCTTACAGACCATACTGGTAAAATAAATGCACTATGTGTGGAGCTAATGATGCCTACAATTCTCTAGCTCCTGGATGGGTCTGGTAGTTTATTCACAACTCCCAGCAGTTTACACTGGTTGGTGTTTGTCGTCCGCTGAAGCATGGATAGCTATATTTGTAGGTAGGCAACTTGCCTCCTTAGTACAGTTTTAACCATGGGTATTCACAGATGTAACTCCCCCACAGTAGTTTTTAGACGTAGGCCCTGTAGGAAATCAATGCCCAGTATTTACTCAGGTATGGGGGATACATACACATTATATTCCTGGGTTTGTAGATGCCCTATTCTCAGATGAATGTTTATTGCTTTTATACTGATAGTACATCCTCCATAACCATCTCTAGCTATTGGGGGGTCCAGGAAACCTCTCAGGGTTGCCATATAATATGCATTTGGCTCCTATGTCACCTAATGTCAGCACTCACTGGATACTAGCAACTTTTATGTGAGGCATGCGAACCCTACCCATCCCAATGAAGTGGGCACCTTGGCCACCTCCCTAATCAAAGTTAAATGTCCAATTGTCAGTGGTTGTTTCAGATGACTCAGGGTCACTTAAAAAATCCTGTAATCATAGTGCTTGTACTCCTGGTGTCCACCTGGGTGCTTTACTCAAACTGGACTCCTTCAATGGCTAGAACTGTTGTTCTGGCTTTAATTGTCGCCATAATTCTAGCAATACCTTATTAGCCTATCATTTTTTTTCTTTCTGTCACTCTATCAGAGGCCAACTCACATCTAAGTTTAAGCAACCTTAATTGGTTATTTGCCTGCTTTCTCCTCCAAGATTGTGGACCTTATTCCCTTCCAAACGTGCACTGTGTCAGCCTCCTCCAAATTAGCAATGGTATGCATAATCACAGTGACAGGTTGTCCCAAGTAGATATTAGTATCACTACCAGGGGGTCAACGAGGGTAGAGGCAACAATCTTCAGCACAAGATCCACGTCCTTCAGTAAAAATTTCCTCATCTGGTCTGTGACTAGCATTTTATATAGCATTCCATCTGCCCAACTCCTGTAACACTTGCTGTAGCTCAGTATAGGTCTGCCACCTGCTGATGGCCCCAGGAAGTCTCCAGCATTAGGCCATATCACATGAGTTCTTGCCAAAATCCAGTCCACAAGGGAGTAATTTCCTGCCATATGATAGGTGGTCT
This sequence comes from Sylvilagus floridanus, assembly GCA_949820135.1. NCBI lineage: Eukaryota > Metazoa > Chordata > Mammalia > Lagomorpha > Leporidae > Sylvilagus > Sylvilagus floridanus. Next base: position 18,090,923 of record OX463245.1, on the reverse strand, counting down.
GAAGTTTTTGCCACAAACCTGGGTACACATTCACGGATGCCAATATTTCCATTTCCAATCCAGAGAGTAAGTTCCCATACACTCCTACCTCCATAATCAGAGGAGCCAAGCTGAAATGGATTCAGAAGCCTTCTGCTTAAATTTAGAACCCAGATCTACCAATTCTGCCTGAGTATACAGTAGAACACTAAGTGCTCTACCAACTGGAAGAACTCTCTGTTACTGAGTCTTAATCTTGTGGGTGATAATTGGACAAGACAGGACTTGAACAGTACTGGAGACTTAATATCATCCTCATGGTCAGAGGATTTAACTGCCATAACTTCTGGGTTATCTTTGAAATTGTATATAGCTCAGGGGTAGTAACCTTGGTTTCCAGAGCATGAATGATATCATCCCTGGCCTTCCAATTTTCTCTCTTGTCTAGAATATGCTGCAAGTCCTGTTCTCAGACCTCTGCCCAAAATCTAGTGTTGGTTTCCACTGTCAAAGTGGTGAGAAAGATTCACTCCACAGCCCCTGCTGCTGCCCAGGCACCCTTCTTATCTAATGTCTTTCTGAGCACATGCAATACCTATTCTCTACTAAAGGATAAGCCATCCTCTTCAAACCACTCCTGAGGGCAGGGACAGCCAGGAAGATAAGGACATAGCCCACCAAGTACTATATACTGGTAGCTGGTCACCCCTGAATCCTATCCCCTGATGGGCACAGAAATCCCCATACTGGCCTGAGATGAATCCTGCTGACTACACCAATTATAACACAGCAGCTCAGCACCAAGAAGATAAGGGATGCATGTGAACAGGCCAAAGAATAACTATGAGCCAAGTGCATATTCATACATCTTTTCTCATGGTAACTTGCAAGCATGCTCAGAGGAGCTGTGCTTAGCTGTGCCCCCAGCATCTTACATATGCTTACAGACAATAGTGGTTACATAAAAGGTGGGGGCGTGTCGCTCTGCTATGGTTATATAAAAAATGACTTGCAGGATTGTAACAGCTTCCAGGCTTGGCGGAAGTAGTAGTGATGATAGTGAAAGAGCCTGACTAACTCTGTTTTCCCACCCAGAGTTCAAATGCTGTTTTGGCCAATCTAAGTGGAGAACAGACATGAGAAGAGAAAAACTGAGGGAAACACTTTATTTATAGTGGCTGTGAGTCATTTAAGTTTACCAAGAATAAATGATTATCTGCTATTATAGGAAGAGCTACAGATGCGAGATTCCCAGAAATTTGGGACAGAGATGGGTTCCTTCCATCAAATACTTGGATGTCCCATGAGAAGAAAACTCAGCCTTAAACACCTGCCAAGTTTAGAGAGTAAAGCTCAAAGTTTGAGTATCCATTAATATCTTTGCTTCTCACTGTGAGGTAAGAGAAGCACCAGCTACAATAAATACAGCTAAATGAACAATAGAAATAAAAATACTGTTGCTTAATGATTATGATAATATTCCAAGGAACATGGTTGTTCAACATTTCAAATATACTATCTGTACACTGAAGCAACATTAGAATGGCACAATCACATTGACACAAAATATGATTAAATATGATGATTCAAAAGAAGAATCCAATAAAAAGATCCTTTGATATTTGATAATTATACTGTTCTAGGAATTAGCAGAGCTCCCAACTGTAGTAAATCATATTTCCATCCCCTGGTCTTATATTTGCGACTCTATTAACAGACCCATTGTGTCCACATATCTTCCTGATGAGTCTCACTTCTCATCTCTCCTATATGCATATCCTTTGACATAGCCAAGCAAACTGCTATCACTCTCAATTCTTGTGCTCAATTTCCCACTCTGCCACATCCACAGAAACGTAAGCAAAGTTCAAAAACTCCCTGGAGAAATGGAATTTAAAAAATAATGTGTATTTCCATGAATTTTTTAAGGCCCCTCATATTTATCATTGTTCAAGAAGAAGGACTTTAAGGACTAAAGAAGATACAAGCATTCACTAGTGTCTTACAGTTAAGTGTTTCCATAGCTGCTGATTTTCTAGACCTATTGGAACTTAGTGGTTCTCAAAACCGACTGCATATTATGTCTATGTAAGGAGCTTTTTTAAAAAGAACGATGACTGAGGACCCATACCTGAGTAGTTGAACCAGAATCTTAGGGAGATTGGTACTGGGCAGGAATTTCGCTTTTGTTTTTAACTATTCCAAGTAATTTCACATGTGCCACCAAGACTGAGTCCATTCTGGCTGAGGTCCAACATAGTTGACCAATTTCTTAATGAAGAAGAATTCACACTTTTCCAAGCTAAACTCTGAGAAGTTCTCATAAAAAGTCAGCTGATTTTATTGGTTTACAGTGTTCTATGACAGGTGAGAATAAAGTTACTTATGACTATGGATGAAATTTGGAGTCCAGAATAAAACAGATTGAGAGAGGAAAATGGTTTGCCAGGACAATGGTTCTTAATGCTGAATGCACAGTGGCATCCGGAACTCCTGAACCATATCTATGGCAGGACCACAACCTCCACTGGTTTGTGTGGGACTCTATCGCCACATAATCTTTAGAAGCTCCTTGTTGACTCTCATGATCAGCCAAGATTGAGAATCATTGCTCTAGGGGGCAAATAAGTTTAGTGCTCCCTGACACAGAGTTCCTTAATGGAACAGATTCTTATTAGAAGAACAGTTCCTAAGAGAATAGAGAATGAGGGCACCTGACTATGAAAATGTCATTTTAGGGGATTCAGTGATCTGAATTCTTTGACTGTTCAAAGAATGTCCAAGCTGGCCACAGAGGCTTCCTGTTCAGTTTCATGAATGTGTAGAGAAAAAAGAAACAAAGAGTAATGATCAATTTTTGGTGTCAACTTAATGAATTAAGAAATGCCTATCTTGAAGATGTTTCTGGACAAGAATAGCATGTGAGTCTGACTGGACTAAATGGAAAAGAATCCTTCCTTATTGTGTGTGGGCATTATCTAATCAGTTGAGGGCCCAGATAGAACAAAACTAAAGGAGAACTGGTCTATCCTTGAAAACTGAAATATGCTCTTCTGTTTCAGCTTTGGATATCAGAACTCTAGGCTCTCCAACCTTTGGACTCCAGAATTCAACATTAGCCACCTGCCGGATTCTCAGGCTTTCTGTCTCAGACTGAACATTACACCTTTGGCTTACCTGATTCTGAAGCCTTTAGATTGGACTGAACCATACACACAACCATCCCAGGGTCTCTTGGCTTATCAGCCACATGAATCCATTCCTCTCATAAATCCCCTCCCTCATTTATATACATACAACCTTGGTTCTGGAGAGCCCTAATACATAAAGAGACCTGTATGAATTATTTAGTGTTCTCCAGAGAGAGAAGTCAATAGGATACATAGAGAGATATAAGAGAATTAACTCATGTAGTTATGCAGACCAAAAAGCTCATGATACACTGTTGGCAAGTTGAAGAACAAGCAAAGTCAGTGGTGTAATTCAGTCTGAGTCTAGAGGCCTGAGAACCAGCATAGCTGATAGCGTCACTCCCCAAAGACCTGAGAAAGGGGAGGGAGCACGGGGGCTGGTAAGAGGCACTGTTATAAGTCCAGATTCCTAAGTTCTGAGAATCAGGGGCTCTAATGTCCATAGTTGGGAGAAGATGGATGTCCCAGTTGAAGCAGAGAGAGAGAAAAAAGTGACCCTTCCACTAACTTTTTGTTCTATTTGTTTTCTCGACAATTGAAAGATGCTCACCTATACTGGTGAGGGCAGATCTTTATTCAGTCTGCTAAATCAAATGTTAATCACTTCCTAAAGACCATCACAAATTAACTCAGAAATAGGATTTTATCAACTGTCTGAGTACCCTTTAGGACAAGAGGTTAACACATAAAAAAGTCACCGTCCTAGAGTTCCAAAGGTTCTTGATCTATTTCTAGTTCTTTAATAAACATGGGGCAACACAGGATATTTTCTTTATGATTAATCACTTGGCTTTGGGAGAGTTTTCTGCAGATATATTTACACTTGCTATAGCCTCTCTACAGCCCAAGTTTACCTTTCCATCCCTTGAATTCAAGCTTATCCAAGTAATTTACTTTGACCAATGAAATGGTAACAGATAAGATGCTACAAAGACTGGACAAGCGCTTGAGAGTCTGGGGATGCTCCACCATTGTCATCAGAGGATCATGTCTTGTTTATCTTGTTGGCCCAGTGAGGCTGAGCATCACATTGAGCAGAGCTGCCTCTGCCAAAGCACTGATCTGCTGTGAGCAGAGCTTCCTATGAAAGCCTGTCAGAGAGCAGAGGATCCTTGCCATTCTACAGATGGATGAGCTAAATCAATGCTTATTTTTTAGTTGGTTGCCATTTAGCTATAATGTGGCCAATATTTACTGATGTCCTTACTTTCATTTTTTTAAACCTGGAATATGCTCCTATCTTTGATTTGTTTTGCAAAATTAGCACAAAACCTTGTTTAAGAAAGTTTGTAATATTTGGGAAGTGACTACATTACCCCATCTCTTCCCTATCTCTTAAAATAATATAGAATTGTATTTTAACTGTTACATCAATAAAAAGAATATTAGTCTTTTGAAGAAGGCAATTGCACTCCTTCAAAGCCACATTTAGTAACTGCTGGCATTCATACAGGGTCATTTATAATGCCTTAAATTTACAGCCAAGTTATGAGGCTAATATGGAGAAATTACTAAGTAAAATTTGAAACTTACATAAAGTTTTTTTATAAAAAATAAGCATGTATATATATGTATATGTACATATATATGTACATATATGTATATATATGTATATATATATGTATATATACACATGTATATGTGGAGTGATAACTATATCTATATAATGAAAGCAGGACACACATTGCTTATAAGGCATGGTTTCAGGGCCAGTGCTGTGGCACAGTGAGTAAAGCCATTGCCTGCAGTGCCAACATCCCATATGGGTGCCAGTTTCAGTCCTGGCTGCTCCACTTCTGATCCAGCTCTGTGTTAAGGCCTTGGAAAGTAGTAGAAGATGGCCTATGTCCTTGGGCCCCTGCACCCACGAGGGAGACCCAGAGGAAGCTCCTGGATCCTGGCTTTGGATCGGTGCAACTCTGGCCATTGCAGCCGTCTGGAGAGTGAACCAGCAAATGGAAGACCTCGCTCGCTCGCTCTCTCTCTCTCTCTCTCTCTCTCTGCCTCTTTGTAATTCTGCCTTCCAAATAATCCTTTGCTAAATAAAGTCTTCAAGAAACTTTTTTTTAAAAGGCATGGTTTTATTTACATAAAGTAAAATATACTTTTAAGGTACCAAATAAAAATACCAAAATGTTAGTAGAGATTGTCTCTGAATGAGGGCATCACAAGTGACTCTTTCTTCTCTTCAAACCCTCCCTGGACTTTCTAAACTTTTTTTCAATGAGCAAGCTTTACTCTTGCTTTTAGGAAAAGATAATTCTAAAAAAAGTAAGTAATAAGGCAGTTTGGGGAGGACTTGGAATTCTAGACAACATGAGAGGAAAATCTGAAAAAGGTCTTTCCTTTTTATGACCTGTTCAACTGACAAAACAAGATGATAACTAACTTCTTTCTAGGTGATGAATGTCCTCTAATTTTAAGGAGCTTTCACTTATTCTTGGGGGGGGGGCGGGCTATCTATCCATCACTAGTTCTCAGTTTTATTCTCTTAAACCCTGCACATTCTTTCTGTATACTGAGTTATTTTCTTAGAATCAGAAGCAGTTCAATACTAACAAATAGGCAATCTATTTGGTTTTGTTTCACTTTTCCAATCCCATCAAAGTGCAGAAAGCCAATGTACAATTGATTTAAAGTCTCTAAAATGTATAACTTGGCATTAAACTTTGGATTCTTTTAAGATTTATTTTCATTTACTTGAAAGGGAGAGTGTCATGGAAAAGAAGGGGGAGGCAGAGAGAGAGAGAGAGAGAGAGAGAGAGAGAGAATCTTCCATTTACTAGTTCACTCTCCAAATGGCCACAACACCCAGGGCAGGGCCAAGCTGAAGCCAGAAACCCCTAACTCCATCCAGATCTCCCATGTGGGTAGCAGGGGCCCAAATATGTGGCCCATAATCTGCTGATTTTCCAGGGACATTAGTAGGGACCTGGACTGGAAGTAGAGCAGCCAGAACTAGAACTGCTGCTCTGATTTGGGATGCCAGCAACACAGTAAGTGGCTTAACTCACCATGCCACAATGGTGGGAACAAGCTAGGGATTTTTAAAGACCACTATTAATTTATACTGTGATAATCATGTTTTTGAATGATCAATCTTGAGCCAAAAGATCATAAGTTTTTTTTAAATGGAAAACTATCATATTCATCAAGTAAAGTGGATGTTACTTTGCAGGACATATTCTAACAGTGCTAACAACTAGTTTTGCCTCTATATCCGAGATCTAGCAGATCTTGCTTCACAGGGACCTTGCAGTTAAGTGGTGTCAAGTTAACACTGTGTATCAGTAGACCATTCTAGGATATGACATCTATCACTTTAGAGATGAATCAATGAAAACTCTATGAACTACCTTCTAAATACTCTTCCCTGGCTACAGCAACCAAGGAGCCCTGTGTTAAACAGTGAATCTCCAATAAGGTAGAAACAATTGGGAGCCCTGAATCAGCTGTTGGGATGGAGGTCTATGGAGGAATCACTGAGCAAGAAATAAAGTTGTATATATTTTGACTCACTGAGATGGTAGTATTCATATATTACTACAGCACAATCTATCCTAACACTTCAGACATTCCCTTAAATGGACTTGAATTTAATTGGAAGCTTTTAATATTTCACTGTCAATATACATCCACTGGCATAACCAAAAGAACCTATTTCTGCTTCTCTACTGATTGCTTCAGTATTTGCTAAATTTAACAAGGGGAGAAGATAGCTTCATTTATGCTGGCTACTCAGAACCATAGCTGGAGGTTGCAGAAAAGAAGAGCAAGGCCTAGGCTCTAGGCTGCATGTCTTATTCCTGAGCTGCAAAGCAATTTTCCTATCAAATTTCAAACATGCAGTCACATCTCCAGAAGTGACCTCAAGGCATTTTATAGCACTGTATTAGGTATAGACACTGGCTGCTGGATGGACCATTCTTCAAAGGTACCAAAGTAAAGGCTGAAGCTTGATACCTTGTTTTCTGAAAGAAATGATGATATATAAGAATTTTAAGAGTGCTTATCCCAGTATACTACAGTCTTAAGAACTGTAGGAATTTGGCATTTCTCAAGATTAGAAATATGTATAATTCTTTCTTCCCAAGAACAGTACTTTCTGTGAAAACTAACCTTAGTTATGCAATGTATTTTCACCAGCCATGACCAATATGTGAAAATACCCCATGCATTTGTGAGCCTAAATATGTACAGCTACATGACAAATGTGTTTTTCGAAAACCATACTGTCTGAGACATTGAGTTTCCATGGTTCTATGACCCTTTTTAGTGCAGTGGTAGATTAATCAACCAATCAGGAATTAACCAGGTTATTGGTTGAATTTTCATGGTTTCATCATTACCGATTAATCCAGACAAAATGATCAAGTCACTTGTTTATTTCAGCATTAGTAGCAATAAAAAGTCTATTACTTCTTAAAGCATGATGCACCTAAGCACCCCACATTAAGTAACTAACTTGGGTACAGTTATGCGTTGTGGGTCTATCTCCAGCTGCCTTGGCATCTGTTCCAACTTTGCTTTCTCCTTCCCCTCAAATCTTTGAGTGTTTTGGGTAGAGGTAGGTCTCAGCAATGCCAAATCCTGTATTCACTTTTAGAAAGTGTAACAGCAGGAGCTTGATGAGTTTCACCTTCAGGGGTGTCATAGATGTTTGCAGCTTTTCAGGTCTGTTCATCATCTCTGCAGTGTCCTCACTTAGACTGCCTGCTAAGTCTCCAGAAAGTGTTTAATCTTAGCACATGACCTAAGGAACGAAACTTACCTCCTTTCATTTTTTAAATAGCCTAGTGATTCAAATTAGAACCTCAGAAGGTCCAGTTATATTAACCAGTGTTGCAGTATATTCATTTCAAATAGAGTAAAAAAGAGTTTTAAAAAGTAACCTCCTCCAAATCAGTTTTAAAGTAGAACACAATCAGAAACAGCCTGATGATTTTTTTTTTTTTTTTGAAGACCCCATATCCTCTTTGTGGTCAGAGTCCAAAATTCAGATCTGGAGGAATTAAAGGAAAAATGTCATGCTAGATGAAAAGACATAGAAGAGAAAGAAAAATAAAGTTTTTATATGGTGATTGGGAACATGTATCCTCCTCTCATATATATAGATTTATTCATTGCAACAGCAACTTTATAATGGTTCAAGCAGCCACCACCTATTAACTGGTGCACCTCTATAATTAATGTGATGTCATAGTGATTATCCACAAATTTTTACTTCCAAAATCATTAATTGGTCAAATGCAGTAATTTGCTAGTTTCCTATTTTCCATAAATCATATAGGAAATATCTACATAAAACAATGATATAAGGGCAATTGCATTAAAATCCTAGACTATACACTATTAATTAACAGTGTAAGATAATTGTCAAATTATGATCACCTAATGGAGAGAGGGTTAATATCTTTGTTCACTGATTATTTTTAAAGTCTAATGCTCAGAGTAACTGTTTATACAAGTTTACTGTACTGGCAACATACATACCAATGTACTACTTCTCCAATTTGAAATATTTATCTTCTATCAAGTGTGAGAGCACAAGTAATTATTAGATAAATGTAGAATAGTTAATACCAAATGAGGGCATTCTAAAAATGGCTCTTCTCTGTGCCTAAATGACATCTAGGTCTTCCATATTTTCTTGTCTATTTAAGAACTCTAACTTCCACATCTATGTTTATAAGTGCAAGAGTATATGGATGATACCCTTTTGCTCTATTTAGAACAAACCTCTTACAGATAATGAAACTGAGAGTACAAGAAACTGGCTCCAAGAAAAGCCAACACAGAATGTCATTGTAGAAAAAAGAAGCTGAATTCAAGAACCTGACTCATAGGGTCAGCTGTTTTTCCAGCCCTCTCTACTACAGACTCATATATTCATTACTACCTATTCTTTGGTGATACACATGATTTTCTTCTCCACATAAATATAAGCCCTGTCCATGACTCCTTCATAATCCCTCTGCCTGTTTCCATGACCACAAAATTAAGTACAAGGATGAGTGCTGAAGATAGAGGCAATCCAAGACCTGCAGAGTTGAAACCACAACACAGTACAATCCACAGCATAGTGGTTGAGTACCCAAATTCACAGGTCATGAAAACCAAATGCCAAAACTAGATTACAGGCAAACAATGGTGATTTTATGGTTACATTACTGATGAGTAATTTTGTTCCTGGTAACTGATACTATATGTAATAGCATTGATTGAAATTTCATTGTAAGATCAGTTAAGAAGAAGGAAGCCTATTTAGCAAAAAATTGTAAATATGGTCAACAGCTTAATTTTATCATCCACTGTTACAACCAATAGAACCTAGCAGAACTCCAAGGTATTGCAACCTTCATACCAGGACACTGTTTTAAGTACCAGGTACTGTTTCAGTACCTGGATTTGGATTAGGTAAGCGGACTCTGCTGAGTCACTTAAGTGTGCTCTGGAGTTCCCAGCTAAAAGCATGAATGCTGCCACCTTGCTCCACCAAAGATTATGCCTGAATCTAGTCCTCTGCACACTCCTACCCAGGCCCTGACACGGAACAGTGGGAAACAATTCCATAGGTCAGAAGTCCAGACATGTTTAACTGAGTTCTCTCATGAAGAAAGTCAAGGCGTTGGGAAGGCTGGACTTTTTCGTATCTGATAGCTATGGGAAAGAATTCAATTTCATGTTCAGGCAGGCTCTCTCCTCTTGGGTGCTCACTTCTTGCTCTTTCCAACTTCATTTGAGCAGAAGAACACCAAATCTTTTCCATGTTTCAAATCTCTTCGACGACTCCTTTTCCTACTAGCTAGGTAAAACTCTCTGCTTTTAAAGGGATCATGTAGTTTGATTAAATCCACCAAGATAAAAACTGCTCATAAACCTTTACCACAATATAGAATAATCAGGAGAGTAACTCCCAAGGGAAAAGTCATGAGACTACCCTAATATTCTACCTCTTATGGTCAAAAATCTACAGTTGGCATTTGAAATTCTTTCTGAATTTAGGAAAATGTTGGGGCTAGAAATCTAAATTTAGGATCCATTACCTTTTAGATGACAGATTTATATAATATGCATCTACGGGCGAATATGATAAAACTGGTTCAATACTATCTTTTACCATAGAATCACAAAACACAAATAGGGCAATGTTTTGCATGTTGCCATCTCTCAGGGTAACTTGAGTCACTCTGACCTTCCATATAGGAAGGTTAATGAAAATTCACTCATTTAAGAAAGTACAAATGACTAAATTAGCCTTCCTGGATTCCAATCATGTCACATAAAAGGAAATATATCTTTCAAATGATATTGAAACTTTGTGTATGTGTGCACATGCGTGTGTACATGCATGTGTGTGTGCATGTGTTTAAGAATTAAAATGTTTCACAGCCTCAAATAAATTAGCCACAGAATAATAGAAGAAATAGAACTTTAAAATTTCAAGTAAAAGATATAACCCAAGATTTTTTTCCATTTTTTAATCTCAATAATTGAATGGCTATATGGTATCAAATACATTCATTTAATATATTTTCTTTTTTAAAATATTTATTTGTTTACTTAAAAGCCAGAGTTACACAGAGAGAGAAGGAAAGGCAGAGAGAGAGAATCTATCTATCCTCTGGTTCACTCCCCAGATGGCCACAACGGCTGGAGCTGCACCGATCCGAAGCCAGGAGCCAGTAGCCAGGAGCTTCCTCCTAGTCTCCTAAGCAGGTTCAGGGGCTCAAAGACTTGGGTCCTCCTCCACTGCTTTCCCAAGCTACAGCAGAGAGCTGGATCGGAACTGGAGCAGCTGGGACTTGAACTGGCACCCAGATGGGATGCTGGCACTACAGGCAGTGGCCTCACCCACTATGCCACCACGCTGTCCCCAAAATATTTTTTCAAAATTAGAAATTCATTTTTAGTCACTATGACTGCCAGAATTCAGATAGTTTACTCTAAAGAAAGACAACTAGAACTAGATGTATGTTTTTATTGGCTTAGGAAGCTCAACTTTTTATTAAAAGATCTTTACAAGTAAATTCTTTGTGCTTGTACATTAAGTAAAGAAAATATACATTATTTAGTCACTTTCCCCCTACTCTTTTCCTATCTTTTCTGTTTAGAAAAGTCACTAACTGTTCGTGGTTCACCTTCCCTTTGCAGGTAGCTTTCTCAAGTAGTCAGCAAATAAGAAATTCTATTTTTTTTTTTTTTTTTTTTGTGACAGGCAGAGTGGACAGTGAGAGAGAGAGACAGAGAGAAAGGTCTTCCTTTGCCGTTGGTTCACCCTCCAATGGCTGCCGCGGTCGGCACGCTGCGGCCAGCGCACCGCGCTCATCTGATGGCAGGAGCCAGATACTAGGTGCTTTTTCCTGGTCTCCCATGGGGTGCAGGGCCCAAGCACCTGGGCCATCCTCCACTGCACTCCTGGGCCACAGCAGAGGGCTGGCCTGGAAGAGGGGCAACCGGGACAGAATCCAGCGCCCTGACTGGGACTAGAACCCGGTGTGCCGGCGCCGCAAGGCGGAGGATTAGCCTGTTGAGCCATGGCGCCGGCCTAAGAAATTCTATTAAAGACTTGATCAGAGAACTTAAGAGGGCTGACATTATCCAAGTTGTTCAAGACTGGGGATGAGACCGAGACTCCTAACCAGAAAAGCCCAGCCTTCGATCTCACACTCTCATCCTGCCACTGTCTCAGCCACGCACAGCACTGATTTCAAATCAATAACCCAACACTGAATATTCACTTGTCCTTACCCTATCCTCTTCTTGCTCCTTCTTTGAATTTATCAGTAAAAATCTACTAACATAATGTGCAGAGTAGATTTCAGTATATTATGCATGCACACACACACAAAAGTACAAGCTATATGAGTCCAAATTCCTACCATTAAAAATGTGATATATTTTTATGTCAGCCCGTTTAGCAGCAAATGAAGGTATATGTGGAAAAGAATTACACTGGATTTCATAATGACATTTTTAATCGAGTAGAAAGGTATATTGTCACTAGATGCTCATTTTATTTCATATTTCTGCATGCTATAGTTTGCTGAGATTTTAAATCAACATTGATAACTACAAGAAGGCCCTGATAATAACAGCAGCATGTTTCAGGTCATCTCACTTCATGTGCAAAAGCAATCTTGTAGGAGATGAGACACAATATTATAATTGGAAATAGATGGATTCAATAAATAATAAGCAGTAAAAAATATGATTCATTTAGCCATTTCCCTCTTACAAGAACTTGCAATTTTGGCTCATCCTAATATCTGACCCATGAAATTAAGATGATAAGGAGCTATTGAGAGAGAAGGAGAGGATTTAACAGGCATGGCTTTTGAAATTTCGAATAGGCTTTATGTAATTGTAAGTTAATACTTCTCCCTCCTGCATCACTATCACCTCAGTGATAAACAAGAAATGATATCTGGTAGAAGGATGGATGCACACAAACTGACGTATTCTTTTTAAAATCCCATGGTTTAATGTCCTGTGATTTTGATAGACTCAGGTTTAAAGATCAGTTGTTTTGGATAATTCCAACAAGTAAAAATTTTAAACTATTTTGCCTATGTATATATCCTGGTTACTTACAGCCAGTTTGACTAATCTGAACATCTTTTAATTGATTTGGTCAAACAGCTCAAGTAAGGCCCGGCCTTCTGCCCACCCCTGCCTTCTTTTTAAAGGAAAGCTTCCTCTCCTCCCTCCCAACAAAAGAACTTCTCAAGCTATCCCTCTTTGCAGATGATATGATTCTTTATTTAGGGGACCCAAAGAACTCTACTAAGAGACTATTGGAACTCATAGAAGAGTTTGGAAAAGTAGCAGGATATAAAATCAATGCACAAAAACCAACAGCCTTTGTATACACAGGCAATGCCACGGCTGAGAAAGAACTGCTAAGATCAATCCCATTCACAATAGCTACAAAATAATCAAATACCTTGGAATAAACTTAACCAAGGACGTTAAAGATATCTACAATGAAAATTACAAAACCTTAAAGAAAGAAATAGAAGAGGATACCAAAAAATGGAGAAATCTTCCATGCTCATGGATTGGAAGAATAAATATCATCAAAATCTCCATTCTCCCAAAAGCAATTTACAGATTCAATGCCATACCAATCAAAATACCAAATGCATTCTTCTCAGATCAGGAAAAAAGGAGGCTGAAATTCATATGGAGACACAGGAGACCAAGAATAACTGAAGCAATCCTGTACAACAAAAACAAAGCCAGAGGCATCACAATACCAGATTTCAGGATATACTACAGGGCAGTTGTAATCAAAACAGCCTGGTACTGAATCGATCTTCTGTATATAAAGATAATTGCAAATAATTTAAAAATCTTGGTGTTAAATTGGAAATTGCATAGATAATTAATCAATTCTTTAAAAAATCATGTAGGATCTCTGTCCTTAATGTGCTATACATTGTGAATTAATACTATAACTAGTACTCCAACAGTATTTTCACTTTGTGTCTCTATGTGAGGGCAAACTGTTGAAATCTTTACGTAATATGTACTAAACTGATCTTCTGTATATAAAGAGAATTGCAAATGAATCTTGATGTGAATGGAAGGGGAGAGGGAGAGGGAAAGGGGAGGGTTACGTGTGGGAAGGAAGTTATGTGGGGCGGGGGGAAGCCATTGTAATCCATAAACTGTACTCTGGAAATTTATATTCTTTAAATAAAAGCTTTAAAAAAAAAAAAAAAAGAACTTCTACAAACTCTAATCAAGCCCATCTAGCCTTCTACTAGTTTCCATTTTGCCTCCAGGCAGCTCTGAGCAGCAGGAAGAAGGCCAAACTAGCTCTCTGCTAGCTAATCTGATAAACTAATCTGACAGAGATGAATGCATTTAGGGAGGTCCGGTTTTGGAAAATGGATACTAAAGGCAGCCCAGGGATAAGATAAGTTCATGTTTTGATATACAAAATACCAGGTTCCTTTTCAGTGAAAGGTGGTCTTACATGACTTTTATAAGAATCACTCAAATAGTCTTCAGTGAATAATAATGATAATATATTTTGTTTCATTCAAATTTAGCATTGCACATATTCCTTAAACCATCAAAGCCTTATCCAGCTTTTCAGAATTCTTTTGATAGACAGAAGCTGTTATTTGGCTAACAGAGCATCAGGCATTTTTCAAGGTTTGGTTTAGGGGATTGCTTCAATCTGTGCATAGCAAACATTCCCTTGCAGAAAACTCTCCTTTCTTCTAAAATACTAAAAGCATCCCTGGAGTACTTTAAGAACAGACAGTTGGCTTCTGGGCTTCTAATGCTTTTTAAGTTATGACTTTCCTCAGGAGGCCCTAGGGCCTGGTGCACCCTTGAGCCTAACAGTCTCTCTGGTCACCACTGCACTTGCTCAATCCCAGACAGGTGCAAGGAACTTCTGACCTTGCTCAGTAGCCCTTCTAATCCTTTGTTTTGATGCCTTAGGGTGACTGTGTTATAAGATAGCAGATTATGGATACAAGCATGACCCGTATTGTCAGGCTAAACTCAGGGCACAGCAGAGGAAAAAAAAATAGCTAAAAATCTGCATCAAGAGAGCCAAAATATAACCAGGTTCAAAGGAAAAGAATAATTTAGGAAACGTTAGACATTTCACCCTAGGTCAAGACTGAGTGCTGAATCAAAGGTTCAAGGGCCTAATATAAGAAGATTGAGACGGAACAAAGGAAGCCTGAGTTTTATTTTCACTACACTCTGGGTCTCAATGTCCTTATCTGTAGAAGAAAGCTTTGAAATGAAATTACTTCAGTCATCTAAATATTAGGAGTCTGTGAAGATTACATGAATAGTGTGTCAGTCAGGGTTCTCCAGAGGTACAAAACCAATAGGAGAGTTGAGGGGAGGGAGAATAATTATAGGAATTGGCTCAAAAACTATGCAGCTTGAGAAGCCCAGTAATCTGTATCTGTGATCTAGAGACCCATAAAAACCAGTGATGCACTTAAGTCCAAGTCCAGAAGTCTGGGAAGGCCATGTAAGTCCTGGTTAGAGTCTGAAGGCCTGAGACATTTAAACATGGTAGCCATACAGGACCTGTTCCACAATGCACAGAATCAACAACACTGAAGAGTAACCTGGAAATTGGTGGACACAGAGCTGAAGTGTGTGTTGCATGCAAGAGGTTGACGGACCAATATTAACTAAATTCCTGACCGTTGGTTCATGCTGCTCACTCAGTGAAGGTCACCAGCAAGGCTGCATTCATCTCACTGTGCCCTTTCAGAGACTTGGGCTCACAGAGGATTTATCTTGGCACATGCCATACAGATCACTGAGTCAGGAAAAGGAAAGAGGAAAGTGCACACTGGCTCTAGTATCCAAAGTGTCAACATCACATCTGCTTACATGTCATTAGTAATTCCACGTCACATAGCTCTAGCTTCAAAAGACGTGAGAAAGTGAAATTCTATCTACCACGAGTGGAAAAATTGAGCATGACTTTCACACCGTCCTTGGGTTCTTTACTTTCTGCATATAAATACATGCAAGCCTTTTCCATCTTCAAAAACTGTACACACACATACACACACACACTCACACAAAAACACATGTATACACATCACAAGGCCAAACAAAACTCCCTCAGGGTTTTGTCCCTCTTTCCTATTTATTGTTTCTCCTCTTCAGACACAAGTTTCCTAAAATAATTGTCTGTCCTTGTTGCCACTACTTTCTTCTTTTCTTCTTATAACCTCCTGCATCCCAGCTCTTCTTTGAAACTGTTTTGCCATGGTCACGTGTGTGGTTAAATCCAATTAACACTTTCAGTCCTTGTTTTACCTGCTCTCTCTCCCTACAATATTTACTGCTGTCACTTATTCTTAGACTCATGAATTTGTTCAACTTTAACTTTAGGGGCACAATTGCTTCCCTCCCACCTCCTTATCCTTTCTCCCTTCTTTCCTTACTTATCATATCCATGCATGTAGTCTCTTCCTAAATTATTGCATCCTTTCCCTTGGCTTAATTTATCACCTATACTATGGTGATGCCCAAATCACATCTCTATTCTTGTGTCTCCTAACTAGAATATAATTGCCGACTAGTAATTTCCAGTTGGGAGTCTTATATGTTCTTCACAATTGATATCTTCCAAAACATAATTTATCACACTTCTCATTGAAACCTATTTTTCCTTATTCCTTAGTTCATATCAATTCACCATTTCCCAGTTACCCAAGTCAAAGTTCTTGGGCTCATCTAGAGCTTCTTCCTCTTCTTCTTCTAATCTGATATTATTAATTATCACAAATCCTTGGTGTAACTTCCTTACTTAACTCAACCATCACCTAATTATTTTCCTGCCACCAGTACCAGACCCCTCAATCTTATCCTTATGGTGATCTTTCTAACTCATTTTCCAGATTTTTTCATTTATTTCAAAGCCAAAGTAACACACACACACACACAGAGAGAGAGAGAGAGAGAGCGAGAGAGAGAGAAAGTGTGCATGCTTCTATCTGATGGTTCACTCTCACAAATGTTTGCAACAGTAAGGTCTGAGCCTGGCCAAAACCAGAAATCAAGAACTTCATTTGGGTCTCCCATATGGGTTGCAGGAACCCAAGTACTTGGGAAGACATTAGCTGCCTCCAGGTGTAGTGACAAGAACTTAATTCAGATGCAGAGAAGAGATTCTACCCCAGGCACTCCAATACAGGATTCAGGCATCCCAAGGAGCTGCCTAACCTGCTGTGTCAACCCCACCCCCACAGTGATTTTCTAAACACAATTATGTCACTGCCTTGCTTGAAACCAACCCTTTTCATATCTTTAATCTATAGAATAAAATCCTTTTCATGGTTTATAAGGCTTTCAAGATCTGCCCATAACTGTTTCATCAGTTATATTTCTTGCCCTAGTCCTCTCCCTCTGTAAAGTTTAGCTCTGTTGAGTTATGTGTATGACCCAGAATGGTCTCTGATGACTCAAATCTTTGAACATGCAGTAAGTTATAGGAATATTTCCTTCCTCTTTGCCTGGTTAACTCCTCTGGGACTTTGCTCACTCATTCTCCTGAAAGAGTCCTCTCTGATATTCCAAGTTCTGACCAGGTCTCCTCACTCTGTGTCCTAAAAGCAACGTAAGCATACCTCAGTCTCAATACTATGATATCACAATTATTTTTTTCTAGTCAACATTTCTTCTTTATGCCCTAAAATGAGTTCCATAATGAAAGACTTAATTTAACTGTTTTGGGGGGTGCAAGAACTCAATAAATATCCATTAAGTAATTACTCAACTAAACCTTGTATTTTTATGAGAACAAAATTTTGGAACTGTGCTCAGGGAGGGAGAAAGAAAATAGGAAAAAGTAGCCAATCTTTAGTCTAATATACGTTTAATTAGGCCTATTTTGGCCTACACAGTGATTTCTCAGTGGTACCCCATATTAGATCCCCAAGTAGTTCATTTTACACTTTGCCATGTTATAATACCTCTTTTTAAAAAGAATTATTTATTTATTTGAAAGGCAGAGTTACAGAGAGGCAGAGGCAGAGAGAGAGAGAAAGAGAGAGAGGAGACAGGTCTTCCAGCCACAACAGATAGCTGCAACTGCCGGAGCTGTGCCAATCCGAAGCCAGGAGTCAGGAGCCAGGAGCCTCCTCTGGGTCTCTGGTATGTGTGCAGGAGCCCAAGGACTTGAGCCATCCTCCACTGCTCTCCCAGGCCACAACAGAGAGCCAGATTGGAAGTGGAGTGGCCGGGACTAGAACCGGGACTAGCCCATATGGGATGCCATCACTGCAGGTGGAAGCTTTACCCACTATGCCACAGCACTGGCCTCTATAAAACCTCTTACTTTTACCTTGGAGATTTAGTGTGGGGGATAGATGATTTACCTTATAGTAAGGATCCATATTCTTTAGAATTCTCTGTTAACTTGTTATTATAAAATAAACTCATATCTATAACAGACTTATTGGATTGTTCTGATACAAAGATACAAGTTCCTGTCCTCAAAGGGTTCCAACCTAAGTGGAAAGCTCAATTCCCACTGATGGGAAGGAGCCCTTCTGTTGTATAAAAAATGTGTAAAGAAATTAAATAACCGAATAGTAAAGAAACCAAACACTGAAGTCTCCCCATCTCAGTCTGAGTCTCAGGACTTGCCTAATATCACAGAGCAAATGACCAACATTTACTTCTCATTTCTGTGATATCATCTCTTCAACAGCAAAATGTACAAAATAATAAGATTAAAATTTAAAAAAAATGTGGGAGGCAGACAACTGGCACAAGATTAAGTCACTGCTTATGACACTCACATCCTATTTCATAGTGCTTGGGTTCAAGTTCTGGCTCCACTTCTTATTCAAGCTTCCTGCTACTGCCTTGGAGACAGCAATTATTGTCCAAATTCCTTGTATCCTATCACTCATGTTGGAGATCTAGATAGAATTCTGGGCTCAAAAGTGACTGTTACAGTCATTTGTGGAGTGAAACTGGGGATAGAAGATCTCTCTCTCTCTCTCTCTCTCTCTCTCTCTCCCTCTCCCTCTCCCTCTTCCTCTTCCTCTTCCTATCTCTCTTCTCTCTCTGTATTTTTACCTTTCAATTAAATAAGATATACAAACATTTTTAAAAATAAAATTTGGGTCATAATAATGATGATAATGACTACCTAAAGTTTAACCTATATAAAAGCAATTTATAATAAAAGCTATTATTTACCATACAGTTACTCAGTTATCAGGTAATATTACTCTTACATTCTTGATTTAACTTAATTCTTACATTAACCAATATAAGATAATAATCTCCAGGATACAGATGGAGAATCAGTGGTCAGAGAGGTTAATTCACACAAAATATTACATAGCTGATGAGTAGCACAGTCACTATTCAAACTGAGATCTGTATCACCTCAAGGCCAGGACAGTTAACCATTACTACAGTTCCAATTTTTATATATTTTAAAATTATTTATTTATTGATTTGAGAGGCAAAGAGACACTGAGAGACAGAAAGAGAGTAACATCTAGTTCATTCCACAACTGCCTACAACAGCCAGTGCTGAGCCAAGCCAAACATGGGAAGCAAGAATGCAACCCAGAAACCCAATTATTTGAGCCATCACTGCTCACTGCTATATCTTAAGAGTCTGCATTAGTAGGAAGATGGAATAAGGAGCTGGAGCCCATATCCTCCAGTGTAGGTTGTAAGCATCTTAACCATAAGGCTAAATACCCACCAATCTTCACTTTTAAAATATCATATAAATGTAGTTATATACTCAATTTATTGTATTTAAACACTATGATATACAGCCTATACTATAAGTTAAAGTTACCAAATTGTCAGATTTTCCACCTATAAAATGAATGAGTTAGATCCCATTAAATGAGACATTGCATATCAAGTGCTGTGCACAGTCCACTGACACAAAATAAATAACCCCAAATGCTACTTATCATTACTATTAGATTATTGCTAAATTTCATTCTTCATCAACTTTGTATAATTCTGTGACATTTCATCCACATGCAATTTTGTCAAAGGGCTAGGGTAACACAATTTGGGATTTAGATCAGAAGATAGAAACCTATAAGGGGGTCAGCGCTGTGGCACAGCAGGTTAAAGTCATGGCCTAAAGTGCTGGCATCCCATATGAGTGTCGGTTCAAGACCCAACTGCTCCACTTCTGACCCAGCTCTCTGCTTTGGCCTAGGAAAGCAGTTGAAGATGGCCCAAGTCCTTGGGCTCCTGCACCTGTGGGGCAGACCCAGAGGAAGCTCCTGGCTCCCGGCTTCAGATCAGCACAGCTCTGGCCATTGTGGCTAATTGGGGAGTAAACCATTGGATGGAAGACCTCTCTCTCTCTCTCTCTGTCTCTCCTCTCTCTGTAACTCTAACTTTCAAATAAATCTTAAAAAAAGAAAAAAAAAAAAACCTACAAGCAGGGCCCTTATTGCAGAGGTCCTGAAGGAAGAGGTACTTTTTCAGATGTTAGGGAACTCATGCTCAGAAGAGTCACTCCAATTATCCAGAAACAAATGTTCCCTTTCTGCAGGTCCCATGGATCTTGTCTCAACTCCTTTAGCTAGTTCAGACTTGAATCAAGCATTTGGCAAGGAGGTCAAAATGCCACTTGAGATACCTATATCTCATATCACATTGCTTAGATTTGAATCCTAGATCTGCTCTTGAATGTTGCTTCCTGCCAATGTACACCCTGAGAGGCATCAGGTGATGATTCAAGTGCTTGAGTTCTTGTCATCTATGTAGAAAATCTGAACTGAGTTCTAGGCTCCTGGCTTCAGCCTGGCCCAGTCCTGGCTGTGGCATGCATTTGGGTAGTAACCAGCAGATGGGAAATTCTCTCTCTCTCTCTCTCTCTCTCTCTCTCTTTCTCTCTGTTTCTCCCTCTCTCTATTTTCCTCCCTCCCTCCCTCTCTCCTTTTCCCCCCTCCTCCCTTCTTTCAAAAATAAATTTTAAAATTTAAATAACCCATATTCATAATTTGTTCTGCAGATAACTTTATCATTTTACAGTGGACTCAAAAATACCAGAAGGGCAATTGCACATTTTGTTAACTTAATGAGTAAGGGGCCTGGTGAAATCATCTTATTCCATGATCACCAAGGTGTTTTGTCTAATATCAGTCAATATCTTGATGTGAATGGAATGGGAGAGGGAGCGGGAGATGGGAGGATTGTGGGTGGGAGGGAAGTGGGAAGTTATGGGGGGGGGGGGAGCCACTGTAATCCAAAAGCTGTACTTTGGAAATGTAAAAGTTAAAAAAAGTTTCAAAATTATCATTTGATATTCTTCTTGTTTGATAAATTCAGCCCATGGGTGATAATAAAGCAGGCTGAGATAGGGATATGGAAAACATATTTTTCCATTTGGAAAAACAGTTTGGTAGATAAGAAGCCAAGAATCTAGGGAGTGATGCAAGATTTTAGAATACTGGCTCCTGGATTTGTCCTAGTCCAGCCCTGGCTGTTGTAGTCATTTGTGGAGTAAAAGAGCAAATGGAAGATCCTTTTCCCTTCCTCTCTCCCTCCTTCTCCCGCTTCCTCTCCTTCTCCTCCTACTCCTCCTTCTCTCTTTCTGTATCTATTTCTTTTTCTCTCTTGCTCTGCCTCTCAAATAAATAAATAAACCTTTTTAAAAAAAATCATGCTGGGCTCTTTCCAAACACAAGCCTACTTAATCCCACAACCTTAGGATGTAGGTATTATCAACTCCAGTTTATAGATGAGGAAAACTACAACACAGAGGTTACAAATTCAGAGGACATTAAGAAGAAAAGAGATAGATACTTAAAAGTAGACTTTGTGATATATTTTTTTAATTCCCTTAAGCCTTTTTTTTTAATTTAACTTTTTTTAACTTTTATTTAATGAATATTAATTTCCAAAGTACAGCTTATGGATTACAAAGGCTTTTCCCTCCCATTACTTCCCTCCCACCTGCAAACCCCTTCCCACTCCCTCTCCCCTTCCATTTTGTGATATATTTTTTAAAATATTTAAACAAAATGATATGAAAGTAATCACAGTGAGAAAAACTTTAGCTAAATGGAGTGTCTATTATAAATTGTTACATAACAAATTTAGAAGCTTAAGAGAATACACATGTATTATCTCACATTTTCTATGGGCCTGGGGTTTCGGCAGAGCTTAACCCAGTCATCTTCTTAGAGTCCTATGAGATAGCAATCCAGGAGAGAGCTGGACTGTAATCTCATTAGAAGGTAGATTAGGGAAGAATTTACTTCCAAACTCACTTATTTTGTTAAGAAATGAATTTTCTCACAAGTATAGCACAGAATCAGACATTGTGAACCATTAGCAGGAGGCTGCCTTTAGTTCCTGGAGGCTCTTACAGTTACTTAAAATATGGGCTTTCTAAACATTACTGATTACTTCACCAACTTGCCAAGGAAATTCTCTAGCAAGATAGCCTTATATAATGTATCATAATTACAGTAGTCATATTTCATTACCTTTTGCCATTTTCACTTGGCTAGAAGCAAGTCAAAGGTCCTTCCATACTCACTGATGGGTTTTAAACAAAGGTAGTAGATGCCAGTAGACAAGGGATCATGGAGGTCACCTTAGGATCTCTTCCCCATAGCAAGTCAAGGAGGACTTTATCAAAGAGATGAGGCCTAGATGACCTGAAAGATGAAGATCCAAGAAAGGACTTCATAAATCGAGTATACTTCACATACAAAGCCCCTGAGATGGAAAAGACGTTGGTCAGTGGAAAATAGGCCTGGATGGCTGGTGTATAGAACAAATAGGAAAATCTACAAGTTGAATGAGAAAAAATTAGAGAATTAAGCAGGGTGAGTTTATTAGTAGGTACTACAAAGTTCTAGTGATAAGTCTGGATATTATTTAAACCCTACATTGAGTCTTGCAGTCAGCCAACATGCATTTTTGCTCACTATGGCTGTATACTGGTCTTAGTGTTGAAGGAAGACTAATATCGTTTCCATTATGAACACCTGGCTGTGACATCTACTGGAAAAAAAAAGATGACATAATACATTTTTGTTGCTTATATGTGGGATCTTAGGCAGGAATAATTGCTCAAACCCACAGTAGTAAAACCAATAGAGCCATAAACAATACACAAATAAAATGTTAAAGTCCAGTGCATATGAAAACGATGCAACACAATGCTACTTCCATTTGGCTACCCACCCAATAAATGTATGGGCTTTCAAAAGCAACAAAAATATATTTATCAGGATTATAATGGCTTCAGGATCTCAAGGAAGAATAGGGATAAGAATCTTTCTTAATGCCATTTTCTCAACTCCACTGGCTTCTCTCCATCTTAGATCTATCTCTAATCATACACCTTATGTATGATCAAGATGCTTTTAAATGACCTGCAATATGAACACTCCAGCAATGTGTTTTCTTTCTCATTCAGGTTAAAGCACTTCAGCATTTTGCTATAGTATTTACATAAAAGAGAATTCACTTTGTGACTTTTTCTTTTCAAATTGTAAACAAGTATTCTTTAAGACAATGAATTCTACTAGAAGCAGAACATTGCATCTCTGAGTTAGTCATTAGCAATAGAGGAAATTATCTACAGTCAACCCAAAGTGTTACCTTCTCCTCACAGTATGGGCATGTGGGTAACAGGTCCACATGAAATGGGGCTCAGGTGCATTGTGAATTTTGAAGTTTGGAAAATAAAAATCTGATCTTAAAGCAATGAAATAAATACTTTGGTCCCCATATAATTTACAGCTTATATGACATTTTATATATGTTAACCCATTTTCCACTCAACAACCCTTGGAGATAGGAAGCATGATTAGTCCATTACACAAATGAAAAAGCAAAAGTTATACGGCTCCCTCAAAATCACATGGATAATAAATAGTACACAAGAATTCTATTTGTTAACTTCTTCCCTGACTCTCCTTTAACTCTGATATCTGAGATTGTCAGAAATCTATGAGATTTCTATATAGACAGAGTACACTTTTGCTCCAGAATATTGAGAACTGTCTGCTAGCCCATTGCTTTGCAGGGCAAGGGGTACAAACGTAAAAAGGAGGAGCTGATGTTCTAGAGTAGCAGGTAGAGCCGGTAGTGAACCGGCAGATGGGAGATCTCTCTGTTTCTCCCTCTCTTTCTGTATCTCTGACTTTTGCATAAAATAAATAAATCTTTTCTTAAAAGTGTAAACGGGACACATTATACCCACATTTTCATGCATATAACACACACACAAAGCATTTACATAACCTAATGTCTTAAAATTAAAAGAATTGACTCAAACACTATGTTTAAAATTCCTCTCGTTTAATCGTACATAGCTGTAATCTAAGCAAAATGTACTAAGCCAAGAAAAGTTCTATAATATATGTATAAAAGTGACACATCCAGGAACTTGTAGGAAAACAAAATTTTGTTGGTGGTGGGCCCTATACACAATCAAAATCATTTTAAAAGTGGTTGCTTGATATAATCTTTTATTAATGTGTTTACCATTTTCCTGAAGTCTACGTTGAGATTAGGTAAGGCATCCTAAAGTATGTTCTGTAGCTACATTAATACTAAAATCAACCTTTAGCTTTTGCTCTATTCAAGTTTTGCTGAATTCATCAATTAGGTTAAACACAGAGAGAATCAAGGTTTCACAAATGCTGGCCCCTCCTCTTGAATTATGCCAGAAAACAAACTTCTAAATTTTAATTTCTAAACTTTCTAGGATATTTATGTAACAATCAACATATTCATATTTTTTCTACCCCATAAACATTCTGAGCATTTATAAATTGCTGTTCCAATTCTATGTCTCAGCCTTTACATGGTAAGAAGACCAACTTCAAAGACAAAGCAACAATTCTGTGAGTAGCTGAAGTTCTCAAGGTCATGGATATCTCTGCTACTGAGACTCTTAGGGACTACCTAATCTGATCCTATTCTCTTCATACCCTCAGATAACTCAATAATTTAATTATTTGAATGGTACACCAAAGGACTCAATCTCCAAGGGAAATATTTTCATTCCAATAAATGCATTTCTAAAGAATATTGCTTAAATAAAAAATGGATTTAGAAAGGGAAAAGGGAATTTGGGCTTTTAAAAATATCACTGCATTGATTTTCTTCACATTTTCTGGTTACAGAAATAATATTTTATAAGAATAAAACTGTCAATGTGTTGCAAATTTGAAAGTGAATCTGGGATTTGAAACTAAATTAGACCTAGAGTCTAGCCCTAAATGTGCTGACCTTCTTCAGTTCCTTTTAAGGTAACATTTAGATAAATACCCATCATAGCAATTTTTATGAGATTATGAGATTTCACTAGAATTTATTTGAATTAAATAACAAACATAAATTAATAAATAATAAAGAACAGAAATAAGGTTTATAATATCATGACTGATACCACAGAAGATGTTTAACCTAATTGTAGCTCTTTATAGCTTGAAACTGGATAGGGCTATATCTGCAAATAGCCCTGTATCTGCAGATGGGGTTTTTTCCATTCAGTTCCAATCTTGTCAATTTCTCTGACCTTCCCAAACTTGATCTAGATATGTCCATTACTTGATCCTTCTTCCTCCTGCTTTCCATGATGCCTCATAACCCTTCTCACCACTACTCATACTTTTTTCACTACTGGTCCTAATACACCTAAGCAGTTGCCCACCTGGCCTTATCTAAGCTCACCTGGAAAGCTCTCTGCTGCCCCCATCTGTTATTGTGAGGCAACTACCACAGCTTTGCGAGAAAGTTCTCTCAATAAACCATAGACTTTGTGTCCATTGAGTTCTAGTAAAAGGAAAATTGATCAGGACTTTACAGCAGCATAAATAAAACCTACTGCACTGTGTGAATTCTTACAGGTAACCTACTTCCAGATTATCCCAGAGTATTTTTAAAGGAGTGGCTGAGAGACTCCTAATTCACCCAAACTCTAATTAAAAAGCAAGCATTGTCCTTTAATGAATTCCAAGAACATATTCAAGAATGACCTTGTGATTCACTAAACGAATAGAAATATGTGACAATGTTAAACCTGTTAAATTTGTAACTCAGATTCCACAAACAAGAAAGACAAGAGAGAACAAGATAGTGACAAAAGGAGAAATAAGGGCAGGATAGTGATTAAGAACTTCTAAGTTAAGCCAACTTGACTTGGATCAGGATAATTGAACAAGACCCTTACACTTTTAAACTTTCTTTTTAAGTATTTTTTTTTACTTTTTTTTTTACAGGCAGAGTGGGCAGTGAGAGAGTGAGAGAGAGAGACAGAGAGAGAGAGAGAGAGAGAGAGAGAGAAAGGTCTTCCTTTACCGTAGGTTCACCCTCCAATGGCTGCTGCAGCGATGGCAGGAGCCAGGTGCTTCTCCTGGTCTCCCATGGGGTGCAGGGCCCAAGCACTTGGGCCATCCTCCACTGCACTCCCGGGCCACAGCAGAGAGCTGGGCTGGAAGAGGGGCAACCGGGACAGAATCCGGCGCCCCGACCGAGACTAGAACCAGGTGTGCTGGCACTGCAGGCAAAGAATTAGCCTATTGAGCCGTGGTGCCGGCCTAAATATTTTTTAATGTTTATTTATTTGAAAGCCATAATTACAGAGAGAGAGGAAAAAGAGAGAGAGACACCTTGCATCTACTAGTTCACTCCCCAAATGGCCACAACAGCCAGGGCTGGGCCAGGTAGAAACTAGGAGCCAGGAGTTTCATCTAGGTGTCCCACGTGGGTACACAGAACTTGGGACATTTTCTGCTGCTTTCCCAGAGCATTAACAGGGAGCTAGATCGGCAGTGGAATGGTGGAGACTCAAGCCAGCACCCATATGGAATGCTGGCACAGCAGATGTTGGCTTAACCAGCTGCACCACAGTGCCAGCCTGAGATACTTAAACTGGAGTTTCCTCTAGAAAATAAACAGTATTAATATTGACTTCATAAAATTATTGTGGTATTAAATGAGGTAATGTGTTACATGACCTTCAAATAGTGCCAGAACATAACACAATTATTTTAAATGGTTTTCAGGAAATTTAAGCAGGTTTTTATGCAATTTGATGGGTAGCAAAAACTATAGAAAGCTATTGTTATATTGAATAAGACCTATCAAATGTCATAATACCAAAATTTATTTGAAAAAAATAACAAATCTGAAATGTGTTTTGAATATTATAATCCCACATATTCTATTCAAATTTTAAACACATTATTCACTTAAAATACTTGACAAGGGAATGGTAAGCACTTAGTATAACAAATAGCATGATATTTCGACCAGAATTGCATTAGAACTTATGGCTTCTTTACAAATTAATTGAACTAATTTTGAGACATTTGGCACGACTGTTTATTAACATTTACATGTATCTTAGTTATGAAGCAACAAAGCCAGGAACCTACCATGAATAAGCAGAATGGAGAGGTCTTTACAGTTATCATAGTGACTGTAGCCACACTAACAGAATTGGGATTGGAATCAGTTACAGTCTTGTGCTTTAAACACCTTCCCATTACACTTCCACAATTTCAGGCCAGGTTCATTCAACTTTCACCATCCATGCCAGATGATTTTTTTTTTAGACTTTCAAATTGAGATGACACCTATATTAAGTATATCTTTCAGGATATTTGGTTTTTTTAACTTTCATTTAATAAATATAAAATTCCAAAGTACAACTTTTGAATTATAGCGGCTTTTCCCCCCATAACCTCCCTCCCACCCGCAACCATCCCATCTCCCACACCCTCTCCCATCCCATTCTTCATCATGGAATTATCTTTAAATACAGAAGATCAACTTAGTATATGCTAAGTAAAGATTTCAACAGACTGCACCCACAAAGACCACAAAGTATAAAGTACTGTTTGGGTAGTAGTTTTATTGTTAATTAGCATAGTACAACACATTAAGGACAGAAATCCTACATGGGGAACAGATGTACAGTGACTCTCATTGTTGATTTAACAATTGATAATCTTTTTTATGACGTCAGTAATCACTGGAGGCTCTTGTCATGAGCTGCCAAGGCTATGGAAGCCTCTTGAGATCACCAACTCCAATCTTCTTTAGACAAAGCCATTTCAAAGTGGAAGTTCTCTCCTCCCTTCAAAGAAAGGCACCTCCTTCTTTGATGGTCCGTTCTTTCTGCTGGGATCTCACTCACAGAGATCTTTCATTTAGGCCATTTATTTTTTGCCACAGTGTCTTGGCTTTCCATGCCTGAAAAACTTCCATGGGTTTTTTAAGCCAGATCCGAATGCCTTAAGGGCTGATTCTGAGGCCAGAGTGCTGTTTAGGGCATCTGCCATTCTATGAGTCTGCTGAGTATCCTGCTTCCCATGAAGGATCATTCTCTCCTTTTTAACTCTATCAATTATTATTTGCAGACACTGGTCTTATTTATGTAATCCCTTTGACACTTAATCCTATCTTTTTGATCAATTATGAACTTAAACCGATCACTTTAACAAGTTGGATGGCATTGGTACATGCCACTTTGATGGGATTGAATTGGAATCCCTGGCATGTTCTAGCTCTACCATTAGGGGTAAGTCCAAGTGAGCATGTGCCGAACTGTACATTTCTTCCTTTTTTTAATCCCACTCTTATATTTAACAGGATATTTGTAAGACTGATTTTCTCCTCTCTTCTTTTTTCCAGACTTGACACTATTGGTTTCTTACTGAGAGATGAATCCCAGCCATTGGATTCTCTTGTATTTCATTGTGTGACTTTCCTCCCAAAATTTGGGTAAATTTCTCTGTCTGGTTGTTGATTTAGTTTAAACCATAGGGTTATAGGCCTGAGAACTCCAAATTCCACTTGAATCTACTTTGATTCATCCCTCCTTTTTCCTTCAGAGGGACACAGATAATAATCAAATAAACCCAAATGACATTATTAAATGTCATATGTGGACTCTATCATAAAAGAAATGTTGCATTCCTATGTTGTCATAATTTGTTGCAGGAACTTTCTCAATTTATGGCAAAATGCACAGCATTATAGGGAATATGCACAAATATAAGCTATCAGTCTTCTACTCTAGAGTAGTTTATCACCTTGTTAAGGACATTAGATACAAACATAGAAAAATTCAGAAATGTATATATTTAAATAAGATATCAGTACAACTGAAGACTTTTCCTTCTGGAAAATTTCATGTTCCAGCCTAGAACAACAATAAGGAAAGAACTAAACATTCTTTAAAACCATTTTCACAGAATTGGATAAAAGGCCATAATGGACTGTGAACAGTTGATCCATCTGTTTTCCCTATGTGAGTTTCAATTAACGATTCAGGTAAGGGGAAACTAAGTAAAGCACAGTGGATTCTCTGACTTGAGGGGATAGAGCTAAAAGTATGCCCAAAAGAAGAAAAAAGGGGGGGGGGGGGGTTCCCATTCTTAAGACAATGCATCAGAAAGGAGACTGACCAGGAAAATAACTTCTGATATTTGGAAAGGGACCCCTCATTGCTCATTTGAGTCATCATCATCAAAAGCATGTGAGAAAACTACCTGGGGCTGAGGAAAAAGTCACCCAAAAATATTAGAGGTAACAGTGCCCAACATTAACATAAGGTAAGGAATAGCACCTGTTCCCACTACCTGAATGGAAGATATAATGATAAACTGAGCATCAAGTAGACTACACAGAAGGGCCTTGTCTCAGTAGTGGAAAATAATTCTCCTTAGCTTGAGGGTACGTAGTGTTCACCTAACAAAGAAAGATCTGAATAAATCAAACTTTTCAGAGTAACTTAAATGCATTACAGAACAAAGGTCAATAATACTTATAGAAATTAACAAGTACAGAAAACAAGCAAGGTAAAATCCATAATATGTGGAATACAGTAACAAACTATCAGACAAACAAATGAAAAGGAAACTACAACACACAAGAAAGAAAAATATTCAGTCAATCGAACTGACTTGGAATTATGCATATGTTAGAATTAGAAGACAAGAATATTAAAACAGTTTTTACAACCATATATCATACATACAGAAATTTAAGTAGAGATTACATATTTTTTATCTTTTAAAAATTTGTTTATTTATTTGAAAGGTAGAGTGACAGAGAGACAAACACAATGAGATCTACTGACCTACCGGTTCACTTCCCAATTCCTGCAACAGCTGAGGCTGTGCCAGACTAAAGCCAGTTATCAGGACCTCCACTGGGGTCTCCCACGTGAGTAACACAGCCCCTAGAAGTTCAGTCATCATCTGCTACTTCTCAGGCACATTAATAGCAAGGGGGATCAGAAGCAGAGATGCTGGAGCTTGAACTGGCACTCCATTATGGGAAGAGCATCCCAAGTGTGTGCCACACAACAATGCCTGCCAGTGTATATATTTATATATGGATAAAAGTACAATGTGGGAGTTGCCAATATACAGGATGAGACTAAGAGCAGGTTAGACATTGTAGAAAACATTAATGAATGTGAATATGTAGAAACAAAACTCTCAACAATGTAACAGACTTTATTTACAGATATATTTATTTATTTTAAAATCAGAGTTAGAAAGAAGGGGAGATAAAGGGTGAGAGAGATCTTCCATCTGCTGGTTCACTCCCCAAATGGCTGCAATGACCACAGCTGGGCTAAGCCAAAGGCAGGAGACAAGGGCTTCTTTTAGGTTTCCCACGTGGGTAGCAGAGGCCCAAGCATGTGGACCATCCTCTACTGATTTTCCCAGTACATTATCAGGGAGCTGGATGGAAGTGGAGCAGCTGGACAGAAACCAGAACCCATATAGGATGTCAGCTTTGTAGGCAGAGGCTTTATCCATTACACCACAAGCCAGCCCCGTAACAGATTTTTAAGGACTTTAAGTCAATAACAGGAGTCACTGTGCATTTACTCCCCATGTAGGATCTCTGTCCTTAATGTGTTGTACTAGCTGAATTAACATATAACTAGTACTCAAACAGTACTTTACACTTTGTGTTTCTATGTGGGTGCAATCTGTTGAAATCTTTACTTAATGTATACTAAACTGATCTTCTGTATATAAAGGTAATTGAAAATGAATCTTGATGTGAACATGGAATGGGAGAGGGAGCAGCAGATGGGAGGTTTGCAGGTGGGAGGGAAGTTATGAGGGGGAAAAAGCCATTGTAATCCATAAACTGTACTTTGGAAATTTATATTTATTAAATAAAAGTTAAAAAAATCAATAGAGCATCCAAGAGATGTGGGACAATATCAAGCTACTTCACATACATGTAATTGGAATTCTTGGGTTTAATTGAGGGAGCAGTAAAAAAAATCTGGGGAATAACAGCTGAGAATTTTAAAAGTTGATGGAAACTGTCAGTTACTCAGACCCAAGAAGCTAAACAAACTCCAAGAACAGAAACAAACACAAATTGCCAAAGCACATTCCAATTGAACTGCTTAAAATTAGTAACACAAAATAGTAAAAGTAACCAAAAGTAAAAGGTCATATTTCCTACGAAGGAATAAACACATGAATGACAGTTGACTTATTTATTTTCCTAAGTATTTGTTTCATTTTCTGTTTTTTAAGATATTTTCCTTGGGTGCAGAATTCCAGATTGGCAGATATCATTACATTGTATTTTTTGCACTACTTCGTTCTTCTTATCTTTTATTAAAAGATTTATTTACTTATTTGATTATCAGTTACAGAGGGAGACAGACACAGACAAATCTTCCATCCACTTGTTCACTCCCAAGATGGCTGTGAAGGCTGAGCCAGGCCATTACCAAGAGTCAGGAGCTTCATCTGGGTCTCCCACAAGGGTTTTAGAGGCTCAAGTAGTTGGGTCATCTTCCTCTGCTTTCCAAGGCACATTAGCAGGGAACTGGATTGAAAGTAGACTGCCAGGACAGGAACCAGAGGTGTATAGGATACCAGCATAGCAGATGGCAGCTTAAATCTGCTGTGCCACAACAAAAGCACCCCATCCCTATATGTTTATGCCAAAAAACACAATTATCAAAACTATATGAAATAAAACCCGAAAGAACTTCCCAAGGAAAAAATGAAAAAGAAACAATAATTACAGTTGGAGATTTCAACATTCCTCTCCCAATAATTTCTACAAAAAGTATACACAAAATTAATAAAAGCTAAGATTTGAATAACATTATGATCCATCTTGACCTAACTAACTGCCATTTATAGAAAGCTCCACCAGACCACAGCAGATGCATATAAGACCTATACATAGACCATATTCTGGTTCACAAGGTAAGTCCCAATAAATATAAAAATATTTCAGTCTATAAATTATGCTTTAACCACAATGGAAATAAATTAGAAATCAATAATAAAGATGTTTAAAAACTGTCTATTGTTTGAAAAATAAGTATTTATTAATAGCCTGTGTTTACACAATGAAATTCTATTCTATCTTTAAAGAGGAAGTAATTCTGTCATTTCCAACAATATGGAGGAAACATGCAGACATTATAACAAGTGAAATAAGCCAGATACCGAAGGAAAAACAGTACATGATCCCACTTAAATGAGGAATCTAAAACAGTCATATTGAGAGAGTGAGAGTAGAATGGTTGGAGCCAGTATTGTGGCATAGTGGGTTGAACCACCACCTACAATGCCAACATCCCACACATGCACTGGTTCATGACCCAGCTGTTCAACTTCCAATCCAGCTTCCTGCTAATGCACCTGAGAAGGCAGTGAAGGATGGCACAAGCACTTGGACACCCATTTCAAGGTCCTGGCTCCTGTATTTGGTCTGGTCTAGCCCTGACCATTGTAGCCATTTGGACAGGGAACCAGCGGTTGGAGGTTTCTCTATATCTCCCTCTCTCTGTAACTTTGTCTTTCAAATAAATAATTAAATATTAAAAAAGAATGGAATAATGATTGCCAGGAGATAGAAGAAGAAATGGGGAGATATTGGTAAGGGGGTACAAAGTTTTCCAAGATGAGTAAGTCTAAGAGACTTATGTGGCACAGTGCCTAAATTTAACAGTCCTATATTATATACTTCAAAATTTGCTAAGAAAATATATCTTGTGCTAAATATTCTTATCAAAAATAAATAAATACATAGATGGAAATGTTTAGGGGTGGGTAGGTAGTAATATTCTTATGATATTGTTTGTACTGACACTTTTACATGTGTATGTTTATCTCTAAGTTCATCAAATTGTATACATTAAATATATACAATTATTTTATTTTATGTCAATCATTGTTTAATAAGGTGATTAAAAATACAAAGCATAAAGTAATATATAAATATAAATATAGTAATATTTAAAACAATGAACACTTCGGTGTTATTTTTTCTCCTGCTTTCGTATTTTTGCTTTTAAAAACATACACAAATAAATTTTCTCTTGCCTCTTGAAAAATAGACATTGTTTGAAGAAAAGACTATTTGGCTGAAATCAGAATGTCTAAGTTGGAGACCTGCCTGTGTCGATACATTTTTACTTCAGGAAAATCCCTAAAACCACTCTGCATTTCTTGATCTATAAATTATGGTGGTTGGATTAAAGGATCTCTATGGTGTCTTCTGGGTGTAAGTTTCTAGTATTCTGTGAAATATTGTAAGTCCCTCTCTCTCAGAAAAGGAAGTTAACATTTGCTGATCACCAGTATGTTGTAATAGTTCATGTACTTCTATTACATCACACACACACACACACACACACACACACACTCTGGGAATGCATTGACATTTCTGAGTATCAGCAGAGAAATAAATAAGCCTGCATTACAGGCCAAGGAACAGACAGGACCTGTCTCTCTCAAGTGCTGTCTGAGATGAAGACAATGGCTTCTTCCATGCAATTTCAGCTCTCATCCACCACTTAGTATGCCCCATGCTGTGCTCACTTCAGTTGCACATGTGCTTACAAAAAAAGGTATGTCCCATGCCAACTGATGACAACAACCAGAAAGCAGTTAACCTCTATCCTGGTTCTATCAACGCTCTTCAATTCCAGTGCTATGAGTGTTCAGTGACCCAGCAGAGGTGCTTCCCTGATTCTGCACAACAGATTTATGCAGAACCACACAAAGATACCCTAAGCAGGAATTAGTCCAAAGGGTCCACAAAGATGCCCTGTCTCTGATTCCCTTTTCAAGTTTCACATTAAGTAAGAATTTGTGGTCATGAAACAAAGAAGTTCAGGTAAAGTTCCACATATCAGCCCAGCAGCTGAGCACCCACAGCGCCATTCTCATAACAGCTATCTTCTGGCTAAAATAAACAAAACTCCATTTCTCTCAGTAACAGGTAGCTGTGTTATTTTTACTTTTTTTCAAATCCATACAAAGGAAAACAGTTGCTTAATGCGTGGGAAGAGAAATCCTGTCCTGGATTCTTAGCAGTTGGATTAGAAGGGAAACCTGGGTTTGAATATTGACCCCTCTGAGGGTGCTGAGTGAGCACACTGGTACCTGGCTCTATACACACTGGAGAGTCACTGCATCATTGACCATAGGAATCACACTGTCGAATAGTCACAGAAGGAAGTGTATGGTAAGGTACTTCAGATATTTTAATCATACCATTGACTGGGACTCAACTCACTATCTTGCATCAAATTCTGTTCTATTGCTGTGTCCCACTGTAGCTCCCATTAATATTATGTCCATTAAAAAAGAAAACTTCAGAGAATGAATGATCTCTTCTATATACTCAACGTGATTACTAGTCCGCTCTAATAGAAATTTCGTGCTTAAAGATGCCAGGGTATTAAGCCATGCACAATCTCCTCAGGCACACAGCTACTTAGGAATGTAGAATAAGGGACCAGAGATCCTGTTGTCACGCCTCATTATGAAAAGCCAAAGTGACGTGCACATTCTGTGAGATTTTCCTCCCAAATCAATGAAGATGGGGCTGCCAGGATGCATACAAAGAAAACCACTGTGCCATCCCTAATTGGCACAACACAGAAATGAATGTGGATAAAAGCTCACTGGAAAAGGGCAGGCTTCTAATAATCTCCCATTATTTGGGCATGCCTCGCCAGCTGGCAGAGTCAAATCCCAGCACATTCTCAGCCACTTCTCATCTTTGGGACTCAGTGAAGTGAAAACAAAGGGATCAACTCGGATTTCAGATTCATTCACATTTGCAGTTCACATTCTGTGTTCCCAGACCTGCCCAGAGCCTCCTTCTCTTCACAGAGCTGGGACGGTGCCTGCAGAACTAAAGGGGCACTGGGAAGAGGTGCTGGGTAAACGTGTGCTGCCAGGATGGAAACGATCAAAATGGAGCAGAATTAGCAGAGGATCTGACCTACAAAGAATTCTACACATAGAAAAAGCTGTATAAAAAGATATTTACCGCAACATTAAAATTCTTAAAAAAAACTAGAGCCATCAATGCTCTAAAACTGTGGCTAATGAGTTATATAATAGTAATGCCATGAAATCTTTGAAAACATATTCAAATTTATAACAATATTGAAAATTCTTGGATAAAGGGAAGACACAGTATTGTAAAATACAACCTCATTCTATGCGATATTTTATGAAAGAACAAGTAAAGATTGGCAAATTAAAAATAAACTCTGGGGAAAATGCTGTAATTAATTATGATTTTATTTTTATTTTATTTTTTATTCCATTTTATTTCTTTCCATTTTCCTTCCTAAATTTTAATAAAATATTTTATTGGAAAATAAATAAAAACACTTTTAATGATTTTTTCCTACCAAATTTTCAACTAAATACTAATTAAACTCAGTATTTTTCGTATGTTTTGAACTGGCCTACAGTATTTCCAAGATGCTTGACACTGGGTGTCAGTGCCTGAGATGACAGCTCCCTAGCCTTCTCAGCCTCCTCAACACTCAATCAAAGAAAAAAACTCAGAAAGGTTTAAGAAGTTTAGATTGCCCTTCAAGGTACCAAGATAATATTCAATTATTTGGGAATACTTCAACCCTGCTAATAAGCCTTGGATTTTATAGTGTGAGCACTTTCCAGATAGCACCCTTTGGTGATATGCTTTTTAATCAAAAGGTGTTTAAGAAGACCAACCAATGGCTGGCATCTAGTCACAGACAACCACACCAGACTTGGAGTGAAAGATTAGCAAGCTGTGGTACTCCAACTGTACCTGCCACTGCAAATCCAATGACTGAATCTCTCAATTGCTTTTAATTTTGCACTGTCATAGTATATTGAAGCAGCCAATGTGCCTGGTACTTTAACCAGACTTAATCAGATAATGAAGCTAGCTAATAAAGGATCTGTGTTTGAATTCACTTGACAACTCTCTAGTTGAAAAAAAATCCTTCAGGGCAAGAAATAATAATCTAATCTGATTTTTCTCACTATCTTTAGCTTAGAATGCCTGTGCTATATGATAGCATACTAAGTGTGGGTTAGTTTACGAGGGTTACAAATAAAAGTAATACATTTAATTAAAATTGGTAAATTTATTACAAGATTAGCAGGATGTCTCATATAAACAAGAGAACCATTCAGACCCCAGGAACAAACTGGAATCATAAACTGGAAGCTAGAGGGAACCTTGAAGTCTTTCTCATTTAGCTCTGCATCTCTCTTTTAATTATTTGTTTTGTTTTACTTAACTACAGTGGAAAAACACAGCTGTCCACAGCCATATATACAAGCAACTCAAGAGAAAGACTGCCTTCTCTCTTCCATCTCCTCTTCTCATGAACTGTCCCCACCCCATCTCTTCTTTTTAAAAAAAAAAATATATATTTACTTATTTATTTGAAAGGCAGAATAACAGAGCAAGAGGGAGAAACAGAGAGAGAGAGATCTTCCATCTGCTGGTTCACCCTCTAAGTGGCCATGAAACCCAAGGCTGGGCCAGGCTAAAGCCAAGACCTAGAAGCCTCATCTGGTCTCCAACGTGCGTGCACCTGGGGCATTCTCCACTGCTTTCTCAGGCTTTCTCAGGAAGGGGAGCAGCCTGAACTTAAACCTGCACTTATATGGGGTGCCAGCAGGGGGCAGCTTAACTTGCTGCACTAAAACGCCAGTCCCCCATCTTCCCTTCTGTACTGTATTCTCATCTTTTTCCTTTCTTCCTTTTTTTACCTCCAACCTTTCCTTCCTTCTTTCTTCATTTGCCTTCTTTCTCTCTCACTCTGTAGCTGTAGATCTGTCTCTTCTCGAAATCACAATGAATGGGACTCTGATTAGCTGAACTTAGGTCCGATGTCTAATCAACTCACCAAGGGTTGTCATCACTTAAAAAAGCAAGACTGGGAGATCCCTGCCTCTATAAAAAGGAAGATGGAAAGAGGCAATAAGGAAAAAGGACAAAAGAAAACTGTTCCCCCTAAATGACATAGCATTCATTGTTCCACATTGCTATTTTTAACACAAGACTGTTCAAAAACTTAAAAATCAAGTTTGGTCTACACAATATGATCAGAGTCCAATGAATGAAATAGGAATGGGTCATAGCAGAGTTTCCTGAAAAACAAAGTTGAGTTGCAAACACACTCCCTACCCACCTCCACACATAAAGAACAGAAGCTAAAAACAGAAAAATCCCTAGAGAATTCTCAAGTACAAAGGAGGAAGAAGTAAGTTGAAAGGACATGAGGTTTAGATCCAAACAGATTTGAGTTCAAATCCTAACTCTATCTAATGTATGGCTATGTGACAACTTTTTCTAAAACCTTCCCTATCCCTCACTCTCCTCATTCAGAAATCCAGGAGCCATGTCTCTCGAACAAAAAGCAAATCATGTCACCCTGCTGTTCTCCTCCCATCTACTCCAGGATAAAATCAAAGCTCCATTGCTGGGGAAATTGTTGTGGTGTAGTGGGTAAAGCAGTCACCTCTGACACCAGCATCCCATATGGGCACAAGTTGGAGTTCCAGCAACTCTATTTCTGATCCAGCTCTCTGTTGTTATGCCTGGGAAAGCAGCTGAAGATAGCACAGGTACATGGGCCCATGTAGTGAAGTGGGGGACCTGGAAGAAGTTCCTGGCTCCTGGCTTCAGATCGGCCCAGCTCTGGCCATTGAGGCCATTTGAGGAATGAACCAGTGGATAGAAAATGTCTCTCTGTCTCCCCTCTCCCAGCCCCACTGTAACTCTGCCTTTCAAATAAGTAAATAGATTTGAGGGGAAAAAACTCAACAGTGGTTCTCAGAAGATGACCACCAATAAATATATTAAATAATACTTAAAAACATTATTCATCATAAAAAGTCAAATTAAATTAAGACCACAATAAGACACATTACACACAACTAATAGAAGTATAAATTGGTACATTTTTAAAAATCTTTGGCAATATCATATGTATATTTAACAGAAATGCATATTTGGGGTAGCGCTATGGCATAGTGGGTAAAGCCACTGCTTGCAGTGCCAGCATCTCATATGGGCACTGGTTCGAGTCCTGGCTGCTGCACTTCTGACCCAGCTCTCTGCTATGGCCTGGGAAAGCAATAGAAGATGGCCCAAGTCCATGGACCCCTGCACCCGCGTGGGAGACCCAGAAGAGGCTCCTGGCTCCTGGTTTTGGATTGGCACAGCTCTGGCTATTGCAGCCAATTAGGGAGTGAACCAGCCGATGGAAGACCGTAGCGGCCATTTGGGGGGGGGGGGGGTAAAGTAATGGAAGAAAGACGTTTCTCTCTGTATCTCTCTCTTACTGTCTAACTATGCCTGTCAAAAAATAAAAAAGTTAAAACTAAAGTTCCAGTATAGATAACACACATTTGAAAAAGGTGACATTAAATCTGCTGTATCTGTCTCTCTGTGTGTATGTTTGCCTTTATTCCTTGTTTTAGTCAAATCAATGTTCCTTTTAAAATATCCAAACACTAATAAGAAAGGAGATACTTAAATTTTGGCAAATTTATCAAATTCAGGAAAAGCATACAATGTATTCTCCAAGAATTATGTATTTATGTAGTCTAGAATTGAAAATTTGCCAAATTGTTTTAGTCACAGTAAATAAGGAAATGAAAATATTTACCAAAATATATTTAAGACATATTATGCAGTGTCTAAAATCATCTAGGTTTGCCTTTTTCAGTTGCAATCTGAGTTTACAGTGCTTTCAATTGCTTAAAACAGCCAACATGCTAGGAACATTTCTCAGTTAAAGTGCTAAGTTAAAACATGTCAAAATTCTTCCCAAATCCAGAAAATCACTTTAGGATTTACTGAGACAAATCCATATAATCCACTTGACTTCTAATCTATCCAAAACAGTGGCAGAACAAGAGGCATCTTTACTTCATATCTTGCACCAAAAATCAAGCATTCAGACCAAAAGTGCTTAACCATTGCCACAGAGGAACTCCAGGTTGGAAAAAAAGATGAATGAGCACATATTTCAAGGCTTTAGAGCTAAAGTCTGACCCTCACTTCCACTCCTCCAATGGTAGCATATTTCCTTGAATCCTTCTCTTTATAAAATTCAAAAATTTTTTTAAAAAATCCTTGTAAAAACATATAATAATGTAATAAATATGGCCACTTTGGGAGACCATTGTACATTTGCTTCATGACTTCTACTACCCCTCCTAGCAACCTCCCTATATATCAGTTGCACCAGTTTGGGAAGCTGTGCTGTGCTTTACATGGCAAAGATACTCAAAGGCCTCAGAGCAAGCACTAATAAGGGTTAGTGCTTCTCACATCAAAAGCATCACCTCTTCTAATTTCCACAATACCCTATGAGGAAATACTATTATTTATTACTATGGACCACTTTTAATACCATCATATAACAGATAAATAATTCGAGGCTCAGAAGTGTAAAACAACTTACCCAAAGTAACCTCTAGTCGTTAAATTCAGCAAATCTTTCCCATGATCTTTCCCATGCCATACTACCTTTCTCATGGGCACAGTTTATATAGTTTTGATGTTCGTTATTTTCTTTTTTTATTTTTAATAGACATATAAACAAGTATATATTTTATGGGGTATCTGGCAATGTTTCTATACACTGTATAATGTATACACTGTATAATATCTGGTGTAAAGGTATCTATCTTATAACCTAAACTTAAGATGTAAATTTTAATTATTGAGGCTGCATTTTATCAAGTAATATGTACAAAGTATTATGTCAATACACATTTGTCATGAGCTTTATATCGTCCCTCAACAAATACTATAGTATTCATTGGCCATAATGATAAATACAATATAAACAGTATTTTATAGCTTGGAAGCACAAGAGTGTTAAGAAAAAGTTGGATGGAAGAGATTAGGAATCCAATTTCATAAAAAAAATGCAGGCCAAAGTGGTTGAACAATTTTTCTAGGAACTTGCAACTACTAGAAGGTAAATTTCTTCAATAAGTTAGCACTTCCATAGAAGTCTTTAAATTAAAGAGCACTTCTTTCACTGCCACAACCTCTGCTATCTCAGAGTATAAAACTAGAGCATTCTCCATGCAATCCCCTGCACATTAAGATCATTTATGTTTATTTCTCTTATATGTGTGCCTGCTCATGCACTATACATTTTAGCAGGATGTAAGCCTACTAAAATTGTGTACTGTGTTCCAGTACACAAAATTTTCTTATTGCAATGTAGGAAAACATGAAGGAATAGGCATCTGCTAGCTTTCAACACTTTATGTATTTGAAGTGGTCTCATAAAGTCAATGGCCTCTCTGTTAAGTGGATCATATATTCACATGGTAAAAAAAGTAAAGTCATAAACATGTAAAATCATAAAAAATGTAAAGTCATAAACAAATAATAACTATACCAGCATTATATCGTGGGAGCAAATTACACCATGACTATAAATTTCTATTATTAAGTACCAAAATTATTCTTAAAGAGTGTAAGTTTCTGAACCATTGATTATACATGAGATCCCATGTAGACTCTTAGTCTACATTCCAGGTTTTCTCTGAAGAGTCATCCTTTTCCAATCATCATTAAAGGATTGTTAAAACTTCTTCTCCTTCAGCCACACATTTTTCTCAGTTTTTGCACTTTCTGGAAACAGGTTCTCTGGCCACTGTATTTCTTCAACATGGAAATGTTTCTACCAGTACCTCCATCAGCTTCTGTACCATCTTTCTACCATGAACTCCCAGCTGACTTTCAGATCTCAATTCTAGTAGCATCGCTTCCTCCAAGCAGCCTTCCCTAAACATCCCTTCCTCCTTCAATACACACAAATCTAGGATTAGATCATCTTCCACTGTTATACGGTCCTTAGATACATTTATTTACATCTTGCTGTATATCACTTCAAACATTATAACCACTTGATTAATCCATACTTAACTATAAGTCTCAACAGAGCACAGATGATATCCCTGGTTACCATTATAGATCTAGATCCTGATACATATCTGGGAACATATGTCACACTTAAAATATCTATGAGACCAAAGATTGAAGGAATTAAGCTACAAACAACCAATTTAAATCTGATAACTCTTTTCAAATAATTTTGCCACATCCTAGGAGTTTAGAGAAATTGAATTATGTTATGACTCCTTTTTTGTGGTTTTTTTTTTGTGTGTGTGTGTATCAATTTTTTTCCCTGGCTCATGCGTCAACATTTATTTTTTAATCAGTGTTTTCTTTTTTCCCCCAGGAAACCTTTAAGATATACAAACCATGCATTTCATAGATAAAACTTTAAGAACATGGTGTTTCTTTCCACTGTACCCACCCTCCCATCCCAGTCCCATCCTTCTTCTTCCTCCCTCTTCTAGTCCCATTCGAATTTTTTACTAAGATTTATTTTCAATTAACTTTATACACAGAGTATTAACTCTATACTAAGTAAAGATTTTAACAAAAAGTATGAAAAAATATTCCTCAACAACTTTTTGATTTCTCTTTTTATTTCTTCTATGATCCACTGTTCATTTAGGAGCACACTGTTCAGTCTCCATGTGTTTGCCTATGTTCTGGAAACTCTCAAGTTGTTGACCTCCAGCTTCATTCTGTGGTCAGAGAACATGCATGGTTATGATTTCGATTCCTTCAAATTTGCTGAGACTTGCTTGATGACCTGGCCTGTGGTCTATCCTAGAGAAAGTACTATGCACTGATGAAAAGAATGTGTATTCTACAACTGTAGGACGAAAAGTTCTGTAGATGTCCATTAGATCTGTTTGTTCTATAATGTTGATTAACTGTTGTTTCCTTGCTGATTTTCTGTCTGGTTGATCTGTCCATTGCTGAAAGTGGGGTGTTGCAGTCTCCCATTACTATTGTATGGGAGTCTATGCCTCCCTTTAGATACATCAATATATCTTTTAAATAACCAGGTGCCCTGTAATTAGGTGTATATACACTTATTATGGTCACATGTTCCTGTTGAATTGATCCCTTAATCATTACACAGTGCCCTTCTTTGTCTCTTTTAACAGTTTTTGTGTTAAAGTCTATTTTGTCTGATATTTAGATGGCTACACCAGCTCTTTTTTGGTTTCTGTTAGTGTGGAATATCTTTTTCCATCCTTTCACTTTCAGTGTGTATTTATCTTTATTGATGAGATGTATGTGTTGGTGAAAGTATATGGTGAGATGTGTTAGCCAGCAAATAGATGCTTTCTTTTTTCCCCCTATTTTGATGGCCTATATCTTTTAACTGGAGATTTGAGGCCATTTACATTCAAGAAGACTATTGATAAGTAATGACTTGGCCCTGCCATTTTTCCATAAATATTCTTATTGTTTACTTTGGACTTCCTTTGTACCTTTACTGGGAGATTTTCTGCCTTCACCTTCTTTCATAATGATGACCATGTTTCTGTGTTTCTCTGTGTAGTAAATCCTTAAGCATCTTTTGTAAGGACAAGTGGTCCTTTTGTAAGTAGACAAGTGGTGACAGATTCTTTCTATTTCTGTCATGGAAGGTCTTTATTTTATCATCATTCATAAATGAGAGCTTTGTAGGGTATACTATTCTGATTGACAGTTTTTTTCTCTTAAGACTTGGAATATATCTCACCACTCTCTCCTAACCTATAGGGTTTCTGATGAGAAGTCTGCTGGGACACTAATTGGAGTTCCTCTGAAAATAATCTGGCATTTCTCTTGTGCACATTTTATAATCTTTTATGTTTTACTGTGGAGAGTTTGACTACAATGTGTTGTGGTAAAGAAAGATCATTTCTGGTCATGACTCAAACAAGTGTCCATATGGGATGCCAGCACTGCAGGCTTTACTCACTATGCCACAGCATCAGCCCCTTATTCTTATTTCTTAAATTGCTGCATTTATTTTTAGGCATTTGTGGAGATACTTGTTGGCTTATATTTTTCTCTGTGATGGCTTTTATCTTTAGATTATACCTCTATGGATTAGTGGAATGTCTGCTCTTTCAGTGAATACCCTGTGGCGTGTGCAGGGTGTGGCCAGGGAGCTCTATTCAGTACTCCATGTTGAAGGGAGTGTCCAAGGCGACTCCTAGATATGGCATGGTAAATTGCTTATATATATTTTTTTTTTTCAGAGGGGAGGTTTGTTCAGCTCTGTTGGCATAGTCTCATGCTTACTGTCTCTCCTCCAAGGAGACCAATGCTTGGGCACTAGCCCCACTGGGTACAAGAGTCATCCATTCTGCCACAAGAACAACACAAAAGATCCATACAGTCCTTGGTGTGAGCACAGATCCCACATCAATGGCCCTTACCAGGGAATCTGGGAGCCTTGAGCATGTGGAGCTGCCTACAGTGACTATCCAAAGACTCAGCCATACCCTGCGACCCATAGTTACAACGTTTTCACAGTCCCAGCACACCAGACTCCCACAGTCTAGACCTCTCAGCCTTCTGTCAATTCTAGCCAGACTCATACATCCCCTCCAGCTGGTTGCTGGATATGTAGGCACAAGCTGGCACAGCTGTTATGCCTGTCCAAAATGGTACCCACCCTCTATCAGCTAGTTACAGGACACCAGTGCTGGGTGGTCAGGGAGAGAGAAGTATACCCCATCTTGTTTTCTTCTAGGTTGGAAGGTATACTGGCCCTCATATGTCCCTAAGCCAGAATCACTCCAGGCTCTTGTAGTTTTATCACCAGTGGTTTGGGCTGCTGCAGTCTGGTCTCATCTCACTCTCCAAAGCTAGTGCTGAGGTCCTGAATTGTGAATGTTCAAACTCTCCACATAGATCCACAGTGTCCCTCTAATTTGCATGGAGTTTCTTCTGTCATTTTTTCCCTAGCTCTTCCCTGAGACTACACTCTCTCCACATTTTTTTAAACAATCTTCCCTTGGACTAGAGCTATAAACTCCCTCCCTATTCTGCCATCTTGGTATGAC
This sequence comes from Sylvilagus floridanus, assembly GCA_949820135.1. Lineage (NCBI taxonomy): Eukaryota > Metazoa > Chordata > Mammalia > Lagomorpha > Leporidae > Sylvilagus > Sylvilagus floridanus. The sequence goes on along the minus strand of OX463245.1, from coordinate 18,047,011 downwards.
TCGCTTTAATTTTAATAAATTCTCCTATAGAAATAGATGCATTCAAAATTATTTCAATGAGCTTAGAATTGAGCTTAAAATATAAATAACATGGTATAAAAATAGAAATTATATCAAATTAACTAAGATAATTTCACATTTCTCCATGTCTGTGTCTTAGCTCCCCAGCAAAGTCTTCTTTTGTCTATCCTGGCCTGCTTAGCTGCTCCTCTCCACAATATACTGGAAAACTACTAGAAAATCTGAGAATTTCATGTGATGTGCATTGACTGTGCTTTATTGCCACAGCTAGACTTTGAGTAAGAAATAATCCTGCCTTCAAGGAGTTCCTAATCTAGGAGGAGGAGGACATACAATCCTGAATTTGCATTCCCAGTGCCAAAACAGCATGTTAAAAATATGCATTTAAAAAACAGGATAAAGAGCTCATCAGGAAACAGAACAGAACACACTTGGGTAGGAAACTGGTACAGCATGTGAATACGTCGCTGCTTAGGACAAGGGTATCCCACATCAGAGTCCCTAGGTTTGAATCCCAGCTACACTTCCAATTCAATTTCCTGCTACCATGCACCCTAGCAAGCAGTATGTGCTGGCGCAATTACTTGGGTTCTTGCTCTTGAGTTCCAAGCTCCTGGCTTCAGATGCCTAGCCCCAACTGTTGTTGGCATTTTAGGAGTGGCCCAGCATATGGGTGATCTCTCTTTCTCTCTTTCTCCCCCCCACCAAGCCACTCTCACAATAAAGAAAATTTAAAAAGAGTAGCGTATAGCAATATATAATTTTAAGACAACCAAATCCAAAAGACAGTGTAATCCAGATTCAATACACATACCTGCTTAAAGTTGGTCTTGGTTTGATCTTCCTCTACCACATAAACCCAACCTCACTAGTAGGTATGAACTTGCTTAGCTGCCTCTCCCCAGTCATTTTCAACGTTCTGTCTTGATCTCTAATCCCTTTGACAATGAAAGAAACCTAGACGCCTCTCACATAGTGCAGATAGAAAACTTTTTCTTAATATCTATGGCTTAAAACTAATGTCAAGACAAAATGTTCAACATAAATAATATAGCATTTATAACATGTTCAAGATATATAAATAAGTAGTTTTGCAAAAAAAGAAAAATCAAAAACAATTTTAGTTTTGCAACTTAAGAATATACATTCATAGAAACATTGCCAGCTTTTTCTTGCCCCACACCAACCACCCCAGAGCTAAGGAAGCTTCACTCAGCTCAAGCTAAACCCTCCTTTGGCCCACATACCTTCAACTTGGGTAGCTCAGTGTCCTTACCAAGCCTTTTGATTCTTGCTGTTTAGTTTGTTACCAATTAATTTTCCCCTTGGAAAATGGAGTCTCAACTACTTTCTCATTGAATACTCCATCCTTTAGGACCCAGAATAGTGGCCAACCTCTTGCCCATGCCTCATCTCCTCCAATCCTTCTGACAACTCAGCCTGCTATGTATACCTATTGGCATACATGCTTCTCCCACCCACTTTCATGATGTCTTTCCTCACAGAGTGCCCCATGGTGGACTCTTTCAGCATACAGACACCAAGTTACCAAAGTGGCCCCTTCACTAGTTCCTTTGTAGCTCTTCTCAATCCCAATCCAATGCTTCTTGAGGAACAGTTAGATTTTTTTTCTTTTTATAAAACCCTAACAAATGGTTGAAGTAATGCCTCAGAACTCAATTTTTAGGATAAACATTTCCATTCTCTTTCAATTTTCCAGATACGAACAATTCTTTGGTTCCCCAGGTGTTCTATTTCTCATGGGCCTCTTAAACTTCTCTGTAGTATTATTTATTTGTGAGACTTCAATATGAATACAGTATTCCTGCCTGAGGAGAGTTAAATACAAATGGGAAAATGCCCATTAAGTATCAATAATATTTGCATAAAATCAGTGTTTTATTAGCGACTCATCATTGGGTCAGGTCCATTTCCAGGCCAATTTCTTTTCTCATTTCCTGGAACATGCTTAATCATTCCTTAGTTTCTGCCAAGCAATACTTTTCTTATTTTTTTAACCCCTAAAGTTGGTTCTTAGAATTTCATTCTGTTTTAGCCAAACTTTCCAACTCTACAGAATAATTTTTATATCATCATCTTGCCTTATCCCATAAATGTAGAAATTTCTCAAGAGATAGAAAATGGTCTGATATATCCCATACTGCCCCAAGTTTCACTTTTACTAGTGCTGAGTTGATCTAAAAATCAAATTGTTTCTTTTATACGACAATTTTCTTTATTGCTAAATCTTCTTGAAAAGGTACTTGGCATGTGCCACCTATGCGTTCTCAATTCTCAGTCACTTATCAAACCATTTCAATCTGACTTACAATACTATCAACCTCATGAGAGGGCTTTCTTAAAGGTCATTTTTCATCAACCAATTGGATAAGTGACCTTTTCTTAGGTCAGTTGCTCACTTAATTTTGTTGCTAATAGGTTTCCATTTAAAAATTCCCCTTCCTGCCGGCTCAACAGGCTAATCCTCCGCCTTGCGGCGCTGGCACACCAGGTTCTAGTCCCGGTCGGGGCGCCGGATTCTGTCCCGGTTGCCCCTCTTCCAGGCCAGCTCTCTGCTGTGGCCCAGGAGTGCAGTGGAGGATGGCCCAAGTGCTTGGGCCCTGCACCCCATGGGAGACCAGGATAAGCATCTAGCACCTGGCTCCTGCCATCGGATGAGCGCGGTGTGCCGGCTGCAGCGCGCTGTCCGTGGCAGCCATTGGAGGGTGAACCAACGGCAAAGGAAGACCTTTCTCTCTGTCTCTCTCTCACACTGTCCACTCTGCCTGTCAAAAAAAAAAAAAAAAATTCCCCTTCCTCTTGACTTTAACAGTTCTCCATGCTTTTTACACTCTCCTCGTTGAATACTCCATTGGTCTCCAATACTGTATGCTCTTTTTTTTTTTTTAAAAAAAAAAAAAGGTTTATTTATTTTATTTGAAAGGCAGTTAAAGAAAGGCAGAGGTGGGGGTCGGAGGAGAGGTCTTCCATCCGCTGGTTCACTCCCCAGATGGCCGTAATGGCAGGAGCTGCGTCAATCTGAAGCCAGGAGACAGGAGTCCTCTCTGGGTCTCCCACGTGATTGAGGGGCCCAAGGACTTTGGCCATCTTCTACTGCTTTCACAGGCCATAGCAGAGAGCTAAATTGCAAGTGGAGTAGCCAGGACTCAAACCAGTGCCCATAAGGGATGCCAGCACTGCAGGCAGCAGTTTTACCCACTGTGCCAAAGCACCAGCCCTTCCTCCTTTTAAATATTGTTTGTTGGTACTAAAATTCTATCACTCCAAATACTTTAAGGGATAATATCATTCATGTAAGGGTATCATACATCAGGGCTGGTGCCATGGCTCACTTGGTTAATCCTCCACCTGCAGTGCTGGCATCCCATATGGGCACCAGGTTCTAGTCCCGGTTGCTCCTCTTCCAGTCCAGCTCTCTGCTGTGGCCTGGGAATGCAGCGGAGGATGACTCAAGTGCTTGGGTCCCTGCACCCTCATGGGAGACCAGGAGGAAGCACCTGGCTCCTGGCTTTGGATCGGCACAGCGCCAGCCGTAGCGGCCATTTGGGGAGTGAACCAACGGAAGGAAGACCTTTCTTTCTCTCTCTCTCTCACTGTCTATATCTCTATCTGTCAAATAAAAAAAGAGTATCATACATCTTGGTGATACAGTAGTAACCAAAGAAGCTGTCATCTACTTACGGAGCTTCAAGGTACAGGGGCAGTAACACCTTTAGTCACCTGACCACAGTGACAGGGAAGCATCATCTCTGAAGTTTAATAAGGCAGCTGCTCAAAGATCAATCCATGTTGATAACACACTCTGCTCCTGTGTCTTTTGCTTTTAGGATAGGTACAAAAGAACAAAGGAGAAAGACTTCCAAATGTACTCTAACAAACTTAGACAAGATTCTAAACTTTTATTTGCTTTGCTTAATGTTTTGTTGTGAATTTTTTTCAGACATATGTCCTCATTTTGGGATTTTCCTAGATGCATTAGTCATAATTATCTTACTAGAAGAATTCTGAGGAGAAGAATAGAGATGCAATATATCCATCTCTCTCATCCGCAATTTGGTCTTCAGTTCTCCTCACCATTTCTTATCATGTAATTTTTTCCCTAGTAAGCACAAAGTCCTATATTTATATTTATGAAAAATAAACTCTACTTTGTATTAAGGGGTTAAAATAACCCTATCCTTATATTTCTCAAACTGGGAACTGCCAGATTGCTTGAATATGGCTTTTAAGGGATTTCATTGTTAAAGAGCCAAAAGAGTTTTCATCTTTCTTAAAGGAACAGATAATAACACTCATGTAAGGACAATGGTTCCCAGACTTTTGGATTTTATTTTTAGCCATTCTTACACTTAATTTTGAGTAAGTCTGTGGTCCCAAGAAGAAGCATTGTGTAACCAGAATGGGTAGGGAAGAAGGCACTTGGCACAAGTTATTTAATAATAATTATAGGCTTATGTCAATATGTTCACAGTCAGTACAACTATAGACACTTAGTGTTTACAAGTTCTACAAGTCCACGTCCACTAAGTAGTAGCTTTTTAAAATTGGGAATCAGCAAATGGCATTGATTTGTCTTTTTCCATGTAAGGATGTTAATAAGATAAACATGTAAGTACTATCCATCATTTCATGGGAAGGAAATCTAAAATGATATTAAGTAAGTAGGACATACTCAGACTAAAAAGGCAATTTTTTAATTGAATGAGCTTACTTTTTTGAAAAATTCACAACATTGATTTTATTTTTGTAATCTCTCCACAGACTTGAGAAAATCTAATCATTAACCTACCCTTGTCCACAAAGAAAGCTTCACCTGATATTTTTAAGAGCCATTTTAAAGTGAAGAAGTGTCTTACTCAAGAGGACAATAAATGTAACAGAAAATTTGTACAGGTCAATACTCAGAAGATGAATTTGTTTCATCACAGGGATATTAAACACTGACCATTACTAGTTGAAGAAATGCCAAAATTGGCCCAAATTCTGTTTGCTTTCTGCTCACAAATTTACTATCAAGTTAAGGACTTATCTCCCTTTTCATCTCAACAAAAGTATGTTTTATCTATCTTTTTTTTTTTGCTGATTCTTTGTAATTGTTATCAGTGGTTTTCATGGTACAACTGCAAAACTAACCCTTACAGAAACTATTTCAGCACACACATGAATTCATGCTGGCATAAGATTAATAGTTTTACTTTGGGAAGTATACACAATATAACCTCATCCTCTTCATAACAGAATTTAATGCAGGGTAGAGGGATCCTTTCTATTGTGTATTTCATTCTACAAAATAAGCATTTCTAAAAACAAAAGAATCTTTCACATTCAATTTAAAAGTATTTTCTTGATATTCATTCAAATCCAAGCCAAATTTTCTGGTAAATTTTTCTGAATATTCTGAAACCCATTTAGAAGGATCATTTTGGGCTGGAGCTGTGGCACAGTGGGTTAATGCCCTGGCCTGAAGCACCAGCATCTCATATGGGTGCCAGTTCTAGTCCCGACTGCTCTTGTTCCAATCCAGCTCTGTGCTATGGCCTGGGAAAGCAGTAGAAGATGGCCCAAGTCCTTGGGCCCTTGCACCCATGTAGGAGAGCCAGAAGAAGCTCCTGGCTCCTGGCTTCAGAACAGCACAGCTCTGGCCATTGCAGCCATCTGGAGAGTGAACCAGCAGATAGAAGACCTCTCTATGTCTCTTTGCCTCTTCTCACTCTGTGTAACTCTGACTTTCAAGTAAATAAATAAATCTTTTTTAAAAAGGGTCATTTTACATCAATTGATTTCAAATTATATGTGTGTAATGCATAGAAATCTCATTCTTCAAAAGAACTGAATATGTATAAGGATACTGAACTTCCTATGATACCCATAATTATATGCATGATTGGTAACCTCATACTCTTCTTTCTTACTAACAACACCCAGGAACTTTACCTTTTGTTTAACTGTGTTGCTCTCAACTAGGAAAACTTGAACTAATCTATTTCTCCCGGTTGTTCAAATTGATATTCCAATATGTGGTATCCAGAATATACTTTGGTACCCACTGTGTCTTAACTACTTTAGAAATTATTTGTATTAATCATCACACCTTACTATTTCTATTCTTCTCAACCCTTGACATGACTTTCTCAATTGTTGATCTTTCTCTTCCTTCTCTTTACGCAGACATGTTCCAAAGAGAACTTTGGTAATTCCCTTAATTTTCAGTACAATTAGCAAAGCTTGAAAAAAACATCTTCAAATAGAACATTTGCATCATTCAGGAGTACAGTTTCTGGCTAGCTTAGTCATCCTCTAAATATTTCTGTAGTTTTGTACTTAATCCACATAAATATGCAGAGGCTGTCTCTTCTCCCTTAACTTTAAGAAATGAATCACATACATACAATCTTATCTACCAAATTTTCAATTTAAAAAATTTAAAAAGATAACTTATTCACAGTTTTATTATTTTTCTTTTTTTGGTTCCGTACATTACCATATTCTTTTTTCTAAAATTTCATAGTAACCAGATAGTGAAAAGATGTTGCTATGTACCCATAAACCAAATGAAATGATTAGAATAGAGACTTGATCTTGGTCTTTTTCCTAGTTCATCTTGAATCATGTCATTACATGATATTTTCCAGAAATATATCTTCCCTATGGAGCCGCCTGTATCTCCTGAGAGCATGAGGGCAGTGGATATCAATATCTTTCCTTTTAACTGCATCTATAACCTAACCCACCATTATTTTGCTCCACCTCAATTGCCAAATTTTCCTCAGAAGTGTTTCTAACAAACTTTTTTCCTTTAGTGTATGTATGTATGTATGTGTGTGTATTGTGTGTGTGTATATATATATATATATATATATGTATACATATGTATATATATAATTTTTTTAATTTAAGAGACATACATACAGAAAAAGCTTCCATCCATTGCTCACTCCCCAATGCCCACAAGGGCTGTGGCTGGGCCAGGGCCAGAGTCAGAGCCAGAACCAGAAAAGGGAATGCAATCCAGATTTCCCCATGAGGAATTACTTGAGCCATCACTGCTCCCTCCTAGGGACTGTACTGGTGTGAAGCCGGAGTCAGGAACCAGAGCTGGAGATGAAATCCAGGCACCCTGATGTGGGATACAGGAATCTCAAACACTAAGCTAAACGCTCACTCCCTGCAGTCATAATTTCACAACTTCACTCATTACTCTTCTTGGTTTTACAAGTGTAATTCCTATTATCCTTTTCAATAATCCTTCCTCTTATAGATGAGAAAGTTTGAATTTTTCAAAGATTTCTTTGGCAATATTTCTTTTATTGTAGTATGCTTTCTTTGCATTGTTTAAATAAATAAATATTCTGTTATTTGAAAAAGTTGATTGCATTAAGCTTGGAGCTGGCATTGTGGCACGCTGGTAAAGCCACTGCCTGTGATGCCAGCATCTCAAACAGGCACCAGTTTGAGTCTCAGCTGCTCTACTTCTGATCCAGATCCTTTCTAATGGCCTGGAAAAAGCAGCATGAGAGGCCCCAAGTGTCTGGGCCACTGCCACCCAAGTGGGAGACCCAGAAGAAGCTACTAGCACCTGGCTTTGACCTGGCCCAGCCCTGGCTGTTGCAGCCATCTGAAGAGTGAACCAGCAGATAGATGGAAGATCTCTCTCTCTCTCTTTCTCTCTCTCTCTCTCTCTCTCTCACACACACAATAAATAAATAAATTTTTCAAAAAAAATTACACTAAGCACTCATTTTTAGTTGTCTTATACTGAATAGCATGCCCAGTCGTTAATCAGCCTTGCTGAAATTGTGTTCTTTATCAGTTGGTAGTTGCATGATGTCCCCATTCCAGGTTTGCCTTCCCCATTGCCTTCAATTCAGCCCACACATCTAACTAAAGTGATAGTGTAAAGGCTTCATGAATCAGATGCTTTCTAAAATCCTGCAAGTTTTGCTTGGAAATCACTGAATCCAAATATGGAAAAAACAGTAAATACAGTTTACTATAAAGTTAATTTTAGCACAATGTACATACAACAAGTTATACTGACTTGAGATTCTGTTTCAGTGGTAAAGTTTGTTCTACGAAGGCATGGTGGTAAATATTGTGAATTCAACAGTGAACAGAAAGATATTAATGTCCAGTTCCCTTCTTATTTTTTAGTTTCATATCTTCCTTTAGCAACCATGAAAGAATCCGTGCTTGAATGGTCCTATTTTATTTTTCCTCCCATTAACTATTTTGGCATTTACTGATAACTTTTTTTAATTTTTTTAATGTTAGAGGCAGCAAGTGACAAAGAGAGGTCCCAACTGCTGCTTTGTTCTCCAATTGCCCACAACCGCTGGGGCTGAATGGAGGCTGGCACCAGGATCCAGGGATGCAATCTAGGTCACCCATGTGGGTGGCAGGAATGCGACAATGCCTTCTGGGGTCTGCACTGGCAGAAAGCAAGTCAAGAGCCAGAAACAGAAGTCAAACCCAGGAATTCTGACATGGGATGCAGGTATCTTAACCAGCAGGCTAGACATCCACTCCCACAAATCACCTTCTAGTGGTTCTCCTAACTCATTCACGTCTGCACTGAGAATTCCCTTTTATGTGTTTAATTATTTCATTTATATTTAAAGAAATTGTTATTTCTATATCTGTAATGTGTGTAGGTTTAACTTTACAATGAACACCTTACCATATGCCAGGGACTGAAGCACTTTTCTAGAATCATGGACCAAAATAAACTTCTACTATTTATAAATTACCTCGCTCTGGTATCCAGTCACAGCAAAAGAAAATGGACTAAAACAGGAAGCACTGAGAGCTGGAATAGACTGACTTCTTTCTTACTGCCTGAAACATTAGAACTCCATGCTTGCTTGCCTGTGGTCTAGGACTTACAGCAGTGGCCCCCAAGGTTCTCCGGCCTTTGACAGTGAACTGAAAGTTGCACATTAGCTTACTTGGTTTTGAGGCCTTTAGATTGGACTGTCATGCAACTGTCATCTCCAGGTCTCCATGTTTCAGATGTTCTGTCATAGGAGTCCTCAGCCACCTTAATGCCAATTCCCTGGGCGAATCCTCTCTCATGTATCTATGTACCTACCTTACTAGTTTTGTCTCTCTGGAGAACCCCAACACAATGATCTTCTTTTCTTAATATGTTAAAATATGTTTACTACAACAATTGCCATTTTAACCATTTTTAGTTTATGGTTTGGTGGTATTAAGTACCTTTACATTGTTGTGCAATTATCAGTGTACCTCCAGAACATGTTCAACAACCCAAACTGAAATTCTATGTCCTTTAAAACACTATTTTACTTTCCATCTCTATAAATCTGACTATTTTAGGTCCCTCATATAAGTAGAATCATGCAACATCTGTACTTTTGTGACTGGCTAAATAATAGCAAATTTCACAATAGCTAAAAGATGTCCATCAATAGGTGAGTGGATAAACAAAATATGGTTTATGCATATGGCAAAATATTATTAAGTCTTAAAAATGAATTATGCTACATGCTACAAAATGGATGAATCTGGAACACAGTATTTTTTCAAGACCCAATGTTTCACTAAGGTCAAGAAAATCAGCTTTGAGGCTTAAAGTAGATCACGATCTGTTTTAGAACAAGTTGTTTACTTTTCCATCAAAGGAATAAATAAGACCAAATGGCTTAAACTTAGTGAAGCAAATCACAATGTTTCCACTTAATCTTCACAAAAATATTATTTCTGCTTCACAAATTTATTGGTTAGATAAGTAATATTTTTAAACTGATATTAAAAAAAGATCTGTTACAGCTAGCATTAAAAAGTACGTGTGCCACTGAAGTCTGAAGTGTGAAGTCCACTGAAGACTGAACCAATGGATACTGGGAAGAAGAGAGAGTGGTAGAGAGAGTGGGCAGGAAGCAGCTATGTCATTAATTTCTTTCTCTAGGCTTCGGCTCAGAGTCAAAGTTATCCTACATAAACTCAGTGGAACAGCTAGGGCAGAAGCCTTTTGCTAGCATTACTCTATCCATTTAAGCAAGCTGAGAGTACTTTAAAGTTACTTGGAAAAGAAATTAAAAGGTAAGCTCATTTTGATGGAACAAACTGAGATCCAATGTTTTCATAATATGCATTTTCATTGGACTTTGTGAAGACCCCTCCTGTAAATTATGAAAATTATATTGGAAGCATATACTTTACATACAAACCACAGTGCCTATGGTGAGTAGGAAAAAGGGAAAAAATAGTAATGCAACATAAAAAAATAAAAGAAGGATATATACAGACTGATTATTAAAATGCACCCTAAATATTAGAATATAATCAACTCACTTCTGAAGTAAATTGTATAAATACACATATTACTAAAATGGATTAAATTTCAGTTTTATTTATGTTTATTTTAATTTACACATATGGGTCTGCAAAGTTAAGAGGTTTATATTATTTGCCATCTGAGATTAGTGTGACTAAATATTTGACTATGCTAAATTTTGTAACTAAATATTTGTGATAATTGATATTATTGAGGTTTTAAAACTAAAATAAGGGGCCAGAGTTGTGGTGCAGCAGGTTAAGCCACCACCTGTGACACCAGCATCCCATATGAGTGCAGGTTTGAATCCCAATTATTCCACTTCTGATCCAGCTCCCTGCTAACACATCTGCGAGAGTAGCATAAGATGGTCCAAGTGGTTGAGACCCAGATGGAGTTCAGCCATTTGGTAAGTGAACCAGCAGATAGATGCTCTCTCTCTCCCTCTCTCTCTCCCTCTCCCTCTCCCTCTCCCTCCCCCCTCATCTCCAAACTTCAGGTTCCTCACTCATAAAACAGGAATAATATGATTCCCCAGGCCAAGACTAAGGAGTTAACAAATGCTCAGTAACAAACATAACATATTATAATAAAGTATTTTTTAAATCAAAATAAATACAAAAAATCAGAATAAAAAAAAGATCAAAATTCTAAATAAAGACAGAATCAGTATTACTGATTTTTCTTTTTGCCTCAGGCCTGAATATGGCTCAGCTACATAACACTTCTTACTTCATGAGTTACTATAGGGATTACATGAGATGATTTCACAATTCAGCAAACTCTCTGCCAGGCAAAAAGTGCCAGACATTGTTCTAGGCACTTAGATATTTTAGCAAATCAAATAAATAAATAAAAAATAAATAAATAAATAAATTTCCATGCTAAAGATTGCAGTATAGCAAAGGGAGTGGACAATAAATAAAATAATAAATATACATATAATATTATATGTAAATTATATAAATTTAATTATATAAATTATAATTTAAATTAGAAGATGGTGAATCCTAAGAACAACAAAAATATAGTGTATTATTTTGTGAACCATGTGGATGTTAAAATTTTTAATGAATTGGAGTAGAACCTCACTGAGAAGGAGACACTTGAAGGAACTAGGGAAGTTAGCCACAAAGATATATGAGAATACTTCAAAATGTCTGTAGAAAAATTAAATAAAAAGATAAGTTTAGAGGTGAGCACTGGCCTAGTGGTTAAGATATCAGTTAAGAAGTTCACATCCCACATCAGAGTACTAGGTCTAATACCCTGTTCCAGCTCCTGACCCCTGCTTCCTACATGTATAATAACTGCATTAGTAGCATCTTAACAAGTAAAAAATATAGTCTACTGAATTATGTAATCCTTCAAGACAGCAAAGCAAGGAAGAAAAAATTAGAAAGAAAGGGAAGACCCAGCAAAAGAGACTAAGAAGAGTGATCAATATGATTAAAAAGAGAAAAAAAAAACCCAATCATAACAAGTACATCATGTAAACCAAGAAAAGAAAGTGAAACAAAGGGAGCCATGTACCATCTACTGCCAAATGTGAATTATTACGAGGCTGAGCACTGACCTCTGGATTTCACAATGTATTAGCGTTGCTAATAGCATTAGCAACTTTGGCAAGTTTGGTAGAGTGGTGAGCACAAAAGCTTGATTGGTATGGGTTTTGAGAGAGATTAGGAATGAAGGAGTTGAGGCAACTTTTGAAGAATTCTGCTGAACAGGGAAAACCAAGAAATAAGGTGATAACTAATTCTTGGAAGAGTAGAATCCTAAGAAAGTTGGGTGGCTTTTTAAGTGAGAAAAAATAACTATATTTTTGCATATTGATAGTAAAGAGGAAATAATTAATGATCTTAGAAACAGGAGGAGAATTACGCAGTGATGTCCTTAAGAAGGCAAGAGAAGCTAGGATCTAGTGCATAAAAGGAAACAGTAGCTTTACACAGAAGTATGGACATTATATTCATGGTAACAAGGTGGAAGTGGGCATATGTAGATGCAGATGCCTACAGTTGAAAAGATGCAATCATGAGAGTATCAGATGGTCTTTGCTGACTGCTTATGTTTTCCTAGTAAAGAAAGAAACATGGTCTTAAGCTAAGACATGTAGAAGGTTTGCGGACAGAAGGAAAGGTATAAAAATATCCAAGGGAATAAGAAAGCAAGCAGAATTAAGCTGCACACTTATGACTGCCCAGTAGCAAAGAAGACCAATTTAGGATCTATGTAATGAATTTGGTTCATGATCAGCTGGTGTGGCTGAGTTATAAAGAGTGGAAATTTAAACTTGGTTTTGCCAAATGAGACAATGAAAGGAAAGCACGCAGCAAAAGAACAATGTTTACATGACCCATGAGGCCCTATATGATCTGAATCTGCTCTCCCAGTAGATCTGCTGCTCCAGTGCCACACTGGCCTGGTCATCTCTTTTTTTTTTTTTTTTTTCTTTCTTTTTTTTTTCTTTTTACTTGACAGAGTTAGACAGTGAGAGAGAGGGACAGAGAGAAAGGTCTTCCTTCCATTGGTTCACCCCCAAAATGGCTGCTACGGCCGGCCGGCTCACTGTGCCGATCCGAAGCCAAGATCCAGGTGCTTCCTCCTGGTCTCCCATGCGGGTACAGGGCCCAAGAAGCTGGGCCATCCTCCACTGCCTTCCCGGGCCACGGCAGAGAGCTGGACTGGAAAAGGAGCAACCGGGACTAGAACTCAGTGTCCATATGGAATGCCTGCACCTCAGGCAGAGGATTAACCAAGCGAGCTCCGGCACCGGCCCCTGGTCATCTTTTGTTCTTGTAAGCCCTGTCACTCTAAGTCCTTTGTACATGTTATTTCTCTTAACTTCAATCTTCCTCTGTTACTAGTTCTTTGTAACTTCCGGAACTCAGCTCTCAAGTTCCATTCTCAGAAAGGCTTCCCCAACTACCTTCATGCCTTATCATATTATCTTCATTTATTTTCAGGATTTGTTAGTATACTTGAAGCATATTCAGTTTTCCTCTTGCTTGTTGTATGCCATTTCCTCGATATTAACATACAAGAAGATTTCACAAGGTTCATGGAAAATGGAATTTAAACACATTTACTTTGGTGCAAAAAATTTTGAAATCCATATATAGTTTTTCATAACATTAATTTCATAAAACTTTGTGATGATCCCCCTGTGCATGCATTTCCCCTTTTTTTGCACAAAAATAAACTCATTTTAATATGATTTTTCATGAATATTTTGAAATTCCCTCAGATAAACTCCATGAGAACAAGTATCTCAACAAAAATGTTCATGGCTGGCTCCAAAACCCCTAAAACAATGCTTGGAGTCTATTAGTCTAAGCTAAATGTTTGTTGGATGAATATATTATTTTTTCTCAAGAATATGATCATGATATCCTTGGGGAAACAGAATTACACACAACAGAATTAATATTTCTCAAGCTTCACAGCTCACCCAGGAATTCTTACATGGCATCTGGTCAGGACACCATGAGTCTGATCAGGAAATTCATGGTTCTCCCATGAATCCTTGCAATTGAACACACTGTATTCAGAACTTGTTTTATGCAACTTTATAAGAGTATTATAAGAGAATATTTAATGTACTACCCCCTACCTTGCCCCCATCTAAGCAAATAAAAACTATATAAACATTTATAGCTATATTCAATATTGTAGAGCTCAGAGCTTCCTGCTCCAAGGTAGGTAAAAGCAACTCAAAAATTTCAATTAAAAAATCTATTTCATTCCAGAATATTGTTCTGACAGATTTTTTATGTCTTTGTTTAACCATTTTCCTGTTCTCAGCTTCCAGCTCAAAAATTCTAGCATTTCCCTGATGTGTTAATTTTAGCTGCAAACACCTAATCAGACTTTTAAAGATAATTTGTAGGTTGGCTAACTTTCAGGAAGAAATACAAGTGGTGTTTTCAACAAGCCGGCAGGATGTCTCCAATTATAAAGATGGAGGAAATAAAAACAACAGGACGGTATGATCCATTGAGAGACAGATTGCATTTTATAGGAAAAGATGTAACTTCATTTAGCTTTGGTCTTTATGTCTTGCAAATGTGCTCAACACAGCTACATCCCATGGGTCTCAGCGTCAATATTTATGTGCTAGATACTTCATCGCCTCATAAACCACGAGGTAACAGTATTTTTTACTCTCTGGAAAAAATGTGTTAGACCAGGCAGTTGCCAGCAGCTCCACTTCTCAGGCACATTTTTATGCATTGACCCTCAAGAAGACAGAAAGCTAGATAAGCAAGGCACTTTGATGTTTTTCATCTTGTCTTTTGAACTAGATATTAATGATTTTCAACTTTTGTTAAATATGATTCAACTTCAATGAAAAAAAATTCAATTGTGGAAAACTTAAAGGTAAGGGTTTGGAGTCTTTTGTTTTGTTTTGTTTTAACATAAATTTCAAAAGTCCTTGGGGAAAATCCTAGTACTTTAAATAGCAAATTCAGATTTGAAGTTGATGTTCTTCCAAACAGGAATAGAAAAAAAAAAATTCTAAACAAAGGATCCCTAAAAGACTTCAAAAATATATGAAAAACATCACAATCACTCTTCAGAAATAGTGATTATGTCTCAAGGGAGAAGTAGTTCACCTCACGAAGACCAGTCTCATGCAGTGTTCCAGGTTTAAGCTTCTGTTCCCAAGCGCTCAGAGGGCTCTGAATACTTAAATATCTTCCATTAAGTTACTTTTTCTGCCTATCTTCTGGTTTCTGCTCCAACACACTTGACTGAATCAGTATTTTTCATCTACATTACATTAGAGAGCAAAGTCCAAGAACCTGACTTGTTGAGCTCATCGATGTGGAAGGTGGTCTTGTATTCTACAAACCAAACCACATCTCTTAAAAAGCAAACTTTCCCACATTGCATTCTATGGGATTACATGTATGGGATATTTCTCTCTCCCCCCCATATTCCTTCTTCCTTCTCTACCTCCCTTGTCTTTTTTTCTCACACATATACACATATGCCAGTATTTCCAAAAGTTCATGGAAAATGGAATTTAAAAAATAAGCTTATTTTGGCACAAAAAAATAAAATCTGTGCATAGTTTCTTCATAATAAATATTTTTCATTAACTTTGTGAACAACCCGCAAATATCTGAAAGATGGAAACTTAAAAACAAAGTAAGTTTATTTACTAGAAGATTTTTCAATTCATATGTTAACATGCAAAGGGATACAGAATGTAATGATATCCAATATCCTTCATCACAACTCATTTAAGGAATATCCTTTCCTGCAACAAAAATGACTTACTGGGTTCTACTCTGTGACCTCTGTTAGGTTTTAACACGTACATAGTAAAATTAGTAAGACAGATTTCTTGCCCTAAAAAAGCTTATAATTCAGTGAGCACTTCACATTCTCTGTAACCACTCTCCAAAAAGATAGCCACTAGCCGCATATGACTAAGTTTGGTTAAGTAAACAAATAACAATAAAAATTTTCAGTTGAGGCAGGCAGGCAGGCATTTAGCCTAGCAGTTAGGACATTTCTGGGGATGCCACATCACATGTCAAAAGTGCCTGGGTTCAGGCCCAGCTCCACTCCTACCTCTAGCTTCCTGCTGACACATATTCTAGGAGGTATTGGGTGATGGCTCAAGTGGTTGTGTTCCTGCCATTTATGCAGGAGATGTGGATTGAGCTCCAGTTCCTGGTTTCATTCTGGTCCAACACTGGTTATCACAGGCATTTGAGGAACACATGGGAACATTATCTGTCTCTCTTTATCTCTCTCCTTCCCTCTCCTCTCCCAAATTAATTAATTTGCTTTTTAAAAATTATCAGTCTGGGGATGATATATGGCCTAGTGGTTAAGATTCTGGTTGGGGAACATGAATTTCACATCATAGTGCTTGGGTTTGAGACCCAGTACTGCTCCCAATTCAAGTTTCATGCTAATGTGCACCCTGGTAGTTAGCAGGTGATAGGTCAAATACTTAGGTCTCTGTCACCCACATGGAAAATCTGTATTGAGTTTCTGACTCCCAGCTTTGGTCTGGCCCAGCCCTAGATTTTGTAGGCATTTAAGAAGTGAACCAACAGATAGGCTCTCTCTCTCTCTCTCTCTCTCTTTTTCTCTGTCTCTCTGTCTCTCCCCTGCCATGTTAATATCTCAAATATAAAATATAAAAATCTCAGTTTCTCAGTTTTGCTAATCACACTTCAAGTTATAGCTAGTGGTTGCTACATTGTATGGTGCAAATATAGAACATTTCCATCACTGAAGTGTATTATTGAACAAAACTTCTCTAAAGCTTCATATTATTTTCATTAATTATATATTAATAAACATTGACTTTTTATCTTTTATATAAATTTCCTCTCAAAGAGTAAGGACATTTTCAGATCCCATCCACCTACATGCATCCTCTTACTGCAGTTAATAAATTAACTCATGATAGGTCAGAATTATCCCTTGCTACATTACTACTTTATTTTGTTAAGAGGTTGTTTCTGGACACATTCAGTTAGCTACCTAAGTTCAAGAGTGCAGACATGAGTTAGTGATCATATCATGTTAAACCAACAATGGAGTGACTCTGAAATCAAGAGATTTTAAAATATGAACAAGCACCTAAAATTATTTAATTCATCACAATTTTAGAAATGTAGAAGCCAAAATTCAGAGATAGAAAGAACAACTGGTTTACAGAGTTCCCTTGAACTCACTTAGGTCAAGTATATTGGCTATATACAACTTCCTTGGCCTTAAATATTGTCCCGTCAGAAGGAACAAATTTTTGACAGGGCACATTGCCAGCTAACAAGTGCAGCTTTACAAAGAAGGAAGTTTCTACTGAAATTCCTATGCTAATGCTATGAAAATGGAACTCTTCTCCATGAAATTATTATGATAGGCATTAAATCCAGCCGACGCACCATGCTGATCTGATGGCAGGAGCCAGGTGCTTCTCCTGGTCTCCCATAGGGTGCAGGGCCCAAGCACTTGGGCCATTCTCCACTGCACTCCCTGGCCACAGCAGAGAGCTGGCGTGGAAGAGGGGCAACCGGGACAGACTCCGGCGCCCCAACCGGGACTAGAACCCGGTGTGCCGGCGCCACAAGGCGGAGGATTAGCCTACTGAGCCTCGGCGCCGGCCTGATGTACTTTCTATCACATCACAGCTATCTCCCTTAGAAAATATGGTAAAATCACTCCCATTGAGCAAATGGTTTATACACATCCCCAAATGAGTTTTTGAAAGACAAAGCATGTGAAATAACCAGGTATCTACTTATATTTAATATATCATCAGTATATAAGTAATTCTGGCAGCTTCTCATAGTGGTCAGACCTTTAAATCATCTTGGGATCATTTCCCTTCCCATATGAGTCCAGAAACTTCCTATCTGTAATTAATTTTGTCTTCAGGAGACAAAAATAACATGTAACAATTCCGTCTTACAAGAAAGGGAAAGTCTTCTGAAGGCTTCTATCATTATATCCAAGACTAAAGAGATGAATAAAAGTTCCTTTTTTTTTATCTACAAAACTCATGAAAAGTATAGTTCTCTTAGATGGATAAGCTTTAAAAAGAAGCAAAATAGTCAGCAAATTTGACTCAATTTTTTGGCAAATGGTGTCTTTCACCTTACTAATGCCATGTAAGTATGCTACATTCTCTGGATAGTTGCAATCATGTGTTCTGTTCATCAAGATTATTAGAAATAACTGTCTAGATAAATTACAAACAGCAGGATAGTCCAAATGGGCACATTTGGAAACCAAACCACATACATTCAAAAATGCAGAACTAGTACTCAGGACTTGAAAATGGAATATCAACAATTATCAAAAAAATTTTTTTAACCTCAAATCAGACACCTGAACATAACTGAGTTTTATGCAACACTTGAGACTATTGGCCGGGGGTCAGTGCTGTGGTGCAGTGGGTTAAAGCCCTGGCCTGAAGCGTGAGCAAACCATATGGGTGCCAGTTCTAGTCTCAGCTACACCTCTTCCGATCCAGCTCTCTGCTATGGCATGAGAACACAGTAGAAGATGGCCCAAGTTCTTGGGCCTCTGCACCCATGTGGGAGACCCAGAAGAAGCTCCTGGCTCCTGGCTTCAGATTGGTGCAGCTCCAGCCGTTGAGGCCATCTGGGGAGTGAACTAGTGGTTGGAAGACCTCTCTCTCTGTCTCTACCTCTCTCTGTAACTCTGTCTTTCAAAAAAATAAAACAAATCTTTAAAAAGATGACTATTGGTTAGTAAATACTATGGTAATTTTTAAAAGGTCACAGCATCTTTAATGCAGAAGAAAGAGGTAAGAGGCCCTTTTCCACACAACAAGGCTACAGACTAAGTTAGAGAATTTATTAACCAACCTTGCAGCCTCAAGACGGAAGCAGCTTATGATTTTGGAATACGTGCCCATCTGTGTTCCCCTCATTATCCAAGCCATCAAAAGGAGGAAGCTCTGCTCTCATCCAGTTTATAAACTCGTTCTTTTGTGGAGAGAAAAAAATCAGGAAAATCAAAGAAAACATACAAATAAAAAATTCAATAGTCTCAATTGGCCTAATTCCATCACAAGATTGAGATCTAATAATACACTATTTTTAAAGTTCTAGGATTGGTACAGATACTCCAAGATCACAAAGATCAGAGAATGGCTAATAAAATGAGCTCTGGACATCAGATACCCAGTGATTTTTTTCCTGACTCTGAGATTTCTACATCTTTCTTACAGATATATGAAGCCACTGGAAGCATAGACAGACTCATAAAACTCTATGGTGAACTTCATGCTCTTTCTCCCTTCCAACATACTGGAATGGAAATGACTACAGCAGCCATGGAAGTGGCATATGACATTAGCAGATGCTGAAATAGGACCCTAAATAATGGCAGAGCCTCCACCAACATCAGTTCCTAAATGATGACAAGAAGAAGAGCTGCAGGCACAAGAAAAAAGGTTTGATTATTCCAAACCCTTTTATTTGCAGGTCTACTTGTAACAGCAGTCAGCATTATCCTAACAAATACTCCCATTTGCACGTGTCACTGTATTTTGGAGAATGCTTTGTAAGCTCTCTAAGACTTATGTGTGACCTTTTAGATGTTTTCCAATTCTTCACTGAAAGTTTTGTAATGTCTGAAATAGTAAAGTTTGCTTTTACCTGTGATGTGTCATGGGGAACAATAAAGAGTGTAGGATCAGAGCATGACTGGAATTTTATTGATGACCCAAGGCAAAATAAAATTCAGCCTGCTCTTTTGCAGCATTATTAGATCTGCTGCTCTTTCAGCAGTAAAATCTTGTTTTGTCAGCAGCTACTGAGTGCAGATACGACTCAGAGGACACATAAAAGTATACAAGGAAGGTAACTAGCTATTATGTTTAGAAAACTCTTTTTTCCGCAACTTACGTACACTCTAACATTTCATATTTTAAACAATCAAAATCACCTTCAGAATGCAGGGTTAAAAAACATTGTGATCTTCTATTTATATCTTAATTGCATGAGACAGAAAAAAGTTCACTGGGACATACAGAGAACCATAACTGTAGACATGGAAAGGAACTTAAAGATCATTCACACATCATCTTAATTCTATGGAAGAAAAAAGTGACATCCAGGAGGATTAGGATTATGTAAATAACATGGTCTCATTACAACAGTTAAGTTTTCAGTGTACTGTTTATTTTTTTTTTAAGAAAAAGAATATGTATTTATTTGAAAGGCAGTTTCAGAGAGGGAAGGAGAAACAGAGAGAGAGTGAGAATTCTTCCATCTGCTGTTTCACTCCCCCAAATGGCTACAACAACCAGGGCTGGGCCAGGCCGAAGTCAGGAGCCTAGAACTCCAGCTGGGTCTCTTCATGGGAGCAGCGGCCCAAGAATTGGGCCATCTTCCACTGTTTTCCCAGGCATATTAGCAGGGATACTGGATTAGAAGTGGAGCAGCCAGGACTCAATCAGTGCTTTTATCGGATACTGACAACTCACATGATGGCTATGGAATCTTGTTTTTGTGACTATTCTCCAATTTTCCTTTAAACAATGACATTATGATATCAAGAACTATTACATAACATTGAGTTAGCAAGAGTCACAGCTCTGAGACCCACCAGTATCTTGTACATAGATGGTATTTCATAAATGTTGACTGGTTGAGGTTAAGAACCTCTAATTTCACAGCCTTTACTACAGTCTCATAAGCCAATTATATAAGATCCCCATAAAAATGCTTTCAAATGACAGAGAAAAATTAAATATTAAACATTTCTCAAGCATCACATTTTAGAAATATAACATAAACTAATCACAACATATATTTTGAGCATATATAAAGTACTTTAGGATCTAGTCATGACAAAATCATAGGAATTGTGCTTATTCTTATAATAAAAATGAATAGATGTGAACAGAGTACTTAAAGCACTAGCTAACGTATTGTTTAGGCTTCATTCTTTGAGGGAAACAAACACAAGCACTGTGCATTCAGTCTAACAGTTACAATGCCACTTTGGACATATGCTTCCCATATCAGAGTACCTGAATTTGAGTCTCAGCTCTGCTACCAATTCTAATTTCCAAATAAGCACACCTTGGGAGGCAACAAATGATGGTTCAATTACTTGGGTTCTCTCCACTCATATGGGAGACTAGGATTTAGTTCACAGCTCCTGGTGGACACTTAGGGAATGGGCCAGCAGATAAGAAGCACTCTGTTGCCAGCACCGCAGCTCACTTGGCTAATCCTCCACCTGCGGTGCTGGCACCCCAGGTTCTAGTCCCGGTTGGGGGGCCAGATTCTGTCCCTGTTGCTCCTCTTCCTCACAGCTCTCTGCTGTGGCCTGGGAATGCAGTGGAGGATGGCCCAAGTGCTTGGGCCCTGCCCCTGCATGGGAGACCAGGAGAAGTACCTGGCTCCTGGTTTTGGATCTGTGCAGCACACTGGCCGTAGCGACCATTTTGGGGGTGAACCAACGGAAGGAAGACCTTTCTCTCTCTCTCTCTCTCTCTCTCTCTCTCTCTCTCTCACTGTCTAACTCTGCCTGTCAAAAAAAAAAAAAAAAAGCAGCACTCTGTCTGCCTCTCTCTCTCCCTCTCTTCCTCCCTCTGTATCTTTATCTCACTACTTCTTAGGTAAAGTAAATACAGAAAAGTATTGAAAGAAAGAGAAAGAGAGAGAGGGAGAGAGAGAGAAGGAAGGGAGGGAGGGAACAAGGGAAGGAGGGAGGGAGGGAAAAAGAAGAACACATCAGATGAGTTTTGCATTTGTTTCAGTATTCAACCTTCCCAAACTGCAGCTGTGAAGACCAAATAAAGACTTCATTTTTGTGGCAAAGGAAACAAAACATAGAGATCCAATTAAACAGAAGACAGAAGACAACAGAATGTTACTGAAAGTGCTGAAAAGAAAAAAAAAATCTTTAAAGTGCTAAAAACCAAAAACGTACAACTCTTTATCACAAGAAAATATTGATATATTTGCAAGGTATCTTCAAAATGAAGAGATAAGTAGATTGTCAGAGAAATAAAAACATAAAATTTGTTTTATTAGCCATGAACTACAAGAAATAGTCTTAAACGAGGCTTAATGGCATCAGGAAAAGCATGCATCTACAGCAGAAGTCAGAAAATTATGGACTATGACCCATATCTAGCTAACTAACAGTTTTTGTGTGGTTTATGAGCTAAGATGGTTTTCATATATTTAAACGATCAGAACAATTAAACAAATATTATGTTTAAAATTACATGAAATTCAAACTTTACAAAAATTATTGACAATACAAATTTTAATGTTCATAAGTAAAGTCTTATTGGAATCTAATCATGATCATTTGTTTACAAAGATCTGTGGTTTCTTTTGCTCTACACAGGTATAGTTGTCACTGTGACAGAGACTCTATTTTTCACAAATCCTAAAATATTTACCTACTGACTCTTTCCCAAAAAAAGATACAGAATGGATACTGAAAATAGTAAATACGTGGAAAGATATTTTTAAGTACATCTTCTCTTTATTATTCATTTTTAACTAGCTTTTAACAGATTCAATGTGGTTTGTAGATATAATTCTAATAACATATTGATATTCTCTTCCTCCCTCCCTCATCCTTTCTACTTCATCCTCTTCTTTCTTCCTTTCTTTTTGTAGTTTTTGCTCTCCTCATTTTTTAATTTGTATAAAAGAATAGAGCAAAAATAATGGTAGTAGACTTGGTTCTAAACATGTCACAGTAGAAAATATGACAACTACAGGAGAAATAAAGGAAAGAGAATAGAAAGAAGTATATTGTTGGAAGTATGATTCTGACATCATACGTGAAGTGATAGGTCTTAATTAAGATTATATTACAATACCACACACTGGTTAGCTTAAATAAAAAACACTTGTGTCTCACAGTGTCAGAGGCTGGGAAATCCCACATGATGGTTCTGGCCAATTTAGTTCTTGATGAGGGCCTTCATCCTTGTTTACACATAGACGCCTTCTCGCTTTATCCTCACATGACCTCTCCTGCTGATTCACACTCTAAATCCAGAACGAGCAGGACTGAGCCAAAGTCAAAGCCAGGGGCCAGGAACTCAATCCAGGACTTCTACATCAGTAGCAAGAATCAAATTATTTGAGTTATCATCACTACCCCCAATGGTCCACAAAGCAAAGCTACAATCAGGAGCCAGAGATGAGTATCAACCCAAATACTCCAATGTGGGTCACAGGTGTCTTAACCACGAGGCTAAACACATACTCCTACATATATTTTAAAGAGAAATAGATACATCCACAATTTCAATTAAAGGTTTCAAAACTTTTCTCTCAATAATTGATAGAATAAGTAGAAAGAAAATCAGTAAGCATCTACAAGACTGAATAACTATGAACTGACAACCAAAAAATACTTAAATAATAAAAGATTACACATATTCTTTTCAAGAATAGATGATATATTCACCAAGACAGACCATATGCTGAGCCATAAATCATGTTGCAATAATTTAAGGATTGAAAAAATAAAGTTAATGTTGATTTCTTTGCTTGTCAAAAAGAAAATATTTTTGCAAGAAAACTCTCTCAAAGCATAATAAAGCCTGCATCATACTACATAAAGACAAAATTCAGCTTAAAATTATTTTTCAAATGGATTTTAAAGATTAGTGTTCCATTTTCATCTCCCAGGTTATTTTACAAACCACATGCTATCACGTAATGTCTATTTTAAAAAAAAAGCCTCTCAGTGAGGGACATGATTTTAACCCATAAATCAAAGATAAGTGATCAAAATTCAAATGCTCTGAAAATCAGTAGCAAATATTGTGCTCATGTTGTATTAAATGCAATAACCATTAAAAACTCCTAGCATATTCTTTGAAACCATTGAAATGGTTTAGTAAAATCATATCAGCCATCTCAAAGTAAAGAAGGATACTGGTAAGGCAAATTCCTTTCTAATTCAAATATGATTTATGAGTGTAACTCAAGGTTGTTTTTCATGTTGTACATAGAGCTCTGTGGACAATATTTCTGTTTAAGGGAGATAACAGTCTATCAAAATGAACCATGTCAGGTTATGACATGAATACATATAAGGTTATTTAGGCATACAATTCTATCTCCATCACTCCAGTGATGATATCATGCTACTAACTTATTTCTTTAAGTACATATGGTTAGGTTGGGCTTGATTCTTGCTTTTATTTCAATGTAGAACCTTCTATTATTGACAGCTGGTCATAGACTGAGATAAGAGAGTGAAAGATTGGTCTTGGGTGTTCAAGATCAGAGTTAGAGGTGTTGAATAGGTATTGATTACCGAGATATTCATATGCAGCTGTTAATTGTCCCTAAAAACCACAAAAAGAACAAGAGAATTGAACAGTTAAAGACACTGGCACAATCTAGGAAGGTATTTGGGAACAATGACTAAATTAAGGCTGATCAGAGCCCAGAAAGCCTAATAGGTAAGAGAGATTTGGCAATTGCTACAGAATGAAAGAAAGTGAAAGACAAAATCCTCTATCCATCATTTTCATGTAACCAGAGATCAAAAATAGAAAGTAAGTCACAGGTATGTAGTGAGGAACTTAGGATTCTAGGTCAGAAATTGAGCGTAAAGTTACATAAGAGTAGAGGGGAGTCAGAAATCATTGAGTAAGCATTCCTGACTGTACAGAGGGGAACCAAGCTCATTACAGAGTTAAATAGAAACCTTTTACAGTTAAAGGCAAAACCAATGAATTACAGTCACTCCCTCAGCATTCTCTTGAGGTTTAAAATTTGGAAGTTAGGCTTAGTCTTCTCTGAGGCCTCTGTAAGCACTAAAAAAAAATCTATGATCTGTAGAAAGTGGATCCATTTAATGTTAAATACACAAAACAGATTGACAATAGGATATACTTTTTTGTGGATTAATCACTGTGGCTAAAACATGAGGTTTTAAAGGAAAATGGAAGACAGCTAATTAAGAATTGAGAAACCATAACTTAAACTGAATGATTTTTGGAGTAATCCACAAGTTCTGAATCATAAGGCACTTGAATTCAGAGGTATTTGACAAATTTCAAATTCATAACCATTTGTTTATCATATTTCCAG
Organism: Sylvilagus floridanus; assembly: GCA_949820135.1. Lineage (NCBI taxonomy): Eukaryota > Metazoa > Chordata > Mammalia > Lagomorpha > Leporidae > Sylvilagus > Sylvilagus floridanus. The sequence continues at coordinate 18,022,078 of OX463245.1, read as the reverse complement.
AGTCTATAGTGCAGTAAAGGTTGGCAATGCAGCATTATATAGGAATGCACTATTTATATACCATTCATGAAATGATGTTACAGAATAAAAAATTTTAAGAATTATCTTTCATCATTTTAAAACGTATGAGAATGTATTGCCAGAAAGGCACTTGGGCAACACCAGTAGGGTGAAAGGAACACAATACTCCATCTCCCTGGTCACAAGTGACTGGCCCCAATTTCCAGTCACTCATATTTTTGAGACTATAATTCTCCATTGGAGAATATCTTAATAGTTATGAATGGCTTGTTTTCAATATAAATACCTAATGTTTTTTTCTATCAGATTAGTTCATTATAGAATAATGTACATCAATTTCATGCATAATTTGCATTTTTATAGCTGAAACATCAAGTAGAAACATTATCATTAAATGTTGATTCATGAAGCAAAAAAAATCATTTTTAATTCAAGTTTAGGCCCATGTTTATGGAACTAGTAGGAGCTGTGAATCCTGCAGAGGTATCAGACTGCTTCCCCAAGGGGACTTCTCTTTCATACCTAACTCTCCACTCCTGCTTGGTGAGTAGCTGTTTGCACCAGAGTTTCTGGACATGGAAAGTCTTTCTTTTCCTTATGAAAAGAGAGGCTGTACTCTATAACAGTATTTGGCAAACCATGACTACAAGCCGCCTGCCTCCCAGAGCCTACTCTGGTACAGCTCTCAAATTAAGACTGAGTATTACATTTTCTTTAATGATTGAGGAAAAGAGAGAAATTTTAAGAATAAGACTTGAGGGGCCAGTTCTGTGGCATTGTGAGTAAAGCCGCCGCTTGCAGTGCTGCTATCCCATATGGGCACCAATTCATGTCCCAGTTTCTCCACTTCTGATCCAACTCTCTGCTATGGCCTGGGAAAGTAGTAGAAGATGGCCCAAGTCAATAGGCCCCTGCACCAGCGTGGGAGACCTGGAAGAAGCTCTTGGCTCTTAGCTTCAGATAGGCGCAACTCTGGCCATTGCAGCCATTTGGGTAGTCAACCAGTAGATGGAGGACCTCTCTCTCTCTCTCTCTCTTTCTGCCTCTGCTTCTCCGTAACTGTGCCTTTCAAAATAAAATAATTAATTAATTTAAAAAAAAAGAAAAAAGACTTGAAAACTAAATGAAACTCAAATGTTAGTGTCCAATAAGTAGTTTAGAACATAGACACATTTGTCGACAGATTGTCTATGACTGCTTTCATGTTATTAACTAAAGTCCAAAAGTTGCAGCAGAAACAATAGAGACCCTGTTTATTCTCTGGCCCTTTAGATAAAAGGTTTGCCCACCCTTCCCTAGAACATCTAGGAAAATGCCTTATTGTCCCCTAGGTAAAGTAAGAATATTCTACCCATCAAAGACAAATGCCTTTTTACATCTCAAGCCTAATGGCAGTCAAATTTCAATGTCAACACTTTGCTTTAAGAGCAGAAATCCTCTACAAAAATATCTCCCTTTTTCGCTAAAATTTTTGGTATAGCTCAGAATCTATCACACCCTTAAAACCACCATCTCTACTTTCTCACTGTTTACTTCCTTGCAATGAACTCATCACACTGATTACACTGTGTAAGTAACCCACTTTATTGTTCTATTGGACTGTCCCAAATCCAATCGGGTTTCTTCACAGCAGTTAATCCTGAAATGAGAACTTTTCTTGGTGGTCTGGCATTGTGGCATTGCAGGTATAGCCACCACTTGCAGTGCTGGCATCCCGTGTGGGCAACAATTCGTGTCCTAGTTGCTCCACTTCTAATCCAGCTCTCTGCTGTGGCTTGGGAAAGTAGTAGAAGATGGTCCAAGTCATTGGGCCCCTGCACCTGCGTGGGAGACCCGGAGGAAGCTCCTGGATCCCAGTTTCAGATCAGCTCAGTTCTAGCCATTATAGCTATTTGGTGAGTGAACCAGCAGATATAAGATCTCTCTCTCTCTCTCTTTCTCTCTGCCTCTACCTCTCTCTAACTCTGCCTTTCAAATAAATAAATCTTTTTAAAAAAGTTATCTTATGTCTGTCTCTCCCACTAAAGCACTCAAGAATAAACCCAATGAGGCTGGAGTCTATATATAGTCTCCTGTTTGCCACAGTATAATGTTCTTTTCAAAGCAGTTAGTAAATTTAGTACCACAAATCATGACTCACAGAAGTTACTTACTAAATGCGGAATAACCTCTAGATCAATAAGTAAGTTAAGGATATAAGGAGGGGAAGAATAAAGAAAGGATTTTTTAGAAAGTTCGTCCTACCCGCCCCCCCCAAAAAGGTCTCTTTTATCAGAAAAAAACATGAAACAACCTGTAGAACACTGACCATGTACCAGACACAGTGCTCAGTCCTTTAGTTCCTGCAACTGCTGTCACAAGCTAACACAAAATAAGTGACTTAAAGCAACAGAAATTCATCATATAGTCTGGTGGCCAGAAGTCTGAAATGCAAATGTTAATAGGGCTACACTCCTTCTAAACCCTCTAGGGAATATTGCATTTCTTGTCTTGTCTAGTTTCTGATGTCTTTTGGCTTTCCTTATTCTGTGCCTTTATCACTCTAAGCTCTGCTTCTGTCTTCAATGGTCTCCTCTTCTGTCTGTGTCTTCTATTCTTGTCTTTTATGAGGATGCTTGTCATTGGATTTAGGGACCACCCTGGTAATCGATGGTGGTATCACCTCAAGATCCTTAATTACATCTATAAAAACCCGATTAGTGGGGCAAGCACTCAGTCTAGTGGTTAAGATACCTCTTTCCAACATCAGACTACCTGGATTAGATTCACACTTCCTCTCTGGTTGTGGCTGCTCTTCCTGACTCCAGCTTTCTGCTAATGCACACCACGGGAGGCAGGAGTGATGACTAGTGTAATCAATTGGTCCCTATCACCAGCACAAGCTATTGTAGGCATTAAAGTAGTGAATCTGCTGTGATCGCTCATTCTCACAAGTACATATATTTTTAAATAAAAAGAATGCAGAACTCCATTATTGAGAGTCATTTTTTTAAAAGGTCACTTTTGGCAAATGAAATCGCATTCACAGGTTCCAGAGATTAGGAAGTAAATATGTTTCAGGGACCGCCATTCACCCCACTGCACTGAAAGTTAGAATATGAGGGCATGTGTGATCTCCTGTCTTCCAAGAGTCTTAACAGTTGCTGTTAAGACTTTATCAGATAAGAAAACTCGAATTATAAAGTGAAAAGGCTAGCATTTAAAATCCAGTCTGTCAATATTTCTCTCCATTCCCTTAACCATTGAGGCAAATTACTGCCTACAAAGCAGACAGAAATACTTCCCAACTGCCCAGCCAGCTACCTCCACAAACCATCACAGGTCCCTCTCTCCCCTTCATCTACATATATGTCCAGAGAGTCCACCTGCAGTGCAGAAATTGAAGTTATTTCCCAGGTCACCAGAAAATCAACAACTGGCCTGAGGGCTAATCATACATTAGCCACCTTCTAAAATTTAATTCTCATTTCTCTCAGTAAGTTTTTCTCTGCTTCATAAGGTTCACGACAAGTTAAATTCACTCCATATCCAGCACTGGTAAGATGCGTATGTGAGAAATTCTAAAGAGGATATTTCATCTTCACCCAAGCAATCTTAGAAAAAGAAAAGATTTTTTTAAAATTGCAACACAAATCTCACTAGAATATCTCTCAAGGTGACAAGGAGGTAAGACTCATAAAAGAGCTCTTCCATGATTACTTTGAATTAGACATGTCATTAACATGTGTGTTTCTCCATCCCATTTCAAATTACTTGGCTTAAAACTGAAATTTAGTTCCTTGTAAAAATCCTCCTCCTCATGGTCACTCATAAATTAATGTGAGTAGGTGATGTAATAAGAGAATTAATGCACTTTGGGAAGCAAACAATTTGCTTCTTGTTGCAGCTATATCAGAACTGTTATAGACATGTCAACTCAAGGAAATAGAAGGGTCAAAAGGCAACCACCTGGAAATATATGTCAGTTTTTGTGCTTAGTTCCTTCACTGCAAACAAACATCACACCTTAATATCACTGCACAATAAGGGAAAATCTTTGACTTCAGGGCTTAATGAAAAAGCAGCATTCATGTGCGAGTCAAACTCTATCCTGCACTTGAGTAAAGAATTAAAAAGGTTAAAAGGTTCCTTTGACCTCTGCTGAAACTGGAGCTCAGACTGATGCTTTGGACAGGAAACTGACAATGATTCAGCCACTTTCATTCATCCAATTGTTTCCCAGTTATTATGTCATTTAATGCTCACAACCACTCTCAAAAGTAGACAAAATGCCCTCAATTTAGAATTGAGGAAATTGAGGCTTAGGAAATCTAAATGATACATCAAAGGTCATTCAGTAAATTTGCCATGATGCAAGGTAAGCCAAAGAGATTTTCAAACATCAAGCTTCCCTAAACCAACTTTTTTTTCCTGCTCCTGGCAGCATATATAAACATATGCTTCTAACAATAATGATAGGCTAAATCTTGCAATCAAGTTATTATAGTATTCTAGTAAGTCTGAAAGTGACATGTTGTTTTCACTTAAGATGACCAGGATATGACACTGTCTCCTTCTATTATACCCAGACAGCTGACTGACTGTCAAATACCCGCTGCTGTGGTCTGTTTAGCAAGGTCCACTGCCTGATTGCTATGAATAATTGGATGCCATTAATAATGGTCAGCTCCAGGATACAGGAAGTTGGTCAAGCGTGGTAATTGTATTTTGCATTCCAGCAGATTATTTCCTAGGGAGCAGGAAGACAACCACTATACTGGATACAGTTTTTCCAAGTACAATAGAGATAATTGCTTCCCTAGAGGTAAAAAAGACAAACCAAGGGTTCCCTTAATAACATGCGTGACCACCTCTAGTAAAAAAAACATGGAGGTCAAGATTTTACAAGTTATGGCTACTGCTGGAAAGTCTGACTATTAATAAAAGTCTTCAGTAGTTAATTTTCTTATTCACACTCAGATTAATACTAAACCTTTATATGTATGTGTGGGTGGGAGGGATATTATCTAGTTTTTGAAGTACCAATGAGGTCAAACCAATTGCTAATTAGGAAATCTAATACAATTGATACTCATCTGAAAAGGTCATACAAAAATCTTTGGCTGTTAGTTGTGTATTAAATGTCTACCATATCATATAATAAGGGCAATAAATACTATAGAATAATTACATGAAATAATATTATTTTTTTAAAGAAAGTCCTGTCAAAAAATAGGCTTTTTTTTTTTTTTTGACAGGCAGAGTGGACAGTGAGAGAGAGAGACAGAGAGAAAGGTCTTCCTTTGCCGTTGTTTCACCCTCCAATGGCTGCCGCGGTCGGCGCACTGCGGCCGGCGCACCGTGCTCATCCGATGGCAGGAGCCAGGTGCTAGATGCTTATCCTGGTCTCCCATGGGGTGCAGGGCCCAAGCACTTGGGCCATCCTCCACTGCACTCCCGGGCCACAGCAGAGGGCTGGCCTGGAAGAGGGGCAACCGGGACAGAATCCGGCGCCCCGACCGGGACTAGAACCCGGTGTGCTGGCGCCGCAAGGCGGAGGATTAGCCTGTTGAGCCACGGCGCCGGCAAAAAATAGGCTTTTAAAAAATCCTCCAGAACATAATAATAAAAATGAAAAAAAAAAAGTTGGAAAAAAGCACATTTTATAATCAAGTGAAAAGAAGCAACTAAAATGATTTTATAGGGTGATAACAAATTGAGGTTTGGATACTGGATAGACAAAAATTTCATAGACAAATATATTGATTCAATAGCAACAAGGCAGTCTGTATTTCAAAACCCATTAGCTATCACCTTCAGTCTGTAATATGGAAACTGTTTCTTAAATTGGCCAGCAATGTGAACAACACAAAATTAAAGTTAAAATTTACCATAGCAGAGGGCTTAAGTGAGGGAAATGTATATATGGAAATACGGAAGCACACAAAGAACATTCAAAATGAATAACTATTTTTAAAAATTTCATGGAAAATGTATATTATAAAAAACCTATGCATGAATTTCTATTTTTGTGCAACAAAATAAATACATCTTTCGATCTCACTTTCCCACAAACTTTTTGAAGTATTCTCATATTTCAACAAATTTCAAAAAAAAAAATCAAACACAAGCAGAAATGGCATAAGTTTTGGCTGTCTCCTTAATGGAAAAATCATTACATTTTCAGAATGAAGGTCCAAGAAAAGAGAAGTCACTTGCTCAAGTTCCCTAAAATTTCTGCCTCTAAGAAATCCCCTAGGCCCCAGTGCTATTGGCAAATTTCTAACCCTTTGTGATCTGCACATTTTTAATATCTTTTCCTTCTGTGATGGTAGTTTTACTGATGCATTTATTCAGAAACATGTCCATCATCCCAAGTAAACTGAAGATATGGTAATCTAAAGGGAGTAGGTAATATAAATCTAACAGAAGTCCATTGTCCTAGATAATAGTAAAGAGCTACTAAAGAGTCTTAAAACCTGGGCAAGGTCTAAATAGTTCCCTGAAAAGAGTATTAGATAGAAACTTGCATAGTTTTTCAGTATGAGAAAATTACACAAATAGGTGATGTTCTATCTGTTAAAAATGAGGATTCAGAATGCAGATTTCCCAGTCCTTAATTACATCTCACCAGCTAAGCAGGAGACAGAAACCAGATTGCAAAAGGTCAAACCCTGCCTTTAGCTCATAGACGTAATGCCTTTTCCCACTAGGGAACATCCATTTCCTTCAAAAGCCACCTTTAAGTCCAAACAAGAGAAAAGAGCTTCATCTCAAAGTACAGTATTTGCAGAACCTTCAAGCATCTTATTTTAAAATCAGAAGGCATGAAAACATCTTGGCCCCCAGTGGTTTCCTCATTTGCACAAGGGAAAAAGTGAACACCACATATCTGAGAGAACTCAGTGGAAATCATCATAAGCCGAAGTAAGAATTACAAAGAGCTTCCTGTGTATGAGTGTGAGTGTGAGTGTGTGTGTGTGTGTGTGTGTGTGTGTGTGTGTGTAGCAGGTAGGGCAGGAGGTAGGGAGGAAACAAGGACAGAAAGGAGGAACAATGAATGTTAAAGCTAAAAACCATTGCCCAAGAGTATTTTCAAGTTTCTCTGGAACAAAGTAAAGGTGATACCAAATTTTTTATGCTTGAAGAGAAGAAATGCAACAGACAGAGGAGTGGAATATGATACACCTTTGTTCTCACTAATATATTATAGGAATAAAAATAAATTTAATAATTACAAAAAAGACAGGATTTGTTTTGTCTTCTGCTAGTTATTTCAACTGAAATGAATTTTGGAGTTTTCAAGCTCCTGCTGCCCCTCTGCTAGTTTGAATGTGACTTGGTTCTCCAACTCATGCATACATTTAAATCTCAAAGACATAGGCTTACAGATCAAGGTCAGAGGTTTGATCCAATTATGGTGTCTGAAGTTAGAGTCTTTCAGAAGGGATTGGATTGAATTGGATAAAGCTATTAGGGGCAGCCCATGATCAAATCATGGCAGTTTTATGCAGATACCAAGAAATGAGTGCGCTCCCTGTCTTTGCTTCCTGACTTGCCATGAGATCCCTTCTCTGTATTCACTCTACCATGCACCACCTTCATCACACATCAGACTATGGGGGCCATTCAGTCATGAACTATGCATCTCCAAAACAGTGAACCTAAGCACAGCTCTTTCCTTCATAAATAGCTTCTCTCAGGTACTTTAGTTTCAGTGATGAAAAGCAGACTAATACACATATGTTTTGTTTTTCTTTAACTTAAGTTACTTTTATTTAATTTTCTTCTCACAAAATAAAGTAATATGTGCCCAACAGAATACCAGCAAGCCTTAAAATGAGTTTATTAGCCCGCTACCATTTTCTTGAGTGCTTTTTAACCACTACAAAGTCACAGGAGTGTAAGGAGAAAAGGTGACACAGGAGGTTGATGGTATAAACAGCTCCACATTTTATTCATCTTTTCAAAAATCTGTGGATATTAACTAATTATCCTATACAATGTACCTGTAGGATAAAGAAGAGTAATCTATCCATGCCCTACTTTAAGAAAAAAGGGATTTGTAAAACTCAAAATGTATCAAAAATATAAATTATGAAATGAACCAGAACACATGTTTATAGGAAGGCTCAATATATAAAATGTATTGAAAAAAGAATGCTCCCCAGCCGACGCCATGGCTCAATAGGCTAATCCTCTGTCTGCAGCACCAGAACCCCAGGTTCTAGTCCCGGTCGGGGCACCGGATTCTGTCCCGGTCACTTCTCTTCCTATCCAGCTCCCTGCTGTAGCCCAGGAGTGCAGTGGAGGATGTCCCAAGTCCTTGGGCCCTGCACCCGCAAGGGAGACCAGGAGAAGTACCTGGCTCCTGGCCTCAGATAGCATGGTGCGCTGGCTGCAGCAGCCATTGAGGGGTGAACCAACAGAAAAGTTCTCTCTCTCTCACTGTCCACTCTGCCTCTCAAAAAAAAAAAAAAAAAAAAAAAAAAAAAAAAAAAAAGAATGCTCCCCTAGTGATGCAAAATATTACTCATTTATAAAACTCGAATTATTGTTCTACCAAAAATTATTATTAAAAATCTAGATTCATAAACATAGATGCATTAGGGGGTTAGTTAAATTCATAAAAAAGACTTCTTTAAATAGCATGTCACATTTACATCCCACCTCCAAGTACTAAAAATATCATTGACTTTCCAGTAATTGATTAGATGTAAATTCAGGAAAACAAGCTATTGTTAGAACTAAACATGCCTTTATTTGTCTTACTGTTTCTATGGACAAACAGGAAAACTGAAGATCTGAGGAATTAAGTAGTGATTCTCAGATTGAGATTTATAATTAAATCTCAAATAAATCTCAATTCTATTGTCTATCAAATGTCTGTCTATCTGTAATTATAACACAAAAATAGGCATAAGTTATTTGTGATAATAAAGAAGATAGAGGGATATGTCACTGAATAGTGGATAGCTCTAAAATTCTTTAACTTTAGCTTTTGGCTAAATTTTTATTTGTGTTAGATTTGACTCAGAATACTTCAATGATACAAAAATAGGCATTCAAAATCTAATTTTTATGCAAATACACGGAAGTTGAGTAATATTAGGCAGAACATCTATGAAAAGTAGACCCAGGAAAAGAATAACAACACAATGTAATCTGAGGGAGTTGTTGATAAATATCATGGACAATGACGAAATACAAGTTCCCTGATTTTAGTTGGTCAAAGCAAAAAGGAAATAAAAACTATTATGGGCAAAGTAGTACACAATCATGTTTTAAAAAAAAAAGATTTGCAAACTTAAATGGGAACTCCAAAAAGTATGTGTACCTTTAGTATTCCTTTGACTAGCCTGATGCCACTTTTTAAAATCACTGAATATGAATCCATTGGCCAGCTTGCATTTCTGCTTTTGTAAGCAAAACCTGTGCCCATAGACATGCCCTCTTATAATCTACAAGGCTCCAACTATTATGTAGCACTTTAGAAAACCACAGTTAAGAAATTTGTGCAAGCATCAACATCTCACAGAACAAAATTTAAAATACCAATTAAAGACAATAAATGCATACTATATATTCTGTTAAGATGGATCACTAGCAGTCCAGAGAACTTGAGCTTTGTGGCAATAGCACTGGGTTTCATCAACAAGAAAGCAATGGAATCAAGTTAAAGCTGAATATATGAGCATTAGTCCAGAAAATTCCAAGGTAGAATAAAACATTAAACTTCATATCAGATTCTATTCTTGACTAAGCAGTTTATTTTATTAATGCTTTCCCTAACTACTAATCAAATTTGACAAATTCAGGTAAAGGGAAATAAAATTCATGGTAAAAATAGGAGCACGGGACTAAGTAGCACAGAGGAATTAAATTGTTTCTAATAATCTCCTTAAAGATTCCATTAAATAATGCTGGTTTGCTTTGAATTTTGATAATGAAACTATGTATGAGTTGCACATGAATATGCAGTGCTCTCAGACAATGAGTATTAAGCAGGTAATGCTTGTGGAAAACAGATAATGGAACTTTTGGCAAAACCAAAACACTGGGACTGGATATACATGTGAATATTCTATGAAAGGGAGGTTATGGTTGAATGGAGATTTAAAAAACAAAACAGTGCTCTGAATAGGGACAACCATGCATGTAATTTTTGTCAAGACAAATTGGCTGATTAAAGCTGTTAGATATTATGATAATACAAAAGAAGAACTGGTGAGAAAATTCTCTAAGCTCAAATGAACAATAAAACTGAAAATGAACAAAGATTATAACATCACTTCAAAAAATGGGGCTAATAGCAATGTTCTTTGTGTCCATCACACCTTTTATCTTAGCAGTTCAGAGCATTTCACAAAATCACTGAGTCACAACTTTTATGATTTGAAAGTGACCAAAAAGATGACCTAGTCCAAACACATATCCAAGGCTTCTGTCTCCATGCACAACATCCTCCATGCACAGAAAACATGGAATCTCACTTCCTCCTAAGTATACCAACTCAGATTCACATAAGGAGAGTTCAGAATATTCATCTTTCCTTTGCATTGAAGCAGATTGCAAAATTATTCATCAGGCAGAGCAGTAAATTGGTAGGAGAGCTAGAGTGAACTACTACATTTTGTCAGTGGTAACTGATTTTGCAGACATTACAGAGTGTAGAAGCTAAGTCTGTTAGGGGCTTGAGAACTGAAAGAGCCTAAAGAAAGGAAGCCTATTCTTGCCTCAAGATCCTATAAAGGCTCAAGAATTGTAATACCTCTGAAAGAAGGATATTGATTGCACTTACAAACATAGATGGTGATTGAAACTCTATATACAGAGAACCCATACCTACAGAACATTTACCCTGTCCTGGGCAGCTAAGGAATTGTACCACACAGAAGATTTGTGTATTGTTATATGCCATATTAAAACATTTCAGCCAATGACAGGCTGCATATACAATGGTAGTCATTGATAAAGGAGCTAAAATATTCCTATAGACTGTGATATCACAGCTATGATAATGCTATAGCAAAATACATTACTCAGAGTAATGTGTTTTTGGGGATGCTTGTATAAACAAACCTACTGCACTGCCAGTCATAAGAAAGTATTAGCACAGATAGGTATGTACAGTACATGAAACTCACTAATAATGATAAATAACCATGTTACTGGTTTACTTATCAGCTATTCTCTATTTTGCTGTAATTTTAGACTATATTTCTTTCACTTATAAAAAACAGATTTTCTGTAAAACATTGTACTGTGTTTTGCCAGCAGTAGCCTCATAATCTCGAGTTTACTATATCCCTTGATTGCATTATTTTCTTTTGTGCTTGATTTAGTCTCAGGTTGTTTTGTTCATCATGTCCTTAGGAGCAAAAGGAGATTATATACATATATATATATAGATAGAGAGAGAGAGAGAGAGAGAGAGAGAGAGAGAGAGATTTTATATACATGTATATACATATACATATATATGAGAGACTATACATATAGGTAATACATATATACTATATATACACCATGGAGAGTCCTAAGCAAGAAAAAGGGGAAGAGAAGATAAAGTCAAAGGGGAAGACCAGAGCTGGACCACCAAGGATCTCTTCTAACTTAGAGGAGTCTGATTTTAATTTGGTTGGCATGACAGAGAGCTCAGAGAGATCTGCCTTGGATAGCTCCTATAAACTACATGAGTGAGTCATACAGCAAAATGGGCCCTTTGAGTTCCAGGACCCATCTTACTGAGCATGGAAATTAATCTTGGCTGATTATACTTTGTGTCAGTCTCCAACTCAAGTTTTCCTGTCTCGGTTGCTGGCTCATTAGACCATTCCTCTGTGCCCAACAGCCAAAGTGTACTCTGACATCCTTGGAAGGAAGATCACCAATTGTGGCTCCACCATGACCACACTTCTATGAAACATCTTTAAACATTTCCTAAAACATATTTATTGTTTTATGTTTAATAGCATGTGGAATGCCACGGTCTGATATTCGCATATGAAAATTGGCCCAGAACAAGAATCATCCCAATAAAGTAGCAAAGACAATCAATTTCATTTCTTCCTAAAAAAAATGCTTTGACATTTGAACAAATATGCCTCAAAATAGGAGGCTGCAATCAGCCACCTGCAGCCATTATGATGCACATGTAAGAATCACAACAGTGCACAGTTATCCTGCAGGGGGTCACTTCTAAGAGCAAGATTACTGGTATCTGGAGAAGTTGGTCAGTTCCATGAGACTACGTGGCTTCTAAACTTTGTTCCAGTTGATTCTAGCAATGCCCAATTCAGCTTTGATTACCCAGCATGCCATCAGAATACTGTAAGTTCCCAGGTATCACAGAAATTATCCAATTTCCTCAGAGAACATTTAACTTAAGGGAAAGAACCAAAACCACAGTATATTCTACCAGTTTAGGGCTGGGCATGCTGCTACTTTAGAAATCTCCTAGAACAGATTCTCAACACTTAACCCAAGATCAGTGGATATAATATAGGGGTTCTGGGGCCGGTGGTGGCTTAGTGGGTTAAAGCCCTGACGTGAAGCGCCAGCATCCCATATGAGTGCCAGTTCTAGTCCCGGCTGTTCCTCTTCCCATCCAGCTCTCTGCTATGGCATGGGAAAGCAGTAGAAGATGGCCCAAGTCCTTGAGCCCCTGCACCCACATGGGAGACCCAAAGGAAGCTCCTGGCTCCTGGCTTCAGATCAGCGCAGCTCCTGCCATTGCAGCCATCTGGGGAGTGAACTAGCAGATGGAAGACCTCTCTCTCTGTCTCTACCTCTCTCTGTAACTCTGTCTTTCAGATAAAATAAATCTTTAAAAAAAATAGATAGGAGTTCTGTGAATTTCATTGGTTAAAAAAATTATGATTTCCTTTCTATTAACAAGTAATTGAAATGTGCTATGTTGTTTAATAATGAATAAGCAAAAAAAAAAAAAAAATCCCAGTGGAATCAACTAAAAACTTGCCACTAACAGAAATCACAACTTTTTTATATTCTATTATAATTGGCCCCACTTTTTCTAAACATGCTTATATTTCTTCACTATTATCAGTATTAAACCATTGAATATACGTACTATTTAATGTTATTAAAATGCACATATATTACCATATTACATTTGTTTTTACATACTTGTTGATTCATTTTACTCCGGTTGAAAGGCACAGAGACTGAGACAAAGAGAAAGATCTTCCAAATGTTAATTAATTTCCCAAATGCCTGGCTGGGGCAGTCAAAAGCCAGGAGCCTGGAATTCCGTCTGGTCTCACTTGTGGGTTGCAATAACAAGTAGCTGAGCCAGCAGCCACTGCCTCCCAGGATGCATTCAGCAGGAAGCAGGTTCAGAAGCAGAGTCGCTGAGACTCGAATCAGTACTCCAATAGGGGATGCAAGTGTCCGAAGCATGGCTTAAACCACTGCAGCACAAAGTTTTGCTTCTAATAGAGTGTCAATATAATTATTTAAATTTATAGCATATTTAATATAATTGGATTCATTTATAGCACTATTTATTTTAGTTTTTATCCTCTTTTTATTGGGAGGGAAGAGAGAAAACACACACACGGGGTGGGGGAGGGAGAGAGGGAGAGAGAGAAAGAAAGTACTTATTTGCTGGTGTATTCCCAAAGTGACCATAAAAAATGAGGACTGGGCTAAAGCCAACACCAGATGCTGAGAACTCAATCCAGGACTCCCACGTGTGTGACAAGAACTTAACTATTTCAGCCATTATTGCCATCTTCCATGGTCTTCATTAGCAGGAAGCTGGGTCAAGAAATCAAAGTCAGTATCAAACAAAGGCACTCTTATATAGGACATGTGTGTCTTAACTGGCATCTCAACTGCTAGACCAAATGCCCACTCTAGCCCTGTTTAGTGTAATATTCACTTTCCCTGACTTGCTAGGTAAAGATGGTACACAGGGACACATGGCAGCAAAAGCACCTGGAGGTGGGAGAAGAGAATAAGAAACTCAGTGTTATTCTTGAGGACTGATGGATTTGGGGTTATGTTTGCACAGGTTAATAGTATATGTTCTTGCATGATAAAGAAGACCACTCATGTTTTTACAATGATGATTATAATAAAATAGTACTTTATTAACGCTGTGCTGCTGCCAAGAACCAAAGAGACTTCTTATAAATCTTTAGCATCATGTGCAGAAGCAGCCTTCTTCCTGAGGTGGGTGTAGAAAAGACTTGGCCTCTTGGCATTATGGGCATATCAGTGAACAGGCACAAACAAGATGTCCTGTCAATCCTTAACCCATCTGCATTGCTCAATTGCTATTTCTCCAACTTCAAGTAAAATTAACTCTCTGTACCCTCAAAACTTGCTACCATGTATAGCACTGCCCTCTTAAATCTGTCCTTGTGCCATCCTGTCCTCATTTCTCCTAGGATTCCTGCCTTGTGCCTCTGGTTTATTCCTCATTCTCCCTGTATCCCCCAGGGGTGATGCTTGTGACCATTAGCATCTGTGGGAGCAAGCTCCTTCAACAGCTTCAGATGTCCCCAAACCACACCAGCTGAGCACAGAAACCAGGAGAGCTAGCAGATGGAGGTGGCACAGCTTCTTTTTGGGAATCCTCCAGTGGTCAATTTGGCTAACAGTGACTATCTCAAGCAAGCAGCCAATATTTGTCGGGTTCAGATTTCCATGTCATCCTAGTTTTCGAATTCTGCAAACTGGAGGAGTTCATAAACAGACAATGAAATCAGTGTCTAGAGACTCTAATTGAAACAGGCTAAATTTGCCGGCGCCGTGGCTCAACAGGCTAATCCTCCACCTTGCGGCGCCGGCACACCGGGTTCTAGTCCCGGTCGGGGCGCCGGATTCTGTCCCGGTTGCCCCTCTTCCAGGCCAGCCCTCTGCTGTGGCCCAGGAGTGCAGTGGAGGATGGCCCAGGTGCTTGGGCCCTGCACCCCATGGGAGACCAGGAAAAAGCACCTAGCACCTGGCTCCTGCCATCAGATGAGCGCGGTGCGCCGGCCACAGCGCCCGACCGCGGCAGCCATTGGAGGGTGAACCAACGGCAAAGGAAGACCTTTCTCTCTCTCTCTCTCTCTCTCTCTCTCTCACTGTCCACTCTGCCTGTCAAAAAAAAAAAAAAAAAGAAAGAAAGAAACAGGCTAAATTTGAATGGAGAGAAGAGCACCTATTGACAGAAACCATAGAATGCCTCCCTCATTAGGACAGAAGAAGGAAGTATGGATACAAGGAAGGAAGGAAGAGAGTAAGGAATAAAGGAAACTCAAGTCATTTATCATTAGAACATCAGTGAGGTTATTTGAACAATGGAGAAACAAGATGGGCCATGTCAGGCAGATGGCTAAGCTTCACACACTGGACACGGGTTAGCTACAAGCAAATCTTAAATAGATTGTTTTGCTACCCATCTGATTGGCTTGTATAGCAGCGCTTCAGAAACTAATTTTAAATTGACCAATCAGAGAATATGTTGTCCACTCTGCCTCACACAAAGACACTCTAGGAAAGAAAGACACAAATTTCAATCACTGTGGTACATGTACACTGCCAAAATGATTATTCACCAACGCCAATCAGATCATGTCAGCCTTTTGCTTAACACCTCCCAAGAGAGTCCCACTGCACTAAGAATAAACGCAAGCCTCTTTTTCACTGTGTATCAGACCTGCAGTAAGTCGAGCCCTGTCAACTACCATCTTGTCTTCAGCCACTCCTCCCCTTGACCACCACATATAACCATCCTGGTCTTCATTCCATTGCCCAAACCATATTTTTCTTCACAGAGAACTTGCTTTTGCCATTTCTTTACCTGATCTGTTTAGCTCACAAATATTTTCAGGACCAAACCCTTCCCATCATTCAAGTTTTAGTTCAGTTGTCACCATAGCAAAGAGGGCTTCCCTGACCACCAAACTAATGCTCCTCCACCCAAGGCACCTCTTTCCTATTACCTTACTTCATTTTCCCCAGTACACCAATCTTGTATGAAATGTTTTTTCTTTGCTTACCCTTACCTGTTTTCTCAATGACAGCAATATCTTTATTAGTCTTTCCCTCTGCCATTCCCTGACCCATTAGAAGAGCATCAACCAAATAGTAAGCACCCAATACATATGTGTGAAGGGAGAATGAATGCTCAATGACTGTACTTGCTTGGAAGGGTCTATGGTGTCACCTATTTGCCAGATTCTGATAGGTAGAGCTTTAATCCAATAGTAGAGATCAGTACATGAGTGCTCATAATCCCAGATGGCATTTCCTCTCTAGAAATCAAGTGTACCAATAAATGCCAAATTACTTTATTTTGTACCAGTTATATAATATCATCAGTCATTCCTATGTACCATGGGGAAAGGAAGGTAATAGAGTTAAATTCTGAACCATAGTACAAATATATTAATTTGACAGGGGAAAATGTCACTATTGCTATTTCATACACTAATACTCAGCAGGTATTATAAGAACAAGCACATGTTTCAAAGCTAGGCAGACTCAGGCTCAAACTCTAGCTTTATACCTCTTATGGACTGAATAGTGTTCCCACATTGTTTATATGTTGCAGTTCAATGTGACTATATTTCAAAATAGGGCCTTTAAGGAGGTAAATAAGGTTAACAGATGCCTATAAAGCATGGCTCTAATCCAATAGGATTGGTGACCTTTTAAAAAGATAAAGAGATACCAGAGATATCTTTTTCCCCTACTATTCCCCTCCTCCCAAAAAAGCACAGAGAAAAGATCATGTAAGCACAGAGTGAAAAGGCAGCCATCTGCAAGGCAAGAAGAGCCCTCGCTGAAGCAAATCTGCCAGCAACTTGACCTTGGACTTCTGGCCTCCAGAATTGTGAGAAAAAAAGTATCTGTTGTTTAAGCCCTGTAGTCAGTGCTATTGGTTGTGACATTCTGAGAAGATTAGTACTAGTACAACCTCTAAGTAGTATGATCTTAAACAAGCTATTAGACTGAGCTCAATTTCCTCATCAGTAAAATCAACAAAACTGAGTTTTGGCTATAATAATCACTTCAAATACACACATATATGCATACATCAACATATCAAAATATCATGTCATACAACATAATATATACATTTTTTAAAAAAGAAGAGAAAACATAATCTGTAGAACTGCTGTGAATCCTAATGGATTGTTTTATGTAGAATTACAAAGATGATTTTCAAAGGTCTTTGTGTAGCCCATTATAGTCTGCCAGCCCTTTTACCAACTACTAGCATCCTACTGACCACTGAAAATAGTTATCTACATAAAGCCACTTGAACAACTACTTAAGAAGCCGAAGAGTTCAAAGGCAACATAAAAAACATACAATTTAATGGTAAGGTCATATCTACTATTAACAAATAAACAGGATGGATGCTTTTAAATTATGACTAATTTGTCTTTATAGACAAAAGTTTGAATTATTCAATAAACAAAATAGGTTATCTTGTAGTAAATATCTAGTAATTATCTGAATACAAAATGATGTGATTGGTGTTTTTTGTTTTTTGTTTTTTGTTTTTGACAGGCAGAGTTCGACAGTGAGAGAGAGACAGAGAGAAAGGTCTTCCTTCCGTTGGTTCACCCCCCAAATGGCCTCTACAGCCAGCACACTGCGCCAATCTGAAGCCAGGAGCCAGGTGCCTCCTCCTGGTCTCCCATGCAGGTGCATGGCCCAAGCACTTGGGCCATCCTCCACTGCCTTCCCAGGTCACAGCAGAGAACTGGACTGGAAGAGGAGCAACTGGGACAGAACCGGCACCCCAACCGGGACAAGAATCCGGAGTGCCGGCGCTGCAGGTGGAGCATTAGTCTAGTGAGCCATGGCATCGGCCATGATTTGTTTTTAAATAAATGTTATTCCCTTATGTAACTCACTTCATATGCCTGGGCCTCCAGTTCTTTATATGTAAGAAAAGGGAAGTTAAGGGTAGACATTAACATAGCAGTCAAAAATGCCTATTAAAATGCACACACCCTATGCCAGAGTGCCTGAGTTTGATACCTAGCGCAGGTTCCTACTAATGCAGACCTGGGGGTTATGGCTCAAATAACTGGGTTCCTGCCACCAAATGAGAGGTCTTAATTAAGTTTCCAGCTCATTATTTCAGCCCTAAGTCCTATGGACTTACTGCGAGTATAACAGTGGATGGGAGAGGGCTCTCCCTCTGTCTTTCAAATATGCAAATACATATTTTTAAAAGGGAGTGGGTCAATAGCATTTCAGGCATGGAGATCCAAGATACTGTGGTAAAAAATGTCCTATTAGAAGGACCTCAGTGGGTGAGAACCCAGTGGAAAGAAGTGGTCATCAAAGAAGAAGGTACTTTTCTCTGAAGGGAGGAGAGAAATTCCACTTTGTTTTGTGGCCTTGTCTAAATACTGACAGAGTTTGTGGATTCAAAAGGCTTCAAGAGCCTAGGGAGCTCACGTCAAGAGCCTTGGGTGAGCACCAATGTCATATATAAGAGTGCTAATTGTTAAATTAACAACAGGATTCACTAACTTCCCACATTCTCAATGAGTTGTATTATAATTATGTGTAAGTGCTTGCAAAAGATATATAAATCTTGGGTGCTTCTTTAAAGTTAATCAAGATTCTAAAAAAAAAAAAAGAAGAAGTGAAATTAACGTCAAGATGCAATGACTTGAACAGCCCTTGATCCTGTTGAGGAACAGTTTTGATTTGTTTTGTTTTTCATGAAAATTATTGAACTCTATACTTAGTATAGGTTGGTCTTCTGAGTATAAAGTTAATTGAACATGGATTTTAGTGGAGAATGAGATGGGGGATGGGAGAGGGAGGAGGAGGAGGAATGGGAGTAGGTGGGAGTGCAGGAATTGTGCTAAGAATCACTATATTTCGGCTTGCACCACGGCTCACTAGGCTAATCCTCCGCCTGCAGCACCGTAACCCCAGGTTCTAGTTCTGGTCGGGGCACCGGATTCTGTCCTGGTTGCCCCTCTTCCAGTCCAGCTCTCTGCTGTGGGCCGGGAGTGCAGTAGAGGATGGCCCAGGTCCTTGGGCCCTGCACTTGCATGGGAGACCAGGAAAAAGCACCTGGCTCCTGGCTTCAGATCAGTGCAATGTGCCAGCCATAGCGGCCACTTGGGGGGTGAACCAATGGAAAAAGGAAGACCTTTTCTCTGTCTCTCTCTCTCTCTCACTAACTCTGCCTGTCAAAAAAAAAAAAAAAAAAAAGAATCACTATATTCCTAAAGCTGTACTTAAGAAATTCATGAAGTTTGTCTCAAATTGTACCTATCCTCCCTTTCTTTTTCCCTCTCTCAAAGTTGACCGAGATCACTTTTCAGTTAAACTTTAAACACCTAAGGCTAATTGTGTGTTAGTTGCAGAGTTCAACCATTAGTACTAGTACAAAAACAAACAACAAAGAGAGATACTAAGATGGGTAAAGATTTACATTGTACATCAACAGTCCAGACAAGAGCTGATCAAGTCTTATTTTCTATAGTGTTCATTTCATTTCAACAGGTTTCCCTTCTGGTGTTCAGTTAGTCGTCGCCAATCAGGGAAAACAGATGATATTTGTCTCTTTGGGACTGGCTTAGTTCACTCAGCATGATGTTTTCTAGATTCCTCCATTTTGTCGCAAATGACGGGATTTCATTGTTTTTGACTGCTGTATAGTATTCTGTAGAGTGCATATCCCATAATTTCCTAATCCAGTCTACTATTGATGGGCATTTGGGTTGGTTCCAGGTCTTAGCTATTGTGAATTGGGCTGCAATAAACATTAGTGTGCAGACGGCTTGTTTGCCAGTTTAATTTCTTTTGGGTAAATTCCAAGGAGTGGGATGGCTGGGTTGTATGGTAGGGTTATATTCACGTTTCTGAGGAATCTCCAGACTGACTTCCATAGTGGTTTAACCAGTTTGCATTCCCACCAACAGTGGATGAGTGTCCCTTTTTCCCCACATCCTCTCCAGCATCTATTAATGGTAGATTTCTGAATGTGAGCCATTCTCACCGGGGTGAGGTGAAACCTCATTGTGGTCTTGATTTGCATTTCCCTGATTGCTAGTGATATTGAACATTTTCTCATGTGTCTGTTGGCCGTTTGGATTTCCTCTTTGGAAAAATGTCTATTGAGGTCCTTGGCCCATCTCTTAAGTGGATTGTTTGTTTTGATGTTGTGGCGTTTCTTGATTTCTTTGTATATTCTGGTTATCAGCCCTTTATCTGTTGCATAGTTTGCAAATATTTTTTCCCATTCTGTTGGTTTCCTATTCACTTTCCTGACTGTTTCTTTTGCAGTACAGAAACTTCTCAATTTGATGCAGTCCCAGTAGTTAATTTTGGTTTTGAGTGCCTGTGCCTTTGGAGTATTTTCCAAGAAGTCTTTGCCAGTACCTATATCTTGCAGGGTTTCTCCTATGCTCTCTAATAATTTGATGGTGTCGGGTTGTAGGTTTAGGTTTTTAATCCATGTTGAGCGAATTTTTGTGTAAGGTGTAAGGTAGGGATCTTGCTTCATGTTTCTGCACGTGGAAATCCAGTTTTCCCAGCACCATTTATTAAATAGACTGTCTTTACTCCAGGGGTTGGTTTTGGATCCTTGATCAAATATAAGTTGGCTGTAGATGTTTGGATTGATTTCAGGTGTTTCTATTCTGTTCCATTGGTCTATCCATCTGTTTCTGTACCAGTACCATGCTGTTTTGATAACAACTGCCTTGTAGTATGTCCTGAAATCTGGTATTGTGATTCCTCCAGCTTTGTTTTTGTTGTACAAGATTGCTTTAGCTATCTTTAGCTATTCGAGGTCTCTTATTCCTCCATATGAATTTCAGCATCATTTTTTCCAGATCTGAGAAGAATGCCTTTGGTATCTTGATTGGTATTGCATTGAACCTGTAAATTGCTTTTGGCAGAATGGAGACTTTGATGATATTGATTCTTCCAATCCATGAGCATGGAAGATTTTTCCATTTTTTGGTATCCTCTTCTATTTCTTTCTTTAAGGTTTTGTAATATTCATCATAGAGATCTTTAACATCCTTAGTTAAGTTTATTCCAAGGTATTTGATTGTTTTTGAAGCTATTGTGAATGGGGTTGATCTTAGTAGTTCTTCCTCAGCCGTGGCATTGCTTGTGTATACAAAGGCTGTTGATTTTTGTGCATTGATTTTATATCCTGCTACTTTGCCAAACTCTTCTATGAGTTCCAATAGTCTCTTAGTAGAGTTATTTGGATCCACTAAATAAAGTATCATATCATCTGCAAAGAGGGATAGTTTGAGTTCTTCTTTCCCAATTTGTATCCCTTTGATTTCTTTTTCTTGCCTAATAGCTCTGGCTAAGACTTCCAGAACTATGTTGAATAACAGTGGTGAGAGTGGGCATCCCTGTCTGGTGCCCGATCTCAGTGGGAATGCTTCCAGCTTTTCCCCATTCAGTAGGATACTTACTGGCTGTAGGTTTTTCATAAATTGCTTTGATTATATTGAGGAATGTTCCTTCTATACCCAGTTTGCTTAGGGTTTTCATCATGAAAGGGTGTTGTATTTTGTCAAATGCTTTCTCTGTGTCTAGTGAGATGATCATATGGGTTTTCTTCTGCTGTCTGTTAATGTGGTGTATCACGTTGATTGTTTTGCGCACATTGAACCATCCCTGCATACCAGGGATAAATTGGACTAGCACCAAATGATGGAGTTAGAAACATGCCAGGGGATCCCAATACAACCCCATCAAGATGCCATATACCAATGCCATCTCAACGGCCCAAGTGAACAATTTTAGTTCACAATTGATCACACTGAAAGGTCTAAGAGTCAAAGGGAACACACAAACAAGACTAGTTTCTACCAATACAAACAGATAGGACCAGAAAGGGAGAGAATGATCCAACATGGGAAGCAGAGTCACAGAAGACTCATAGAATGACAGATGTCCTAAATAACACTCTGGCCTCAGAATCAGCCCTTAAGGCATTCAGATCTGGCTCAAGAGCCCATAAGAGTATTTTAGGCATGGAAAGCCAAGACACTCTGCAAAAGGAAAAAAAGAAGACCTAAAGGGAAGACCTCAGTGAGTGAGATCCCAGTGGAAGGAACAGGGCTACCAAAGAAGAAGGTACCTTTCTACGAAGGGAGGAAAGGACCTCCACTTTGACTGTGACCCTGTCGGAATAGGATCAAAGTCGGCGAACCCTAAAGGCTTCCAAAGCCTCAGCAACTCATGACTAGAGCCTAGGGAGATTCCTGACGTCATAAATGAGAGTGTCAAATTGTTAAATCAACACCAGGAGTCACTGTGTACCTATATCCCGTGTGGGATCTGTCCTTAATATGTTATCTAATGTGAAGTAATGCTGTAACTAGTGCTGAAACAGTATTTTTACACTTTGTGTTTCTGTGTAGATGCAAACTGATGAAAATTTTTACTTAATACATACTGAACCGATCTTCTCTATATAAAGATAATCGAAAATGAAAAAAAAAAAGAAAAACTCAGTGTTACATTGGAAACTGCATCAAAAAATTAATCAGTTTCAAATATATATATATATATATATATATATATTTCATGTAGGATCTCTGTCCTTAATGTGCTGTACAATGTGACTCAATGCTAAAACGAGTACTCAAAGAGTATATTTCACTTTGTGTTACTATATGAGGGCAAATGGACGAATTCTTTACTTAACACATGCTAAATTGATCTCATGTATACAAAGAGAATTGAAAATGAATCTGGATGTGAACGAAAGAGTGGAGGGAGCGGGCAAGGGGGGAGGGTTGCGGGGGGAGAGGGAAAATATGGGGGGAAAGCCATTGTAATCCATAAGTCGTACCTTGGAAATTTATATTCTAAATAAAAGTTAAAAAAAAAAAGAAATTCATGAAGTTTATATTCCATAAAAAACTGCTTCTTTTAGGGGGAAAATAATACCTAATGGTAAAAGCTACATGCTTTCCCCTAGGACCTAAAACGAAGTTGGGGGGCGGGTGGACTCCACTCTGCATTCCCACTTATTGCTGATATGTACCCTGGAAGGCAGCAGGTGATGACTCAAGTATTTCAGTCACTGTCACCCATCTGGGAGACTCTGATTGAATTCTAGGCTCCAGCTGCCTTCTAACCCAACCCTGACTATTATGGACATTTTAAGAACGAACCAGTAGGTGGGAAATTGGTCTCTCTCTCCAGCCTACCCCTTTCCCCTCTCTCCCTCTGCCTTTCAAGTAAATATAAAAGATTTTTCAAAATTTTTAAAAGGGGAAATAAATTGGCATACATTATTATGAAGGCCATTCTAACTCTAAGGGGCTAGTAGTGAGTTACCCACCATTATCTGCTTCTGGACACCCCCACCCGGTGATCAGCTGCACATAATTACAGAGTTAGCAGTCAAGTCTAGTTCAGTGAAATCAAAGTTTATGTCTTCAAGACATTGCCAGTACTTTAATCTCTCAGTAATACAAACTGTTCTAAAACTAGGGATTGGATAGTGATATTAGCATACAACTCTTAGGCTCGTGTTCATTTTCTGGCAGGGAACATAAACTGACAATGTTAATAACATAGCTTTCATGACTTAGATCATCATCATTGCACCAGAAAATCTGTTTTGATATAACTTAGCCCACCCCTATGTGAACTGAATTCCAGGTGCAATCTCAGATTTATATTGTGTCTGGTCCCAGTGGTGCATGCAAAGAGCCTCAGTGCCTGGGAAAGGCTTAAAGAGGGTTTAAAATGCTTACAACTCAATCCTAAATGCGTGACAAAAGAGAAGGGCTGGATTTGCTGTGCGTGTTCACTAAACTACCCCAAAGGATGTATCTTGCTCCATTTGAAAAAGTGTGGTATTAACTGGGCATTTATTTTTTTCCTGAAAGGTTTGAACATGCATATGAAGCATTAGGTCAGACAACCAAAAGGATTTGTGTCCTTTTGATAAAAACAGATTGTGTTTTATGCCCTGCAGAAGTCTCCACAGTATTCTCTTGATGTGATCTCAAGTCAAGAGTCTGACAACATAAAAAAGTACATTTGGGTCCCTAATACTTTCCTATTGCTGAAGCTTCCAACAGTATGCCATATTCATTCTTGCACTTTTTTTTTCTTTATTGTTTAATGGACATGTAAAAATATGTATATATCTGGTATACAATGATATGTTTTGATATAAGAATACATTGTGCAACAGTTAAATCTAGCCAACTGCCTTACATAAGTAGCTTTTTAAAAAATATTTTATTTATTTGAGAGGCAGAGCTACAGACAGAGAGGGAGAGATAGAGTTCACTCCCCAAATGGTCAGAACAGCCCAGAGCTGAGAGGTCCGAAGCCAGGAGCCAGGAGTTTCTTCCAGGTTTCCCACATGCATGCAGGGGCCTAAGCACTTGGGCCATCTTCCACTACTTTCCCAGGTCAAAAACTGAGAGATGGACTGGAAGAGGGGCAGCAGGGATATGAACCAGCGCCCATATGGGATGCCAGTGCCACAGGTGGAGGCTTAGCCAACTACACCAAAGCACCAGCCACCAACTGCACCAAAGATTTTAGGTAAAAACACCTAAAATCTGCTTTCTTTGCAGTTTTCAACTGTGCAATATATTATCATTAACCACAGTCATCAAGTTGTACAACAGATCTCTTAAACATATTCTTTCTCTAATTGAAGCTTTGTGCCCTTTAATCATCATCTCCTCAATCCTATCCTCTTGTGAAATTTAAGCTGATTCAATCTTAAGAATATTTTTCTACTCATCCTACAAAAATAAAAGTCCATTATAAACCACAGTTAGTCAAACACTTAATTTAAATATTGCAATCCTTATTTTCTTTTCTGTTTGCTGTACATCTGTATAGTTTAATTTGCATGATTTATAATAAATGTGCAAGTTTTATTTCTTCTATCAAAAATGATGTCATTTAATGTACAATTTCTGTTGACTTCTCATAAAGCAAGCAAAAAAATTCACTGGAATGAAATTCCTAACTAGAAATACATATAATAGGAATCAAAATAGTTTTTATTATAGAAAGTAATACTACTCATGAAATAAAACATTAAACAAAGTAGAAAAAGTATAAAATGAAAAATAAAACTTTAACTTTCTTTATCCTGTAAGATTCTCTTTTTGGGGAACCCAGAATACTGTTGTAGATCGTGATTCAATTTCCTCATAGAAAAAAATCATATAGAATAATAAAATAATAATAACTCATTATTTACTATTTATCCAGCTAGATTCTATCATTAACAATGCATACTACATATATTATCTCATTGAATACTTACAAAACTCCATTAGATATGTGTTATCCAGGTTTTATAGACAAGGAACTGAAGATTAAAGAGATTAACTCATTTGTCAAAAATCAGTTAGTAGTCAATACAAGATTGCAAGGTCAGCAATCTCATACCTCTGTATTAATTTGTAATTTTGAGAATAAATACTAAATATTAAAAGATGAGTGGTAAAATCTGGATTTTTGTTCCTTTATCTCAATAAAAGCCCACTGGAACTCCCAAAAAAAATACTAAATAAAAACATATATTCATTAGGGAGATACTGATATCACATACAGGAACTCAAAACTGATACAATTAATATGTTAACGGCTCTAATAGCAGGAGTAGACAACAGTACACTGGAAGTGTCAGCAGATGGGAATGCCAAAAGAGAACTAAAAGGAAGTGCTAGAAATGAAAATCACAGTAAAGCAAGTAAAGAATGCCCTTGAAGGGTTTTTCTCATTAGGCTCAACACAGCTAAGGAAAAAAATAATGAACCTGATGAGAAGTCATCTGAAAATCCCCAAACTGAAATGCAAAAACAAAAAGAACAGAACAGCCAAGAACCATGGGGCAATGTCAAGGGAATAGCGCACATGCAATTAAATATTGGAAGGAAAAGAAAGAAGGCAGATAGGGTAGAAGAAATATTTAAAGTGATAAAGCCAAAGAACTTTGCAGAATTAATAACAGACACCAAACCATACAGCCATGAATTTAAAAAAAATATAAAAGCTTAAAAAATTAACTACCAAAAAGTATATCTAAGCATGTCATATCCAAATTGTAGAAAATCAAAGACAAAATTAAATGACTAAGAGAAGCTGTAAAAATAAATATTTTAACTATAGACAAAAAATATGAATTACAACAGAATTCTTATCAGAAACAATCCAAACAAGAAGAGAATAAAGTGTAAAAATTAAAAATAAAATGCCAACCTAGAGTTTTGTATTCAGGAAAATTTTCCTTTAAAAATGAAATAAACACCATCTCAACAAACAAAAATGGAGAATCCATTTACAGCAGACTTGTCTGGCAAGAAATGTTAAGAGTTTTTCAGGCAGAAAGAAAATTAAATAGGTTAGAAATAAGGATCTACATAAGGAAAGTAAGAGCATCAGAAGAAGAATAAAAGTAAAATCTTTTTTTTCCTGCTCATAGTTGATCTTAAAGGGACTTCTCAAAATAATAATAGTAACGATTTGAGCACATGTTATGGCACAGCAGGCTAAGTTACCACTTGTGATATGCCAGTTCATGTCCTGGCTGCTCTACTTCTCATGCAGTTTCCTGTTAATGTACCTGAGAAGACAGTGGATGATGACTCAGGTAGTTAGGTCCCTGATACCCATGTAGGAGAGCAGGATAGAGTCCCTGGTTCCTGGCTTTGGCCTGGCCCAAATCTGCCTCTCGCAGCCATTTGAAGAGTAAACCAGTGATGAAAAATCTCTGTCTTTACCTCTCTTTCTCTGTCATATTGCTTTTTGAATAAATACATGAATCTCTATCTTTAAATAGCAACAATTTATTAGGTAACTATAATATATGAATAAGTAAAACAAATGACAACACTATCATAAGGACAGGAGAGAGGTATTAGAAAGTCTTGGGGTCAGTGCTGTGATATTGCAAGTCTTGCATAAACTACAAAAAATATACCTGAAATAATACAATGTCATTTCAATTTGGATTTAGATGTATTGTAAATTGTAGAAGAACCACATTAAAAGTTTTTTGCTAAAAAGTAAGTAATAAAAGTAAGTAATAAAAATTATGAGAGGAGATAAAATGGAATTGTGTAAGATAAAATCAGAGAAGGCAGAAAAAGAAGAGGGGGCAGAACTAATTCCAACAAATAGGAAACAGTTACAAAGATGATAGAAATTAACACAGTTATATCAACAATCACCTAAATATAAAAAGTTCAAAGACACCAGTTAAAAGTCAATGATTTAAGAAAAAGAGTAAAAGACAAACCACAACCATGTGCTTGACAAGAAGTTCACTTAAAATATCAGAATTCCAGAAACTGTGTTCTCCTATTGTCCAGAGATATCTAGAAAGTGATACTTTAAAAGAAAGAAAAGAAAAGAATTTCTTTAAGAAGAGAATATTAGTATCCCAGGTCTGCTACTGCAAATTGCCCCAAACTTGATGACTTAAACCAACAGAAATCTATTCTCTCATAGTTCTTGGAGCTAGAAATTCAAAATCAAGATTCTTTCAGGCCATGCTCCCTGTGAAGGGCCCACAGAAGAATCCTTGATCGTCTCCTCCTCACTTCTGATGGTTCCAGGCAATTATTAGCATTACTTACTATACTAGATGGCCAATTCTCAGCAAATTCGGCCACTGTATTAGTCATTTTTATGCTACTAAAATGAAATACCAAGATAAGCCACTTATGAAGTAAGGAAGTTAATTTTGGTTCACAATTTTGGAGATTCACAGACCAAGACTGGGTAGCTCCCCTTGGTTCAGACATATGGTGAGGTTTAAGGATGGCAATAGTGAAGTGTGTGTGGAGGTATGATCACATGCAAAGCCAGGAAGCACAGAACTTCTTCAGGGTCTCCCACATGGGGGGCTGGGGCCTAAGCACTTGAGTCAATGGTGCTGCTTTTCTCAGGCCATTAATATGGAGCTGGACTGGAACTGGAGCAGTCAGGACTTGAACTAGCACCCACATGGGATGCCAACATTGCAGGTGGCAGCTTTACTCGCTACACCACACCAGCCACCCATACTTTTTTGTTGGACTATGCATTTTCTAACCTCTCATATTTATTATGATAAACATGATATTTTGAAATATGTATACATTGCAGAATGCCCAAGTCAATCTAAATAACATATACCTTACCTTACTTTTTTTTGGTGATAACACTTAAACATCTATTCTCAGCTATTTTTAAGAATATGTTACTGTTATTAATTATAGTCAACATACTGTATAATAGATCTCTTGAATTTATTACTTCTATGTAACTGAAATTTTATACCTTTTGATCATCATCTCCCCACAACTACCCCAAGCTTCTACAAGCTCAAATTTCTTATACTCAAGTGGACATAAATTTTAGAGGATTCTAATAACTCACTACAAATATTGAGGTAAAAAAATCACTAACAGAGTCTTGTTTTACTTTAGCTTGATTTTCTTTTTCTGTCATAACTTTTGCTCCTAATGAAAATAAGCCAAGGAGACGCAAAGCAAAAAACCTCCCTCTCAGGCAGTATTTCCAATTCTTGTTAGTTGTCAACTTTTCCTGTGTTAATTATTATTTTTTATTTTTTTCACTTCATAATATTCTAAAGGTTGTAGCCTTCATTTTACCAGATGCTTAAGAGGCTAGAGGTCAGAAACTCCATTCAATGCAATCTTTTCTCTGATAACACCCTGTTTGATCCTCTAAGGGTGAAAGCATCATCCTCCAAGAACATGAGAGAAACAACAGGAATGTGGTCTCTTTGTTCTACTTAGGGAGGCTCCCTTCTCTGAGGAAATATCCAAGAATGTGCCTTAACTTTCACTTACAAACCTCTTTGTCCTAGAAGTGAAGCTGTTTTCAATGTTAAGGCAATAGGTAGTTAAATTTTTGTTTTCCGTGACTGCTATAACAAGTTACCACAAACATGGTGGCTTGAAATGACACAAATATATTCTCCTACAATTCTGGAAATCAGAATTTTTAACAACAGGCAGGGCTCATTCCTTCTGTAGACTCTAGGGAAGAATTCATTTTCCTGGGTTCTTAAGCTTCCTGAGCTCTCTTGAATTCTTCACTTCAAGTCCCATTCCTTGAATCACTCCAAGCTCTTGCTTCTTTTGTCACAGCTCCTACCTCTCTTTTATCATAAAATATCCCTCTGCCTTCCTCCTACAAGGACATCTGTGATTATTTTGGGGGTTCATGTGAATAGTCCAGGATAATTTCTCTATCTCAAGGTCTTGACCCTGGGGCAAGAATTGTAGCATAGTAGGTCAAGTCACTACTTACGATGCTGGCATCACATGTTGGAGTGTCAGTTTGAATCTTGGCTCCTCCACTACCAATCCAACTCCTCACTGAACTGCCTTGGAAGATAGCAGAGGATGGCTCAAGTGCTTAAGCCCCTGCCACCCATGAGGGGGACCCATTTGGACTTCTTGGCTCCTGCTTTGGTCTAGTCCAGACCAAATGGCTAGTGTGGTCATTTGAGAAGTGAACCAGCAGATGGAAGATATCTCTCCTCTTCTCCCTTTCTCTCTCTCTCACTTCACTTTTCAAATAAATATATAAATATTTTTAAAAACAGATCTAAAACTTAATTATCCTACAAAGCATCCTGAATCTAATCACATCTACAAATAAATATTTTTTAGAAAAAGATCCTGAACTGAATTATACCTGCCATATACGGAAACACTCATGGGTCTCAGAAATTAGTACCTAGATATCATTGCAGTCCATTATTCAGCTGATCACAGTGTCCTTTTGAGATCTGAACAAAGCAGTGAAAGCAACTGACCATAAAATATTCCTGGACCTAGCCATTCACAGGACAAAAGATTATAATGATGTTCAAAAAAGAGCTTCATATTAGCTACAAAGGCTACCAAATAACAATTTTTTAAACTTTCTGTTAGCTAAAATATATATCTAAGAATTGTTGGTAAATGCTAGCCCCTTTTGTTTTTATAAAATAAAGCAGTCAGCTGTCATAGTCCTTTTTAATTATGACAAGTTCTACAGACACTAATTCAAATAGGTGTTGTCTGTAAAATTTCAACATTACCTCATAGGCCAGGCTTTAGTTAATTTTCAGCTTGAATTTTATTTTTGAAAAGGGAAGAAAAACAGTTTATTTTCCCATGGAAGTTGACTAAATTTGCATTCTTCTGGTGAAACAATAAGTTGAACTTTGAAGAAATTATTTTCAGGTGTGAAAATGTCTTTGTCATACATTCCTGTTGCCCTAGGTGATGTGCCCTGGTATTATTAGAAAGAGACTGGGGAGAGGGTAAGAGAAGGTGTTTTGTTTAGATTGGAAGGGAGCGGAAGGGGAATTAGAGGTTATCAGGCTAAATACAGACAGAAATGACATTTATAACATTTGAACAATTTGTACCATTGGCACCAGCCAATGAGAATGAATGCCAGCTGAAAACACAACACGTCTCGCACATTTACTTGCACATTTCCATTGCTATCAGCTCTGAACATGAAATAAAATTATCACAAGAAAATAAACATATTAGCAGTGTTGGTTTGGTATTCTTGCATTTCTGAATTTCCTTTTGACACTACAGTTTATATAATTACTCCAAATGTTATTTTGAACTCACATTCATAGGTTTGGGGGATTAAGAAAGCTATAAAAACATAAGCTTTAAAAAGGTATTGCTTCCATTTGGAGGCAGAGATGGAGATGAGGATGGGAATTAAAAATTTGGATATCTAGGTAACCAGCATTTGGAGTCCATCCCACAAGATAAAAGGACTCTTATTCTCATTCTCCTTTCTTAAATTGCATGTCTCTTCTGTTGACTCCTTCTTTTTCCTATCATTTGACCCAGAGTTCCCCTCACCTAACCTCTCCTCCTCTTATTGACCCTTTCACCCATTTCTAGTGTATACACACACACTGCACACACACTCACCTTTCTCCTCCATGATTTCCTGCTCCCACAGCCGAAACTCTAAGCTCTAGATGGAAGGCTCCAAATCTATAACCTCCAACTCTTTTCCCCAAAATGAGCTCCATTTTGGAATCTGCCTGCCTTTATATAAAATGGAATATATCTCAAGAAACCCATCACTTTCTCTTCTAGTTTCTATATGTTGGTGTCCTCACTTCCCAAGGTCTGTGGGGTTAGAAAACTATGAATTCAGAAGGCACTGTGGGAAAAAAAATGACCTAAATGAAAGATGTCTCTGAGTGAGATCCCAGCAGAAAGAACGGGCCATCAAAGAAGGAGGTACCTTCCTCTGAAGGCAGGAGAGAACTTCCACTTTGATTATGGCCTTGTCTAAATAAGGTGGGAGTTTGTGAACTCAAGAGGTTTCCATGACAAGAGCTTTGGATGATTACTGACCCCATAAACAAAGAGTTTCAATTGCTAAATCTACCACAGGAGTCTCTGTGCACTTATTCCCCATGTAGGATCTCTGTCCTTAATGTGTTGCACTATGAGAATTAATGGTAAAACCAGTCTCAAACAGTACTTTATACTTTGTGTTGTCTGTGTGGATGCAAACTGTTGAAATCTTTACTTAGTATACACTAAGTTGATCTTCTGTATATAAAGATAATTAAAAATGAATCTTAATGAAGAATGGGATAAGAGAGGGAGTAGGAGATGGGATGGATGTTGGTCAGAGGGTGGTTATGGGAGGAAAATGCTATAATCCAAAAGTTGTACTTTCAAAATTCATATTTATTAAATCAAAGTTTTATAAAAAGAAAACTATGTGTTCAGGACTACATGTTACAGAGGACTTAGAAGAGTATGTCTGAGAAATAATCAACTAGAGACCATGTTGGTTACTGATAAAGACAGGAACTGACTGAGCCACAACTTAGGTTATATCACAGAATGTTCTCAATAGTTAATTTTCCTACCAATGCCAAGACAATATGGTTGGCATTGTATTTAGTCCAAGGTAATAAATACGGTAGTTTTGGTAATAAATGTAACCTAAGTGCTGAAGGCTCCAAATGACTCAGAATACTTAATGAAAATGAAACAGAGAATCCTTAAAAAACTAAGATAATTTGCTTAATGCTACATTGATAAATCTAATATACTACATTCATACCAAGCTCAACAGTTTATAAAACATTTTTACTTATTCCTTCAAAAAATTTTTAATCAAGCTATTTTACTAAAACTTACGAAGTTGGTATTAAATTCTGTATTCTACTAATGTGGAAAATGAGACTTTGTGCCCTGCTGTTTCCATTTGACTGCATGAGAAACCAGCAAGGGGAGCAGGTGTTCAGTGTAGCAGATAAGTACCTCTTGGGAAGCCTGTATCCCATATGTGACAGCCTCATTTGAGTTCCGGCTACTCCTCAGATCCAGCTTCCTGCTAATACACACCCTGGGAGGCACCAAGTGCTTGGGTCCTTGTCATACATGTAGGAAACCAAGGTTGAGTTCTGGTCCCTGGCTTGAGCCTCGCTGTTGAGGGCATGAACAAGCAGACAGGTATATCTCTGCCTTTCAAATAAAGTAAAAATAAATAAATAAAATTTTAAAATCTTATTAAAAACAATCATCTACTGTGTATTCTTTTCTATAATAATACAGAAGATTAATTTGGCTGATTCAGAGAATCAAAAAAACTCGAAAAACTAACTTTTAATAACATGATGAGTCAATTTAATCAAAATGACCAACTCAGAATCTGCCCCAGGGTGTGTGCTGAAACAATTACACTTCAGCCTTGTCAAAGGTACCCAGGCAAGAGTGCCACTCTTACAGAGCGTGTAGGAATAATGATAGCAGTTATCCTTTGTCCTTGTGAAACAAGGATGATGGCTCTAGCAATAATAGATGCAGGCAGGGCAACAGTTTATTGACAGATGAAAGATTAATTAGACGTTTTAAGGCATTCTATAAATTTGGCTGGAACAATCTAAAATGACAGCAAAGTCCTTCAAGATCAATATTTGCCAACATAACAACTAGTATCCATCCTTTACCTCTTGAATTTCTGGCTGCTTACTTCTAGAAGTGTCACTTCTAGAAGCTTCTCTCCTATAGAATACTGCAACACATAAAGAAGAAGACTAGGGGGCCAGCACTGTGGCATAGCAGGTAAAGCCACTGCCTGCAGTGCCAGCATCCCATATGGGCAGCAGTTCAAGTCTTGCCTGCTCCACTTCCAATCCAGCTCTCTGCTATGGCCTGGGAAAGCAGAAAAAGATGGTGCAAGTCCTTGGGCCCCTGCACCTGTGTGGGAAGACCTGGAGGAAGCTCCTGGCTCCTGGCTTCGGATTGGCACAGCTCTGGCCATTTCAGCCAACTAGGAAGTAAACCAGTGGATGGAAGACCTCTCTCTTTCTCTCTGCCTCTCTTCTCTCTGTGTAACTCTGACTTTCAAATAAATAAAAAAAAATGTTTAAAAAATAAATAGAGAACAAGACTAACCAGGTCTCTCTTCCCTTATCAATACCTCTAACCAACTGGAAATGCAAGCAAATGTGACAAAGTTAAAAAGCATGGAATTCCAGCTCAGGTCCCAAGCACCATGTCTGTGTAACATGACCCAGCATGCTACCACTAACCTGGCACAAACACAGAAAATTTCCTTCTGCTCATATGCTATGATAAACCCAACCTGGCCAAGCAGCATGCATTTCTGTTGGCTTGGTATCCTCTGAGTCAGCCTGCTAAAACCACAGAGAGAGTGTTGAGTTTACAACAGACGCAAATCAGCAGCAGAGTACAGACCTACCTGATATATTTAAAGTAGGCTGAATGCCAGGTGAGACTTCTGCAGCAGAAATAATGGGAAAAGCCATGTCCACAACCCACAAAGTCTTAGAACACATCCAAGTAGCCACAAAATAAGTTTCTTAAACTAAATAGTAACACGCAAATATTTTTTAAAAAGACTGAAAAATGAAACAGCCTCATTGCAAGAAGGTCACAGCTATGTCTTGGGGATATGAGTGTCCCACATCATGTCCACCTGTTACTTGATAATTAGAGGTGATAACAATACCTGATATTTGGCGATAACTAAAATTTACAGAATGTTTACTGTGTACCAGGAACTACAGTAACAAAATTTTTTAATTTAATTCCCAAAGAACCCTGGCACTTAACTGCTATTGCTCTCATTTTAGAAATAAAGAAGCTGATACTTTAAGTAACAAATTGTGTCCTTTTTTCTTTTTAGACAGAGATACAGAGAATGGAAGATGTCTCATCCACTTGGGTCAACCAAAATTAGAAGCCAAATCTCCAGGTCTCCCACATGAGTGGCAAGGACACAATTACTTGAGCCATCACCTGCTGCTTCCCAGAGTATGCATTAGCAAGAAGCTGGAATCAGGAACAGTCAGGACTCAAGGACTCAATCCCAGGCACTTTTCAACATAGGTTGTGGACATCCCAATTGGCAACTTAACCACTAAAGGCAAAAAACAGTCTTTCAACCGGCGCCGCAGCACAATAGGCTAATCCTCCGCCTTGCGGCACCGGCACACCGGGTTCTAGTCCCGGTCGGGGTGCCGGATTCTGTCCCAGTTGCCCCTCTTCCAGGCCAGCTGTCTGCTGTGGCCAGGGAGTGCAGTGGAGGATGGCCCAAGTGCTTGGGCCCTGCACCCTATGGGAGACCAGGAGAAGCACCTGGCTCGTGCCATCAGATCAGTGCGTTGTGCAGGCTGCAGTGAGCCAGCTGTGGTGGCCATTGGATGGTGAACCAACGGCAAGGGAAGACCTTTCTCTCTGTCTCTTTCACTGTCCACTCTGCCTGTCTAAAAAACAAAAAACAACAACAAAAAAAGTCTTCTCTGTTGTGTTCTTAAACTCTAGAAGATATCCCTTCTTATCCATCTTCAAAATTCTGGTAAAACATAATACTAAATGTCATAAAGGTACAGAAAGACCACGGGGGGGGGGGGGGGCGGAGCCAAGATGGCAGAATAGTGAGGACGCATACTGATAGTCTGGGAAAAGATAGGTTAATAAAAGTGGAGTTACAGTAGTCTCAGGGAAAGATTTGGGGAAAAAATTGCAGAGGAAACTCTTCCGGATCTAGTGGATGTGACATGGATGACATGCGGGGAGAGCAAGGCCACCCACGGCTCTGAAGCCCAACAGCAGATTCTACACATCTGCGCTGGAAGGGGAGGTGAGCTCAGTAACCCAAGACATTAGCGTGGAAACGGCTTGAAGCCCCACTGGGGAAAGTGCACCAGACTAACTACAGGAGAGAGGGGAAAAAATAAAAAGGGACCG
This sequence comes from Sylvilagus floridanus, assembly GCA_949820135.1. Classification (NCBI taxonomy): domain Eukaryota; kingdom Metazoa; phylum Chordata; class Mammalia; order Lagomorpha; family Leporidae; genus Sylvilagus; species Sylvilagus floridanus. The sequence continues at coordinate 17,986,835 of OX463245.1, read as the reverse complement.
GTATGGTCTCTCTGCACACCTCGCAAAGGTGAGCAGGAGACAAAGAGCAGGCACCATTTTGGACATATGTAAAAGGTGAGTGACCTCAGGGCTGTGCGTGACCTCAGAGCTGCGCCCACCCTCAGTCAAACAGAAAAACCTGACTCTGGGGGGTGAAATAACAAGAGGTTAGTACTTAGTGAATGGGTAGAGCTAATGAACTGAGGAAGTGAAAAAAGAGACAGTAGGCAAGAGAACTCACGGACTTCACCTGAGTACTCTCCAAAGATGCTATAATTTGGTAACCCTGGCAACCCGGTGGGAGACTGCAGGAGAATCTGAGCCCACACTGAGGGCAGCACAGATTCTTTGTGTGGGCCTTGGAAAAAAGCAGATGAATGATATACCAACAGAAGGCAGAGATTGGAAGCTGACTACCTTCAATTCTGCTAGACTGTGTGGTATCACTTCCCTCCTGAATCAAAATAAATGAATAAATAAATAGAAAGAGATTTACCACGCCTAACCTGAGTGTCACCTTTGGCACACCCTTAACCCTGAAGAACCAAGCAGAGCTCTCTGGCCACACCCATCTCAAGCCTCAAGCCTCTAAGGCTCCTCCAAAAGCAGACAGTCCACTTAACACAGTCATAGTATAACAAGAAGAAAACATCACAGAGAGGGAAGAAGAATTCAAAAAATATCTCCACAATGCCAAGCAACAAACACAGAAACTGAGGAAACAAGAACAAGGAAGACATTATGACACCCCCAAATGAGCAAGACACCCCAAGCCAAAATTATGAAGATGATGAGATAGAAGAAATGCAAGATACAGATTTCAAAAAATTTATGATAAGAACATTTAGAAGTTTTCAAAAGCAAATTCTTGAACTACAGAAATCCTTACTGGACAGGATAGAAAATCTCTCTCATGAAAATGAAATCTTAAAGAGGAATCTAAATGAAACGCAGAAACTAGTAGAACAGGAAAGTGTGATAGTGAAGAGAAATCAAAATGAAATGAAAAACTCAATAGATCAAATGACAAACACATTAGAGAGCCTTAAAAACAGAGTCAGTGAAGCAGAGGAGAGAATATTGGACTTAGAAGACAGACCACAGGAAAGTATATAGTCAAACCAAAGAAAAGAAGAGGAAGTTAGAAATCTAAAAAATATTGTGGGAAATCTACAGGATACTATTTAAAAAAAACACAACACTCGAGTTCTAGGAGTTCCTGAAGGCATGGAGAGAGAGAGAAAGGATTAGAAGGCCTTTTTAGTGAGATACTAGCAGAGAGCTTTCCAGGTTTGGAGAAGGACAGAGACATCCTAGTACAGGAAGCTCATAGAACCCCTAGTAACCATGACCAAAAGAGATCCTCACCACGACACATTGTAATTAAACTCACAGCAGTGAAACATAAAGAAAAGATTCTAAAATGTGCAAGAGAGAAACGTCCAATTACTCTCAGAGGATCTTCAATTAGACTCACAGCAGACTCCGCATCAGAAACCATACAGGCTAGGAGGGAATGGCGAAACATAGCCCAGGTGCTAAGAGAGAAAAACTGCCAGCCCAGAATATTATATCCTGCAAAGCTCTCATTTGTGAATGAAGGTGAAATAAAGACCTTTCATAGCACACAGAAATTGAAAGAATTTGTTGCCACTCGTCCAGCCCTGCAAAAAAATGCTAAAAAATTTGTTACACACAGAACAACAGTCATCAATATGAAAGAAAGTAAAGGAAGGAAACATCAAAGCAAAAGGGCACAGGAAGTTCAAAGCATACATTAGAAAATATCTTTGGGAAAATGACAGGGCAAAGTTACTACTTAACCATAGTCACATTGAATGTTAATGGCCTCAACTCTCCAGTTAAAAGGCACAGATTGGCTGAATGGCTGAAGGTACAAAACCCATCTATTGGCTGCTTACAAGAAACACATCCTTCCAACAAAGATGCATGCAGACTGAAAGTGAAAGGCTGGAAAAAGATATACCATGCCAACAGAAATGAAAAAAGAATGGGCATAGCCATGTTAATATCAGACAAAATAAACTAACACAAAAGCTGTTATGAGAGACAAAGAGGGGCACTATATAATGATTAAGGGATCAAGTCAACAGGAAGATATAACAATTATCAATGTATATGCACCTAATTACAGGGCACCAGTTTATTTAAAAGATTTGTTAAGGGACTTAAAGGGAGACTTAGATTTTTATACAATAGTACTGGGGGACATCAATACTCCACTCTCAGATAAAGACAGATCATCCGGACAGATCAACAAGGAAACAGTAAATTTAAATGACACTATTGCTCAAATGGATCTAACAGATATCTACAGAACTTTTCATCCTACACATAAAGCATTTACATTCTTCTCAGCAGTACATGGAACCTTCTCTAGGACTGACCACATACTAGGCCATAAAGCAAGTCTCAGCACATTCGAAAGAATTAGAATCATACGATGCAGCTTCTCAGACCATAGTGGAATGAGTTGGAAATTACAACTCAGGAATCCCTAGAACATATGGAAACACATGGAGATTGAACAACATGCTACTGAATGAACACTGGGTCATAGAAGAAATCAAAAGAGAAATCAAAACATTTCTGGAAGTAAATGAGGATAAAAACACAACATATCAAAACTTATGGGATACAGAAAAGCATTGTTAAGAGGAAAATTTATAGCAATAGGTGCCTACATCAAGAAATTGGAAGGGCACCAAATAAATGAGCTTTCAATGCATCTCAAGGATGCAGCAAACCAGACCCAAATCTAAGGAAAAGAGAAATAATTAAAATCAGAGAAGAAATCAATAGGATTGAATCCAAAAAAAATTGCAAAAAATCAGCCAAATGAGGAGCTGGTTTTTTGAAAAAACTAACAAAATTGACACTCCTTGCTCCAACTAACTAAAAAATGAAGAGAAAAGACTCAAATCAATAAAATCAGAGATGGAAAAAGAAATGTCACAAGAGACACTACAGAAAAAAAAAGAATCACCAGAAATTACTACAAGGACATTTATGCCAGCAAACAGGGAAATCTGTCAGAAATGGATAGATTCCTGGACACATACAACTATATAAATTGAACCAGGAAGAAATAGAAAACCTAAACAGACCCATAACTGAGTCAGAAATTGAAATAGTAAAGACACTACCAACAAAGAAAAGCCCAGGACCAGAGAAGATTCACTGCTGAATTCTATCAGACATTTAAAGAAGAACTAACTCCAATTTTTCTCAAACTAATCAGAACAATCGAAAAAGAGGGAATCCTCTCAAATTCTTTCTATGAATCCACCATCGCCTTAATTCCTAAGCTGGAGAAAGATGCAGCATTGAAAGAAAACTACAGACCAATATCCCTTATGAACATAGATGCAAAAATCCTCAATAAAATTCTGGACAATAGAATGCAACAACACATCAGAAAGATCATTTACACAGACCAGGTGGGATTTATCCCTGGTATAGAGGGATTGTTCCGTGTTCGCAAAACAATCAACGTGATACACCACATTAACAGACTGCAGAAGAAAAACCATATGAGTATCTCACTAGATGCATAGAAAGCATTTGTTAAAATAAAACACCCTTTATGAAGAAAACGATAAGCAAATTGGGTATAGAAGGAACATTCCTCAATATAATCAAAGCAATTTATGAAAAACCTACAGCCAGTATCCTACTGAATGGGGAAAAGCTGGAAGCATTCCCACTGAGATCTGGTACCAGACAGGGATGCCCACTCTCACCACTGCTATTCAACATAGTTCTGGAAGTTTTAGCCAGAGCCATCAGGAAAGAAAAAGAAATTAAAGGAATACAAATTGGGTAGAAAGAAGTCAAATTATCCCCCTTTGCAGATATGATTCTTTATTTAGGGGATCCAAAGAACTCCACTAAGAGACTATTTGAACTCATAGAAGAGTTTGGAAAAGTAGCAGGATTCAAAATCATGCACAAAAAGCAACAGCCTTTGTATACACAGGCAATGCCACGACTGAGAAAGAACTGCTAAGATCAATCCCATTCACAATAGCTACAAAACAATCAAATACCTTGAAATAAACTTAACCAAGGATGTTAAAGATCTCTACGATGAATATTACAAAATCTTAAAGAAAGAAATAGAAGAGGATACCAACAAATGGAGAAATCTCCCATGCTCATGGATTGGAAGAATCAACATCATCAAAATGTCCATTTTCTCAAAAACCATTTATAGATTCAATGCGATACCAATCAAGATACCAAAGACATTCTTCACAGAGCTGGAAAAAAATGATGCTGAAATTCTTATGGAGACGCAGGAGACCTCAAATAGCTAAAGCAATCCTGTACAACAAAAACAAAGCCGGAGGCATCACAATACCTGATTTCAGGAGATACTACAGGGCAGTGGTAATCAAAACAGCATGGTACTGGTACAGAAACAGATGGATAGACCAATGGAACAGAATAAACACCAGAAATCAACCCAAACATCTACAGCCAACTTATATTCGATCAAGGATCTAAAAACAATTCCTGGAGCAAGGACAGTCTATTCAATAAATGGTGCTGGGAAAACTGGATTTCCACGTGTAGAAGCATGAAGCAAGACCCCTACCTTTCACCTTACACAAAAATCCACTCACATGGATTAAAGACCTAAATCTAAGACCCAACACCATCAAATCATTAGAGAACATTGGAGAAACCCTGCAAGATATTGGGACCGGCAAAGACGTCCTGGAAAAGACCCCAGAGATACAGGCAGTCAAAGCCAAAATTAACTTTTGGGATCCCATCAAATTGAGAAGTTTCTGTACTTCAAAAGAAACAGTCAGAAGAGTGAAGAGACAACCGACAGAATGGGAAAAAATATTTGCAAACTAAGCTACAGATAAAGGATTAACAACCAGAGTCTACAAAGAGATCAAGAAACTCCACAACAACAAAACAAACAACCCACTTAAGAGATGGGCCAAGGACCTCAATAGGTATTTTTCCAAAGAGGAAATCCAAATGGCCAGCAGGCACATGAAAAAATGTTCAAGATCACTAGCAATCAGGGAAATGCAAATCAAGACCACAATGAGGTTTCACCTCACCCCGGTGAGAATGGCTCACATTCAGAAATCTACCAACAACAGATGCTGGCGAGGATGTGGGGAAAAGGGGACACTAAACCACTGTTGGTGGGAAGGCAAACTGGTAAAGGCACTACGGAAGACAGTCTGGAGATTCCTCAGAAACCTGAAAATAACCCTACCATTCAACCCAGCCATCCCACTCCTTGGAATTTACCCAAAGGAAATGAAATTAGAAAACAAAAAACGGTCTGCACCTTAATGTTTATTGCAGCTCAATTCACAATAGCTAAGACCTGGAATCAACCTAAATGCCCATCAACAGTAGACTGGATAAAGAAATTATGGGACATGTACTCTATAGAATACTATACAGCAGTCAAAAACAATGAAATCTTGTTATTTGCAACAAGATGGAGGAATCTGGAAAACATCATGCTCAGTGAATTAAGCCAGTCCATAAGGGACAAATATCATTTGTTTTCCCTGATTGGCGACAACTAACTGAGCACCAAAGGGGAAACCTGTTGCAGTGAAATGCACTCTATGAGAAACAGTGACTTGATCAGCTCTTGTGCTGACTGCTGATGTACAATGTAATACTTTATCCATTTTAGTATTTTTTCTCTGTTTTGTTCTAGTACTATTGGTTGAACTCTGTAATTAACACACAGTTATTCTTAGGTGTTTAAATTTTAACTGAAAAGTGATCCCTGTTAAAAATAACAGTAGGAATAAGAGAGGGAGAACAACAATATGGGACATGCTCAATAGGACTTGCCCCAAATGATGGAGTTAGAATCATGCCAGGGGATTCCAATACAATCCCATCATGGTGGCATGTACCAATGCCATTTCACTAGTGCAAGTGATGAATTTCAGGCGACAATTGATCACACTGATAGGTCTAAGAGTCAAAGGGATCACACAAACAAGACTAGTGTCTGCTAATACTAACTGATAGAATCAAAAAGGCAGAGAATGATCCAACATGGGAAGTGGGAGACACAGCAGACTCATAGAATGGCAGATGTCCTAAATAGCACTCTGGCCTCAGAATCAGCCCTTAAGGCATTCAGATTTGGCTGAAGAGCCCATGAGAGTATTTTAGGCATGGAAAGCTAAGACACTCTGGGGAAAAAAAAAAAAAGAAGACCTAAATGAAAGATCTCTGCAAGTGAGATCCCAGTGGAAAGAACGGGGCCATCAAAGAAGGAGGTACCTATCTCTGAAGGGAGGAGAGAACCTCCACTTTGACTATGACCCTGTCGAAATAAGATTGAAGTCAGTGAACCCTAAAGGCTTCCATAGCCTCGGCAACTCATGACTAGAGCCTAGGGAGATTACTGACGCCATAAACAAGAGTGTCAAATTGTTAAATCCACAACAGGAGTCACTGTGTACTTACGTCTCATGTGGGATCTGTCCTTAATGTGTTGTCCAATGTGAAGTGATGCTATAAGTAGTACTGAAACAGTATTTTTATACTTTGTGTTTCTGTGTGGGTGCAAACTGATGAAATCTTTACTTAGTATATACTGCATCAATCTTCTGCATATAAAGATAATTGAAAATGAAAAAAAACTTTGTGTTAAATTGGAAATTGCATAGAAAATCAATTTTTTCAAAATATCATGTAGGATCTCTGTCCTTAATGTGCTGTACATTGTCATTTAATGCTATAACTAGTACTCCAACAGTATTTTTCACTTTGTGTTGCTAAGTGAAGGCAAACTGTTGAAATCTTTACTTAATATATACTAAACTGATCTTCTGTGTATAAAGAGAATTGAAAAATGAATCTTGATGTGAACGGAAGGGGAGAGGGAGTGGGAAAGGGGAAGGTTGCGGGTGGGAGGTAAGTTTGGGGGGGGGGGGAGCCATTGTAATCCATAAGCTGTACTTTGGAAATTTATATTCATTAAATAAAAGCTTTAAAAAAATCCATACTTTGGAAATTTATATCTACTAAATAAAAGTTTAAAAAAATCATATAGGTAGCTGACATTAGGATATATACACTTTACAGGAACTTGACTTTTATATTTTGGTATTCCTTCATGTAATTAATAAAGCATTTCTTTTTATTAAAAAAAAAAAAGACCACAGCACTATTTGCTCATTATCAGGCAGTTTTAATGCCCTAAATGCTTTTCAAAGATGATATCTGCCTTTATCTATCAAGTTCATCACTAGCTCTATATTGTCTATCCTGGAGAAAATGTTATTTTATATATTATATTGGAAAATTAAGCACATCTCCCAAAAAACCCCATAAGTACAAATTAACTCTATCATTTGAAATCCACTTATTGCCTCCCAATTGAAAGACTATGAATATGCTAAGAAGGATGTGTGTCCTATGTTCCTACTCATGAACTGAAAACCCTAACCTAGTCCCATTGACTGATCTTATAATTCTCAGACACAGGAAAAGAGAAACATTTGCATTCTCTGGACACTTTCCTCACATGATTTCCAATTTCTGTGGACAGGCAAAGACACGAGGAGAATTGTAATCCTGCAATTTCCATTTGCTTTCATTTTCCCAATCCCACTTTATACACCACCCATACCTTAGATCTTTTGTTTAAATTTAGTCACATTTATAGACAAGTATTTTAGAGTGGTAGAAGCACAAAAAATGAATAAAATAACATTTTAAATTTTTTGTAAGTATTTATTTATTTGAAAGGCAGAAAGACAGAGAGAGAGATCTTTCATCTGCTGATTCATTCACTTTACCCAAAGGCCTACAACAGCCAGGGCTGTGCCAGGCTGCAGCCAGGAGCCTAGAACTCAATACTGGTCTCCCACATGAGTGACAGAACCCATGTATTTTAGTCATCATCTGCTACCTCCCAGACTGCAATCAGCAGGAAACTGGATCAAAAGCAAAGCCAGAAATAAATCCTAGGGATTCTGATATGGAACATGAGCATCCCAAATGGTGACTTAACCACTAAGGTAATGCCCACTCCAAAGGAAGAGAATAAAGAGAAAATAGATAGTAGTTTAATATTCTAGGAATGTTAGGACAGTTATAAAAAAATTCTATAGTGCAAGAATACAAAACAAGTTCATTTGTCTTCATCATAATAATTAACAGATGTGAAGGATTACCGTGTGCTTAGTATTCTGAATAAAATATCTCACCCAATTCCTAAAAGAATCTGTAAAGAAAATATTATTATTTATTTGCGGTTGGGGATATTCTTCAAAGCTTTTCTAGGCTCTACAGCACATAACTTACTCTCTGAGGGCCTTGAGACAGACCACTATTCCATGTTTATCACACCATAGGGTGATTCACTATTTGTAAGTGTGGAGTTCCATAAAAGTCAGGGTTCCAAACCACAGTGAATACCCAGTTAATGCTTTTTCAATTTGCATCATTAAAGGTAGAGAAAGGAACAAAAGAGAAAACATGAGACAGACAGACTGTGTTTGGGGAGCTTCAGAACTAGAAACGTAGTCTGTCCTGCCATAATGACAGAATGGTGGCCCTAAAACCACCTTCTGTTCCCAAACAAATGTGAAATCTTAAACTAACATGCATTATCAAAGCTGCCATTTGTATATAACTGATATAATTGCGTTTGCTCACCAGCATGTCCCTGGGGCCTGACACATAGTAGGGACATCATGCAGTCTGTTTTCAAATAAATGTAAGATTTGGGTTAGGGTATAGAAGTTTTCAAACTGTTAACATAAGCTTCACTTTTCTAAAAAGAGTGTTTCCCCACAGCTCCATAATCTATACACCCCTAAGCCAATGCTGCTACATTTTAGAACATTTTGCTGAACACCACAAGAGACCCTCCTTTTCCCATTTCCAACTAACCCAGCAGCACAAGCTCCTGCCACTTTCTTTCTCACTGCACACATTCATTAAAATAAAGTACTTAACAGCTGCACCACACCACTTCCTCTAGAATAATGTAAATTTTCAGCACAATTCCAATACCAGTCCTCAGAATGCAAATTGTGACCATTGATTACTTAGTACTACTACAGCCAATGTGGCATTATGAAAACTGGAACTATAGGAGCAATGTCTGCAGGTGGGTTTCCAGATGATCTGCCACTCCAAACAATAATGAATTATAGGTTTTATCCTTCAATCTAAGACACCAAGTTAGTCCCCAGCACTGACTACACATGTAAGAGGTCAGTGAGCCTGGTTGGAGTTGAAATTCCAGCCCAGCAGTGCCTGAATGAGAAACTGCACCTATTCCTGAGATAGGCCAGTCCCCAACAGTAGGAAGAACAAAGTTCCTACTGCTTGCAACTGTAAGTCAGCTACACCACATAAATCTGAGAAGAGGCAGCCCACATAGGAATATTTCCAAGGGCTCTGTAGGACACAAAATTAGGCATAAGAGGGGAATCAGGGTGTGGAATGGTTCTTCTTGTTCCTGGGGGATCTTGGTTTTTTCTCATTAACTGGAATGACTGAAGTTTTTATTAAGGGGGGAAGGGAGGGATATGAGTCACCTACATAATTCATACCCTTTTCCATCCTTGCTAGCTAAGAAGATTTAATGACACTGGCAAAAACATCTTGAATCCACCAAACTCCCTGGATAAAAAGTCAAAGGTGGTCTCTTTTGGCAAAGATTTCCTGACTCTATAATCTGAGGCAGCTCACTTTCTGAATTAGAATAGGAAAGAGTCGGTGGGAAATAACTCTACCATGTATAAGCTTAACCAAGCTGGAAAGCTAAGCTAATCAACAGACTTCATTGTAAGAAAAACCCCAGGCAGATTTAATTTGTGCAGATAAAACCAACAAGTACTGATGTACAGTTCCTTTTAATAGATCAGAAAAGTTATCTTATTTTCTGGTATATAACCATCTGTATGCCCATGCTTATATGAAAAGCACTATAAATATAATGGGCATAAGAGTACCTGGTTAAGTTAAAAGTCATTCTTGTCAAAATAATCATATTTTTTTAAACAAAATTCACATTTTATTTTGATTCAAATAAACTATACAAAATCGATTTTTCTTCACCAAAAATAACAGCAATATTTTCTGTATTATTTCTAGATAATACCACAAAACACTTATTTTTGTAGGTTTTCCAGGTTTCGCTTATAAATCAAGACAAGGCAGTAGTCATGGAAGAAGTCAAAAGAAAACAGGTAAGTCAGTTTTCAGTATCCACGGCCTCTGACACTGTCTTGACCATTAAACACGAGTGTCTGACATAACCCTGCAAACAAGATGTAGGCGCAACAAAGGAATGTAAACAGCAACGCCCAGATGCGGAATGACAATGGCAGGTTCTTCCACTGCTAACTTACTCCTCTAGGATTCATCTGATCAAGACAAAATTTTTTTTTTTTTTTTTTTTTTTTTTTTTTTTTGGGAGGCAAGACAAAATTTACACTGAAATCCTTGTGTGGTAAGATCACTAACTTCTCTCGCGTAATTGTCCATTTCAGAGTTTTAACTCCTATTAGTCAAAACTCTTATTAGTCAAAGGTCAATTGTGGGCATCATTGTAAATTTCTTAAAATCTATTCCTTTCTCCCACACATCCTGAAAATTTATTTCTTCAAAACATTGCTAATTCAAACCTAACAACTGGATCAACAGTGATAATAAATGCTATTTGTAAAATGACTTAATTGAAACAATTCCAGGTGCCACTACCAGAGACACAGAGGTGGAACGTGGCACTTCCAATGCTACCTTCTGGAAGAACTAAGAGGTTGTCCGAGCATGGGAATTTAACAGGAGCCATTTAATTAGGGAGATTATCAATGGCTAACCTATTCAATGGGAGGGCTACAGGCAAAGGTATTCATTGATTAAATAGCCTACAAGAGAAAGTCTGTTTTTGAAGTCTCTTAAGTATTTTCAATGGGTTCTGAATTATCTGTAGGAAGCTCTGATTTAGATGTGTAGAGTTTGATGTATGTATCCACCATTAAATCTAGATCATGTTTTATATCAAAATTTATATTAAGCAAAGCCAAGTTACTCGACCTTTGGTCTGTTAAAGTGTTCCTCAAGTACGCTTTGAGACGCTTTCGCCCATTTTCATAGCGCTCGTTCTCCACCTTCATCACAGGAAGGATACACAGCACCTTCAGTAAGGCATACACATTAGGAAAAAATTTGATGTCAGGCAGATGGAGAGCTTCATAAATGGTGGATGGAAGCTCTATATCTTTGCCTCTGTGTTTCCATTTTATCCTCCAACAATGAAGCTCTGCTGAGAGAGTGTCGGGGTTGGGTAAGTCACTTCTGTACATGTCAGCATGGTGCTCCTCTGATGTGTTGAATTTCAGCTGTCCCATGACCGACGGTACCAGAGACAAGCATTTAAGAGCTTTGAGGTGCTGCTCAGAGAATATATCTTTAAGTTCCTGAATAATGTGCTCCACTGTTGGAACACTCAGGGTTTCTTTATAGTAACTCTCAGAAGTTAGCTGAGACTCCAGGTTGCCTTGCTGCGCCCTGCGGAATTTCCCAGGGAGCTTCATTTGAATATCAAGCTTGGTTGCCAAGTTTGTGGCTTCCTCAAACCAAAATTCATGATACACTTCAATATTTTCCATGACTTCATTCAGCGAATGCAGGACTGCAGTCAAGCTACTGGCTGCAAAGAAGACATCAGAGGTTTGCCCCTGGAGATTTTTCCCAAAGGCTCTTGTAAAAGACAAGACATTTTTAAGAACAACAATGGTGACAATGAAGTCAAAATCTGTGACTGCACTACAGAGTACAAACGCTCGGCCAGCTTTGCAGTTACTCCACCTAATGTTTGTGTCACTGTTTATACCATCTAAACACAAAACAAGTGCTTGCAGAAGGTCCACGAGAATTTCAAATGCATCATGCCTGACTGTCCATTGAGAGTGGCAGATTTCCTTCAGCTCCTTGCCTCTTTCTTCACTGTTCTGAAAAAGAACGGAAATGACGTTGTCAAGTTCCAGAAGCAGCTGTGGTGATCGATGGAAAAAAGAACAAACTTCCTCGATTGTTCCCAATGCAACAGATACTCCCATAACAGGAACTGATTTTGCCAACCACATATTTAAGGCACAGGAAGAGCAGAGTGTGTAGACAGCTTGGGGATATTTCTCTAAAAGTCTCGAAGCAACGACTTTCATTTTGGAAGAAAACCCACTGGACACGATGTAAGCCTGGCCACGGCAATATTCCATATTCAGCCCCCACTTCTCAGTTATCATAGTGTGAAATTTCACAGCCAGAATTTCTGCATCAGCTTCATAAGGCAGGAAGCCCACAAATTCCTCTCGCAGGTTATGGGAGTCATCAACAAACCTCACCAGCACAGGCAGGTGCTCCTCCCCTGCTATGTCCACCACGTCGTCAGTGATGATGGAGAAGAAGTGAGAGTCCCTCACTTCCCTGAGTGTTTCCTCACGGATGCAGCTCTCACAGATCTCCAGCATCTGCTTCTGCTGCCCTTCGAGCAGAACAGCGTGTTAACGGCCGTGCTCTCAAAGCGCTTCCTCAGGACCTCTTCACCAGAATTGATCCGGCACTCCAGTAGGGCCTGGAAATTATCGGGAGTAAAGAGACCTTCGGGGATTTCGTCAGCCTCGTGTCCATCCAGAGGTATGTTTTGCTTGCCCATGAGAATCAAAATTTCAAACAAAGATTTTAAGTATTCTTTGTTTTCCTTCTCCTCAAGGGTTAATGGTAAAATGTCTTCCTCTTGCTCATCACCCCCTTCTTCTGCACTGGGGTTCTGAACACTGCTGTTGTTTGTTTCTTTATGTCTTTGCTCCTTCAGAAGTTTCATCAATTTTTTTCTGTTTCAGTGTCCTGATTTCATCTTCACTCAATTCTTTTATTCGTTTTCTGTGTCTACTGTGAGGATTGTTCAAATGACTGGTAAGATCAAATATTGTTGGTATTGCGTTATCTCGAAGAACTGTTCTATAAGGACTCTCCCAATGACTTCACAAGTATCTGCTTCAATTAATTTTGAGAAATAAAATAACCCAATCATTCTTTAGTTTTCTGATGCCTCTGCAAAATGTATAGTTCTACAGATCATAGAGGTCTCAAAGTGTTTGGCACACAATCGATAATGCTTATTTAGTTGATCAGGTGTTTTATCTTCTAAGTCGGCTCTCCTACAATTCTCCACCCACTTCTGACATCTGGCCGGATCCCGCAGGAACCTGAAGAAGGCCAGATCCGACTGCGTGCTCTTCCTCGTGCAGTTAGGGGCCGCGCAGAAGTTCGGCATCGTCGCCTGCCCGCCGGCGGGCCCAGTCCTCCCCTCCCCGCCTCCTCAGGGCAGCCCGCCCGCCCGTCGGGGCTGGGGAGGGGAGCCAGGCCAGCCGGCCGGCTCGGCTAGGCCGGCGCGCGGGAAAATAATCATATTTTTAATAACACTGTCATTAATAAACCCTGCTCACAGCAGATAGATACTTAAACCTAGTGAAATCTCTGGGTTACAGAATCATTACAGAAGTAGTTTCTTGCCAAGAATGGAGAAAAGTTTAGCACAGTCTAACTTGTAGGTTATCTTGAGTTTAAATAAACAGGTTAAAAAATCATACAAACAACTTTGTGATATTCGAATTTAAGTGCTGCTCAAGTGGCACCTTCAAATAATTCATTTTTGACCTTCTTTCCCACAAAGAGGGACTGCCCACTATCCATCACCCCTAGCCCAAGGAGTGCATATGTGTCATTCTGGCACCTGTAGGTATTTCCTAACAGGGCCACTTCACTCAACTACATCACACAAAGGTCTGAGTACTCTGAGTAGTTACATGTGCTATGCCAGGCATCCTTGTAGACACTGAAAATCTAACAGTGATTACAGTAGACAGTCTCTGTCCTCATGGTCATTGGTCAAAGGCAGATCAACATTAAACCATGTAGCAAATAAAGAATTATAACCTTTCTGAAATCTGTGTTACAAAGACAATAAAATAGAAAAAAGGAACAGAAAATGATCATTGATCCAGCGTGGGACTGTGTTGCCTGTATTATCCACTCTTTTTCCATCCAGGTCAGACGAAGTGAATAGATGACACTGGCAAAATCCTTAGGAATTCACTGAGCTCTCTAGATGGAGAGTGAAAATCAGAATCTTTAGGTAATGATTTTCTGGATCTGGAGTCTGCCGAGCTCCCTTTCTGAATTAAAACAGGAGGAAATCAAAACAAGTAGAGGTAGAGCAAGTGTTACTTTAGTGGGATTTTTCAGAAAATGCCTCTCTGAGAAAGTCACATTTGAATTGAGAAAATAATGAAGACATGGCTCAAGCTATGCAAACCTTTAGGGTAATAACATTTGGGCAGAAGGGACAATAGCAGAGAGAGAGGGAGAGAGAGAACATGGGATGAGATTAGTGAGTCAGTCATAACCTGATAATTATTACTTTAGGGGTACAGGAAAGAATTTGGATTTTTATTCCCAAATGTAACTGAAATATATTGAAGAGTAATAAGCAGGTTAGTAATATATCAGCCATCAACTTCATCATCTTATGGCAATAGAAAAACTGCTTTCTAATACCCAGGATGCAAACTCACCAGATAGTGCTGGTATTTAAGAAGTTCTTACTAACCAGGCAAGGGTAACTGATTTCCATTAGTTTTTACAGCCTTTCAGTGGAATATATATATATATATATATATATATATAGAGAGAGAGAGAGAGAGAGAGAGAGAGAACACCAGATAGAGATGGAAAGAGGAGAGACAGAGACAGAGAGACAAAGAACTCCCATTTGCCAGTTCACCAGCCCCCCAAATACTTGCAACAGCTAAGACTGGGCCAGGGTGAATGTGGGACCCTGGAACTTAATCCAGGTCTCCCATATGGGTGGCAACAACCCAAATACTTGAGCTAAATTCCACTGCCTCCCTGAGAGAGCTTTAGTAGGAAGATGGAGTCAGAAGACAGATACAACTTAAGAACTCAAGAACTTACATACAGGATGCAGGTGTCCAAAGCAGCATCTTAATCACTGTGCCAAATGCCTGCCCCATACCTCTTCACACACACACACACACACACACACACACACACAGCATTCCATATCTCACCTCTCTCCTGCTTTGAGGCTTAGAGCCTTAACAGCACTATTTTCTTGCCCCTTAGCAAAGAGTACAAGAGTTAGGATTTCTCCTGGCTCAATCATGAAGGTATTTACAATGCACTGGTTGGTCAGACCCCACTGGATTCCACTGCCCCATTCAAGGGAAAGCATTATGTCTTCCTCATGCCTGATAGCCTACTTCATGCTGTCCTATGAAGAGAGGGAAAAGCTGGTTTTTAAAAATTAATATACAATTCAACAAATACTGTTAGCATAATTCACAAAATCACTCTGTCTGGATTCTATGGGAGAAACAAAGTTATATTTGTTAATAGGCTCTAGAGTTGTGGAATAAGATCATTACTTCATGGCACTAATCACTTTGTCATAGGGTACACTGGTATTTGTTAGAATATATTTTTAAGTCATGATTAATTAACTCCCTATTGAAATCCTAAAATTGCACTTATGTTCTGATATATGTTGTACAAGATTCACATTTTATTCCACATAAACTTTATCAAAATATCACTACATAATAAGTATAATTCAGAATCACATTTTAATACCCTGTCATTTTTGGCTTGATTTTTCCAATTTTAAATTCATGACTGACATTAATTAAAATCAAAGTATTCAGCAACTCTAGAAACATCTACAAAATTAAATAGTACATCTGTATTTTTGGAGATGTTTATTCTGAATAATTCCAAACTTTGAGTGTGGTTTATCTCAGACAAGACTGCAGCTAACACAATATTCATTTTTCACACAAAACTGAATTTCACATAATATCTTTTTTTAAAAGATTTATTTATTTATTTGAAAGGTAGAGTTACAGAGAGGCAGAGAGAAAGACAGAGGGAGAGAGGTCTTCCATTCACCGGTTCACTCCCCAAATGGCTGCAATGGCCAGAACTATGCCGATCTGAAGCCAGGAGCAAGGAGTCTCCTCCAGGTCACCCATGCGGGTGCAGGAGCCCAAGGACTTGTGCCATCTTCTACTGCTTTCCCAGGCTATAGCAGAGAGCTGGATCGGAAGCAGAGCATCAGGGACTCAAACCAGTGCCCATATGGGATGCTGGCACTGCAGGTAGCACCCTCACCTGCTACGCCACAGCGCCGGCCCCTCACATAATATCTTAAATGAGTCTATTTTCTTTCAGATGAGGGTTATATTACATTGAGTAATACTATATTTCGGGGAAAGAACTGGGTATTTAAATTAGGACTATCAGATTAAATTTATACTATATGATTCCTGTAGTAGATATAGTCTATGATGGCCATTAATAGATACAGTCAAACAAGATTAAAGGGTTGAAAACAAAATGGAAGAGGCCAGCACCCAAAAAAAACCCAAAACCCCTATTTATTAGATTCTATGAGAGAAAGCAGAGATCCATAGTTTGAACGAGACACTACTCTTAGATAGACTTGACCTTCTTCAGTTCTATTTTTCCATTAAAGGGTGTTCTGATGCCCATTTTCCCCAAAGACCAGCCCCTACTGCCCTTCTTCATAGTTCTGTATAGTCATGGGCATAGGAAATGTGCTATAAAACTGTGACTGAATAAAACTGTTTGACAACAAAATTATCAAATTGAAAGTTGTGAGCTTTCTTCTTCCAAAGGCATGTGACCTTTCTGAGGTTTAAAATGAAGTCTTGGGACCAGTGCTGTGGTATTACAGGTTAAGCATCCACCTCTGGTGCCAGCATTCCTTGTGGACACCAGTTCAAGTCCTAGCTGCTCCACTTCTAATTCAGCTCCCTGCTGATGGCCTGGAAAGGCAAGAGAAAATGGCACAAGTGCTTGGGTCCCTGCACCCAAGCGGCAGATCTGGAAGAAGCTTCTGGCATCTGGCTTCAGATCGGCTCAGCTCTGGCCATTGCGGCCATTTGGAGAATAAACCAGCAGATGGACTTTCTCTCTCTCTCTCTCTCTCTCTCTCTCTCTCTCTCTACTTCTCCCTCTCTCTATCTGTAACTATGCCTCTCTAATAAATCTTTAAAAAAAAAAAAAACTAGGGCTGGCACCGTGGTTCACTTGGTTAATCCTCCACCTGCAGCGCATATGGATGTCAGGTTCTAGTCCCGATTGTTCCTCTTCCAGTCTGGCTCTCTGCTGTGGCCCAGGAGGGCAGTGGAGGATGGCCCAAGTGCTTGGGCCCCTGTACCCGTGTGGGAGACCAGGAAGAAGCACCTGGCTCCTGGCTTTGGATCGGCGCAGCTCCGGCCATAGCGGCCATTTGGGGAGTGAACCAACAGAAGGAAGACCTTTCTCTCTGTCCCTCTCTCTCACGGTCTATAACTCTACCTGTCAAATAAATTTAAAAAAAAAAAGAAAAAAAAACATACAAAGAAAACCTATCTGTAGCAAACCATGGTGATATAGCCAGAAGGAGAGTGTGGCATAGTCTGGACTGGAGCCCTGAGGGCTAGTGGTTGCCCAAAGACCCAATAGAAGTAGAGGGGGCACATTTATCATGCCCCAACTTCCCCACAACAAAGCACCACTGACTGGCTGAGCAAGGGCACATGCTGCTTTGGGTTTGGGAGGCAACTGCAGAAGCCTTTGTACACTCACACAACAACTGGCTGAGACAGGATGCCATCTTCTCAGCAATACTGGCAGCAGTGGCAGAGAGAGCGCAACATTCAGACAATGGCTCTTGTGTATGCATCCAGAGATTGTATCAGAGGGGAAAACCCATGGTCCTCACTGACTTTGAGCCTGGCTGGGAGGTGGCTGCGCACTCATGTAGAAATATAAGATGCCCCCAGCTGCCCAGGATCAAGATACCTAGGTAGAGCTGGCATGGGGATAATTTGCCTGTCTGTTGACTGGAAAGACTGGCAGAGCAGAGCCAAACCTCTGCACCCAGCAACTGTGGACTCCTTGTGTGCTGAAACTGTGGGGATTCAGTGGTTACAGCAGTGTCTCTGGGCAATCACGCTAGGAGCTCCTTGGTTTCTTGGGGCAGGTTTCCTTGCAGCAGGAATTGTGCTCATAGTGAGGACTGTGCAGATCATTTGTGCAATTCATTCGGTGGCACAGATGACTATTGAACACCCTGGGTGCTAACACTGGGGTATTCCTCAGCTTGGAAGAGAGGAGGTGAAGGGGTGATCACACCAATAGAGGTGACAATTCCCCCACATCTGTAAGCAAGAGGAGACCAGAGACAGCGCTGTGGCATAGCAGGTAAAGCCGCTGCCTGCAAAGCCAGTGTCTCATGCCGCTCCACATACAATCCAGCTCCCTGTATATGTGTCTGGAAAAGCAGCAGAAAGTTGCTCAAGTACTTGGGCCCCTGCACCCACATGGGTGACCTGGAAGAAGCTACTGGCTCCTGGCATCAAACTTGTCCAGCTTCAGCCATTTCAGCCATTTGGAGAGTGAACCAGCAGGTGAAAAACCTCTCTCACTCTGCCTCTCTGTAATTCTGCCTTTCAAATTTATATATAAACCTTCTAAAAAGAAAAAAATCAAGAGATCAACCATGCCCAACTTGGGTGTTACCTGGATACTCACTGCAACCTAGAGCACTGACCATAGCTCCTTGGCCACACTCACCACACCCCTCTTGGTATTTACTGAAAGTGCAAACATTCCACTAAGCCACAGAGTCATAGCTCAAAGATAAAAGCCATCAGAGAAAAAAACAACAATCAACTCTACAAATGCCTAAAAAATGCAGAAAATCAAGAATAAAGAAGAAAAAATGACCCCCCCCACACAAAGTAACTCAATATTTCAATCTTAGAATGTGAAGATGAAGAGATTGAGGAAATGCCAGAAACTGAATTCAAAATATTAATCATGTAATTACTCAAAAGCAATCAGAAGCAAATCCAAGAAATAAAGAAAACCATACATGGCATGAATGCAAATTTTCCCATGAAATTGAAATTTTAAAGGGAATTCAAAATGAAATATTAGAAATGAAGAATTCAGAAGGTCAAATAACAAAGGCAGTGGAAAGCCTTTAAAAAAACAGGCATGGTGAGGCAGAAGAAAGAATATCCAAGCTGGAAGACACATTTGTGGAAACCTTTCAGTCAGACCGAATAAAAAAGAAGAAGAAGACATTAGAAAACTTAAAAACAGGGTTAGAGATTTAAGGGTTACTATCAAATGACCCAACATGTGAAGTAATGCTATAACTAGTACTGAAACAGTATTTTTACACTTTGTGTTTCTGTGTGGGTGCAAACTCATGAAATCTTTACTTAGTATATACCAAATCGATCTTCTGTATATAAAGATAATTGAAAATGAAAAAAAACCCTTTGTGTTAAATTGGAATTGCATAGAAAATTAATCAATTTTTTAAAAAAAAAAATCATAAAGGTTCTCTGTCCTTAATATGCTGTACATTGTGAATTAATACTATAACTAGTACTCAAACAGTATTTTTCACTTTGTGTTGCTATGTGAGGGCAAACTGTTGAAATCTTTACTTAATATATACAAAACTGATCTTCTGTATATAAAGAGAATTGAAAAGGAATCTTGATGTGAATGGAAGGGGAGAGGGAGCGGGAAAGGGGAGGGTTGCGGGTGGGAGGGAAGTTATGGGGGGGGGCATTGTAATCCATAAGCTGTACTTTGGAAATTTATATTCTTTAAATAAAAGCTTTATTAAAAAAAAAAAGAAATTCCTTAAGATATGGAAAAGGCTGGCGCCGTGGCTCAACAGGCTAATCCTCCACCTTGCGGCGCCGGCACACTGAATTCTAGTCCTGGTCGGGGCGCCGGATTCTGTCCTGGTTGCCCCTCTTCCAGGCCAGCTCTCTGCTGTGGCCAGGGAGTGCAGTGGAGGATGGCCCAAGTGCTTGGGCCCTGCACCCCATGGGAGACCAGGAGAAGCACCTGGCTCCTGCCATCGGATCAGCGCGGTGCGCCGGCCGTGGCAGCCATTGGAGGATGAACCAACAGCAAAAAGGAAGACCTTTCTCTCTGTCTCTCTCTCTCTCACTGTCCACTCTGCCTGTCAAAAATAAATTAAAAAAAAAAAGATATGGAAAGACAGAATGGAATAGAAGTCCTTTTATTAAAAATAATTCTAGATAACTTCCACAATTTGTAGAAATAAAGAGAAATCCAAGTATAGGAAGCACATAGAACTCCAAACAGACATGACACATTTTAGTCCAACTTTTCACAGTAAAACGTAAAGAAAATATTCTAAAAACTACATGAGAGAAACACCAGATTACTTTCTGAGGATCTCCAATTAGACTCATAGCTGACTTCTCATCAGAAACCCTATAAGCTAGAAGGGAATGGCAAGATATAGTCCAAGTCTTAAGAGAAAAAAATTGTCAACCCAGAATGTTGTACCCTACAAGCTCTTATTTATGAATGAAGGTGAAATAAAGACCTTCCACAACAAACAGAAATTGAAATAATTTGTCACCAATCATCTAGCCTTCCAAAAGATGCTTACGGATGTGCTACACACAGAAACACAGATAGTCAGCATTATGAAAGAAGGTGGAAGCAGAAAATCCCCCAGTAAAAGTACAAAAGAAATCCAAAGTAAACAATAAGAATATTATGGGAAAATGGCAGCGCCAAGTCATTACTTACCAATAGTCACCTTGAATGTATATGGCCTCAAATCTCCAGTTTAAGATACAGACTGGCTGAATGGATTAAAAAACAAGACCCATCTATTTTTTGCCTAGAAGAAACACATCTCACCAACAAAGATGCATGCAGACTGAAAGTGAAAGGATGGAAAAAGGTATTCCATGCTAACAGAAAGCAAAAAAAGGGGGGGGGGGGGCAATTGTTTCCATCCCAATATCAGACAAAATATACTATAATATAAAAACTGTTAGAAGAAACAAAGAAGGGCACTATTTAATGAGTAAGGGATCAATTCAACAGGAAAATGTGACTATAATAAATGATTACACACTCAATTATAGGGCACCTGGCTATTTAAAAGAGACGTTAATGAATCTCCAGGGAAACATAGTACCCATTACAATAGTAACAGGGGGTTTCAACACCCCATTTTCATTAACGAACAGATCATCTTGGCAGAAAATCAACAAATAACAGAGCTAATCAATAGTATGGACCAAATGGACCTAACTGATATCTATAGAACTCTTTACCAGACATTTGCAAAATACACATTCTTCTCATCAGTGCATGGAACTTTCTCTAGGATAAATCACATGCTAAGCCATAAAGCAAGTCTCAGCAAATTCAAAAAGTTGAAAACATACTGTGCAGCTTCCTTGACCACAATGGAATGAAGCTGGAAATCAACAACCAAGAATCTCCAGATCATATGTAAACACATGGAGACAGAACAACATGGTCCTGAATGAATAGTGCGTCATAGAAGAAATCAGAACAGAAATTTTAAAAATATCTGGAAATAAAAGATGACAATACATATCAAAATTTATGGGATACAGCAAAAGCAGTGTTAAAAGGGAAATTTATAACAATCGATGCTGACATGAAGAAACTGGAAAAGTACTGAATAAATGTCTCTCAAGGATGTAGAAAAACAACAATAAATTAAACCTCAAATTGGTAGGAAGAAAGAGATAATTAAAATTAGAGAAGAAATAAAATTGAAAGAAAAGATCAGTGAAATGAAGAGCTGGTTTTCTGCAAAAAGTAAAATTGATAGACCATTGGCCCAACTAACAAGAAAAAAGAGGGAGAAGACCCAAGTAAATAAAATCAGAGATGAAAAATGTAAAAACAGAAGCCACAGAAATAAAAACCATCAAGAATTACTATAAAGAGCTGTTTGCCAACAAATTGGTAAACTTAGAACAAATGTATAGATTCCTAGAAAAATATAACCTACCTAAATTGAGCCATGAAGACATAGAAAACCTAAACAGATCAATAACCAAGATGGAGATTGAATCAATAATAAAGAACCTCCCAACAAAGAAAAGCCCAGGACCGGATAGCTTCACTGCTGATTTCTAGGAGACATTTAAAGAGGAACTAATTCCAATTCTTCTCAAGCTACTCCAAACAATTGAAAGGAAAGGAATCCTCGCACACTCATTCCATGAAGCCAGCATCACCTTAATTCCTCAACCAGAAAAAGATAACAACAGACAAAGAGAAATATAGACCAATTCCCTGATGAACATAGATGCAAAAATCTTAATGAAACATTAGCTAATTGAATCCAATAACACATCAGAAAGATCATTCACCTGGACCAAGTGGGATTTATCCCTATTATGCAGGAATGGTTCAACATTGGCAAATCAATAAATGTGATACATCACATTAACAAAATGAAGAACGAAAACGTATGATTATCTCAATAGATGCAGAGAAAGCATGTGACAACACACAACATCCTTTCATGATGAAAACTTTAATAAATGGGTATGAAAGGAATATTCCTCAAAACAATCCAGGCAATTTATAACACACCCACAGCCAGAATCCTATGGAATGGGGAAAAACTTTAAGCATTCCCCCTAAGATCCAGGACCAGACAAGGATGCCCACTCTCAACATTGCTATTAAATATAGTCCTGGAAGTTTTGGTCAGAGCCATTAGTCAAGAAAAAAAAAAAATCAAAGGGATACAAATTGAAAAGGAGAAAACCAAACTATTCCTATTTGTATATGACATCATTCTATATATAGGGGATCCAAAGGACTCTACCAAGACTTTTGTAACTCATAAAAGAGTTTGGTAAAGTGGCAGGATATAAAATCAACACAGAAAAATCAATAGCCTTTGTATACACATCCAATGCCATGGCTGAGAAAGAACTTTCAAGATCAGTCCCATTCAAATAGCTCCAAAAAAATTAAATACCTGGAATAAATTTAACCAAGGACATCAAAGATTTCTGTGATGAAAATTACAAAACACTAAAGAAAGAAATAGAAGACATTTAAAAATGGAAATTTTTCCATGTTCATGGACTGGAAGAATCAACAACATCAAAATGCCCATACTATCAAAATCAATTTACAAATTCAATGAGATTCGAATCAAAATACCAATGACAGTCTTCACAGATATAAAAAGAATGCTGTTAAAATTCGTATGGAAATACAATAGACCCTAAATAGCTAAAGCAATTTTGTACAATAAAAACAAAGCCAGAAGCATCACAATACCTGATTTCAAGACATAATACAGGACAGTTATAATCAAAAAAGTCTGACAATGGCACAAAAATAGATGAGTAAACCAATGAAACAAAATAGAAATCAATCCACACATCTACAACCAACTTATCCCAAATGAAATGAAATCAGCATATGAAAGAGTGGTCTGTACTCCCATGTTCATTGCAGCACAATTCACAATAGCTAAGATATGGAATCAACCCAGATGTCCATCAACGGCTGACTGAATGAAGAAATTATGGTATATATACACTATGGAGTACTGCTCAGTTATAAAATAAAAAATGAAATCCTATCTTTTACAACAAGATGGATGCAACTGGATACCATTATATTTAGTGAAATAAGCCAGTCCTAAAAAGACTGATGTCTTATGTTTCCCTGATCTGAAGTAACTATTAGAGTGCCTAAAATGTAATGTTTAGATGTGAAATGGACATTTTGAGATTTGATGACTATTTACAGTCCTTGTCTCTTCTGCTGAGGAACAGTGTTTTTCCCCCTCTTTACACTATTTTTGAACTATTTTACCTAGTGTAGGGTTAACTAGGTAATCATTAAGTAAACTCAAAATAGATCTTTGTAAAAATTAAGAGAGGGAATGTGATAGAGGGGAAGAAGTAGGATTGGAGTTTGGTTTGTGGAAGGGTGGAGGGGGGACATATCACCATGTTCCTAAATCTGTATATATGAAATATATTAAACTTATATAACTTAAATAAAATTTTAAAAATAAAGTCCTATATGAATGACAGCCTGGCCTAGAAGACTTTAAAGGCTCTTCCACAGGCAACTATTTCAAAAATATGAATGCATATCTGTATTCTTTGTAGAGTGATTAAAGTCTTCCCACCATAGATATTTGTTCGAATTTGAGTTCAAACAACTTAAGAACTTTATCAATAAAAATACTCATTATGACAATGATAAAAAACAATAATGACAGCATCATATAAATAGGTTGAGCTTTTTCCAAACTTCAAAGGAAGTCATTGGCTCTTTCTACCCTCTATGTAATGCTTGTTTCTTTTGGACTCATTTTGCAATCCTGCTTCTCTAATGGATATTCCATAGTTCTTTCTGGAATGTGCCATCTGGAATGTGTCTTCTATACTCCCAGCTATTTCAGTGAGGAGACTGCTGTTTATGACATACGTGTTTTTTCCACCCTCATTTTCCTATTGCATTTGATAACAGGGACTCCTCACCTACACTCTTTTCCTAGAACACTCCAAGCTCATGAAGAGGGAAATTATGTCCTACATGGCCTTATAATGTGGGCCCCTCCAATACTATTTTGTTAATAAGAGGCCTCCAAAGTTGCATTAAGTGGAAAAAAATGCTTATTCTATTCTACTTCCTTAGCTTTAAACCCATAGAGACACCGCCTATTTTTCCTCTTCTTTCTATACAACCCAAATCCAATCCACCCCCAATGTACAAAAATTTAATTTAATTTAATTTTAAAAAGATGTCTCTTAGGTTTAACCTTGCCTTTGTCTTTCCAGAGCTATTTGCCATAATTTTCTTCAAAGCAGGACTGTTTCAATAATTTCTAAGTTACTTTCAGAGCCCCAGTCCTACTTCATAAAGTGACTGTAGAGAAGACAGAATCATCTTCAATCACATTATGCCCTACAACTCAACAAAAGATCTACATATCACATTGTCATACTCTTAACATACTCTAGTTCCACAGGCAGAGTCAGTTACCTATTCTATCTCCACAGATTCTAATGATTGGAATCAGTGTTGACTTTACAAGAAATGCAGACAATCCCCAATTTATAAAGGTTCAATTTACAATTTCTAGAACAATTTACAAGATCTACATATCACATTGTCATACTCTTAACATACTCTAGTTCCATAGGCAGAGTCAGTTACCTATTCTATCTCCACAGATTCTAATGATTGGAATCAGTGTTGACTTCACAAGAAATGCAGACAATCCCCAATTTATAAAGGTTCAATTTACAATTTCTCAACTTTACTATGGCACAAAAGTAAACTACATTCAGTAGAAACTGTATTTCAAATTTTGAATTTTGATCTTTTTCCAGGCTAACAACATTCAGCATGATATACTCTATAAATGCTAGGCAGCTCCCAATTGACAATGTGATCACAATGGGAAGCAAACAATCCTTTAGAGTGTAATGTGATGCTAGGCTGTGATGTTGGCTAAGTTAGGCAAGGTGGATTCAATGCATTTTCAACTTATAGTATGTCCAACATATGATGGATTTATCAAGACTGTAAGTCAAGGAGCACCTATATACATGTGAGTCCTTTGGAAAGATTACACTGTTTCTTAGATTCATGGTCAGATAATCACATGAGTTTGATTACACCTTATGTTAGACACAGAATTGTAGGCTAGTCCCCACGACAACCAGTCTCCACTCTACATGCCCTGTAAAATCCCTTCCCTTCAAGTATGGGTGGGGTCTGTCAATAGAATGGATGTCACACTCATATGTAAATTTCTTTATAAGAGAGAAAAAGGCATTTTGCAGATGCAATTAAGGTCTCTAACGAACTGATTAAGGGTGAATATCCTATGTAGGCCTGTTTTAAGCAAGTCAGCTCTTTAACAGAAGATCTGCAGCGGATGTTCTTCCACTGGCCTTAGAGAAAAAAGTGCCAGATTGTAGAGGGCAACATGGCAAGGGCTGGTGGGCTGTCTCCAGGAGTGGAGGACCCTAGTGCTATAACCACAAGGACTTAAATTGTGCTTGGAAGGGGACCTCGGACCTCAGATGAAATTGTATTCCTGGCCAACACTTGATATGGACTGTGACATCTTGAAAAGAGAACTGAACTGACAGTTCCAGGCTTTCAACAGGAACTATGCAGTGATACATGTGCTTTTCAAGCTGCTAAACTGCAATGATTTGTTTCATAACATGAGCAAATAATGCATACTTTGTCTCCTCTTACTGATCAGCCTTATTATTTTTTTTCTTTTGCTGCCTTAACTTATCTATGAATTCCTGGTTTTCTGGAACATGCAAATCTCCTTTCTGTGAGCTTCCCTCAGCTCCTGCCTTCTCAGAATTTACATACCACTGTTTGTCCTACTGGCTGCTTTAGAACACCATGCTCTGTACTGCCACCCATATCTCTGTCACCTAGAGACTTGATCTGTAATCCTGTGTAAATTAAATCCTATCCACGGGGGAAACATCTTTCAAGTTTTCAATGGAGTCAGTGTGCATCTGGCTCTAACTGAGACCATCCTTTTGTCTTGTTACTTTTGTCTTTGAGGAAAAATCAGAAGATTCCTAAAAGGAAGACCTTGACTAATAACAATCATCATCTTCCCAACTATTTAAGAAGGTCCTAAAGAGCAGGAACCATTCTTTGTGACTTTCTTGCCTTCTTTTCCAATGTTTAGCACCATGCATTGCATGCTGGGTGTGTTGTATAAATGTTGTTGACTAAATCCTCAGAGAAAGAAAATGTACTATTGAAATCTCTTACTGAGAGTGTGATGTATTGGCATCAGCAATATCGATTGTCATGCCCATTAGTGCTCCCAGCAAGCCAAGGCATCTCCTGTGGACAAATAATTTGAGTGGCCCCAGTCACAATGAAGACAGGAAAGGAGATAGCCTTTTCTCTCAGCAGAGGGCTAGAAAGTCCATTCTTCTGAGGAGGCTTCCTCTGTGTTTGCAATCATTTCAGTATTTCTAAAATGTCCAGGAAAGATGCAAAAGAACAAAACACAGGACTACCATTTGTCAAACCAGAATCAGAGCGAAAATTAAAGAACTGGAGTTCCAGAGATTTTATACATTATTCCACTCAAAGAATAAAATAACTTCCTCCTCCTCCTCTTCCTTTTTTTATTTCTTTTGTATAAGAGTAATGAAGGGAAAAAGAGGCAAAGAATAGCTAGTACAGGATGAACAGAGGCTTACTCCAACAAGCATTCATTGAACTACAGACCTTGATCAAAGGGATTAAAAAAAACAGGCATATTAATCTCTATAGGAAGCCTTGCTAAGACACATAACATTTCTTTCTCCATAAATGTTGGGAAAAGGACTTCTCTGCCACAGCTGGGATCATTTTTCAGTCCATTCTTCAGAATCCAAGGATAAGTAGGCAACTCCATCTAAAAAGATAGTTATATTTGGCCAGGATCTCCACTGAATAGGCATTGGGCTGGATGCAATCACCCTGACCCTGGAACAATCAAAATTGTTATTATACACTAAATCAAAACTTGAGCTCTCAAACAACCTTCAGGGAGAGCCTGACCTGACCTTGTCATGACTCAAGAGTTTTCCATTCCCATTTCCAAAAGCAATGCCAGTGACCTCTGTAAACAATAAGCAACTGTGATTCCAAGTTTAAAAAGAAACATTGAAATATCCTGGTACAAGTGAGCAATCTCTTGCTTCTTGGGAAGTCAACCTGAAACTTAAATATAACCTGGAATTGGCACAAAGTATGTTTATATCTTGAATGTTGATTAAATCCCTCTAACTCTCTCAAGCTCTTATCTACAGAGCAATAAGTTCTGCTGCCTGAAACTATAAACACACGCATTCTTTCCAGTGGTTAGATTGCCTTCTGTAAACATATTACATCAATAAGTTTTTGTTTTCTAGTTATTGTGCTATCACTTAGCCTGAATCTACAATGTGATTTTGAGTGAATCAACATACCTGCTTTACATCATTTTTGACCATTTCTGGAGAAAAAAATCTATAATTGAAAATGGATTAAAATCTGATTGAACAATCAAAGTCAAAATAAAGACCCAGATAATGAAAAAGGCTATTAACTGCCTCATAGAAAGGGCATAGCTATTTAATATTAAAGTCTGTTGCATTAAATTAATCTAACAATTTTATCCAAAAAGGAACAATGGATTCAGGGATTCTGCACAGATATATACAAGGTCATACAGTCTTTACACGGAAATTGCTCGCCGCTGGTAGTAAAGAGTTAAACATCCAATTAGTATTAGTGATGACCAAACTACAAGAAGAATAACAGTATGTAGCTTAGAATTCCGTCCAGAGAGTCCCTGTGATGTCAGGGTATGGTTCCAAGGTAGAAGTGGCTCAAAACGGCACAGAGATTTGACTTTGGGAAAACAGAAGAGTTGAAATCAGTATTTCTAAATTTACATGGCACAATCTCTTTCGTAATTCCTGCTGCACTGAATTAAGATATTAATGAAGGGAATGAAAACTAAAGAATATAGCTGAAATGGTTCAGGTTTGATATGCAAATACACACACAGATTTATCCCTAGCATAGCATAAGGTTATATTGCTTACCCTTGTAAAGCTTCCAGTGCCTATGCAATCTGTCCACTCCTTTTTCCTCATCTTGGGTCTCTCTTCCTTCTGGCCTAATTTTCTCCATTCCCTCACTGGTAATTGCTACTTTCCATTTAAAAACCAATCAATTTTAAAATCATTTCCTTGAGTATCAGAATTAGCATCAGAGAAAGACACAGTCCTCTTAAAGAGAAATGAGAGGAGACTACAGCAGCCAGTGTCACCGGTGGTACTGTTTGAGAGAGAACTTTGCAGACTACATGGTCTTTGAGTCCAGCCTGAAGTGTTAGCAGGGAGCCCACCTAACCCCGTGAAGAGAGCACATTGCCTGCTTCATACCCTCCTCCAAGGACTCCTGGTGAATGAATGGCAGAGAGGAAGTACTATCTTAACAACGTGAGTACAGGTAGCTTGTAGCTTCTGCACGTGTGATTAGGGGATTTTATTTGAGAGATAAATATATGGTCTCCACTGAATTTGAGTCTGGTCATAAGAGTTGGCAGGGGCCAGGGTACCCACTTTAGCCTGTGAGGCGCTCGCTTCCCCCTTTATATCAGTGGCACCTGTACTCAAACTGCCAAGCCAGAACACTTCCCAGGCAGCTGGCTCTGGGAAGGTCTCAGCTCTCTTAGTGGATAGAAGAGACACACAGAGCAGGAGCTAAGAGTATATCTCCTGCTGTCTGTGGACTGTGGGAGCTCTGTACACTATTTCTGTGAGAATTCTGTGACTATAGGATAGGGCATGGAGTGTAGCTGGGTCTCTGGGAAAACAGTGTCTGGAATCAGAGGCTCAGAACTCCCTGAGTGCCTGGGGTGGATCATTGCAGATGGTTATGTTCTCACATTGAAGATTACACAGATCATTTGTACAGTTCATATGAATGCATGGGTGGAGTGTGTAGCCATTGTGGGCTTGCTCTGGGCATTGATAACATTGGCAGAGAGAAGATGAAGCAGTAATCATACTGGAGTCCTGCTTTAGGCTGTATCTTGCTAATGCTAATGCTAGGAGTATTTTTTTTTAATCTGACAGACTCCTGTGTGTTAGCAATAACAGGGTATGATGCGCATTACTAGGGCTGGAGCCCGCGCCCCCTCTCCCCTATTAGTTCAGACAGGAGACAGCCAAGGACAGGCTGCTCAAAGATTCTTAGGGATTTTTGTTTTGCTTCACTGTTCAACCACACACTTGTCAGCAATTCCCAGAATAGGTTGCTTTTGCAGGAAGCCCAGCTACATGCTTGTGATGGTTATCTATATGCTTAGGTGCTTCAAGGATAACCCTGTCACTGTAACTTCCTGATTTGGGGTTCTAAAAACAAAGGAAAGCTAAGAGTCTGCACTTGACACTTGGGATGGGAGTCCTGCCAAGTCTGCATGAGTAATAAACCGTCTGCCTTTCCTCCCAAAAGCCTTAAATGCCGCTTCAGTCTCTCCTCCAAAACAATCACATTGGCCAGCTGATCATACTCACCCCCTACTAACAAAAGAGATTTACCACACTCAAAGTGGGTGGAACTTGAACTCTTGCACCACCCCCAAACATTGACAGAAATTCCCTGTCCCCACATAGCACATGCCTCTGAATATCTACTGGAGCAGCAGATACTCCACTAAGCTACAGAGACATATTTCAAATGTAAAAGCCATCAGAGAGTAAAATCAACAAGTAGCTCCATAAATGCCTAAAAATAAGCATAGAAACATGAGAAACATGAACAAGGAAGATAATATGACTCCCTCAAGGAACACAACAACACTTCAATATTAGAATGTGAAGATAAACCGATTGATGAAATTATTGAAAAGGAATTCAAAAGAATGATCATAAGATTACTCAAAAACAATGAGAAGTAAATTCATGAGTTAAAGAAATTCATACATAACACGAATAAAAAATTTTCCCAGGAGAAAGAGATATTGAAGAGAAATCAAACTGAAATATTAGAAATGAAGTATTCAATATGTCAAATAGAAAGGACAATGGAAAGCTTTAACAACAGACTTGTGAGGGAGAGGAAAGAATATCCAAGCTAAAAGACAAATGTATGGAAATATGTCAGACCATAAAAAAAAGAGAGAGAAAAATGAGGAATAGTGTTTGAGATGCATGGGATATCATGAAATGACCCAACATATGTGTCTTAGGAATTCCTGAAGAATGGAAAGAGAGAATGGATTAGAAGGCCTATTCTAATAGGCCTTCTGATATAAAGCAGAAAACTCTCCTGATTTGGAGAAAGAAAATGGACATTCAAGTTACAGGAAGCATATAGAATTCCTAATTGGGCACGTCCAAAAAAGATCTTCACCACAACACATTATATTGAAACTTTCAAATGTAAAACATAAAGAAAAGATTGTAAAAGATCAGTGAAATGAAGAGTTCGTTTTTGAAAAACTAAATAAAATTTATACAATATTGGCTCAGCAACCAAAACAAGAGAGTGGGATGGAGAAGACCTAAATCAATAAACTCAGAGATGAAAAAGGAGATCTTAACAATAGACACCACAGAAATAAAAAGAAATCATCAGGAATTAGGACAAACTGTGATAAGCCAACACATTTGAAAATATAGAAGAAATGTATAGATTTCTGGGCACATACAATCTACCAAAATTGAGTCCTGAAGACATGGAAAACCTAAGCAGACCAATGATGAAGATGGAGGTCAAATCAGTAATAAAGACTCTCCTAACAAAGAAAAGCCCAGGACTAGAAGGCTTCATTGCTGAAATCTATCAAACGTTTAAAGAACTAATACCATTTTTTTAGCTATTCAAAACAATGGAAAGCGAGAGAATCATCCCAAATTCCTTCTATAAGGCCAGTATCACCTTAATTCCAAAACCAGAAAAGAGATAACAACAAAGAAAGAGAATTGTAGACCAATATCACTGATAAACATAGATGCAAAAATCTCCATCAAAACACTAATCAAATCCAACAATACAAAAGAAAGGTCATTCACTTAAACCAAGTGGAATTTATCCCTAGTATGCAGAGATGGTTCAACATATGCAAATCAATAAAAGCTTTACATAACATTAACAAATTAAAGAATAAAAAATATATGATTATCTCAATAGATGTTATTGATTATTTGATAAAATACAACATCTTTTCACGATTTAAAAAAAAGATTTAAGCAAATTAGTACAGAAGGAACATTATTAACAAAATCTAGGCAATATGTGACAAGGTCAAAGACAGCATCATATTGAATGGGGAAAAGTTGGAAGCATTTCCACTAAGATCCAGAACCAGACAATGATTTCCATTTTCAGCATTGCTATTCAATGTCATTCTGAAAGCTTTAGCCAGAGCAATTAGGCAAAAGAAAGAAATGAGAGATACAAACTAGAAAACAGGAAGTCAAATTATCCCTGTTTGCAGATGACATGATCCTCTATAGAGGGAAGCCAAAAGATTCCACTAAGAGGCTATTGGAACTCAAAAGAGAGTTCAGTAAAGTTGCAGAATATAAAATCAACACACAAAATTCAATAGCTTTTGTATACATAGACAATGCCATGGCTGAGAAAGAACTTCTAAAATCAGTACCATTCACAATAGCTACAAAAATATTTAGATACCTTTGAATAAATTTAGCCAAATATGTGAAAGATTTCTACAGTGAAAATTACAAAACAATAAAGAAAGAAATGAAGAAGACACAAAAATGGAAAAATCTTCCAGGT
This sequence comes from Sylvilagus floridanus, assembly GCA_949820135.1. Classification (NCBI taxonomy): domain Eukaryota; kingdom Metazoa; phylum Chordata; class Mammalia; order Lagomorpha; family Leporidae; genus Sylvilagus; species Sylvilagus floridanus. Next base: position 17,954,540 of record OX463245.1, on the reverse strand, counting down.
TCAGGATTGAAAGAATTAGTATCATCAAAATGTTGACACTTCCAAAAGCAATTTACAAATTCAATGAAATGTCAATCAAAATACAAAAGACATTCTTCTAAGATCTAGAAAAAACAACTCTAAAATTCATATGAAAACACAAGAGGCCCAGAATTTACTAGATGCTAGACACTGAAAAGCTATTTATAGACATGAACAGTGTCACAGAAGTCAGATGAGGTAGATACTATTAATAAAATCAGTTCACAGGTGAGGAAACTGAGGTTTACAGAGCTTAAATTACTGGCATGATATTTCACAATAGTGAGGGCATCAAGGGTTAAATGCACAACCCACTCCCTGAGTTTCTAGGCCATCTTGCTTGTCTTACTTTTCTGTATCCTCCATTTAACTGTAAGAACTTTAAGAGAGGGGACAATATTTTCTCATATAGGCACATCCCTAGCATCTGTATAAAAAATTTTCAATAAATATTAGCTGAATCAATAAATAACCACATTTACAAACATACCTTTAATGTTTTCCCTGTTCTTAGACCTTTTTTTTTTACCATTTAAAACTTGAGGATGCAGTGGAATATCCACATGGCAACAAATCTTCCCTAAAAACAATGACAAAACAGGACAGGGCCGGCGCCGTGGCTCAACAGGCTAATCCTCCGCCTTGCGGCGCCGGCACACCGGGTTCTAGTCCCGGTCGGGGCGCCGGATTCTGTCCCGGTTGCCCCTCTTCCAGGCCAGCCCTCTGCTGTGGCCCGGGAGTGCAGTGGAGGATGGCCCAGGTGCTTGGGCCCTGCACCCCATGGGGAGACCAGGAAAAGCACCTGGCTCCTGGCTCCTGCCATCGGACGAGCGCGGTGCGCTGGCCGCAGCGCGCCAGCCGCGGCGGCCATTGGAGGGTGAACCAACGGCAAAAGGAAGACCTTTCTCTCTGTCTCTCTCTCTCACTGTCCACTCTGCCTGTAAAAAAAAAAAAAAACAGGACAAAATTGTCATCAGCAACCATGCTAGGGCTCTGGAAACTGACACTGAAAAGTGACTATTGATGAAACACTACTAAAATTTGGTTAAGAACAATGGCTTTGTCTGGTATACTTGCTTAGAACACAGGAACTATCCTAAATGCAAAACTCTGAAAAATAAACAATGTATTAGATGCATATAATGCAATACTATTCAATAATAAAAATTAACAAACCACTAATACATGTTAACAAATTAATGAAACTTAACAGCATTTTGCTAAGTAAAAGAATATGGACATGAGGGAATTTTTGGCAGTAATTAAAGTCTTCTAAAACAGCATTGTGGTGATGATTAAACATGTCCACATTTCCTAAAAGAAAAAAAAATTACTGAATTGGATTAATTTATGGAATTAATAACATGTGCCTCATCAAAGATTCCAGGAGTGGGAGACAGCAAGAGTAGGTAGTGGAGAATTACAGAGAAGACAAGAATTTAGAATATCTTGATAATTATTGAAGCTGGGTAATGGGTAATTGGGATAATTTACTAGTCCTTGTACAGTAGTCCTCTCCTATCCATGGATTTGCTTTCCACCATTTCAGTTACTAGAAGTCAGCTAGCATAGGTGTGGCTTGATGATCCTCCTTGTGACATCATCAGAAAGTCGGTGGTGGCCTCATGCTTCATCACAATTCCTACATCATTCACCTCATTTGCCTGTGTCATTCTCCTCAGTTTACCTCATCACACAGACCTTATATCATCTCAGATCATCAAAAGCCTAGTGAGTACAGAACAATATTTAAGAGAGAGATCACATTTACCTAACTTTTATTACAATATATTATAATAATTGTTCTTTTAATTATTACCTATTGCTGTTAATATCTTAATGTGCCTAATCTTAGATGAAACTTTTCCCTTTGTATATACATATAGGAAAAAACATAATATATATAGGGTTCAGTACTATCTGCAACTTCAGGGATACACTGGGGATCTTTGAATATATCTTCCATGCAGACCTATACTTTATGTTTGAAAATAAGAATACTAGTGAACATATCAATATACTTCATGCTCAAAAATGGTACCTAAACAAAATCATTTTATAGATTTCCAAGAAGGATTAGAATGATTGTTTCCCTAAACATTTTGAAATCTGCAAGATAATTTACATAATATGATATTAATGACAGCAGAGTCTACTAAGGAAATCTTAGATTATACTAATGGATGAATCTTGGCATGTTCTTCTTTTCAAAAACCTTGCCAAAGAAGAGCAAGTGTTATTTGAAATTCCCTCACTAGACTGAAATTCTGGCCAACAGCTGTAGCATTTTCACACTGTCTTCTGCTAACTAGCCTCAACACTCCCAAAAATGTCTTGATTTCTTCTGAGAGTTGACATTTTTTAGAGTTTTGCATTTAGGATAATTCCTATGTTTCTAGAGAAAGACTAAGATGATAAGAAAGAACATGAAATTTGGATTCAGAAGTGGGTTAGACTCAGTTCTAAAATGTATGACCAGCTGGACCTTCAGAACATTACTTAATTTGTTTCATTATCTGTAACACTCTAATAATACTATAATGTAGTATTAATTATTAAATTAATAGTTATTATAAAAAATATAATAACACTAATAATATCCATGACCTTGCAATATTCTTGTGACAATTGAATTAAACAACCTAGATAAAGCACCTAACAACTTCACAATTAGTATTAAACAAATAATATCTACATCTATCATCTAAGTCATTTTTAAAATAAAAAGTGTATATCTAGGGACCAGCACTGTGGCATAGTGGACTAAGACTCCAAGTGTGGCACTGGCATCCCATATGGGTTCCAGTTCATGTCCCAGCTATTCCTCTTCCAATCCAGCTCTCTGCTATGGCATGGGAAAGCAGTAGAGGATGGCCTAGGTGTTTGGGCCATTTGCACTCACATGGGAAACCCAGGAGAAGCTCCTGGCTCCTGGTTTCAGATTGGCCCAGCTCCAACTATTGCTGCCATTTGGGGAGTGAACCAGTGGATGGAAGATCTTTCTCTGTCGCTCCTTCTGTCTATGGCTCTACCTCTTAAACACATTTAAAAATTCAGTATATCTCATAATGAAATATAATAACTTATTATAGTCACTGTAGAGGATGCAAGTTATCCAAGGATTCTGAATTCCAGCTGCTGGGGGGAATGCTACATTTTGAGGACAGGAGCAAAAAACTCAAAAATAAAATTTGGACTAGAACCCAGGACTCTTGATTCTTAAAGTCAATTTGCAAAATGATTAAATGTTCCTTAGGGGCCAGCACTGTGGCATAGTGGGTAAACCCACCACCTGCAGTGCCAGGATCTCATATGGTTGCTGGTTCGAGTCCTGATTGTTCCACTTCTGATCCACCTCTTTGCTATAGCCTGGGAAAGCAGTAGATGGCGGCCCAATTCCTTGGGTCCCTGCACTCATATGGGAGACCCAGAACAAACTCCTTGCTCCTAGTTTTGGATCGGCACAGCTCTGGCTATTTCAGCCATCTGGGGAGTGAACCAGTGGATGGAAAATCTCTCTCTCTCTCTCTCTGTCTCTCTGTCTCTCTGTCTCTCTGTCTCTCTCTCTCCACTCTCTCCCCCCGCCTCTGCCTCTCTGTAACTCTGCCTTTCAAATAAATAAATAAATAAAATCTTTTAAAAAGTTCCTTATTTTATTTTTACTATACATTGACAAATTATACTTGTATATACTTATGGGTTACAAAGTGATGTTATGATTCTTTTTATTTTTTTTTTTTTTGACAGGCAGAGTGTACAGTGAGAGAGAGAGACAGAGAAAGGTCTTCCTTTTCCATTGGTTCACCCACCAATGGCCACTGCGGCCAGCGTACCGCGCTGATCAGAAGCTGGGAGCCAGGTGCCAGGTGCTTCCTCCTGGTCTCCCATGCAGGTGCAGGGCCCAAGCACTTGGGCCATCCTCCATTGCACTCCTGGGCCACAGCAGAGAGCTGGACAGGAAGAGGAGTGACTGAGACAGAATCCAGCACCCTGACCGGAGACTAGAACCCAGAGTGCCATCGCTGCAGGCGGAGGATTAGCCTATTGAGCCGTGGTACCAGCCGATGTTATGATTCTTAATTCAAGACTAAATCAAGCTAACATACTCACCACCTCCCATATTTCACCTTTTGTGATGAGAATACTTGAAATTTACTTTCTTAGCTGAATTGAAATGTACAGTACTCAAATATTAGCTATGCTGTATTCAATATGCTATGTAATAGAATTCAAAATAAAAGGCATTCCTCCTATCTGAGGATTTGCAGCCTTTGTCATCTACTCAATCCTTCTACTGCCCAACTTCTAGTAACTGCCACTTTACTTTCTGCTTCTTTAAGTTCCATTGTTTCAGAATCCACATATGGCCAGTGCCGTGGCTCACTTGGTTAATCCTCCGCCTGCAGTGCCGGCACCCTGGGTTCTAGTCCCGGTTGGGGTGCCAGGTACTAGTTCCGGTTGCTCCTCTTCCAGGCCAGCTCTCTGCTGTGGCCCAGGAGGGCAGCAGAGGATGGCCCAAGTGCTTGGGTCCCTGCACCCACATGGGAGACCAGGAGGAAGCACCTGGCTCCTGACTTCAGATCAGTACAGCACCGGCCGTAGTGGCCATTAGGGAAGTGAACCAACAGAAGGAAGACCTTTCTTTCTGTTTCTCTCTCTGTCTATAACTCTCTCTCTGTCTCTCTCTCTCACTGTCTAACTCTGCCTGTCAAAAAAAAAAAAAAAAAAAAGAATCTACATGAGAGAACATATGATATTTATATTTCCATGTTTGGCTTATTTCACTGATTATAACATTCTGCAATTTCATTCATGTTATAAAAATGGCAGAATTTTTTCCTTTTTTAAGGTTCAGAACATCATTCCATGGTGTGCATATTCTGCATTTTCTTTACCCACTTACTCACTGATAGAGACTTGGGTTGATTCTATAACTTGGCTTTTGTGACTTGTGCTACAATAAACATGGGAATGCAGGCATCTTTTCAACATACTGATTTCAATTCTTTCATATACATCCCCCAGAAGTGGGACTGCTATATGGTAATTCAATTTTTAGCTTTTTGAAAAAACCTTCATACTGTTTTCCATATGGGTGTACTAATTTTCATTCCCACCAACAGCGCACAAGAATTCCTTTTTCTCCACATCCTCATCAACACCATCTTTCATCTCTTTACAATAGCCATTCCAACAGATGTGAGGTGATATCTCATTACTGTTTTAATTATCTCCCTAATGATTAATGATGTCAAGCATTCTTCCATGGATTTGTTAATCATTCATATGCTTCTTTTGAGAAATGTCTACTCATGGCCTTTGTCCATTCTTTTATCGGATTACTTGGTTTCTCTCTATATAATTAAGTTCCTCATCTACTTTAGATATTAATCTCTTTTCAGATGTGTGGCTTGAAAAAATTTTCTCCCAAACTATAACCATGTCACTTCACTTTGTTAATTTTTTCCTTAATTGTACAGAGCTTTTTAGTTTTATTTGATCCCATTTGTCTACTTTCTTTTGTTACCTATGCTTCTGGGATCACATCTAAAAATCATTGCCCAGACTGGTCATGTCTGTTGAGAATTCCATGTGCTTCCTGTACTTGGATGTCCCTTTCTTTCTCCAAACCTGGGAAGTTTTCTGTTATTATGTCACTATAAAAGCCTTCTAAGCCTTTCTATCTTTCCATGCCTTCAGGAACTCCTAGAACGCATATGTTGTTTTTCTTTTAATAATATCCTGTAGATTCCCAACAGGTTTTTTTGTTTGTTTGGTTTTCTTATTTCCTATTCTTGTCTTTGGTTTAACTGTGTACTTTCCTGTACTCTGTGTTCTGATATTCTTTCTTCTACTTCACCAACTCTGTTTTTATGGCTCTCCACTGCATTTTTAATTTGTTCTATTGAATTCTTCATTTTATTTTGATTTCTCTTTAAGATCTCAATTTCATGTTCTATTAAATTCTTAATTTCGATTCCTCTTTAAGATCTCAATTTCATGGGAGAAATTTTTTTTCATGTCCTGTATAGATTTCAGTAGTTCATGCATTTGCTTTTGATTACTTCTAGTAATCTTATGATCAATTTTTTGATTTTCATTTCTTGCATTTCTTCTATCTCATCGTCTTCACAATCTAATATTGAAGTGTTGTGTACTTTTGAAGTGTTTGTGTTCTTATTCTTCCTTCTTGGATATGTGGAGATACTCGTTGGTTTCTTTTTTTATTATTATTATTGTACTATGCTTCTGTAGATAAGTGGAGCGTCCGCTTTCAGTGAATCTCTAGAGGCTTGTAGTGGGTGTGGCCAGAGAGCTCTGTTCAATTCTCCAGTGTTAAGGGCATGCCTAAGGTGACGCATCCAGGATTGGCATGATAAATATTCTTTTTCTCTTTTTTCTTTTAATCAGAAGGGAGGTTTGTTTTGCTCAGCTGAGCACCTCTCCTCAGTAGAGACCAGAGCCTGAACGCTAGCCCCAGTGGGTATAATATTCATCCACTGTGCCCCAAGGGTCACACAAAGGATCTGTGTAGTCCTCAGTGTAAGTTCAGATTCCCTAGCAATGTCTCTCACCAGGTAACCAGGACCTCGAGCTTGTGGAGTCTCCCACTGAGACGGCTGATTTTTGAGCTGATTTTTATATATGCTATGAGATAAAGATCCAATTTTGTCCTTTTGCATGTGACTCTTCAGTTTCTCCATCATTTATTGAAGATACTATCCTTTTCTTACTGTATCTTGCTGGCACCTTTGTCAAAAAAAATTGACTATAGATGATTAAGAAAATGCTTCCTTTTAATTATACATATATATATATATATATATGTATACATACATGATTTGGTTTAGTTTCCAATTTTGCTACTTCATTTAAACTTCATGTATCTTAACTGCTGATAATATTATCAGCTATCTTAAAGTTTTGTTGTGATGACTAAATAAGATAAGTATGCCAAGAGCACTTAGAAACTCATGAGTCCAAAGGCTCATATTGTGGTCAGCCTGTAAAGCCACTGCTTACAATGCTGGGATCCTATATTCGAGTGTCAGTTTAACTTTCAGCTCCTCTGCTTCCAATCTAGCTTGCTTGCTCTCTCGCTCTCTTTCTCTCTCTCTGTGTTTTTGCTCATGTGCCTAGAAAGCAGCAGATGACGCTAAAGTATTGGAGTTCCTGCCACCCATGTGAGGTCCAGAAGGAATTCCTGGCTCTTGGCTTAAACCTGGCACAGCCCTGGCTATTACAGTTATTTGGGATATGAACTAGCAAATAGAAGATACCTCTCTTTCTCACTCTCTCTCTACTTTTCAAATAATCTTTTAAAAAAAAACACAGCCAAATAAATGTTAATCATATGTACTATATTCTCTGATTTCTTTCTTTTTTTTTTTTTAATTTTTGACAGGCAGAGTGGACAGTGAGAGAGAGAGACAGGGAGAAAGGTCTTCCTTTGCTGTTGGTTCACCCTCCAATGGCTGCCGCGGACAGCGCGCTGCAGCCGGCGCACCGCGCTCATCCGATGGCAGGAGCCAGGTGCTAGGTGCTTCTCCTGGTCTCCCATGGGGTGCAGGGCCCAAGCACTTGGGCCATCCTCCACTGCACTCCTGGGCCACAGCAGAGGGCTGGCCTGGAAGAGGGGCAACCGGGACAGAATCCGGTGCCCCGACCGGGACTAGAACCCGGTGTGCCGGCGCCGCAAGGCAGAGGATTAGTCTGTTGAGCCACGGCGCCGGCCTATTCTCTGATTTCTAAGACAGACTTTTATATGTTGTGTCTAAAATCAGTCAGCATCTTAAAATTGAAATTTGTTTATTTTAGTAGTGTTTTCTTTTTTCCCAAAAAATTACTACGAATTCTACTGGTCACAAGTCATGGCTAATTAGACTCAAGTTATCAGTTTGACTGAATTTAGTTTCCTCCACATCTTAGTGTACAAACAAGCTATTAAGATCACAAGGTGACTTGAAAGCTGCAATAATGTATTACTCATATTTATAATTCAACACCTAGCACTATGCCTAGCATAGGAGAGCTGTTCAATAAGTATACATTGAACAAATGAATAAGTAGACATAAAAAAGAAGTTACGGATAAAGGAGAAGGAAGAATGAAACAACACAAAAAGACAATACAATGGGAAGAACAAGCAGTCAGATATAAAGATCTATGTTCAAGTCTTAGAACACCACATGTTGTCATATGGTATCAGATGAGATCCAAACTGCATTTTTTAAGCTTTAGATAGGAATGATGCCTACCTTGCAGGACTGTATAGAAATTTAAATGATTGGCCAGAGCTGCGGCTCACTAGGCTAATCCTCCACCTGCGGCGCCGGCACTCTGGGGTTCTAGTCCCGGTTGGGGTGCCGAGGTCTGTCCCGGTTGCTCCTCTTCCAGGCCAGCTCTCTGCTGTGGCCCAGGAGGGTAGTGGAGGATGGCCCAAGTGCCTAGGCCCTGCACCCGCATGGGAGACCAAGAGGAAGCACCTGGCTCCTGGCTTCAGATCTGTGTAGCACGCTGGCCGTAGTGGCCATTTGGGGGTGGTGAACCAACGGAAGGAAGAACTTTCTCTCTGTCTCTCTCTCTCTCTAACTCTGCCTGTCAGAAAAAATTTTTTTAATGATCATAAAGTACTCATATACTCAACTATCTATATCTCCACTTAGACTTCTGTCTCAGACTTAAATCTCCAAATTTGAAGTCTTGATGTAAGTCTCTAACTCAGCAAACAGCAACTCTATTCATTCTTCAAGCCAAAAATCTTGGCATCTTCCTGGCATCTTCCTTGAATTCACTTCTCTCTAATATGATCCGTTTACAAATTTTCTCGGTTCTATCTTAAAAAAAAGCCTAATCCTGAATTTTTTTCACCACCTCTATTGCTACTGAACCAGGCCCCAACCACCCTCACTTGCTGACTGGATTCTTGCAATGGCATCTGTCTGCCAGGTCTCCTTGCTTCTGCTTTTGCCTCCATTCACTCTAACTAGGTGATTATTTTTAAAGGATTTGATGAAAATGTCATCAGATCCAGCAAGTCCTCTGATCTGAATTTAAATTGACTTCAGAGTTAATTAGAATAAAACCCACAGTTCTTTATGAGCCATAATACTCACCCCTCACTTCCTATTACTTTTCTGACTTCATGTTAGTATACCCACTCACATGCTGAATTCCAGTCACACTGATCTCTTTGTTATCTCTCTGTTACCCTCTTCCTCTGTGATTCCCATGGCTGGATGGCTAAAAGTTGGCTGGAACCTAAAACTTATATAATTCTGGCTGAGAATGTTCTCTCAGGAAAAGAAATACAAATTTGGATTGTTTGTGCAGAATGAAAGCAGATATTATGGCAAATTATTGAAGTTTTGAAGATTAATTTGGAGTCATTTTTTACTTTCTCTGGAGACATATGTAGCATTTTAACAGGGATGTTTATGTTGAATTCTTTCTGATAAGAATTTGACTTCCTCTACTTCTAAGAATATTCTACAGCACCTAGCAACTTCCATAGCTCACAAAGACCCATGCAAGTGAAAGTCTCTAAATTTTAAGCTTGAATAGATTCACAGTAAGTGCAATCTGCTCACTGCACCATCCTTCCTTCAAGGCTGCAGAAAAGCCACCGCCTCATTTTGCTCTCTCAGTGTCACATTTTGCCATGGTATTGTATATCTTGATGGCACCTGAGATATTAAACATTTTTCATGGTTGTTTATTGTCTGCTTCCTCCTCTACACTCTACTGGAACATGAACTGTAGGATTAGGATAGGACTAATCTTGTCCCCCTATGTCACTGGGGTCTAAAGCAGTAAGTGACACATAGTTGAAGCTCACAAAAATAACTGCTCACTGAGTAAATAAATAAACAAATAAAAATTAAGTTGAAATAATTCAGCTTGAATTAATTATTTGCCTGAAGTGCTTTTCATTTTGTTGAATGGGTATCTGTCATAAGTGCTTAGAAACTGAAATGATATCTTCACAAATGTGTTTATTTTTAACATTTTTAAAAAAAGGTTGACATTGAAAGCAAAATAATAGAAAATATAATAGATATCTTCAAAGCAGATAATTTTAGCAGTCATCTGATATCTTTTTCACACTGTGCAAATATTATGATGATTGAAACTGTAGAAGCTGATAAAGAACTGTACTCATTAACTGATATTTCAGTTTCTTAACCAACCTACTAAATCTACTAGGTTAGTTAATATAGTTAATGTAGAATGACTAATACATTGAATTCAGAAACCAGGGTAAACTAAAAAGTGATCAATAGGGGATAAAAAAATTAAAAGACTCTTTCTTCTAAAATTCAGTATCTTATCACTTCTCAAAGGGTTCAGAATTTGTTTCAAAATTCTAGAATAAATATAGCTTCAGCAATTGATAATCCAGAGACCAACAAATTCTTACTAATGATGCTTTCTTACTCCAATAAAGCAAACTGTTATAATTATCTATCACTTATTCCATTTCCCTGTGGATAACTGTGAATAGTTGCATAAATTTAGCAGATGTGGGGGAAAAAGTTACTAGTAGGGCAGACTGCAGACTGAATATTAAATAAATGACTTCAAGATATGGTTTAACTGTAATTGTCTTAGTATGTTCATCTTAGGATTCATCAGGTTCCAGTGCTTCAAGCTTACTGATGTCCACAGTGGCTAGATCTATTTGTTGATTCCTAGGCAGGCAATTCTCTGACTCCCAACATTTTCTCATCAAAGCCAATCTTCCACATTCCCTAAATTCTGGACCTCCCACCATCCATATATATAAGCAACATGATATTTTACTCATACAAATCTTCTCTTGTTATCAGCATATACTAATACATAGATATCTCAATGTTCAGAAGAAAGGGTAAAAGAGTCTAACTAAAGATCATAAATCAAGAAATCTGGAAAGACAATAACACAGTGACTGCTCACTGCTTATTCCCATCTCCTTTCCCAGAATTTATCAGCTGTTGCTGATTGGGACTGTTAGGAAAATGGTGCAGTTTTATCTATGGTGCAATCTACACCCTGACACTACCCTAGGCTCTAGCCCTCACCACCATTGCTGGAAGCCAGGTGGCCATATGGCCCAACCACCGGTGTCAAGCTCTACCCTCATTCTAATGGGATTCACTGCTTCTGCTTCCCTGCCTGCCCTCCGGCAAAGTTTTAAAAGGACCTGTTCCTGAACACAGGGCTCTCTCCCTCTCTCCTCTCTAGCCTCTTCTCACTCTCTCACCTGCTCTTCCTCTTTCTCATCTCATTCTCTCTTGCTCATACTCTCTCCTCTCTCCTCTCTCCTCTCTTTTGCTCTTACTCTCTTTTTTCTTCTTCGCCCCTTCCCTCCAGTCTGCTGGATTTTTTTCCAATAAACCCTTTCCCTTACTCCAGTGTTGGGTGTGTTTTGTGACAATCTTACAGGGACAAACTGACAAGACTTAGCACTGCACTAACAGGTCACTTGAGGTTGGACTTCTTAACTTCCAGAGCTCTGTATTAAATTTCCATAAGTCTATATTGGCAAATCACTAAAATACTTCAGCAGTGCTCATAAGGTCTTCTTTCCTAGTGTGAAAGGCAAGGAGTTATTATTCCATTTGAACCAAATGGGTTTTCCACTGGATCTTGGAAGTATAAGTCCCATACTATATTTCAATTCTCTATTTCAATTATGAGCCAAAGCTTTGACAAGAAGGGCTTTCAAAAAATAATAGAGATGACATGTAGGGCTTAGCATGATGAATCCTTGCAATTTCTTTGGCATGGTAGGTTCAAAATTCTTCTCCTGCATTTAGTCCTTTCTGCCTTAATCCTCTGAGACATCATCTGTGCTAGACACAGGGAAAGGATTTGAGACTATCCTTAAATGAATATCTGAGTTCCACCTACTAAAACTTGATACTATTTCTAAAAGATAAGGATCACTGTCCACAAAATGTTAAACTTTAGGTGACTGAATAACGTAAAACCTTGAGACATATGATTGAAATTTCCAAAGTATCATCACCTTTAGTTATTTTGATCCAAGAAAGGCAACTGTAGTGAGCCACACAGTGCCCACTGCCCAAAATTCATGTCCATTCAGAACTTAAGAATGTGACCTTATTTGGAAAGAGTCTTTGCAGCTGTAATTCTTTAACATGAAGATTATACTGACTAGGGAAGGCCCTCAATCCACTGATTGTTGTCTTTACAAGAAGAAAAGACATGCAGATATAAAGAGAAGGCCACATTAAGGCAAAGGCAGAGACAACTGATGCATCTACAACATAAGAGAAATGCTACAGATTGCCAGCAACCACCAGAAGTTAGGAGACAGGAAAGACTCTTCCCCACATAGAGCCTTCTGAAGAGGCACCACCCTGACACCACCTTGATTTTTGTCTTCTGGTCTCCAGAACTATCAGAGAATGAATTCCTCTTGTTTTAAGCCACCAGTTTGGGAAAATTTGATATGACAGTTCTAGGAAACTAAAATAGCAACCAACACAGAGGATCTGGAGAAGTCCCCAGCATATGGGGTTTGGAAAACCAAAATAAGCTAAAGGCTAATGGCAATCGGTGTTATTCCATTGGGTTGGGAAAAAATGCAGATTCTAATCTATGAGGAGAGATCTGTAGACATTCCTGGAACTCAGAAGCATATCTGACTCCACTTAATTCTCTCACCTAATCTTACAGATTTTTCTTGTAGAGAAAACAAGGTTGTGCTGCTACAGCATTTTTTGTCAAATGGAGACCTGATTTTTTATTCAAGTTTTTCAGGATTTTTTTTCAGCTCTCATGAATGGTCTGTGACTAAGGCTGTAATTTCATGTCCAAATCAGCACCTGCTTAGATGTCGCTATAGGCTGAAATTTCTTGGTAATGCTGAAGCAAAATGTTCCAGAAAGTCAACAGTTAACCAGAGTTAAGGAAATCACAAACCAAACAATCTCCCTTAAAATAAGGTGGAAAACTTAAGGGAAACACAATTAAGTCAAATTTGTGACTTTGTTTACATATAAATTAGACAGCATGAAATAAAGTGCTGCTGGCCAAAGGGTAAGGAATTTGTATCCAATTTGTAACTTGCAGTTGGCAGCAAACAAGAAAAAACAAAGACAAAAATTCAGCCTTCAAATACTCCTTGCATATCTGCTAAGGGAAATTGCTTCACTGACTAATGGCCCTATCCCAATGATACTCAAAACCTATTTCAGCTCTCTGAGCCCAACCACAAGTTGTAAAAGTCCCCTTTCACCATAGAAGATGGGTGCAACATATTCAGTGTTAGCTTCTCACCAAAAGGGTAAGATTATGGTTTTTTTTATTCATATTGAGCTTTATATATATATATATATATATATATATATATATATAATATATATATTATATATATATATATAAATATATATATAATATATATAAATTATATAATATATATAAATATATATATAAATTATATAATATATATAATATATATAAATTATATAAATTATATAATATATAAATATATATATAATATATATATATATTATATATATAATATATAAATTATATAAATTATATAATATATAAATATATATAAATTATATAATATATATAAATATATATATATATATATATATAAAGCTTTTATTTAAAGAATATAAATTTCCAAAGTACAGCTTATGGATTACAATGGCTTACCCCTCCCCACAACTTCCCTCCCACAACTTCCCTCCCACCCGCTACCCTCCCCTTTCCCTCTCTCTCTCCCCTTCCATTCACATCAAGATTCATTTGCAATTCTCTTTATATACAGAAGATCAGTTTAGTACATATTACGTGAAGATTTCAACAGGTTGCCCTCACATAGGGACACAAAGTGAAAAATACTGTTGGAGTACTAGTTATAGTATTAATTCACAATGTACAGCACATTAAGGACAGAGATCCTACATGATTTTTTTTTAAAGAATTGATTAATTTTCTATGCAATTTCCAATTTAACACCAAGTTTTTTTTTCATTTTCAATTATCTTTATATACAGAAGATCGATTCAATTTATACTATGTAAAGATTTCATCAGTTTGCACCCACACAGAAACACAAAGTGTAAAAATACTGTTTCAATACTAGTTATAGCATTACTTCACATTGGATAACACATTAAGGACAGATCCCTCGTGAGACGTAAGTACACAGTGACTCCTGAGGTTGACCTAACAATTTGACACTCTTGTTTATGGCGTCAGTAATCTCCCAAGGCTCTAGTCATGAGTTGCCGAGGCTATGGAAGCCTTTAGGGTTCGCCGACATCAATCTTATTCTGACAGGGTCATAGTCAAAGTGGAAGTTCTCTCCTCCCTTCAGAGAAAGGTACCTCCTTCTTTGATGGCCCATTCTTTCCACTGGGATCTCACACACAGAGATCTTTCATTTAGGTCTTCTTTTTTTTTTTTTTTTTCAGAGTGTCTTAGCTTTCCATGCCTAAAATATTCTCATGGGCTCTTGAGCCAAATCTGAATGCCTTAAGGGCTGATTCTGAGGCCAGAGTGCTATTTAGGACATCTGCCATTCTATGAGTCTGCTGCGTATCTTGCTTCCCATGTTGGATCATTCTCTCCCTTTTTGATTCTATCAGTTAGTATTAGCAGACACTAGTCTTGTTTGTGTCATCCCTTTGACTCTTAGACCTATCATTGTGATCAATTGTGAACTGAAATTGATCACTTGGACTAGTGAGATGGCCTTGGTACATGCCACCTTGATGGGATTATATTGGAATTCCCTGGCATGATTCTAGCTCCATCATTTGGGGCAGATCTGATTGAGCTTGTCCCAAGTTGTACATCTCCTCCCTCTTATTCCCACTCTTATATTTCACAGGGATCACTTTTCAGTTAAAATTTAAACACCTAAGAATAATTGTGTGTTAATTACATATTGAGCTTTTTTAATGCCAAAGTACTGAATGGAGCTTTCAAAGGAGAAAAAAACACACAACAAAGAAGAAAGAATCTATAGTAAAAGCCAAATAATGCCTTGCCACTGTAAATGTTTTGTGCACACAATTCATGGCTGCAGGAGGGAAGAAAGATCTGGAAAGTCTGATCATAAGATTTCTGTGCAGTAAAGAATCAGAAGTGAGATCATAAAATGAAATGGCAAAGACAAGTCCCTTTCAAGACCAAGATTGTGCTTAATACAATCTCATCTTCTGGGTCCTTCCTGAGCTGTATCATGTGGGCTGGTTTTATCATGTTTACCAATAATCCAAAAACAGTGAACAAATGTTTTCTTGCATACATGGCTGATGATTCATGTCAGGATACAACCTGAATCCCAACTATTTCCTTTCATTTTTGACATCTGCATGCTCTGGCTTGCAGCTGTTGTCTGCAGCTCTGTGAGCAAACCAGACAGGCTGCCATGTAATTCTGCACCTCTAATTTATGAGAAAAGTAGTATCAGTGAGCAAGAAATTCCTAGCATGAAGTACATGAAAAACCCTATAAGAGACTTACTGGTGTAGTCAGTGTTGGGATGCAGTTATGAATACAGAAAGGCAAGTACAAAAAGGCCCATGGAAGAAGATGGACCTAGAAGGAAATGATGGGATACAGTCCTGGCTTTGTCACTTAGTCCTCACGCTATGGACTTGGACAAACCTTAACCTTATAAATTCTTCAGATAACTAACAGTTAATAAGTCCTATCAAGTATCTCATGTTATAGCAGTCATCATGCATCATCATGTAAGGCAGTATAGTATAGTAAGTTAACTAAACACGGTTAATAGAACATTATAAATGAGCTTGGTTTTTGATCTATAAAACAATACAACCTAGTTTTTATAGTTGTGATGATCAAGTGAGATATAAAAACTTGGCACTGCACAAGTTGGGCTCAATAAAAATTAGTTGCTTTATTATTATACACAATCACCATATTAACTAATACTCTCACTGGACCATTGGCTTGTTCCTAACCAATTCTAGGTTTTGAAGATAGTAACCATGAGATTGTTTTCCCTGTCCACACAACTTTTCTAGAAATTGCCACTTCTTAACCCATCCTCATGATGGAATCAAAACCAGCCATTTCTCTCTAAAGGCCTTGCCATACCTCACCACAGTCCATAGGTTAACACACGACCCAGGCTGACTTGATTATTTCTTCTGCAAATTATGGAATTTGAACAGGGACATGGAGGAGGATGGGTGAGAGAGAGAGAAAAATGCAAGACTGAAGGATGAAAGGGCTAACCTCTTTCTTAGTTACTATGAGACTAATATAGAAGACAGAGCATCTTGAACCTGAGTTTCCTGCCTGGTGGTCCAGAAGCTGGAGAAGGAGGAAAATAAGGCAGAGAGACAGAAAGAAGCACAAAGGAGGTATGTGAGATTCAATGTATCATTCACGTCCCTATCTTCAGTTTATTCCTGAGAGTGGGCTGCATTCATGCCTTTGGATACAGAGAAATACCCAATGTTACCCTCTTCTGCTTAACTTAGCCAAAATTGATAATGGAACTTGCAACCAGAAAAGTCCTAACTAATACCTATTTTTTCCTCCTGCAATGGGAACTCATCTAATGTGTCCCCAAAGCCAACACTCACATATCCTCCTGAACTCTGCTGCTGTAATGTCAAATCAACTCCTAAGTCTCCTAACACTCAAGAACAAATTCCTAGCTTCTTATGCTTACTGCTATTATTCTGAGCATGCACTCTTCCTTCTAATGGCCCTGACACTGGGTCATAGGGAACTGCTGGACAGAATAAATTAGAAATGACTGAAACCACAATTCCAGCAAGTTGGAAGAACCTGGCAGAGAACAATCATTGCTCAGCAAATATCTGTCAGTTCTCAAGGCAGGTCAGGGCATGTGGGTGCCTTAGTCCAGCTAGGGAAGCTGAGCTCACCATCTGGGCCACCAATGCAAGGCAAAGTGAAGTTGAAAGGATTAAATTTGAGGAGGTTAACATCAGGAGGGGCAGACAAAGAGAGTACAGAAGGCTCAGGAGGCTGAGTGGGAAACTGCACTAATAGTTGCTCCACTCTGCATCAGAAAAAAGATTCCTCTGCACGCCTCTGACTTCCTTCAAGCTGGATTGGACACTTAATGGGCCTGATTCCAGTTTATAAGTAGTAAGATTCATGGCAGTGAACAAGCAATTTCCCAGTCAAGTTTTATCTCGGTTGCCACCCCCAACTCCAATCATCAGTGCTGGGTGCCTGGGCATCCTGCACTCACAGACTATTCCTCAGCTCACCTCTTTAGATAGAAACACTGCTTTAGACTCCCAAATCCTTGCTGCCTAACCACAGTCAATTGGAAAAATTGAATTATACACCTATACTAGAGATGGGATAGGAGCTGAGGATATAAAAACAATCCCTGGAGTCATGTAAAGGAGATGGCATAGAACAAGCCTTTTCTGATTAGCTCCATCTACATTCTAATTACCATACCTTGGGCATGGTGCTTAACTGTTATGAGATTTAGTGTTCTCTTCTGCAAAATAAAGGTACTTTTGTCTTTCAGGATTACTGTACAGATTGGGAAAATGTACATAAAATGTCTAGAACACAGCAGATGTCCATTAACAGTGCTTATTATTAGCATGACCACTGTTAAGCCCAATAAATGTTCTGGAGAAACAAAGCAAATTGAAAACTTACAGGATGTGTTTATCAGTGTCAAACACCATCCTCTCAGTCCAGTAGAAAGGTAGTAGAAAAGTACTTGTGTATGTTTAGGAACAAATGCTTCTTTATTTTAGTCTGTCAGCACTGCAGTTTAGCTCTCTTCCTACAATAATCAGTATTCGGTGGATATAATGCCAGAAACTTGCCACAGATGTTCCCTGTGTTCATCAGTGCAAGGTGCCTGAAATTTGAGTTTTAATGCCTAATAGAATTTTGCCTTGGGGAATCAGAAATTGGCTGGACCTGATACCCTAAAAAGCACTATTGCATTCAAATAGACTCACTGTTCTGCATTGCCTTGGCTTTCAATAAAATGAATCCTTTAAAAAAACTCATTGTACACAGGAGATTAACCACGCTCTGAAGTCACCTTTGAATTAGGTACATACCTTTACTTTCTGATATCAGTTCATCATAAAAGCCCCAGAAACAGCAGTATAATCATGGAAACTACAGCAATCAGGTATCAAAGCTCCAGAATATGTTCCATATAGTGTCCTTTTCTGTCTGAACGTTAAATTGAAGCACTTTGTATGGAAGAGCAGAAAGGATTTCAGACCAGGAGTTAGGAGACAAAGAATACGGTCCCTGCTGAACAACTAACTCAATGTAGGTCAGCAGACATAGCTTTGGCAACACCCAACCAAGGGCCTCAGTTTCTACTTCTATCAAATGAAGGTTCAGACCACCAGAGATGACCAACAGGTCTCCGCTCATCAAATCAATCAGCCTCTGGTGATTACAATAGCAATTGAGTATTAGGAGGAGAATGTGAAGTTCTCAAGTTGGGGAAGCATCCTTACAATCTTTCTTTTTTTTATCAACAGTAGCCCACTGCTATGGTTTCAGTGGGTTCCCCCCAAAATATTAGTTGGTGGCAGGCATTGTGTGCACTGGTTAAGAAACCCCTTGGTATTCTCACATGCCACACGGTAGTGCCTATTTCACATCCAGGATCCTCTGCTTCCAAATCAGCTTCTTGGGGAACAGAAAGTGAATCCTCAAGTGCTATCACCTGCAGAAGGCCTGAAATGGCATTCAGGGTTCCTGACTTCAGCCTGGCTTAGCTCTGGCTGTTGCAAATGTTTTGAGATGAACAGGAAAAAGATGTCCCCAGCTTCTCTCTCCTTCTCCCTCTCCCTCTCTCTATTTCTCTGCCTTTCAAGTAAAATAAAAATAAGTAATAAAATTAAAAGCAAGAAATATTTAAGTACATGTTGGGTACTTAATCTCCAATTTCTGTCTTGGGAGGTGGGGCCTGATGGACAATGTTTGGGACATGAAGCCCCCACCTTCATCACTGGGTCAATGCCAGTTATAAAAGGACTCGAGGCCGCAAGTTTGATTTCTTGTTATCTCTCCTGCCCTCTCACCCTCTGCTATGGGATGTGTGAGCAAGAAGGCCCTTGCCAGATACCAGCCCCTCAAACTTGGAGTTCACAGCCTCCAGAACTGTGTGAGAAATAAATTTCTGTTTATTATAAATTACCCAATCTGTGATATTCTGTTATAGCAGCACAAAACACTGAGACACCCATGTTTTCCACTTCTTCATTTGAGACTGTTTTTATAATCACATACACACACACACCAAAAGAATTATCCAGAGACAGCAAGTTCAATTTGACTAACTAGTTTATCCTTCAAGATAGATATTTCCTCCCTCAAGAAATCTTTTTTGTCTCCCCTGCATCCCACCGTACCTCCACCTTTCCTGGCAATTTTTAATCTCTTGGAGAAAGCTACTCTCTTCTAGTTCTGTCCTAGCGCAGAACTCTAAGGCATCTGCACAGTATATTTGGCTGTGAGTTCTTTAAAAGCAAGGTTTATGTCACTATAATCTTTATTATCTGTCCCAGGCTGCACCACAGTGCGTAGAAATGTGAGGGTTAAGGATAGGCATGGTTGGGGGCAGTGGTGGGGGGTGGGGGGGAGAATAAAAGAACAAAATAAGTGAACACTTTCTGGTCTTGAATAGGGTACCCAATGAGCAGGCAACCTGATCCATTGTAAGAAAACAAAAGGCCCTTTTCTGTCTCCTAAAATCCTACCTGTGCATTTAAGGAAAATATTTGGAGAAATTGAGTACACAAGACTCCGTTAAGTAGGTAAAGATACACAGCTCAGTTTCTTCACTTCCCCAAGTCTACCAAAGGGCATTTGCACATTTTCTTTCTGACATCTAGACCATACAATTTGAATTTCCCAACAGTAAACAAAGGTGACTATGTGGCAGTGATGGATGACAGACCATTATGATAATGAGGCATCCCTCGTGTAAACACCAAGTCTCAGGTAATTAAAATTTCTTTCCCGTATTTTTTTTCTTCTAACACTCCCAATTTTGCTGTTCCCAGACATGACAATATTTCCCAGCATACAACGGGCTCTATTCATCAAAGATGGCATGTTCACTGAAAATGTTTGGAAAGGCCTTAAACACATTCTAGATGGTACTCACTCTGATGGGAGGAAAGTAGTCCTAGGTTACATTATCTATCCTGTGCATCCCACTACTGGGTACACATTACTTGTTTTCAAACTACACACATTGGTGTTCTATTCCTTGGTTACAAGCACATCCAAGAAGAAGTAAACAAGGTGCAAAAACAAGCCAAATTTCTTCCATACCTTCCTCAGGGAAGATTTTTAATATTTCATTAGCTGAAATGTGGCTTCACTATTAATTTTTGTTGGAATTTATTTGGTTGATTTCCATAGCTTTTAGTACAGCTAAAAAGTCATAGGCAAATATGTAATAGACTCCAAAGAAATTTTTATTGAAGCCTACTAGGGCTAGATTAAGGAGGAGGTAAGACAGGCAGCTGACCAGAGTACCAACCAGTCAATAACAGGCATTAAAACATCACTGGAAATGAAAAATTTTCTTTTTGTTTTTCTTTTTTCCTTTTTGATAGTACATTAATAATTTAGATGACAGTCAAAAGCTTAATACTCCACTCAATAAAGAGTTTGACAATCAAAAAGTAAAAAGACCATAATTCAAAAGGAATATAGGCTAAGGTTATAAACAATAATCAAATGAAAAGAAGTCAATTTCGTTCACATGCAGTACATTTTTAAAGATTTATTTATTGATTTATTTGAAAGGCAGAGTTACATAGAAAAAGAGACAGAGATAGAAGTCTTCCATATGCTGGTTCACTCCCCAAATGGCTACAATGGCCAGAGCTGGGCCAGACTGAAACCAGGAGCCAGTAGTTCCTTCCGAGTCTCCCATGTAGGTGAAAGGGCCCAGGGAATTGTGCCATCTTCCACTGTTTTCCCAGGCACATTAGCAGGGAGCTGGTTCAGAAGTGGAGCAGCCAGGACTCCAACCAGCGCCCACATGGGATACCAGCACTGCAGGCAACAGCTCTACCTGCTACACCACAGTGCCAGTCCCAACTATAGTTTTAATCTGTGATTATTTTAAAATTTAATGTAGGGGGGTGGCAATGTGCTAAGACATGGCCTGCAGCTCCAGCATCCCATATGAGCACCCATTCAAGTCCCAGCTGCTCCACTTCAGATCCAGCTCCCTGCTAATGTGCCTGGGAAAGGCGTGGAAGATGGCCCAAGTACTTGGGTCCCTGCACCCATGTGGGAGACCCAGAAGTAGCTCCAGGCTCTGGTTTCAGATTGGCCCAGCTCTGACCATTGTGGCCATCTGGGGAGTGAACCAGCAGATAAAGACCTCTCTGTCTCTGTCTCTGTCTCTGCCTCTGCCTCTGCCTCTCTGTAACTCTGACTTCAAATAAATAAATCTTAAAAAAAAACTATAGCATGCCATTCATGACAATTTGTTTCACAAAGACAAAGAACAATGTTTGACAAAACACTATACTTATAACAATACTGATATACACAGGCAAGTTTTTGGTTTTTGATTTTTTTTCTTTTTTAACTTTAGCTTCCACACATAATTTAGAACATGCAGTATTTGCCTTTCTATGTCATTTATTTCACTCAACACAATTTCTTCCAGTTCCTATGACTCTGATGCAAAGATACAGTTTCATTTTTTATAGATTACTATTCTATTGCATATATATATATATATATATCACCTTTCCTTTATCCATTCATGTGATGAGGGACACTCTGATTCATTCCATATTTTAATATTGTTAACAGTGATTCAATATACATGGCAGTGCAGTTATCTCTTTGGTACAATTTGTTCATATCTCTTGGTTATATACCCAGCTATAGCATTGTCAGATCATGTGGCAAGTCTATTTTTATTTTTATAAGAAACCCATACCAATTTCCACAGTGGTTGCACTAATTTACACTTCCACTAATAGTGTATAAGAGTTACCCTTTGGCAATAACTTTTACCATTAATTAAAGAAGCACCTAAGAAAACAAGAAATAGAACTGGACATTTTGGCATAACTGAAACTTATGTGACATATGTATAACCTCCACCTAATACACAAAAATGGAATAAGTCTTTGAAAACAAGTTTTATTGCTAACTCTGTTAATACAATTCTTTAGGAGCAGAGGTCCTGCATGGGAAGTTAGTGCACAGTGACTCCTGTTGTTAATTTAACAATTAACATTCTTACATATGATGTTATAGATTACCTGAGGCTTTTGACATGAGTTTCCTAGGCTATGGAAGCTTTTTGAATCCACAAACTCTGTCAGTATTTAGACAAGGCCATAAGCAAAGTGGAAGTTCTCCCTTCAGAGAAAAGTACCTCCTTCTTTGATGACCACTGTGGTGTCACCCACCGAGGTCCCTCATGTAGGATATTTTTTTGCCATAGAGTCTTGGCCTGAAATGTTCTCATGGGATTTTCAGCCAGACCAGAATGCCTTAAGGGCTGATTCTGAGGTCAGAGTGCTACATAAAGCAGACTGCTTCCCATGTTGGAGCATACACTTCTTTTTAATTCTATCTATTATTACCAAACACTTAATTCTATTTATATGATCACTTTAACACTTAATACTATCTATAAGATCACATTAACACTTAATCCTACTGGCATGATTGCTTTAACACTTAGAATGCTATCCCCCGCCACCCTACTTAAGAGGATTTGAGGTCCCATGGCAAGTTATTTTTTTTTTAACTGCACCCTTAAAAATAAGTCCATAGGAATTTATACATATATATTCTTTGAACTGAGTCTGCATTTTCCCTTATGAGTTATATGAAACCAATTCCTGGTTCTTTTGAGATTCCATATGAATTTCATGATTGTTCTTTCTACCTTTGTAAAGAATGCCATCAATAGTTTGATAGAGAATGCATTGAATCTGTAGACTCACTTAGATAGCACAGATATTTTAATTAAATCTTCCAATCCATAAGGAAGGAATATATTCCCTTTTATTGTGTGTAATTGGTGATTTCTTTAATAAATCTTTTATAATTTTCATTGTAGAGACTATTCACATTTTTCGGGTAAATTTATTCCTAAGTATTTGCTGTTATTAACGATGGGGGATTCTTTCTTGATTTCTCTTCTTCAAGTTCATCATCAGTGTACTAAAAAGCTACTTTTTTGTATGTCTATTTTGTAATCTGCAACCTTACTGAATTGGTTTGTCAGTTCTAACAGCTTTTTGATGGAGTGTTTAGGTTGTTTCATGTATAACAGCATGTCATCTACAAACATGGGTATTTTCACTTCCTCTTTTCTAATTTCGATGCCCTTTATTTCTATCTCCTCCCTCAAAGTTCTTGCTATTGCTTCCAATACTATATTGAATAAGAGTGGTAAAAGTAGACATTCTTGTCTTGTTACAGATCTGGGGGGAAATGCTTTCGGCTTTTCTACACTCCATAAAATATAGGCTGTTAGTTTGTCACATATAGCCTTTATAACAATGAGGAATGTTCCTTCTACACCTAATTTGTGGAGCGTTTTTATCATGAATGGATGTTGAATCTTATCAAATGCTTTCTCTGAATCTAATTAGTTGATGTTATTTATGACATTCATTGATTTGCAAATGGAGAACCACTCTGCGTCTTTGGGATATACCCCACTTGATCATGATGCATGATATTTTGCACGTACTGTTGGATTTGGTGTGCTAGTATTTTGTTGAAAATTTTTTCATCTATGTTCATCAAGAATATGGCTGTAGTTTTCTTTACATATTTTATCTTTGTTCAGTTTTAGTGATAGAGTGATGCTGGCCCTGTAAAAAGAATTTGACAGAGTTCCATCTGTTTCAATATTTTGGAATACTTTGAAAAGTACTAAAGCTAGCTCCTGTTTAAATATTTTGTTGAATTAAGTAGTATAGCCCTCACATACTAACATATTAAACTTTTCTTTTTTTTTGTGAACCTCTGTTTCATTGTTTTCAACTTTTATTTAAGAAATATAAATTTCCAAAGTACAACTTTTGGGTTATAGAGGCTTTTCCCCCCATAACCTACCTCCCACCCGCAACCATCCCATCTCCTACTCCCTCTCCCATCCCATTCTTCATCAAGATTCATTTTCAATTATCTTTATATACAGAAGATCAACTTAGTATATACTAAGTAAAGATTTCAACAGTTTACACCCACACAGATACACAAAGAATAAAGTACTGTTTGAGTAGTAGTTTTACCGTTAATTCGTTTAGTACAACACATTAAGGACAGAGATCCTACATGGGGAGTAAGTGCACAGTGACTCCTGTTGTTGATTTAGCAATTGACGCTCTTATTTATGACCAGTAATCACTGGAGGCTCTTGTCATGAGCTGCCAAGGCTATGGAAGCCTCTTGAGTTCACCAACTCTGATCTTATTTAGACAAGACCATAGTAAAAGTGGAAGTTTTCTCGTCCCTTCAGAGAAAGTTACCTCCTTCTTCGATGTCCCGTTCTTTTCTTTGGTGTGAGATTTTTAACTATTGTTTCACACGTCATACAAGGGTAATGCAGGGGCTCATGCCCAGGGCTTCCAGCAACTTGAGCTGGGAGTTGCAGAGAGAACTTCCTCAGGCCAGGTCCAGATATTTATGAGAGGTTGCTAGTGCTAAGCCAAAGAAGCTGTGGGGAACCCAACTGAATCACACAGAGTGAGTTAGCATAGCTCTGAACCTCATGCCCAGATACCCCACAGTTGTAGAATGCAGAGGGTCTGCAGTCTGCCCTATAAATTGCCCTGACTTTGACTCTGGTAGCAGGAGTCAGAACAGAGTAGCTGAGTCAGAACAGAGTTGTACAGCAATTTAACACAGCCGATTGAATCTGGCACTTTGAGGGTTGGGGAGGGGTGAGGGAAGCCCTTTTCACAGCAAAATAGTTGCTGAGACCCCTGTCAGCTCCTCAAGCTGTTCTTGAATCAATGTGGAATTTTCCCTCAGTTAAAACTGCCAGTGAGAAGGCATTGCAGCATCTTCTTCCTACCTTGTCTCGGTAAGATGGCATTTCTCAGCCAGCAATCAGCTACATAGATGCAGGGATGGCTGGTGGAATGGCCAGCCATAGCAATGTGTCTTTCCTCTTTCCTTGCTGTCCCACAGAGCCTCAGTTCTATTCTGCTATTTCTCCACTAAAAATTTCTCTCAGTCTGGGAACATGGTCCTTCCATTGCTTTTCTGTTATCTTTCTGTGGCTAAGGTTAGTGTAGCTTCTCACTATATTCATCCATCTTCTGGAAAGAATTTCTTAGATTTTTTTAAGATTTATTTATGTTGAAGTGAGAGTTACAGAGAGAAGGAGACACACACACACACACACACACACACACACACAGAGAGAGAGAGAGAGAGAGAGAGAGAGAGAGAGAATCTTCCACCTGCTGGTTCACTCCCCAAAAGGCTGTATCTGCCAGGTTGGACTAGTCCATAGCCAGGAGCCAGGAGCTTCATCCAGGTCTCCGATATGGATGGCAGGGGCCCAAGTATTTGAATCATCTACTGCCTTTCCCAGGCTGTTAGATTAGAGCTGAATCAGAGGTGGAACAGCCAAGACATGAACCAGTGCCAACATGGGATGCTGGCATCACAGGCAGTGACTTAACCTGCTATACCACAACTCTGGCCCGCCCCAAGAAAAAATTTCTAGTGGGTCATTTGGGAATGGAACTTGAGACCTCCAGGTACCACACCTCAGAAACCTAAGAGATCAATATCACCATTGCTTCTCATGTGCCCAGTTGGCTGCAGGCTCTTGTCTTACTGAGTGTGATGATGGAGAGGTAGAGTACCACCACTGGAGAGCACTTCTCCTCCTCCCTTCACACATTTTCATCCTCCCCATCACATAAATAACAATTGGCTTTTTTGAAGAATGTCATCTTCGAAGGACATAAAATTATTGCCCCACCTATGGGACTCAAGTGACTTGCTCTGCCAAATATCCATCAGCAGATGACTCTGAACTTCAAAGTATCAGCACTTTATATAAGGGAAGGCCAGGGATCCAAATTCCTCAGGTACTCAGGAGGTGATAGGAATGCATGCTGTTGGCGCCGAGGCTCACTAGGTTAATCCTCTACCTTGCGGCGCTGGCACACCAGGTTCTAGTCCCAGTCGGGGCGCTGGATTCTGTCCCAGTTGCCCCTCTTCCAGGCCAGCTCTCTGCTGTGGCCCCAGAGTACAGTGGAGGATGGCCCAAGTGCTTGGGCCCTGCACCCCATGGGAGACCAGGAGAAGCACCTGGCTCCTGCCTTCGGATGAGCGTGGTGCACCGGCCGCAGTGCGCCGGTCGCAGCAGCCATTGGAGGGTGAACCAACGGCAAAGGAAGACCTTTCTCTGTCTCTCTCTCTCACTGTCCACTCTGCCTGTCAAAAAAAAAAAAAAGAATGCATCCCAGCAGCAGATGCAGGTGCAGATTCCCATGAACTTTTGCACTGAAGGATCCACAAGTGGCAAAGAAATGTGTTCTGCCCAGTGAAAAAGCTTGGCAGCATGAGAACACTTAATTTTAAATTGTATCTTATTTATATAATTACTTATATGATTGTATTATATTGATATATATATATAATCATATAGCAAAAATATTCCCAAAATGGCTGCCTTATGACCCATGCATCTCAAAATGCTGAAGGTTTCCTTCCAAAAGAGAACAGTGATTAGCCAACATGAACTTAATCCAATCTATGGTATTTCCCGCATCTCTGGTTCACATCCCCTAAGAGGCTGCTCATCATAAGGAGATTTAGCAATCTAACAGAATAATTTTAAAGAAAAGCATTTTCAATTTGATAGGGTTTTTTATTCTTGCCAATAAATTAATTATAAAATCCAAGGGGTATGTGACAAGATTTTCATTTTTCTGGGAATTCTTAATTCTGTCTCTGGACCCAGTTAGTTCACCAGGGAACAATGCATTCTTATCACATTAGCTAAATTCAGAAAGAAACAATTTTGCACATTAAAGCTTTAAAGTTTTAACCCCATAATGCTCTGCTTCCTCTAACACCCTCCTTCTTTTTTTCCTTTGGCTGCCAGGAATCCCTGAGCCAAATTTAATTTTCAATTGCTTTAACAACATCAAACTACATTTTTGGCAAAATTAGTTTTCCCTTTAAGTATAGTTTATTGTTGTTGTTAATTGTCCTCTTTCTGCTTACAAGTAATATTGTAAATGCATTTTTATTTGTAAGCTTCTCAAACCCTTTACAGAAGAAAATAAGGAACATCATAAATAAAGACTATGTTTTTTCATTTATCATTGATATTTCATGTATACTCCCTTCTCCCTGGGACTTCACCATTATTGATATATCAGAAGGGATAAATTTAGAATATTCAGCATTTTTGAGTCCTGAATTTACTGACTTAACGAGGCATCTATATTTGACACTCTGCAACAGTGGAGAATCCCAGAATGCTCAAATGAGTCACAACATGAAGACTGAGACAGCAAACATTGAGAAAAATAAGATGTACTGTATTTATAAATCAGAGAGTGCTTTTTAAATTATATTGCCTCTAAGACATGGTTCATAACAAAAAAATTCAATAATCCATTAAAAGACTAAGGCAAAATTTACAATGGAATAATCAAGTCATAATAGACTAATGAAGAAAGCCAGAGGCTTTTTCTCTGAGGCATCACAAACACTTGGAGATTAACATCTCACCGGGCAAACATAATTCCTATAACGCATTTTCTGTGTTGCTTCCAGAGGGGAAAAAAATACAAATTGTAAGACACAGAGATGAACCTTAAGAATTGCTTCATGTCCTGACAAGGAAAGAAGTCAAGGTTAGATTCTAAGACAATTCCCAACCCATGTTCTATGAAGAACTACTATTCTAGAAGATAATGATAAAGTAGCCCTGAGAAGGGGATTCCTGGTCAAATGTTTGGGGAAAACGTATACATTCTACGAGATTCAAAATATTTATTAACATATTAAAGTCTTTGAGGAAATCCTCCAGCTAAGAAAGTTTTTTTCACTTTGCTTAATTTAGCTTTTCCAAAAGCCTTACTGAACATGAAAGGCTGTTTTCATAGAATCACTAAAAAAAAATCCACATTCAAATTTGTGAAACTACCATTATGAGTATATCGCCCCATTTGCTGTTTGAACTGGGTTAAGGAACACCAGGAACTGTTTGTGAGCGTGCCTACTACAACTGTAAGAGGACTGTCAGCCCAAGAGCAGGAAATGCCTGAAGAGCCTGTCATCACACCACATTTATCTTTCTGAGCTAGCGCAACCACAGTCTTAGTACATTCCAGCTGCTATACCAAGACACTATAAACTAGGTAGCTTTAAAGCTACAGATTTGTTTATCGAGGTTCTAGAAGCTGAGTTGCCAAGATCAAAGCACCAACAGGTTTAGCAACTGGTGAGGGCCCAATTTCTAGTTCACAGATGATGTCCTCTAACCAACTGTGTCCTCACAGGACAGAAGGACAAAATTCTGATCTCTTCAGCCTCATTCATGAGAGCTCCTCTGTCAAGAGTCAACTACCTCCCAAAGACTCCCACCTACTAAAACTATCATACTGGGGTTGGGTTTCAACAGATGATTTGTAGTAGGCAAAGGGCAAACATTCAGTTCATAGCATTCAGGTAGTCTACTATTTTTAAAAGCATATTTTTGTTACATTCTTTTTATTTGAAAGGCTGACAGACCGAAAGACATCTTCCCATACCCTCCACAAATGCCCACAACAACCAGGGCTGGACCAGACTAAAGTCAGTAGCCCAGAATGCTCAAATCTGGTCTCTTATGTAGGTTGCAAAAACCTAAGCAAAGCCATCATCTGCTGTCCCTCATGCTGTGCATTGACAGGAAGCTGGACTGGAAATGGAGAAGCCAGGATTTGAACCAGGCACTTTGATAAGGACATAGGAATCCCAAGTGGTGACTTAACTGTTTTAACACCCACCTCAAGAACCTGCTGAAGTAGATAGGCATACAGGTTAAAATTGATTAGATTTGTGAGCTGGAAGGCCACGTCTTCACCATGCCCCTGTGTGATCTCATGCCCCTACCTGGCCACACCTGAGTGCCCACCAGCCAATCAGGTTAATTAACCACTCCCCTTTGAAATTGGATTAAAGGCCTGGGACACAGGGTGTCCAGCCTTTTTCCTCCCTTTTCCTCACCCTGGCCTCTTGCCAGTAGGGGGCTGGCTATAGCCCTGCACCTTCAGGGTGCATGGCCTTCGGGTCAACCTGCCCATGCTTCCTGACCTAGATGCAACTCCAAGTGGCTGGTTCCTGGTACTCGGTATGAACCCAGATCTACCTCTCTCTTATAGATAAAGCCCTCACTCTCCTATGCACTTTTGCACTGGATAAAAGCTTAAAATGTACCATGCTACCTCATTCATTTATGCCGGTATTCAGAATTCTTCTCTGAATATTAGGCAAGAACCCACATGGGCTTATTAATATTGGGGATTTATTAATAAGCATATGGTAATATCATATGGCACTCCAAATACCAATAACATATGTGGCATCCCAGATGAGACTTGTGGGAAACTTTAAGGGGGCCACATTTCGTATATATTTTAGGTGGCCAAATTCTGATATCACTGCTACTTCAATTCACCCATGAGGAAGCTGAGAAATCAACAAAGTAAAATAATATGCGTAAGGTCATGTATCTAGCATGCAGCAGATCTGGATTTTAAATCTAAGCCTGTGTGGCCAGCGCCACAGCTCACTAGGCTAATCCTCCGTCTGCGGCGCCGGCACCCTGGGTTCTAGTCCTAGTTGGGGTGGCAGATTCTGTCCGAGTTGCTCCTCTTCCCGTCTAGCTCTCTGCTGTGGCCCCGGAGTGCAGTGGAGGATGGCCCAAGTACTTAGGCCCTGTACCCGCATGGAAAACCAGGAAGAAGCTCCTGGCTCCTGGCTTCAGATTGGCGCAGCATGCCAGCCGCAATGCACCAGCTGTAGCAGCCATTTTGGGGGTGAACCAATGGAAAAAGGAAGACCTTTCTCTCTGTCTCTCTCTCTCTCTCTCTGTCTAACTCTGCCTGTCAAAATAAATAAATAAATAAATAAATCTAAGTCTGTCTAATCCCAAATACCATACTTTTAACTCCTGAAGAATGGAAGGTAGGAAAGACTGTTAGACAATCACAATAGCTATGACATTAAAACAATCTAGGTATATACCAACTGATGACTGGATAAAGAAAATGTGGTATATACACACAACAGAATATTAACCATTAAAAAAAGAGAAATCTTGATAATTGCAACAAAATGGATGGAAAGTATACAAAAACTGGCCGGAGCCACGGCTCAATAGGCTAATCCTCCGCCTAGCGGCACCGGCACACTGGGTTCTAGTTCCAGTCAGGACACCGGATTCTGTCCCGGAAGCCCCTCTTCCAGGCCAGCTCTCTGCTGTGGCCCCGGAGTGCAGTGGAGGATGGCCCAAGTCCTTGGGCCCTGCACCCCATGGGAGACCAGGAGAAGCACCTGGTTCCTGCCTTCGGATCAGCGCGGTGCGTCGGCCACAGCGCGCCAGGCGTGGCGGCCATTGGAGGGTGAACCAACGGCAAAAAGGAAGACCTTTCTCTCTGTCTCTCTCTCTCTCACTGTCCACTCTGCCTGTCAAAAATAAAAAAAAAAAACAGTGTGGATGTCACATTATTTGGTAAAAATTTATGAAAATTATCTTCACTGAATTATACAATGTACTTGACAGGATACCTTTTTTCATGACTTTATGATCACTGTCAAAATGCCGTATTTTGTGATATTAATATTCCTGCTTTCAAAAAATAGCATGCATGTGTATATATAATATCTGCGCATGAAATGAACATAGTAAAACATTAAAATTATTAAATTATAAAATAAAATGATTTGCATATTTATAAAAGAAAGAAAGCCATCTAAATGAAAAAGTCTGCACATATGCCTTTCCTTCTCAGTGGTTCTAAAAATCCATGACAAGTGGTGTGAGTAGTGGGCACTATTTATCCATTCAATTCTGAGGGAACAGAAATTCTGATAGGCGAATGCCCTCCTCAGCTCACCACTCTATGTGCAGTCTGCTGATCTTACCATGCCCTCTCAAAACTCTCTGCCTTGGATTATAGAAACTTATCCCTTTATAAAGGCAGTCTTTGCAGACTTGGCTCCCAGGAAATTCATTTCTTCAAAGCAGTTCAGATATCAACAGTTCCTCTCTGAAGGTTTCTCCAATCATTACCTTCCTACTTTTATCTCCTCCATGCCCCTTCTGTGATCCCAAAGCACCCTGCATATTTTAAACATCATACAGCTCCAGCCACACTGCCTGTTTGTGCATCGTTCTTCCAGTTTATACCAGACTCTTGTCTTATCTACCTCTGTATCCCAGTACTGAATGTGTGATTTGACAAACTGGAGGACATTTTATAAATATTCCCTGAACATATGTATTCAAGCATCCTTCAATAATTTAACAGCCCCTCTGGCTGTGCTGCTCTATAATC
This sequence comes from Sylvilagus floridanus, assembly GCA_949820135.1. Classification (NCBI taxonomy): domain Eukaryota; kingdom Metazoa; phylum Chordata; class Mammalia; order Lagomorpha; family Leporidae; genus Sylvilagus; species Sylvilagus floridanus. The sequence goes on along the minus strand of OX463245.1, from coordinate 17,922,957 downwards.
TGGGAGCATTTTTATAGTTAAAAATGTACTAAGAAGGAGGGAAAACAGAACATCCTTCTAACAAACATTAAAATTCCTCTAGAGATTCACATAATAGGTCATATGTATATATGTATTATAAATGATATATAATGTCATATACATAATGACAGCTAAGAGAAATGAACTATGAAAGCTATAAGTATCAACATGGGTAAATCTCAACATGTTACATTTTAAAAGCAAATAGCAGGGGCCAGCTCTGTGGTGTAGTGGATAAAGCCGCCGCCTTCAGGGCTGGCATCCCATGTGTGCGCTGGATCAAGACCCGGACACTCCACTTCTGATACAGCTCTATGCTATCATCTGTGAAAGCAGTGGAAGATGGCCCAAATCCTCAGGCCCCTACACCCGCATGGGAGACCCAGAAGAAGCTCCTGGCTCCTGACTTCAGATCAGCACAGCTCTGGCCATTGCAGCCATCTGAGGAGTGAACCAGCAGATGGAAGACCTTTCTCTCTCTCTCTGTCTCTCCTTCTCTCTTTATTACTCTGACTTTCAAGTAAATAAATAAATCTTGAAAAAATAAATAAATAAAAGCAAGTAACAAAATGATATATGAGGAGTCTTCAAAAATTCATGGAAAATTCATGTTATCTTTAAATTACATGTTTCTATGAACTTTTTATGGCTTTCGCAGGCCATAGCAGAGAGCTGGATCAGAAGTGCACCATCTGGGACTCAAACCAAAGGCCATATGGGATGACAGCACTGCAGGTGGCAGTTTTACCCAGTACACCACAGCACCAACCCCTCTCATGTAGTTTTAACTCTAGATGATTTAAATTGCAAAAAAATAAAACCAAGGTAAATTTGGCAAAAACAATTAGACCTCACTGAGGGGTGAAATAGTTTTTAAATATGTTTCTGTGTAATATTGTGGATGCTTGAAATATTGTATGATACAGTATTTATGTAACATTACCCCACTTTCTTCTGTAGGAGCATGACCCTGAGCATACCCTTCTGGAGGAAGAGCTGACATAGGGTTCAAGTGAAAAGCCCAAGAGGAGAGTTCCTAGATGGCTGATTAGGGAAAAAATAGACTGATTTTGATGATGGGGAAGATATAAGAACAGGAGAGGGACCATGTTCTCCCAGGGGAAAGTTGGAGAGTTTTCATGGAAAGCCTACAGAATATAGAGAATGAAGTAATGGAAGATTAGAATGGCTTAGAAAATTTACTCAGTGAAATAATAGCCAGAAAAAAATTTTTTTAAAGGGGCTAGCGCCATAGCATAGCAAGTAAAGCCACCATCTGCAACACCAGCATTCCATATTGGCTCCTGTTCAAGCCACCACTGCGCCACTTCCATCCAGCTCCCTGCTAATGCACCTGAAAAAAACAGTGGAAGATGGCCCCAGTTGTTGAGCCCCTGCACTCACATGAGAGACTCAGAAGAAGCTCCTGGCGCCTGGCTTTGGATCAGGCCAGCTCTGGACACTGCAACCATTTGAGAAGTGAACCAGCAGATGGAAGACAGACTCTCTCTCTCTGTCTCTCTCTCTCTCTCTCTTTCTCTCTTTTTCTGTGACGCTGCCTTTCAAATAAATAAAATAAACCTTTAAAACAAAAAAGAAATAATAGATGAAATTTTCACTAATTTGAAGAAAGATGTGGGCATCCAAGTACAAGAAGTACATAGAACCCCAAATAGATATGATCAGAAAAGATTTTCACCACAACACATTTCAGTGAAACTCAAAAGAAAAACCTCAAGAAAAGATCATAAAACGTGCAAGAGTAAAACATCAGATTACCCTTAAAGTACCTCCAATTAATAGCATATTTATAATCAGAAACCTTATATACTAGGAGAGAATGAAGATATATAATCCAAGTTCTTTTTTTTTTTTTTTTTGACAGGCAGAGTTAGACAGTGAGTGAGAGAGAGAGAGACAGAGAGAAAGGTCTTCCTTCCATTGGTTCACACCCTAAATGGCTGTTACAGCCGGCATGCTCCACTGATCCGAAGCCAGGAGCCAGATGCATCCTCCTGGTCTCCCATGTGGGTGCAGGGCCTAAGGACTTGGGCCCTCTTCCACTGCCTTCCTGGGCCATGGCAGAGAGCTGGACTGGAAGAGGAGCAACTGGGACAGAACCAGCACCCCAACCGGGACTAGAACTCGAAGTGCCAGTGCCGCAGGCAGATTAGCCTAGTGAGCAGCAGTGCTGGCTAATAGAAGTTCTTAAACTGCCAAAAAAAAAAAAAAACTGTCAATCAAGACTACTATAGGCCGGTGCTGTAGCACAGAAGGTTAAAGCCCTGGCCTAAAGCACCGGCATCCCATATGGGCGCTGATTCTAGTCCTGGCTGCTCCTCTTCCCATCCAGCTCTCTGCTATAGACTGAGAGAGCAGTAGAAGATGGCCCAAGTCCTTGGGCCCCTACAGCCACGTGGGAGACCCAGAGGAAGCCCCTGGCTCCTGGCTTTAGATCGGCGCAACTCCAGCCATTGCAGCCATCTGGGGAGCGCCAGAGGGTAGAAGACCTCTCTCTCTGCCTCTCTGTAACTCTGTCTTTCAAATAAATAAAATAAATCTTAAAAATATTAAAATAACTACTGTACCTAGCAAAGCTCTCAATTAAGAATAAAAGTGAAACAATGGCCTTCTAAGACAATCAAAAACTAAAAGAATTTGTCAACACCTGGCCAGGCATACAATTAATAATTAAGAATGTGTTACATACAGAAAAAAAAAATCAAAAAATCTGACTGAAAAGTGATCTCTGTTAAATATATAAGAGTGGGAATAAGAGAGGGAGGAGATGTATAATTTGGGACATGCTCAAGCTGACCTGCCCCAAATGGTAGAGTTAAAAATGTGCCAGGGGATTCCAATTCAATCCCATCAAGATGGCATGTACCAATGCCATCTCACTTGTCCAAGCGATAAATTTCTGTTCACAATTGATCATACTGATAGGACTAAGAGTCAAAGGGATCATAGACTCATAGAATGGAAGATGTCCTAAATAGCACTCTGGCCTCAGAATCAGCCCTTAAGGCATTCAGATCTGGCTCAAAAGCCCATAAGAGTATTTTAGGCATGGAAAGCCAAGACACTCTGGCAAAAAAAAAAAAAAAAAAAAAAAAAAAAAAAAAAAGGAGGACCTCAATGAAAGATCTCTGTGAATGAAATCCCAGTAGAAAGAACAGGCCATCAAAGAAGGAGGTACCTTTCTCTGAAGGGTGGAGTGAACCTCCACTTTGACTATGACCTTGTCTAAATAAGATTGAAGTCAGCGAACTCAAAAGGCTTCCATAGCCTTGGCAACTCATGACTGGAGCCTAGGGAGATTACTGATGCCATAAATAAGAGTGTCAATTTGTTAAGTCAACAATAGGAGTCACTGTGTACTTACTCCCCATGTAGGATCTCTGTCTTTAATGTGTTGTTCAATGTGAATTAATGCTATAACTTGTACGGAACAGTACTTCACACTTTATGTTCTGTGTGGGTGCAAACTGTTGAAATCTTTACTTAATATATACTAAATTGATCTGTATATAAAGATAATTGAAAATGAATCTTGATGTGAATGGAATGGGAGAGGGAGCAGGAGCTGGGAGGGTTGCGGGCAGGGGGGAAGTTATGGGGGGAAAAAGCCATTGTAATCCATAAGCTGTACTTTGGAAATTTATATTTGCTAAATAAAAGTTTAAAAAAATAAAAATAAAACTAACTGGAGAATCACAAAACAAAACAAAAGAATTTGAAAGCAGAAAACCTTCTAGTAATACTACAAAGGAAATTCAAAATAAACAAAAGGAATATTTACAGGAAAATGGTTGGACCAAGTCATTACTTATCAATAATAACCTTGAAAGTAAATGTACTAAATTTTCCAGTTATAAGATATAGACTGATTGAATGTATAAAAAACAAGACCTTTCAATATGCTACCTATAAGAAACACACATTACAAAAAATAATACACACAGAATAAAAGTGCAAAGATGGAAAAAAGCATTACATGCAACTGGAAATAAAAAATGAACAGAAGTAGCTATCTTAGTATCAGATAAAATAGACTTAGAAATAAAAACTGTTAAAAGAGCCAAAGAAGATCATTTTTTAATGAGTGAGGGAACAATTCAACTGAAAGGTATAACTAGAGCCAATGTGTATGTAGCCAAAGCTGAGGTACCCAGCTATTTTTTTATAGAAAGCTTTTACTTAATAAATATAAATTTCATAAGTACAGCTTTTGGATTATAGCAGTTCTTCCCCCCATTCCTGCTCTCTCACCCCCAAACTGTCCCACCTCCCACTCCCTCTCCCATCCCATTCTTCATTAAGATTCATTTTTCATTATTTTTATATACAGAAGATCAATCTATACTAAGCAAAGATTTCAACAGTTTGCACCCACACAGACACACAAATATAAAGTGCTATTTGAAGACTAATTTTTACCGTTAATTCTATAGTACAACACATTAAGGACAGAGGTCCTACATGGGGAACAAGTGCACAGTGACTCCTGTTGTTGATTTAACAAGTAACACTCTTATTTATGACATCAATGATCACCCAACGCTCGCATCATGAGCTGCCAAGGCCATGGAAGCCTCTTGAGTCCACAAACTCTGAAATTATTTAGACAAGGCCATAATCAAAGTGGAAGTTCTCTCCTCCCTTCAAAGAAAGGTACTTCCTTCTTTGATGGCGCATTCTTTCCACTGGGATTTCACTCACAGAGATAGTTCTTATAGGTCACTTTTTGCCACAGTGTGTTGGCTTTCCATCCCTGAAGTGCTCTCAAGGACTTTTTGGCCAGACCAAATGCCTTAAGGGCTTATTCTGAGGCCAGAGTGCTGTTTAGGGCATTTGTCATTCTATGAGTCTGCAGTGTGGCCTGCTTCCAATGTTGGATCATTCTCTTCTTTTTAATTCTATCTATTATTATTAGCAGACACTTGGTCTTTTATATGTGATCCATCTGACACTTAATCCTACCTTTATGATCAGTTATGAACTTAAACTGATCATGTTAACTAGCAAGATGGCATTGATAGCTGAAAACATAATGGGATTTGGAGACCCATGGCAAGTTTTTCGTGTTAACCTTAGTGGTAAGTCCAAGGGAATGTGTGCCGAAGTGAACATCTCCTCCCTCTCTTATTCCCACTCTTATTTTTAACAGGGATCAATAACTAAATAAATGAGCTATCAATGCATCTTAAGGATCTAGAAAAACTACAGCAAACCAAACCCAAAACTAGTAGGAGAAAAGAAATAATTAAAATTTAGAACAAATCTACAAAATTGAATCAAAAAATTATGAAAGATTAGTGCAAAACTAAGAGAAAGTTTTTTGAAAAAAATAAACAAAATTGACACAACTAACTAACCAAAAAATAGAGAGAAGACCCAAATCAATAAAATTAGAGATGAAAAAGGGAATGTCACTATAGAAACCACAGAAATAAAAAGTCATCAGAAATTATTACAAAGAGTTGTATGCCAACAAACTGGGAAATCTAGCAGAAATGGATTGATTCTTGGACACATACAACCTACCCAAATTGAACCATGAAGACATAGAAAATCTAAACAGAAGTTGGAAGCATTCCCACTAAGATCTGGTACCAGACAGGGATGCCCACTCTCACCACTGCTATTCAATACAGTACTGGAAGTTTTAGCCAGAGCCATTAGGCAAGAAAAAGAAATTAAAGGGATACAAATTGGGAAGGAAGAACTCAAACTATCCTTCTTTGCAGACTAGATGATTCTTTATTTAGGGGATCCAAAGAATTCCACTAAGAGACTATTTGAACTAATAGAAGAGTTTGGTAAAGTAGAAGGACATAAAGTCAATACACAAAAATCAACAGCCTTTGTATACACAGACAATGCCACAGCTGAGAAACAACTTCTAAGATCAATCCCATTCACAATAGCTACAAAAAAATCAAATACCTTGGAATAAACTTAACTAAGGATGTCAAAGATCTCTATGATGAGAATTAGAAAACTTTAAAGAAAGAAATAGAAGAAGAAGATACAAAACAATGAAAAAATCTTCCATGTTCATGGATTGAAAGAATCAATATCATCAAAATGTCCATTCTTCCAAAAGCATTTTACAGATTCAGTGCGATACCAGCTATTTAAAAGGAGACATATAGGGCCTGTGCTGAGGCATAGCAGGTAAAGCTGCTGGGAATCCCACATGAGTGCCAATTTGAGTCTAGCTGCTCCACTTCCAATCCAGCTCCCTATAGGTGCACCCGTGAGAGCGGCAGAGGTCCTTGGGCTCCTGCAACCACATGGGAGACCCAGAAGAAGCTCCTGGCTTCATATTGGCCCAACTCTGCTCCTGGCTTTGGACCAGTCCAGCTTTAGACATTGCAGACATTTGGGGAGTGAACCATCTGATGGAAGACTCTCTCTCTTTCTCTCTCTCTCTCTTTCTCTTTCTCTCTCTCTTCCTTTTACCTCTGCCTCTCTGTAACCCTACCTTTCAAATAAATGAATAAATCTTTTTAAAAAAGAAGACATACACTCTAAAACAATAACTATGAGAGAACTCAACACCCCACTTTCATTAATGGACAAATCAACCAGACAAAACATCAACAAAGAAACATCAGAGCTAATCTACACTATGGATCAAATTGATCCAATTGATACCTGAAGAATATTTTATCCTACAGTTGCAGAATCACATTATTTTCTTCAGTGCATGAAATATTCTCTAGGATAGACCATATGCTAGGCCATAAAACAATCTCAACAAATTCAAAACAAATTGAATTGAATTGAAATTCAAAACAAATTGACATCATACTATATATCTTTTCTGACCACAATGGAATGAAGCTGGATATTAACAACAAAAGAAACTATGAAAATATACATAGATATGGATATTGAACAACATGCTCCTGAATGAACAGTGGGTCAGAGAACAAATAAAAAGAGAAATCAAAAAGTCCCTTGAATCAAATGAAAATGACAACACAGCATATCAAAACTCATGGGATACAGCAAAAGTGTAATTAATAGGAAAGTTTATAGAAATTAGTGCCTACTTTGAGAAATTGGAGGGGTCACCACTGTGGCATAGTGGGTAAATCCACTGCCTGTGGTGCTGGAATCCCATATGGACACAGGTTCAAGGTCTGGCTGCTCTACTGCCAATCCAACTCTCTGCTGATGTACCTTAGAAAGCAGTGGAAGATGGCCCAAGTATTTCGACCTCTACACTCACATGGGAGAACTGAAAGAAGCTCCTGGCTCTTAGCTTCAGAAGCCCAGCTCCAGCCACTACAGCCATTTGGGGAATAAACCAGTATAAAAAAGATCTCTCTCCCTCTCCCCATCCTTGTCCCTCTCCCTCTCCCCCTCTCCCCTGATCCCTCTCCTCCTCCTCCTCCCCGTCCCATCCTTCTCTGTAACTCAAAAAGATAAATCTTTTAGAAAGAAATTTGAAGATATCAAATAAATAATCTAAAACTGCATCTCAAAAAACAAGAAAAACAAGAATAGACCAAACCCCTAATTAGTAGGAGTAAAGAAATAATAAAAAGAGAAGAAATTTCAAAATATGAAAGTAAAAAATACACAAGATCAGAGAAATGAATAGTTGATTTTTTAAAAAATTTAAAAAATTGATAAACCATTGACCAACCTACCAAAAAAAGAGAAAAGAAAAAACACAAATTAATAAAAATAGAGATGAAAGATGAGTTATTATAACTGATGCCACAGGAAAAAAAAAGAATCACCAGGAATTATTACAAACAGCTATATGCCAACAAATTTGAAAATCTAGAAGAAATGGATAGATTTGGGGGCACATGAAATTTACCAATATTGAGGAATGAAGACACAGAAAACCTAAACAGACCAAAAACAAAGACAGAATGAATTGGTAATAAAGACCCTTCCAACAAAGAAAAGCCCAGGACCAGATGGCTTCACTCTGAGTTCTACTAAAGTTTCAAAGGACTAATCTCAATTTTTAAACTATTAAAACAATGAAAAGGGGTGAAATCCTCTCAAACTCCTTCTATAAGAACCAGCATCACCTTAATTCTAAAACCAGAAAAATATTTCATCAGTTTGCGCCCACACAGAAACACAAAGTATAAAAATACTGTTTCAGTACTAGTTATAGCATTACTTCACATTGGACAACACATTAAGGACAGATCCCTCATAAGACGTAAGTACACAGTGACTCCTGATGTTGATTTAACAATTTGACACTCTTGTTTATGGCGTCAGTAATCTCCCTAGGTTCTAGTCATGAGTTGCCGAGGCTATGGAAGCCTTTAGGGTTCGCCAACTTCGATCTTATTCCGACAGGGTCATAGTCAAAGTGGAAGTTAGTATATACTGAATCAATCTTCTGTATATAAAGATAATTGAAAATGATTTTAAAAACTTGGTGTTAAATTGGAAAGTGCATAGATAATTAATCAATTTTTTAAAAAAAAATATCATGTAGGATCTCTGTCCTTAATGTGCTGTACACTGTCATTTAATGCTATAACTAGTACTCCAACAGTATTTTGCACTTTGTGTCCCTATGTGAGGGCAACCTGTTGAAATCTTTACTTAATATATACTAAACTGATCTTCTGTATATAAAGAGAATTGAAAATGAATCTTGATGTGAATGGAAGGGGAGAGGGAGTGGGAAAGGGGAGGGTTGCGGGTGGGAGGGAAGTTGGGGGGAAGCCATTGTAATCCATAAGCTGTACTTTGGAAATTTATATTCTTTAAATAAAAGCTTTAAAAAAAATTAAAAAAAAAAACAAACAGAAAAAGATACTACAAAGAGAACTATAAACCAATATCCCTGATGAACACAGATGCAGAAATACTCAACGAAATACTAGCTAATCGAATACAACAACACATCAAAAAGATCATCTACCCTGACCAAGTGAGAGTCATCCCAGGGATGTAGGGATAGTTCAACATATGTAAATTAATAAACATGAAACAGCACATTAACAAAATGAAAACTAAAAACCATATGACTATCTCAATAAATTCAGAGAAAGCATTTAATAAAATACAATATCCTTTCATGATGAAAAAAAACTTCAGGAAATTATGCATAGAAGGAATATACCTAAACATAATCAAGGCAATATATAACAAATGTACAGTCAACACTATATTAAATGGAGACAAGATGGAAGTATTTCTACCAATGTCTGGAACCACTCAGCGATGCCCACTCTCACCATTACTATGTAATATAGTTCTGCAAGTTTTAGCCAGAGCCATTAGGCAAGAAAGAAACCCAAGAGATACAAATTAGAAAGGAAGAAATTAAATTATCCCTGTCTGCAGATGATATGAACCTATACATTGCAGAATCTTAGAGACTAGAGACTACTAGAACTCATAAGAGAGTTTGGCAAAGTTGCAAGATATTTTCTCTGATTTGAGGAAGCTAAAATAGGTAGTGCAAAAAATGAATATATAATAATGAAATTGACATCTTATAATTTGATTATCATTTATGGCCCTTGGTTATACTCCTGTGGAACAGTGGTCTTTCTACTGTTTACTTGTTGAACACTATATTTAGTGGAGTATTAAACCTGTGATTATAAGGTAAATGGAAGTGTGTTATTACAAAAATTTAAAAACAAAAAGAGGGAAGGAGGAAGTGTGGTGGAATGAGAAGGCCGTGCCAAGATGGCCGATAGCAAGTGAGCGTCAGTTACTTTGGAATGGCCTCAAAACCCACTTGGCAATGGAGCCTACCTGGCAACAGGCTGTGATTGGTTAGGGCATAAACCGCCCCTTGACCGGACTGGCTGCCTTGCTATATAAGCTTCTGTACCAATTGAAATAAACGAGTCTGCTCACTGCTTGCCTCTAGCCTGCTTTCACCCAACTCCAGGTGTCTGTGTCTTGCCCCCTCTGTGCTCCTCAGACCAAATCCACAGCAACAAGGAAGGAGTAAAGCAGGCAAACAGCCTTATGTTCTTAGAATTGTATCTTCAGAATACATAAAAATCTGTTCTCCTTATATTAATTTAAAAAAAATTAAAGAATAGCCCAAGAGTCAAAGGGATTTTACAGTGGAGGACTAAGGTGTGGACATAAAACAGTAAGTTCCCTCAGGGAGAAAGATGCTGAGCTAAGTTGATCAAGTATCCAGAATAAATTATTTACCATTGGAACTGGGGCTGCCTTAAACAAATGTAATTGCCCTGGAAGTCCACCTGGGCTTCCCTGTACTCAGTGCTGTCACTCCATCCAGTGCCCTTAGCACAATGGTAAAAGAACTCTCTTCTGGGTGGAAACAGCCCAGATGCCCAGATGGGCCAGAGTTAGGCAAAGTATGTGACACCTTTGTCCAAAGAATCATCTCTCCTTCTAGGTCAGAGATAGCCAGCACACCCAGCTTACAAGCAGAGCTCACTTGGGCAGGAACTCAGCCCCTCCAGGTTTCATCTGCATAGTTTAACAGCTACATCAACTAGCAAGGTGGCCCCTGGCTCTGGAACCCTAGAATTGCCAAGCCTCCCTCTCATCTGATCCCTGCAAATAGAGTTGAGTGACTACTGAGCTCATACAATATGGGATTTCTATTTTCATTTGCCGGGGACTACAAGAAAGAAGATGGAGAGGGTGAAGGGAAACAAGCTAATATTCACTTGCTCCTGGTACTCTGCCTCTTCTCTGTTCCCCTCTCCATCCTCCCATTTCCCCCCAATTCTCCACTAAGCATCTACCAGAATACTACTAAAAACAACTACAACCTTCAGTCCCATCTGCCCTAGTTGGTTTTCCAGGAAATGGGTACAATGTCTATACTTTTCAACTTCTTTCAGGCCTAAAACTTTGCCTTTCTCTCAGGAAGTTCTTTTTTTAATAATCTCATCATATTTTTCCATGATAACTAGTTAATGTTAATTAAAATTTAATGCCTACTAAAATAATAAATTGATAGTTATTTAACCAAATTTATCTCCCTGTCATCTCTCAAATACATGACTAAATGAAATGCAGTAGAAAAATCTTCTTAGTAGATTCATTTTATATCACAAATCAAAACACAAGGTGAGATTAGTCATTACTCCAAATCACAGCTCTGAGCGTATTTATGTCCGCAACAGTTATTGAGCGCTTATATTATGGCAGGATTTGTGAGAATCACTGCAGACTCAGAGATGAATAAGACACAGTCAGTGCCCTCAAGTACTTACTGTCCATACAGTATGCATGACTAGTCTCATACAGCTTTCAGCTTTTAAATGTATGTGACAGACCATATAAACAGTGTCATCTGAACTTACAAATGGAAATTAGCTACTTGCTTTGATTTGATTTGGTTGGATGGTACCATAATTATGTCTTTTACATTTTTATTATGATTACTTCCCTGACCTGTGTTGAGTAGAGCCCACAGTCGGTAGATTAGCAATGAATTAAGACTATGTTTCAAATTGATTAAAGAAATGTAATTGCCACTTACAGGAAGGCAGAGGTCTTTGCAGCTACAAATACCAGTAAGTGAGTGGCCACTGATCACTCACTATTACCTAAATTATGACAGCTATGGACAAGGAAATCTACAAAGGATGGCTGAAACACTTGATCTTCCACAAATTCATTACAATGAGGACTCATCTAATAAATATATTCACGAATGTAACTATGGACTGCTTTTCTTCGTTCAGAATTTTATACTCTGGGGGTCAGTAGCACATTAATGCTAAGTAGTGCCCTGTAAATCAATCATTTATTTGTGATGACTTGCACTTTTTATTTAAAAAATATCCTGAGTAGATATAATTTGTATAAAAAATATAAAATGCTTCTAGATAGAGAGGTCAGAGACATGAATGATATCACTGACAAAAAAATAAGTTTTTTTTAAATAACGATATGGCAACTTCTTTTTTATTTATTTTTTATTTAGTAAATATAAATTTCCAAAGTACAGTTTATGGATTACAATGGCATTCTCCCCCCATATTTTCCCTCCCACTCACACCCCTCCCATCTCCCACTCCCTCTCCCATTCCATTCACATCAAGATCCATTTTCAATTATCTTTATACACAGAAGATCGATTTAGTATATATTAAGTGAAGATTTCATCAGTTTGCACCCACACAGAAACACAAAGTATAAAAATACTGTTTCAGTACTAGTTATAGCATTACTTCACATTGGACAACACATTAAGGACAGATCCCACATGAGAAGTAAGTACACAATGACTCCTGTTGTTGACTTAACAATTTGACACTCTTGTTTATGGCATCAGTAATCTCCCTAGGCTCCAGTTATGAGTTGCCGAGGCTATGGAAGCCTTTTGAGTTTGCCAGCTTCGATCTTATTCCAACAGGGTCATAGTCAAAGTGGAAGTTCTCTCCTCCCTTCAGAGAAAGGTACCTCCTTCTTTGATGGCCCCGTACTTTCCACGGGGATCTCACTCGCAGAGATCTTTCATTTAGGTCTTCTTCTTCTTCTTTTTTTTTTCCAGAGTGTCTTGGCTTTCCATGCCTAAAATACTCTCATGGGCTCTTGAGCCAGATCTGAATGCCTTAAGGGCTGATTCTGAGGCCAGAGTGCTATTTAGGACATCTGCCATTCTATGAGTCTGCTGTGTCTCCCACTTCCCATGTTGGCTCATTCTCTCCCTTTTTGATTCTATCAGTTAGTATTAGCAGACACTAGTCTTGTTTGTGTGATCCCTTTGACTCTTAGACCTATCAGTGTGATCAATTGTGAACTGAGATGATCACTTGGACCAGTGAGATGGCATTGGTACATGCCACTCTGAAGGGATTGTACTGCATCCCCTAGCACGTTTCTAACTCCATCATTTGGGGCAAGTCCGATTGAGCATGTCCCAGATTGTACATCTCCTCCCTCTCTTATTCCCACTCTTATATTTCACGGGGATCACTTTTCCGTTAAAATTTAAACACCTAAGAATAATTGTGTGTTAATTACAGAGTTCAATCAATAGTACTAGAACAATACAAAGGAAAAATACTAAAATGGATAAAGTATATTACATTGTACATCAACAGTCAGCACAAGAGCTGATCAAGTCACTGTTTCTCATAGTGAGCATTTCACTTCAACAGGTTTCCCCTTTGGTGCTCAGTTAGTTGTCGCCGATCAGGGAGAAAATATGATATTTGTCCCTTTGGGACTGGCTTAATTCACTCAGCAGCACGATGTTTTCCAGATTCCTCCACCTTGTTGCAAATGACCGTATTTCATTGTTTTTGACTGCTGTATAGTATTCTGTAGAGTACATGTCCCATAATTTCTTTATCCAGTCTACTGTCGATGGGCATTTGGGTTGGTTCCAGGTCTTAGCTATTGTGAATTGAGCTGCAATAAACATTAATGTGCAGACAGCTTTTTTTGTTTGCCAATTTCATTTCCTTTGGGTAAATCCAAGGAGTGGGATGGCTGGGTTGTATGGTAGGGTTATATTCAGGTTTCTGAGGAATCTCCAAACTGACTATAAATAAATAAACTTTAACACAAAAACTGTTAAGAGAGACAAAGAGGGGCACTATATAATGATTAAGGAATCAATTCAACAGGAAGATATAACGATTATCAATGTATATGCACCTAATTACAGGGCACCAGTTTATTTAAAAGATTTTAAGGGACTTAAAGGGAGACTTAGACCCCAATACAACAGTACTGGGGGACTTCAATACTCCACTCTCAGAAATAGACAGATCAACAGGACAGAAGATAAACAAAGAGACAGCAGATTTAAACAACACTATTGCCCAAATGGATCTAACTGATATCTACAGAACTTTTCATCCTACACAGAAAGCATTTACATTGTTCTCAGCAGTACATGGAACCTTCTCTAGGATTGACCACATACTAGGCCATAAAGCAAGTCTCAGGAAATTCAAAATAATTAGAATCATACCATGCAGCTGCTCAAACCACAGTGGAATGAAGCTGGAAATTAGCAAATCAGGAATCCCTAGAGCATATGCATCACATGGAGACTGAACAATATGGCAACTTCTTTGAACAGGAATATACCTCTTTTGTGTGTGTGTGGGGGGGGGGGGGACACTACTCCAAGCTTGATTTGTAAGGAGTAAGGATTCTTACTTGCTGGCTCATGTCCTGTTCCTACCATTCATATATGCAAAGCAAAAATACAGGGCAAAGATACCAAAAGAATTCAGATAGCATAAACTGATTTCCCAAGTAAAAAACTGGCCTAACAAGAAGAAAGATAAAACATTTGCAAGTAGTTTACAAAAAAAGAGAAGAAAGTTTTTGTTGTTGTTGAAGCTTTTTTTTTCTTCTATTTTGATTACTGGGAGATATGGGAGAGAGAATTGGAGAAAGCACACTTTTAGAAATTTTGCCATGCTTCTAATCATCCCATTTGCCTTCCTTCCTGAATAATTTATTTCATCTAAACTGAATTAATCTCATTATGGTTAGGCAGGCATCAGTACACATGGAGGCAAAACTGAGGGCAGACAAAAGCAACAGCAGTGACTCTGACTGGTGACGTACAGAGTTCAAGTGGGGTCAGGGAATGCACTGCATGGGGTAGAAGTGGTGCTGGGCCAGTATGGACAAATAAAGCCTCAACAGGGTTAAAAGAGCATGTACACAGGCAAGTCATGTGTGGTGAAACTGAACTAGAGTGGCAAGAGGACTATGTTCACCCATTGAGGAGTGGGGTGGACACAGCAGTGGTAGAAGCATTATCTAGTCCAGGACGTCTGAGCCCAAGCATGATGAGCAGTGAGTCTGTTAAGTGTGAACACACTGGCAGCAGAGACAGAATATTGGCTATTTATAAGAGGGTTGGTCAAGTAATTAAATATTTTGAGAATGATGGAAGTCATATCCTTACTGTTAAAAAAGGGTGTTACAAATTTGGAAAGGGAAATAACGAACGAGAAGAGCCCCCTGTGCTGTTTTATGAGAATTGTAATGTTATTTAGAACTTGTGGTTTTTAATATATAGAAACAAATAGGAACATAAATACAGATGTATATAG
The DNA here is from genome assembly GCA_949820135.1 of Sylvilagus floridanus. NCBI lineage: Eukaryota > Metazoa > Chordata > Mammalia > Lagomorpha > Leporidae > Sylvilagus > Sylvilagus floridanus. The sequence continues at coordinate 17,907,904 of OX463245.1, read as the reverse complement.
ACAGATGTATATATAAACATATATACTCTTTGATTAACACACAATTATTCTTAGTTGTTTAAATTTGACTGAAATGTGATCCTTGTTAAATGTGGGAGTGGGAATAAGAGAGGGAGAAGATGTACAGTTTGGCACATGCTCACTCGGGCTTACCCCTAATATTAGAGCTAGAGACGTGCCAGAGGATCCCAATTCAATCCCATCAAGCTGGCATATGCCAATGCCATCTCACTTGCTGGAGTGATCAGTTTAGGTTCCTGGTTGATCAGGGGGATGGGATTGAGTGTTAAGGGGATTGAATGGATGGAAACAGTGTCTGCAAATAATTGATATAATTAAAAAGGAGAGAATGATCCTACATGTGAAGCAGGATACACAGCAGACTCATAGAATGGCAAAAGCCCTAAGCAGCACTCTGGCCTCAGAATCAGCCATTAAGGTATTCGGATCTGGCTAAAAAGCAAAGCCCATGAGAGTTTCACAGGCATGGAAAGCCAAGACACTGTGGCAAAAAAAAAAAAAATGACCTAAATGAAAGATCTCTGTGATATCCCAGCAGAAAGAATGAGCATCAAAGAAGGAAGTACCTTTCTCTGAAGGGAGGAGAGAACTTCCACTTTGAATATGGCCTTGTATAAGTAAGATTGGAGTTGGTGAACTCAAGAGGCTTCCATAGCCTTGGCAGCTCATGACAAGAGCCTCCAGTGATTACTAGCGCCATAGATAAGACTATTAATTGTTAAATCAACAACAGGAGTCACTGTGTAACTACTCCCCATGTAGGATCTCTGTCCTTAATGTGTTGTACTATGAGAATTAATGGTAAAGCTACTACTCAAACTACTCTATACTTTGTGTGTCTTTGTGGGTACAGTCTGTTGAAATCTTCACTTAGTATATACTAAGTTGATCTCTGTATATAAAGATAATTGAAAATGAATCTTGATGAAGAACGGGAGTGGGAGATAGGATGGTTGTGGATGGGAGGGTGGCTAGGGGGAAAAAGCTGCTATAATTCAAAAGTTGTACTTTGGAAATTTATATTTCTTAAATAAAAGTTGAAATAAAAAAAGAAAAAGAAAAAAACCATATATAGGTTAGTTCTATCTGCTGAAAGGGCTTGAAAGTGGCTATACCTGGATTATAGTGAGTACACTTAAAGCTTGGATCTTAGTTTCTATAAACCTTTGCCCAATAGAAGCAAGCAGAGTTCCCCAGAAAAATGGATAATTGAAGAACCAGAAACCAACCAATAACAACAAAAAAGAAAAAGATAATCCTGGAAAATCTTGTGCCAGAAAAAGGGGAGTGCTAAATAATGATGAAGACACACCAAAAGAATATAGAAGTCAACTTTAAAGGATCTCCACTGACCAAATGTGGGACAATTTGTGCATCAAAATAAATAATCGTAAGAGCGGCAAGATGGCGAATAGGAAAGGAGCACACCGATAGTCTGGGGAGAGACAGTTTAATAAAAGTGGAGATACTGCAGGTTCAAGGAAGAGTAGGGGAAGAAACAGCAGAGGAAACCCTTCTGGAACTGGTGATTCACAGTGGACCTGCGTGGAGAGCGTGGGAGCCCGCAGTTTGGGACACCAGCAGCAGATTCAACACACCAGCGCTGGAACGCGAGGTGAGCAGAACCTCAATAGCCCGAAATACCAGGAGGGAAGCAGAAAAGGGAGCCTAGAGTGAACAAGGCTTGAAACCCTGAGGGGAAAAGTTCACCAGGCTAACTAGAAGAGAGAGAGAGAGAGAGGGAAAAAAAAAAAGTGACCCATACGGACACGAGATTCTCTCTCTCCGCTCACCTCTCAAAGGTGAGCAAGACAAAGAGCAGGCGCCATTTTGGACGTACGTCATAAGCAGGGCGACCCTGGGTCGGCACCGGCCCCGAGCCTAGCAGAAAAACCTGACTCTGGGTGGGAGGGGTGAAATAACAGGAGATTAGAACCTAATGAATGTGTGGTGCTAATGAACTGAGACTGTGAAAAAAGAGACGGTGGGGGAGAGAACTCACGGAAATCACGAATTCATGTGAGTACTCTCCAGAGACGCTACAGTTCAGTAGCCTTGGCAGCCCAGTGGGAGACTACAGGAGAATCTGAGCCCACACTAAGGGCCGCAAAGATTCCCTCTCTGGTCCTTGGGAAAGAGCTTCTGATCTCTGGCTCCTGTGGGTATATCATTCGCCTGCTAACCACCCACAATTCCATTCAGCTGTGTGCAATTACTTCCCTTTTGAACCAAAAAAAAAAAAAAGTAAAAGAGAGAGATTTACCACGCCTAACCTGGGAGTGTCTCCTTTGACACACCCTCAACCCTGAGGAACCAAACAGAGCTCTCAGGCCACATCCATCTCAAGCCTCTAAGGCTCCATTGAAAGCAGACAGTCCACTTAATCTAGAGTCATAGTATAATAAGAAAAAAACACCACAGTGAAGAAACCAATATGCCAAACAACAAACGCAAAAACCGAGGTAATAAGAACAAGGAAGACACTATGACATCCCCAAATGAAAAAGACACCCCAATTCAAGATTACGAAGATGATGAGATAGAAGAAATGCAAGAAGCAGATCTCAAAAAATTGATAAGAACACTAAGAAGTACTCAAAAACAAATTCTTTTTTTTTTTAAGTTTTTAGATTTGTTTTTTTGTTTTGTTTTTTGTTTTTTTTGTTTTTTTTGTTTTTATATAAAGCTTTTATTTAAAGAATATAAATTTCCAAAGAACAGCTTATGGATCACAATGGCTCCCCCCCCACACAACCTCCCTCCCTCCCCCTACCCTCCCCTCTCCCGCTCCCTTCCGCCCTCCGCCCACATCAAGATTCATTTTCAATTCTCTTTATACACAGAAGATCAATTTAGTACATATTACGTAAAGATTTCAACGGTTTGCCCTCGCATAGAGACACAAAATGATAATACTGTTGGAGTGCTAGTTATAGTATTAATTCACAATGTACAGCACATTAAGGACAGAGATCCTACTGTGAAATAATGCTATTACTAGTACTGAAACAGTATTTTTGCACTTTGTGTTTCTGAGTGGGTGCAAACTGGTGAAATCTTTACATAGTATATATTGAATCGATCTTCTTTATATAAAGATAATTGCAAATGATTAAAAAATCTTGGTGTTAAACTGGAAATTGCATAGACAATTAATCAATTTTTTAAAAAAAAAAACAAATTCTTGAACTACAGAAATCCTTAATGGACAAGGTAGAAAATCTCTCTCATGAAAATGAAATATTAAGGAGGAATCAAGCTGAAATGAAACAACTAGTAGAACATGAAACTGTGATAATGACGAGAAATCATAATGAAGAATTCAATAGATCAAATGAAAAACACATTACAGAGCCTTACAAACAGAATGGGTGAGGCAGAAGAGAGAATATCGGACTTAGAAGACAGAGCACAGGAAAATATACAGTCAAACCAAAGAAAAGAAGAGGAAATTAGAAATCTAAAAAATATTGTTGGGAATCTACAGGATACTATTAAAAACCCAACATTCGAGTTCTGGGAGTTCCTGAAGGCATGGAGAGGGAGAAAGGATTAGAATGCCTTTTAGTGAGATAATAGCAGAAAATTTCCCAGGTTTGGAGAAGGACAGAGACATCCTAGTACAGGAAGCTCATAGAACCCCCAATAAACATGACCAAAAGAGGTCCTCACCACGACACATTGTAATTAAACTCACCACAGTGAAACAGAAAGAAAAGATCCTAAAATGGGCAAGAGAGAAATGTCAGATTACTCTCAGAGGATCACCAATTAGACTCACAGCAGACTTCTCATCAGAAACCCTACAAGCTAGAAGGGAATGGCAAGACATAGCCCAGGTACTTAGAGAGAAAAACTGCCAGCCCAGAATATTATATCCTGCAAAGCTCTCATTTGTGAATGAAGGTAAAATAAAGACCTTTCATTGCAAACAGGAATTGGAAGAATTTGTTGCCACTCATCCAGCCCTGCAAAAGATGCTTAAAGATGTGTTACACACAGAAACACAGAAACATGGCCAGCAACATGAAAGAAGGTAAACGAAGGGAACCTCACAGCAAAAGATCACAGGGAATTCAAATAATACATTTGGATAAAGAAATTATGGGACATGTACTCTACAGAATACTATACAGCAGTCAAAAACAATGAAATACGGTCATTTGCAACAAGGTGGAGGAATCTGGAAAACATCATTCTGAGTGAATTAAGCCAGTCCCAAAGGGACAAATATCATATGTTCTCCCTGATCGGTGACAACTAATTGAGCACCAAAGGGGAAACCTGTTGAAGTGAAATGGACACTATGAGAAACAGTAACTTGATCAGCTCTTGTGCTGACTGTTGTTGTACAATGTAATACTTTATCCATTTTAGTATTTTTTTTATTCTAGTACTAGTGGTTGAACTCTGTAATTAACACACAATTATTCTTAGGTGTTTAAATTTTAACGGAAAAGTGATCCCCGTGAAATATAAGAGTGGGAATAAGAGAGGGAGGAGATGTACAATCTGGGACATGCTCAATCGGACTTGCCCCAAATGATGGAGTTAGAAACGTGCTAGGGGATGCAGTACAATCCCTTCAGAGTGGCATGTACCAATGCCATCTCACTGGTCCAAGTGATCATCTCAGTTCACAATTGATCACACTGATAGGTCTAAGAGTCAAAGGGATCACACAAACAAGACTAGTGTCTGCTAATACTAACTGATAGAATCAAAAAGGGAGAGAATGAGCCAACATGGGAAGTGGGAGACACAGCAGACTCATAGAATGGCAGATGTCCTAAATAGCACTCTGGCCTCAGAATCAGCCCTTAAGGCATTCAGATCTGGCTCAAGAGCCCATGAGAGTATTTTAGGCATGGAAAGCCAAGACACTCTGGAAAAAAAAAAGAAGAAGAAGAAGACCTAAATGAAAGATCTCTGCGAGTGAGATCCCCGTGGAAAGTACGGGGCCATCAAAGAAGGAGGTACCTTTCTCTGAAGGGAGGAGAGAACCTCCACTTTGACCATGACCCTGTCGGAATAAGATTGAAGTCGGAGAACCCTAAAGGCTTCCATAGCCTCGGCAACTCATGACTAGAGCCTAGGGAGATTACTGACGCCATAAACAAGAGTGTCAAATTGTTAAATCAACTTCAGGAGTCACTGTGTACTTACGTCTCATGTGGGATCTGTCCTTAATGTGTTGTCCAATGTAAAGTAATGCTATAACTAGCACTGAAACAGTATTTTACACTTTATGTTTCTGTGTGGGTGCAAACTGATGAAATCTTTACTTAGTATATACTGAATCAATCTTCTGTATATAGATAATTAAAAATGAAAAAAAAAAATCTTGGTGGTAAATTGGAAATTGCCTAGAAAATTAATCAATTTAAAAAATATATATCATGTAGGATCTCTGTCCTTAATGTGCTATACATTGTGAATTAATACTATAACTAGTACTCCAACAGTATTTTTCACTTTGTGTTGCTATGTGAGGGCAAACTGTTGAAATCTTTACTTAATATATACTAAACTGATCTTCTGTATATAAAGAGAATTGAAAATGAATCTTGATGTGAATGGAAGGGGAGAGGGAGTGGGAAAGGGGAGGATTGGTGGTGGGAGGGAAATTATGGGGGGGAAGCCATTGTAATCTATAAGCTGTATTTTGGAAATTTATATTCTTTAAATAAAAGTGTTATAAAAAACAAAATAATCGTAGTATCAGATGATAATTCAATATACAAAATAGTATTCATGAGATCCATACCACTATGAATAAGTAAGTGGATAAATTAAAATTCTGATTAGAAATGAGATGTTTATATAGCCACAATATAAGTCCTCACAGAGAGGAGTTATAATCTCACAGGAAAGAAGTACACACTATCTCAAGCAGACTAAAGTTAACATCACCAGTAATGGGGTTTTGGAATCACTGCCACCTTTTAACATGATCAACATAGCCTCACTGATATGATATTCACATCAAAGGTGAACAAGCTGAATCTAATCACAAGGAAAACCAGATAAAGCCAAATTAGGATATATTTTGCACAGTAATTTTTATGCAAAAGTGTCAACATTAAGAGAGTTAAGGAATGACTAAGGAATGTTCTAGATTAACTAAAAGAGACTGCAGAGACAGGAAAACAAATGCTACTTGACTGATTTCTTAAAATTATTGGGGAAAAACTGAAGGGCGTCTGAAGATTAAATGGCAGCTTTAGATCAATGTTATTTTCCTGATTATTAATGCTGTGTAGTGTTTACATGGGAGAATGTCCCTGTTTCTTGGAATTTCATACTAACATATTCAGGTACAAGTCTTTCTGCCTCTCTGTGGTTACAGTATTGGTGTTCTAAGTCCTGAAATTAAAAAATAAGAACAGAATACAAAAAAACAGGCAAAAAGTCTTGAAGAGGCAAGCCACCTACTGATAAGCATACTAAATTCTTTTAATTATTAAGCTGTTCAGTGATAAAGAGAACTTTTGTACTCAAGAAACTCTGTCATCTTTAAGCTCTTGAGTAATCAGGAAAGTACTGAGTATTCAACATGCAAATCAAAGCATATACAGGGTATATATATTTGAAATCGTATACATGGATGCATATATACATTATATGTGTGTAACATATTCATATATGTGATGGTTAATTTTAGGTGTCGACTTGACGATTAAAGAATACCTAGAGATCTGGTAGAGAATTATTTTGAGGTGAATTTATGAGCATGTTCAAAAAGGAGAGTATCCTATGAATCCAAGTGGAGTAAGTAGGAAAGATCTGCCCTCAATGTGGACTTACACCATCCAACCAACTGAGAACTTAGAAGAAAAACAGAGAAAAGGGAAACTATGGAACCATCTCCTGAAGACAAGGTAGACTACTCTTCTCTTCCCCTTGGACAGCAGAACTCCAGGCTGTGGCATTTGTACCCCAGAACTGATAACCTGCAGTGCTCTGCAGCCTAGGCCTAGGAGCTGCATCATTTGCTTCCTGGGTCCTCAGACTTTTATACTCAGCCACGCTACTGGCATCCCAGAGTCACCAACCTGCTGATGTCCTGTTATAGGATTTCTCAGTATCCAAATGACATGAACCAATTCACCTAGTAAATCTGCTATTTGATTCTGTCCCTCTTGAGAACCCAGATTAATATAATACAGAAACCAGGGTAAAGTGAAAACATCACTTCTATTTTTAAAGATTTTATTTACTTATTTATGAGGCAGAGTTACAGACAGAGAGTGGGAGAGACAGAGAGAGAGGCCTTCAAATCACTGATTTACTCCCCATATGGTTGCAACAGCTGGACATGGACTGATCCGAAGCCTAGAGCTCCTTCTGGGTCTCCCATGCAGGTGGAGGGACCCAAGCACTTGGGCCATCTTCTACTGCTTTCCCACAGCAGAAAGCTGGATCAGAAAAGGAGGAGACAGAACTAAAACCATCACCCATATGGAATGGCAGCACTGCACGTGGAGGATTAGCCGACTATGCCATAGCACAAGCCCCAACATCACTTCTCCATTCCATGAGTAGAAATGTTATTTTGGAAAGAAATTTTAATCAATAGCCTTAACAATCACACTTTACTTATAATTACATTTCTAGAAATCCGTCAGGAAAGTAGACAAAGATTTGAATTAAGTCCTTGATAATGTTATTCACTGTAGCATTACTTATTATCGAAAACAAATTAAGCATCCAAAATGAGAGTATTTCTGACCTAAAATATAACCATGGAATATTACATTTCTAATAAATTACTATTCAAAAGAATATAAACTAATACAAGAAAAAAATTCTCAAAAATAATATTAATTTTTTAAAACAGGTTACCAAACTATATATCCAAAATAGGTGGGATAGGCATATATTAATATGTACATTTGTTCTTAAAGATCAGAAGAAATACCACAAATGTTAACAGCAGTTGTACTCAAAGGAGACTTGGGGTTATTTCCTTTTCTCTTCTTAAATTTTGTTACATTTGTTTTCATATATGTATGTATAATTTTAATGGCCAGAACAATGGAAGTGATCATTTATTGCCAAGATAGCTGAGTCTCTTTTTCCCCAAGTTCCTTTCTCTTCCATACCATGTCTGTTAGTGCTGTGTTAAAGCCAGGCCAGACCTGAATAGCCTTCCCTTTGTTGCTTTCTCTGCCCTTTGAGAGCTGAAATTGTAAAATATTAATCAGACATTGTGCTTTTAGCACAGTAAAATTCTGAGCAGCTATCCAGAGAGCTGAATTGTGTTTTAACTGGTATATTTTCCTGTTTTATAATCTGAGCAATACATGTACAATTCATAATTTTTGCTTGGCTGTGTAGTCTGTTGACTATTCCCATAACAACATCACTCTGTTTGTTTTGCCTTTCATTCTCACCCATCTCTCTGTAGTGAGTTCTACTTTTAGACATTTGAATATCCACCTGAACATTGTCTTTACTTACATTCTTACTATGCTACTTTACTATTCTACTGGAAACTACTATTAATACATTCATGTACTCAGTTATTGAATGTTAATGCATTTTTATTAGGGAGTATCCTGTGCAAAAGCACTAGAGGCACAAAGATACAGAAAAAAATTAAATATCTTCCTGCCTTAAACCATTATACAATCTGAAATCCATTAGGAAGTCAGGGAAATAAGCAAATAATCATAATATCCCAATATGATGGCTGTAATAGAGGGCTGTGTAAATAGCAGGTTGAGCACAGACTGCCTTCCCTAATGGGAAGTCAGGAGAAGCTTTGCAATTGAAGTTACATTCCAACCAATAAAGAGGAGTTTGCAAGGTAGGCCATTGGTCTCCAAACAAAAGCAGTAGCATTACAGCAAGCAAGAAGATTGGCGATTGTATTAAAAGTACAAATGGAGACAAAGAGGTATGAAATGGGAAGAAATGGTGAAAAATAATATTTGACAGGTAGGAAGATGTCAGCTCAGGAAAAAATATTTCCTTGTGTTATTTGTTTCTACCATACATTCCTCATCATGAATCCCACTTCATCCCACCAGGGGCTAGAGCAATCAGATGTGTCAAAAGGTGGTCCAGCCCATCACAAAGAAACTAGGCACAGCAGTTAAGAACAAGCTGCCAAAAGTGTGCTGCAGTTAAACACATGTAAATTCTTCTCTTGCTCACCCACCTACCTAATAATGAGATCCAAGCACTATTTTCTAGACACCTCTTCATCCATCTCAAAGTGCCACCTAAGCAAACAGCAATTACCCCAGGTTTATTCTGTTTCTATTCCTGGAATATGTTTCTCTTACTAAACCCATTGATTCCATAACCTGGTAGCTTATAAAGCACCAATGTTCGAGTCCCTGTTCCTTATTACTAACTTTCTTATTATTACTAGCTGGACAGACTATATAGCATCTCTGAACTTCAATTTCATCATCTGCAAAATAGAGGTGATAATAGTAGTACTTACATTGGAAACTTACTGCAAGGAGTGGAATAGCAATGAGTTGAGCTGAAGTTCTGAATAAATGTTAGCTATAGCTATTATTATAATTATTAGTATTAGTATTATTGTCACTCCTCAACTCCTATTCACAAAACTAGTTATAACACTGAAAATACTAGAAAATCATGCTAACTTGGTTTTGTTAAAATCTTTCCTCAGACTTGCACACTGACCACCATTCAGACCAGATGTGGTTGCGGCTGAAGTCACTCTGGCAAACGCTGGGGCTGCCAGCTTAGACACAGCTTGGATGCTGTGGTGTCAAAATGGCAGCACCTGAGGAGTGGGATCTAACTCAATCCAGAAAAGCTACACAGATTCAGGATGCACTGAGCATTGAATTGCAATGCCTGAACTGCCTAGTTAAGTTTCTACCCACCATGGTAACATTGTTTATCTTTGAGAACAGGATGCCTTGTGGTCAGAATTTCCCCCTCAGGCTAACCAGTCAGAACCAGCTGGATCAAAGATAGCCACCTTGATGAACTCTGGTAGACTTCAAACTGCATTGTAATTTCCATGCTGACACCTATTGGTCATCATTACAAAAAGTTTTAGACCATAAAAAGACAAAAAAGAGGTGGCACCCAAGGTTGGAGAATCTCTGACTTAATTTTTCTAAGAAAACATGAATATTGCACTCATTAATTTGTTTCACTTCTTAATTGTTTCTGCTCTATATCTGAGACTCCACAACTCTTGAGGAGTTGAGAAGTGGATTTGAAAGCTACACTACTACTTCTTTATTCTTTGGTTTAAGAATAAACTTGCACTGTTGACATTCAGTTGGAGTTTTCTTAGACATCAAATAAATAGCCCTATCTTGAGGGTCTCCATCTGTTAACAGTGATGAGGAAAGTGAGGGCATTGTACTAGTGACATATTCTATGAATCATTGCCACCGTACCTGGATAATGTAAATTGAAGGTTTAGGCTGTAGTACAAGACAGACTGAATGAGCAAGAGTCAAGCTTGATGTACAAGCTCAAGCCTTGTACATTAATATAGCTGGCCATAGGATCTACAGCCATGTTGTCTCAAGACCACACAACAAGGAGGCTGCTTGAATGGTTTATTATTTAACATTGCTTCCATTCTGGTTTACCTATTACAGGAGACATGATTTATTTAGGCACCTAACAATAGCAAGCAAGAACTTTGCTTTCCTTTGTTTTATCTTTATTGAGATAATCACCAGGTCTCCAATGAGTTCTGTCACAACACATTCCAAGAATCTGATGTTGTCTCACTAATAAATGCTGGACTGCTCTCCCAGGTACACTCTAGAAACAAACCTGAGGGATACAGGATCCCTTAGCCTTTATGAGAGAATACCTATCCATTTCTAGTTATGACTATGCTGAAAGATTAGAGGAGGACTGTGATGAAATGACTAAAAGGCCTTATTCAACCCAGTGACCTCACTGATAAACTGATTATTTATTATGAATGCCTGAGTTCCCTGATGTCAGAACATCTACAAAAAAAAAGAAAAGAAAAGAAAAGAAACCAGACTGAGGACTTGGCCTCTCCCAGGACTGACCAGGAGAAAGAAAAGAAGGAGTAGGAAAAGCCAAAGTGGTAGAAAGAGGTGATAGAACAGCATAGGTGGCATAATCTATACAGGAAAAGAAAAGGCAGCTGGAGTTCCTGCCTCCTGAACCTTCCCCACATGACCTCTGAAAGTGTCAAGTTCATTTTCAAATTACCCAATGACTCTTCAGTAGAAATGATTCCACTTTTCACACTATTATAACAGTGATATAAAAGGTCATTTTCCTTGAAGGGAAGCTGTGAGAGTTTCAGATTGAAGCCAGTTTTCCCAGGAGGGTGCCGCCCTGAATCCCTTCACAGTAGTCGAAGCCGGCTACAGTGGAGAACAGACTCCGCCACAAAGAAGCTCTCTTTGTTCAGGACCTAACAGCCAAATGATGTTTTTTCTTCCTCTCCCACCTCAATTGCTAAAAGAAACAAAAAATAAAAACAGGAAATGCACAGAGAAGCTCATACTACTATACAGTGTTTTCTTAAAGGCTGTTGCATCCTAGGGAGCAACAGAAACCATGCTTCCAGCAATAGTCAGAGCCTGTGTACACAGGCAAAGTTAGCGATGAATCTATGACTGGACACGCTCAACATTCCTTCTGCCTCTGCACCAAAGGCCTTCCAGGGAAAGGAGATTCTCCATCTCCAATCCATCCAGTGTCATAATGAGGAAGGGAATAATCCCACTAGTTCTTATTCGCTCTTGCTTTTATGGAAAATACAGTTGCAAAACCTCCACCAACCTGACACTGCAGTGTCTAAGGACTTGCTTGCCCTACTTGGGGGAGATGTGAGGAAAGGGAAAGCACAGAACAGAGATATTCCTGGAACTGCACATAATTTATGAATAACTTTATTCTGGTTGTTTTGTAATGACCAACAGAATAAGACTTATATCAGATATAATTTTCCCATTAACTGTATTTAATAAAGAGCCAATTCTTAAACCAAAGAGTTCCTGCCCTGAACTCCTTGGCCCACAATAGTGGGATAAAGGTAATCCAGGCTGGTTTGTGATAAAGAAAAAAAAAAAGAAAAGGAAAAACATCTTTTCTTATCTTCTTTCCCACAATCCAAAAAAGTCATTTTCCAAGAATCTGCTCTATACACCTGAGAATTATTGTGTTACCCATTAATCACTGCCTCTCTTTAAATCATGTATGCTATTTGCCATAGGTATTTTTTATATTTTGGCTTGAAAGGCAAAATGACAGAGACAGAAAGACAGAAAGAGATCTTCCAACTGCTGTTTCACTCCTCAAATGCCCACAACAGCCAGGGCTAGGCCAGTCTAAAGCTAAGAACCAGGAACTCCAGCCAGGTCTACCACATGGATGGCAAGGACTCAAATACCTGAGCCATCATCTGTTGCCTCCTGGAAATGCACACTAACAGGACGTTAGATCAAAAGAAGAAATGAGAGTTCATCTCAGGCACTCTGAGTACGTGGGCATCTCAAGGGGCACTTTAACCTGCTGTGCCACAACACCTTCCCTTCCATACATATGATTTTATATATTTGAATTTTTCTTCTTAGGCTTTAGTTTAAAATTTTTACATTACCAATTCTGTCAAATATATAAGTATCTGTGTGTGTGTGCACATGTGCATGCATGTGGGTGTTTAGAGTTAAAACCGTATTTTCTCAGAAGACATAACAAAATCTGGGGTTGCAGATTATGTTTCAAGTACAAAACCAGATTAAACTAGGCATTGCAAATGCTTGAGATGGTCTTTCACCATATCAAATATCTGTTCATCCAAAGAAATAAACAGAATAAGTGAAGTGGAAGTCATCTGGTCACTTATGACTATTACATGCTTTTTAATGTATAAGAAAAAACGCAGAAACCTCTCAGGAAGCCTAAAATCATTTTAATTATCTTTTTAACTTAAGTTTACTCACAGGGATAACATTTTCAGGTAATTTAAACATCCCCGTGTCCAAAGCTCTTCTCTAAATTTGAAGTCACCTTCAATTGCTTCTTTTCCAGACCAGTGGGTGGTGATCAAGACTGGAATCATTACACAAAGTGAGGATCTCAATGCCTCTGTGTCTGTTGCAGCTAACAGAACACATCACAACCACGCTCAGCATCAGATGTCAAAAAGCAACATCTGGGCCGGCGCCGTGGCTCAACAGGCTAATCCTCCGCCTTGCGGCGCCGGCACACCAGGTTCTAGTCCCGGTCGGGGCGCCGGATTCTGTCCCGGTTGCCCCTCTTCCAGGCCAGCCCTCTGCTGTGGCCCGGGAGTGCAGTGGAGGATGGCCCAGGTGCTTGGGCCCTGCACCCCATGGGGAGACCAGGAAAAGCACCTGGCTCCTGGCTCCTGCCATCAGACGAGCGAGCGCGGTGCGCCATTGGAGGGTGAACCAACGGCAACGGAAGACCTTTCTCTCTGTATCTCTCTCTCTCACTGTCCACTCTGCCTGTCAAAAGAAAAAAAAAAAAAAGCAACATCTGGTAGATTTTTCTGTACTGAACAGATTACAGATTTGGTTATTGAACCAAAAATGTTTTAACATAAATAGCTTCTTAAACTTGAAATAATCAGTCACATACTGCTAAATCATAGTCAAGCATAAAGAATAAATTAAAAATCTTTGAAATTTTATAGTCTTCACTAATTATTTGACCAAACTCACAACTAACTATCTACTTAAATGAATTACTAGAAATAAATTAGGCAACCTGCAGACAGATACCTTTACAATAAACCACTTGCTGTGACTAATATATGGCAAGAGGTGGTAATATTTTTATTTATAGCTGAAATGAAGTAATGACTATTTTTTTTGGGGGGGGGGGGTCAGGCAGAGTGGACAGTGAGAGAGAGAGAGAGAGACAGAGAGAAAAGTCTTCCTTTTTGCCATTGGTTCACCCTTCAATGGCCGCCACGGCCAGCGCACTGCGCTGATCCGATGGCAGCAGCCAGGTACTTCTTCTGGTCTCCCATGGGGTGCAGGGCCCAAGCACTTGGGCCATCCTCCACTGCACTCCCTGGCCACAGCAGAGAGCTGGCCTGGAAAAGGAGCAACCGGGACAGAATCTGGCGCTCTGACCAGGACTAGAACCCAGTGTCCTGGCGTCGCTAGGCGGAGGATTAGGAATGACTATTTAATAGTCAAGATTTTCATAATCAGGGACAGGTATTTAGTCTAGTGGTTAAGATGCCTGCATCCTACATTAGATCATCTGATTTGACATTTGCCTCTAGATCCTAACTCTGGTGATGATGGCTTAGGTGGTCGAGTTTCTGGCACCAATATGGAAGCCCTGGATTGTGGTCTCAGCTCCTAACCTCGGCCCTGGCCCAGCCCCACCCATTTTTGGCATTTGTATAATGAACCAGCAGATGGAGGAGTTTCTCTCTCTCTCTCTCTCTCTCTCTCTCTCTCTCTCTCTCTCTCCTGGCTCTCAAATTAATTTTCAAAAAAGCTGGAAAGGTTTTCACAGCCTGTCAAATTTGGTTTCAAGAATGTGGGATGATTTGTCTTGCAGGAGGCTGAATCCTTTTCTAGCATACCACATTGGAAGATTTCCTTAAGAAAAGGCCGCTGTGCAAACTTATTTGAATATCTGCCTTAGTAAGATTTTTGTTGCCACTCAGGGTGTACAAAAAATTCAAAACATATAAAATTAACATTTGCTCTACCCTATTCAAAGGAGAGTGGGAAGTGGGCTAGAAGGAATAACTCCTTTAGGAAGTGGCTTAGATAGACCTAATTTACAACAATGTTTCTCAGTTCATATCCAAGTGCTACATCCAGCCATGTTTAAGCTTGCTGTGTGCAGAAAACCAGTCCTACTCTGTTCTTATGATTAGTTCCTGCCTAATGATCAGTTACTTAGACGAATTTTTTTTTATCCTTACTTTTTTTTTTTTTTTTTGTGACAGGCAGAGTGGACAGTGAGAGAGAGAGACAGAGAGAAAGGTCTTCCTTTGCCGTTGGTTCACCCTCCAATGGCTGCCGCGGATGGTGCGCTGCGGCCGGCGCACCGCGCTCATCCGATGGCAGGAGCCAGGTGCTAGGTGCTTTTCCCTGGTCTTCCATGGGGTGCAGGGCCCAAGCACTTGGGCCATCCTCCACTGCACTCCCAGGCCACAGCAGAGGGCTGGCCTGGAAGAGGGGCAACCGGGACAGAATCCGGTGCCCCGACCGGGACTAGAACCCGGTGTGCCGGCGCCGCAAGGCGGAGGATTAGCCTGTTGAGCCACGGCGCAGGCCACGAATTTTTTTTGACCCTGACTCTGAATATCTGTGTCTTGCCAAGGAAGCTTTTTGTCTTGCTTTTCTCACTATCCAGAACAATTTGAGGTCCTCCTCAAAGATTGTTAAGGAACTTATAATTCTGTTCTAGTCTCTCACAAGCCTCACAATCCATTCTGCTCAGAGCAGCAGCAGCTAGAATTTCAGAAAACAATGTTTCCAAATAAAATAGCCAGATTTTAGGAAGCAATCTTTGAAAATTCAATGTACTTCAATGACAGCAAATACTACAACCTGTTTAGCTCTTGGAGGAAAAAGACGATTATGGCTTGATAAATCATCAGTACTTATATTTACATCAATTGTACCTTTCCAAATAATACTGTACTGCTGATGCTTAGGCTAGGATTTATGCTGGAAACTCAATTTAGTGGCTGAAGTGAGGAAGTATTTATGATGTTTCACTGTAAAGCTCTCTCTCTCTCCACTCCTCCCCCATTTCAGGACTTGGAAGCTAGTGAAGATGGATGAGGCCAGGTATAAACTTGACTCATTCACTGACAGATGACTGAAGGCTATCCCATGAAAACTAAACTGGGATTGAGCTACTGAACAATACTCATTCATTTGCTCATTCATTTTGCTCATCTACTTAGCTAATATGTATAGAATACTTATTAAGAGTCCTTTGAAACAAATGTTTAGAAGAAAGATTAAACGAAGACCTAATTTAATTCTTTGTGAAAAGATTATCTATACTGTTTTCCAAATCAGGCAAAAAGTTGAAAAATCATCTGTGTCCAGACAAACCACTCATGAAATTCTATTTTCAACTACAATAACATAAAGTAACCTCATTAAGTATTAAACTAAAGTGTTTTATACATTATTCAATGAGAAAAATAAAGATATACTGAAGTTTGTCCCACTGGTATATTTGAACATGTTCATGTTCATGTTTGTATAAATTTATTAAAGAAAGAATAGCACACAGATCTCACCATGAAGATAAAGAGACAATGGAGGGTTCTACTTCCAGAAGGAAAGGGGTAAAGAACCCAAACAATTCTGCCTAAAAACAACTAAATGGCTCAATAAATTATTCAAAGATTCTTTTACTATTATCAAATGGATAACCAAAATGATAAAAATATTTGGAAGCCAAAAATTAAGTAGAAGCAATAACCCAGATAAATGAGCAGCTCATTAAAGCCAGATTTCATCCTGAAGTCTCTTAAAACTAGTAAGTTTGAGCATTGTTAGTCCTGGCCTCCAGAGGGATTGAACACAGAAGAATAAGCTGGTGGGGCTCATTAAAAGCAGGGAATCATATAGAACACTTCATCAAATGAAACTAGCTATTCATCAGCTACAACCTCAGGGAAAGGGTAAACTTGAAATAAACCCACATTCCTCCCCGCTCAAGATAGCAAGAAAACACTGTTTACTCCAGTGTTGAATGGTGAGGGAAAAATTCTTCCCTAAAAGTTTTTAACTGAAATCAGCCTTCATGGAGTTTTGCAGTCCAAATTTGTACTTCCTGAGTGGTCTAAAAAATTTTAAAAATCTCGGGAGAGAATTTAAAGGAAACTGGTACTTGGTTAGCTGTTCACAGAAGTACCTGAAAAATTCAACAAAAAAAAAATTTCTCAAAGTACTAAAAAAATTGAATTCATAGGTGAAAACCTATGAAACACACAAAAAATAGCAAAGAGAAAAATTAGGTCTAAAATGGTAACATATATTGAAAACGAGGAAATAAGCAAGAAGTAAATATTATGTTTAAATAACTGAGAGAATGTGATAAAGAGCAAAATAGAACTGGTATCTATGTTTTTAAATGGAATTGGTAAGTGTGGAAGCAATGATATGGTTTAAACACAAATGATTAAAAACCACTGTAAAGAATAACTGGTTCTGGCAAGTATCATCAATACATACTAAAATTATTGGATAAAAATTTGGTAAATCAAAGGACATTCACATAGTCTAAAAGTTTCTCACCACTGATCACTCATTAATTGTATAAAAATTAAAATTTTACAATGGTGAAAGCTGGCTGGCACCATCTTAACCAGGTTATCAAAAATAGCAGCCTCAAATAATGAGAAACTGAATATTCTGATATCAATAACTAAGAAGGGAAGAATGTAACATTCCTGTTAAAAATGCAGCTGCAGGGGTTGGCACTGTGGCTTAGCGGGTAAAGCCACTGCCTGCAGTGCCAGCATCCTATACAGGTGCAGTTTCGTCTGCTCTACTTCGGATTCAGTTCCCTGTTATGGCCTGGGAAAGCAGTGGAAGATGGCCCAAGTCTTTGGGCCCCTGTACCCACGTAGGAGATCTGGAAGATGCTCCTGGCTCCTGGCTTCAGATCAGCGCAACTCCGGCTGTTGGAGTCATCTAGGGAGTGAACCAGAGGATGGAAGACCTCTGTCTGTCTGTCTGTCTGTCTCTTCTCTCTCTCTCTCTCTGCCTCTCCTTTTCTCTCTATATAACTCTGACTTTCAAATAAATAAATAATTCTTTTAAAAAAATGCAACTGGAGTCACATTGAGGAAAATTTCACTAAACAACTGCCCTATGTTCTTCAAAAAACCACTATCATGAAAGACAAATTGAGGAACTGTTTCAGATTAAAGGAAACCAATGAAATACGATAACTAAATGTAAAGTGTGACCCTAGCTGGGATCTGGAACCAGGGAAACCATATTCTATAGAGATAGTATTGGGACAATTATGGAAACTTTAATATGGAATGGATAGTAGTAATAGAATTATATCAATATTATGATAATAACATACTCTATTTAGGGGTAAAAGGTCAAAATATATATAACTTACTCTTAAATGGTACAAAATAGAAAAGTTTGGAGAACAAAATAAAGTGCAGAATGCCATAACAGATAACAAGAATTATTTTTACCCTATAGAAATTAATACAGTGTGATGCCATCTAGAAAAATAGACCAATAGACAGGACAAAGAGCCCCCAAAAGATCATCATGTAAGTAATCTAGAGATATGACAAAGATGGCATTACAAGTTAGTTTGTAGAAGGGTTCCTTTTTATTTAATGATAGTCCTCCAATTCCAATCAATTCAAGAAACTTGAAAAGAATATGCCCATTACTGTTAAAAACAGCAGTAACAAAAACACTCAAAATACCTATCCATAGTAGAGAGGATCAATAATCTGTACTACATTCATCAATGGAATAATATCCAAGTGAATAAATAAAGTAGTTGAATGCAAAAACAGATTATAATATTGGAGCCGGCACTGTGCCCTAGTGGGTAATGCTGCTGCCCACAGTGCCAGCATCCCAAATGGATGCCGGTTCATACCCCAGCTGCTCCTCTTCTGACCTAGCTGTCTACTATGGCCTGGCAAAGCAGTAGAAGATGGCCCAAGCAATTGGGCCGCTGCACCTGTGTGGGAGACCCAGAGGAAGCTCCTGGCTCCAAACTACAGATGGCACAGCTCCAGCGCTTGCTTTCATGGGGAGTAAACCAGCAGATGGAAGACCTCTTTGCCTCTGTAACTCTTCCTTTTAAATAAATCTTTTTTTTTTTTTTTGCAAGGCAGCGTTACACAGTGAGAGAGAAAGACAGAGAGAGATTTATAGATAGTATGAGAGAGAAACAGAGAGAAAGGTCTTCCTTCTGTTGGTTCACCCCCCAAATGGCCACTACAGCCGGCGTGCTGTGCCAATCTGGAGCCAGGGGCCAGGTTCTTCCTCCTGGTCTCCCATGCGGGTGCAGGATCCAAGCACTTGGGCCATCTTCCACTGCCTTCCTGGGCCACAACAGAGAGCTGGACTGGAAGAGGAGCAACAGGGACAGAATCCAGCCCCCTGACCTGGGGTGCCAGCGCCACAGGCGGAGGATTAGCCTATTGACCTATTGATCCGCGGCGCCAGCCTTAAATAAATCTAAGAAAGAAAGAAAGGAAGGAAGGAAGGAAGGAAGGAAGGAAGGAAGGAAGGAAGGAAGGAAGGAAGGAAGGAAGGAAGGAAAGAAGGAAGAAAGAAAAGAAAAGAAAAAGAAATGTGACAGACCATTGTGACATCAAAAAAATTTTTAATTTGAAAAAAAGATTATAATATTAAGAAGCATATAATATTAAGAAGCCATACAGAAGAAAAACAAGACTCATTTTAATTCCTTTCATATAAAGTTCAAAATCATGGAAAACTAAATACTTGATTATAAAGGCACAGATACAGAATTAGGGAGGAAAGCAAAACTTAGTGACAATGTTCAATTTGCCAAAGTAGGTAGTAAGGGCATTGATTTCATCATATTTTTTATATCACTGACATATTTTTAAGTACTCATCTAGCTACATCAAGAAGATTTCCGTTTCTAAAGAACAATTCAAGTCAGAGGGAGCAGGTTGTTTCATATATTGAGATTACTTTTTGAAATTTTATTTATTTATTTGAAAGGCAGACAGACCAACAGAGAGACAGAGTGAACTCCCATCACCTGACTCACTTCCTAACTGCTCACAATGACCTGAACCATACCAAACCTGGGAACCAGGACTTCAATGCAGGTCTCCCAGTGGGTGACATGCACTCAACTATTTGATCCATCAGCTGCCACCTCCCAAGGTCTGCATTAGCAGGAAGCTGAAATCATGTGCTAGAGCTGGTACACAAACCTAGGTATTCTGCTACAGGACAGAGGTATCTTAACCATTCTCTTAACTGCTTAGGTTAAATGTTTGCCCCTGTATTGATATTATTCTTTTAATATTTTTTTTGCTTTTTAATGTTTACTTTTTTTATCTACTTGAAAAGAAGATTGACAGAAAGAAAGAACAAGGCAAAAAGAAAAATGAGAAACAAATCTTCCATCCCGTGGTTCACTTTCCTAATTATCACAGGCTGAAGCCAAGAGCTGAGAAAACTGTGGGTGGCAGGTTCCATGTGAGTTCCAAGGCCCCCAAGCACTTGAGCTGACTCCCACAATGCACTAGCAGGAAATTGGATTGGAAGCAGAGTAGCCAGAACTTGAACCAGCACTCCAATATGGGATATGTGTCCCAAGAGGTGGCTTAACCTGCTGTACCATAATGCCTGCCCCTATATTGAGGTTCTTGACCATACCTATACTATTCCAGTGCATTACACGATTGCATTTTTCTTCTTATCTTTCCCTAGCACATCCTCAAAGCCTGACACCCTGGAGAAAAGGTTTAAATGTAAGCTATAATATATATTTTTATAAGATCAAGTTAAAATTTCATTTAAACTATGAAGAGAACAAGAAGATAAAATGCATGACCTTGGAGAAATCAGTTCAATATGGCACTCATCTGGAAGGTTTGGACTGGGGATAAATGGAGCTAGGAAAATGTAAGAAGTCATGTTGTTTGGGATTATTAGTTATAAAGTTCTACATTATATTTTTGGATGGGTAGTATATTTCATGTGAGTGTCTTGGCATTTCAATGAGAATCTCTACTGAGTACTGAATTTTAAAGGCTGTTCTCTCCTAGAATACTTATGTTCTTTCCTATCTTGACTTTATCTGTGTCATTTTCATGTACCATGATCTCTCCTCCTAAAGATTATGATCACCCTCAACCATCTTCTCTATAGACAATTTCTATACCTCAAGATTGCCAAGATTTATGTTCTTTTATCTTTTCAAAAGCTTCTGAAGTCCTAGTTTTTCCAACCTTCCACTCTAGTAATAAGAAAATAGCAAAGTTTACCAATTACTTTTCCCCTAATGAATATATCACAGCTTTCATTCATGGCCCTGACATTGTATTGAAACATTTTTCTTTAGAGTCAAGCATTATTGTGTAAAATGTTTTCATGCAATAAAAATACTTAATTTATATTTTCTTTTGAAGCCTGCATTTTTAATGCATAATGATTTCATCAAATTCTTGACAGAGCCTCTCATGATAACACTAATGATTGAACAAAGTGACTTCAATTATAGTTGTTGCTTGTTAAGACGATAATTTAACATATGATTTTACACTTAAAGACTATGACTATCCTGGGGATAATAAATAACTAGTAAATAACCACTTTTATTATCATAGTTCCTTGAAAATCTTAGATACCCAATAAATTTTATAGAATGAAAAATGAATAAATGATCAATTATAAAATCTTTATCTTAGATCTGTTTGTTTTTTGCTACCAAGCATCCATTTCTCCTTCTGCTAATTGCATTCTAGTGATTGTGGGAAACCACCTCTTCGACATTATCATGCATGTGGCTTAAATTTGAGCTATCTCAAAGCCACCACCCAGCTCTTGATGGCCAAGTCCTATTTAGCTATATTTAATCCTTCTGGCCATGTTAACTTATTCAGGAATTGACACATGATATAGTCCAGACCAATGAGACCCAGGCTTGAGGTTTCAGACAAAATTGCTAAGAAGGTGTAGCACTGATGAACACTGTCAATGGAGCTACCAGAGGCTACCACCTGAAGAGGGCCTGCCTGAGCGTGCAACCAGCATACAATAAAGAAAAACCAGAACAGAAAAAGGGAATCACAGCCAAACTTCACTGGCATTTGCTGAGCTTTACATCTAGCACTGACTGATGAAGATCTACTCTTGGACTTTTTCAGTAATATAAACACATAAATTCTTTTTTAAGCTAGCTTGATTTGTAATTCTGACTCATAATAAAACTATGCTGATTGACACCATTTAAATTTTAATCAGTGACTTCATCACAGATAAAGAAATAAAAACATGTTTGTAAAGGTCTTTAAAAGTCAACTTATTCTGATTTACATAAACTATGGATAAAGGGTTCCATAAACCCCCTGGTAATTCATGGTATGATTATACAGTCTGATCCACTGAGCCTATAAACAGAGCCCAAGTCAAAAAGAAAGACCCAAGGTCAGGGGAGGAACAGGGGTGTATATACATAGGAAGAAGTATTTAGGAGTTGTATTTAGAGGAAACTAAACCAGTGCTAGTGAGACAAGTCATGTGGGAGAAGATGAGCAAATTAGTCTAAGGCAGGGACAATGAAATGCAAGAAGAAGCATGTGTAATACAATTTCTTTAAAAAAAGGTCTTAGTACATGGCTAATGTTATTTATGACTTTGCTTCATCTCCAGATTGATCTCCTATCACTGATCCTCTGAAGCATTAAGTTCAAGCCACTTCCAACTACTAGTGGTTACTTAAACAGGTCTATGGAGTCTTGCATATATTCTTCCCTATGCCAGGATGCCCTTCCCTTGCTTCACTCAGCCTTTCCTTGAGAAGCCTTGAGAGTTCCCCTCTCTACCTTGTTATCCACTCTTTGGAAAGGCTTGGACCTCTGGAGAAAGGATCTACCTTGTTTTCATATTGTTCATTCCATCTATAACAAAAACTCGTTCAATGAAGGTAGTATATATAATTCATTTTAATATTCCCTCTGTCTGACACAGTATATACAGTCCATACACCCATACATAGTTCAAATATATGATTCAAAGAAAAAGAGTTTAGCCTAATAGTTAAGATGTCTGCAACCCATATGAAGGTAACTGTATTTGATTCCTAGCTCAATTACTCCAGGTTTTTTATATTTTTCTAAACAAAAAAGTAAATTTTATTTTACACTGAAAAGCATACAGCATTTTTTTAAATCTTAGAGAATTAAGAAGCTTAATTAAAAAACTAGTACATATATGAGAATTAATGGTAAAACTAGTCTTCAAAGAGTACTTTATACTTTGTGTGTCTGTGTGGGTGCAAACTGTTGAAATCTTGACTTAGTATATACTAAGTTGATTTTCTGTATATAAAGATAATTAAAAATTAATCTTAATGAAGAATGGGATGGGAAAGGGAATAGGAGATGGGATGGTTTGCGATTCAGAGGGTGGTTATGAGGGGAAAAACTGCTATAATCCAAAAGTTGTACCTTCAAAATTTATATTTATATTTATTAAATAAAAGTTTTATAATAAAAAAGAACTAGTACATAGTAGAATAATTAAAATTATCATAATTTTAGATGATAAAACTATAATAAATAACTGGAAATTAGCAAAAGGCAGATTTTAGCTTAAAATAAAGTCATTCTACAATTAAAGTGTCCAGCAATGTAGGGGGCTGAATTCCAAAGCAGAGAATTTAGTAAGAGTCATGAAAAGAAATGTTCTCATAAATTTTATGTCTTACAGATATTACTTCATTAATGTTCATGGCATTTTGAAATATGTAATAAAGCAGTAAGTTTTCCTTCTGCAGATGAAGAAATAGACAGGCTTGAATGATTTGCCCAAGGTCACATATTGACTGATACAAATCTGAAGTTCTCTTTTATACCATTTCTTTATTGGCTTAGGAAATAATAAGCTTCCTGAAATTGCAGGTGATGTTATTTATTCCTATTTGATTCTCAATCTAGGCAAAACTCATATTTTTATATCTGAGGGTTGGTCTCCTTGGAAAGTTTTAGTAGATAAAGCTTTTATAATTCTGCAAATTCTCAGGCATGGCTTTTAATTGGTTTTAGTCAATTTTGCTTTGAAAAAGTTAGACACTAATGATTAGTCTGCAAATTGTTAGATCATCTGTAGCAAGTGTTAGAACCATTAAACATCAATATGCTATTTCAAATATAATGGCAATCAGGAAAATAAATGTCAAATTTCTCATTATTGTCCTTGAATTTCAATAATAATCAGCAGTGGTAGCCACAATTAATAGGCCAATATTTGTGATAGGAAACAAGTATTTGAATTGAGCCACAGAGCAAAATCAAACACAAATTTCCCTCAGTTCCCTAAATCTAACACTTCATTCTTTCTTCCAAAAGAAGGTTGTAATTTCAAATTGAATTAACATTGCAAATCTATGGGGGGTAGGGAATTTAAATCCTCAAAGAAAAAAATGTAGGAAATAAATAGTTACTTAAAGAATAAAATTATGCGGGGCCGGAGCTGTGGTGCAGCGGGTTAAATACCAGGCCTGAAGTGCCGGCATCCCATATGGGTGGCCAGTTCTAGTCCCAGCAGCTCCTCTGCCGATCCAGCTCTCTGCTATGGCCTGGGAAAGCGTTAAAAGATGGCCCAAGTCCTTGGGCCCCTAAACCCATGTGGGATACCCGGAAGAAGCTCCTGGCTCCTGGCTTTGGATGGTGCAGCTCCAGCCATGTGGCCAAGTGAACAGAAGATGGGAGACCTCTCTCTCTGTCTCTACCTCTTTCTGTAAATCTCACATAAATTAAAAAAATCTTTAAAAAAAAGAATAAAATTACAAACAACCAATAAACAAATGTGTTTCTTCATTTAGTGATAGAAGAAATAAAAAATGACAATGAAATATTTTTTTCCATTATCAGGGTTAGAATGGCCCTCATAGAGAAATCAAAAACAGTAAATGCTGGCGAGCAAGCAGAGGAAAAGGTACCCTAATTCACTGTTGGTGAGAATGTGAAATATTACAGCTACTCTGTAAGACAGATCAAAACAAGGAAAGGAAGATGGATTTTCTTAAGCATACACTCAATCAGGTAGCCCTTTAAGAGAAAAAAATAACCAGTTTAACCAATGCTTCTGAATTTAGTCAAAGTTAAAATGAAGTGTAAAAAAGAAATGGAAGTTTATATATATATATAATCTTGCAAGGAAGTTATTTCCACAGAAAATACAAAATCTAGACACCACACCAAAAAAATACTGATAAATTTGATGACATCAAATCTTAAAAATTATCCCATGGCAGGAGGGAAGGGGTACCACTAAGAACATGAAAAAAATTGAAAGAGTTCTTAAACAAAAGATGTCCAAATTTGTTCACAAGGAGAAGTGAAAATTTAATAATAAAATAAGTATTACTTGTCAGAATAATGAGGCCCAAAGAATTTGACAGAGAGTCTGAGTGTGTGGCAAAGCAGGCACTGTTGGTGGGAGGAGTCCCTGCCACAACCTCTAAGCATAGCAACGTGGCAACATCCATCAAATTCACAAACGCTCCCTCTCTGACACTGTATTTTACTTATAGAACTTTATCCTAAAGATACAGTCACCTTTGGATAGAATTATATAGGTTCAGAGATATTCAGTGCCATATTCTAATTATTTATTCATTTAGTATTTGAGAGACAGAGAGATCTCATTCTCTGATTCACTCCCCAAATAACAATAATTGGGGATGGGCTGCAGCCAGAGCCAGGAGCCAGGAGTGCAATCCAGGTCTCTCCATATGGATGGTAGAAACTCATCACTGTCTACATCAGTAGGAGGCTGGAGTCAGGCACCAGAGCCAGGAATTGGACCCAGGCACTCCTATACGGGACATAGGTATCTTAACAACTAGGCTAAATGCCTACTCACTCCAAGTGCCACATTTTTTTCTAAAATCTTTGAGAGTCAGGCATCGATAGAAGATAAAAATCCACGAATGGACTTTAATACAATGAGATAGTGGACAGCCCCTGAAAAAGAATGAAGTAGCTCTACATGTATTGATACGTACAATGTAGGAGTGTCTATAAGATAGACTAATAAATGAAAATAAACATAGAATTGTGTGACTATGCTTCTATTTGTGTCCCAAAAAAAGCCAAAAAAAGAGAATGCATATTCTTGCATATCTCAGCACATAATTTATCAATGATTGCAAAAAGGCCTTAATAATATTTATCTCGTTTGTGAGATTAACACAATTTAATTTTTTTATTTTCTTCCTAAAATTTATTTTTTCAGTTTCTGCATTTCTTAAATTACAATACATAACATTCAACATAAAGAAAAAATATTTTTTAAAATGTATACACATATTAGAAAATATTAGTGATAAACATTATGTTCAATAGTCATTGGGTAGGGATGGGGGAAAACTTTACTATTTTTTGAAGGTTCTCATGGCTGAGTACATGAAAAATGAACAGTATATTGACTTTCACAAATGTCACATAAAATTGATAAGGACAGAGAAATAGAAGAGAAGGTATAATCAATCTTCAGGTGCAATAGTTTGCTTTTCTGTAAAGTGTCTTTTCCAAAAGCAATTACTAAGGATGGAGTGAAACCTGCACCAAAAGAAAAACAATCAATTCAACATAAGCTTTCCTGTGCCTTCGTAGGTTAAAATAAGTTCTTCTGGGTAAGTAACTGTCTCTTCTTTGAAATCAGAATGCACAATGGGATCAGAGCATTTGTTAGTTTGGAAAAGGTCCATGCTAGAAGCAAAAACATTTTCACTCACAAATTTCAATTTGCCAAAAATGTGAACAACCTATTGGCCAAACTATAAAAACAAATATAGAACAGCGGATTGTTGTAAATGGAGGGTATTTTAAAAGCCATTTACTCAAACATTTACTCTATGACCTAAATAACTACCAGAGCACTAATGACAGGTAATATGGCAGCCTGGCAATAACTAATTTATTAGTAATTAATAATAAATTATTAGTAGTAATTAACAAGTCATTTATTAGTTAACACAGAAAAAAGAAAATATAAACCTACAGATGGAAAAAAAACTATAAACACTTAGGTGAAAGTAATTTCAATCACCAAGAGAATTACAAGGCTGAAGATTTGCTGGTATTTTCCTAATGCTAATTTGACATAGAATTTAGGGGTTTGCCTAGGAATAATGACAGCATCACAAAATGCATGAAGTTTATATTCCTCAAATAAACTAAAAAAAACTCCTCATATGGGGGTGCTGCCTATTATATGAAACAATAGTAACAACTGAAAGCACAATAAGAATTTGATGACTGTTATCCCCTACCTTCTACAACATTTTATGGAAATGGGAGAGGGTCTATCTCTTACATTGAGAGATTCTAAATTTGGACAATTAATAAACAGTGATAATCTTATAAAAAGAACCTCTAACCAAAAAAAAAAAAGAAGAAAAAATGAAGAAAGAATTAGAAAATGTAACTAGCAGGACCAGCAATGTACCACAGAGGGTTAAGCTGCCCCCTGTAGCACCAGCATCGCATATGGATGACAGTTCAAGTTCCTGTTGATACATTTCTGAACCATCTCCCTGCTAATTAATGTACCTAGGAAAGCAGCTGAAGGTGGCCTAAGTACCTAGGCCCCTGCATCCACATGGGAGACTCGGAAGAAGCTCCTAGCTCCTAGCTTCGGCCTGGCCCCAGCCATGGCTGTTTTGGCCATTTGGGGAGTAAACCAGCAGATGGAATATTCATTTTCTCTCTCTCTCTATCTCTCTCTCTCTCTCTCTCTCTCTCTCTCTCTCTCTCTGTGTGTGTGTGTGTGTGTGTGTGTATGTCCCTCTTTGTAACTCTGCCTTTCAAATAAATAAATAAATATTCAAAAAAGAGAATGTAACTAGCTTGTATAAATTAGCAGATGCAGATGACATGCAAGGTAAAGTATTAATAGAACTGACAGACGTACCTACAGTGTCCGTTCTCATTTTGTCTCAAAGATTTGTGTGAAATTCAAATGACTAGACAGGTGCTGAGAAAATTGGTGTTAAATCTTTATATCTTAATAAAGATCTGGGGAAAAGAGTGATCAGCAAGCTAATGAGATTTCCCTGATGTTATTAAGCTGAAAGATGTTGCAAAGACCACTAAGGAAAGATAAAATACAAAAAGCATAAAATAACCTTGGAAACACAGACTAAATAAAGCTATACAAAACTCAACATTAAAAAATGCTAACTCATTCAACTTAGATATTCATCATGCCCAAAAGAAACAGGAAACTAAACTAATAATGATAAAATGCACCAAGGGGTAAATCAAAATAATAGCAAATTAGAAAAAAAGGTTTATATTATAATCTTCTCCAGGACGGATGAACCCCACTCCTTAGGTACGTGGACAAAATTCTGTTATTCCACTGAGCAAAGAAACTGCATGAATCTATGAGTTTGTTCTGAGAATGAAGCACCAAGTCTGGGAATTCAGAAGGTCACAAAGTTATGACTGAAGTGAAAGGAGTGTCTTAGAAGGAGTCAAAATACTAAAATAAGAGAGATGATAATTCCCAGGGAAAAACAAAGGCCAAATGAGTGATTCATAAGAAATGGGAAGCACAGGAAATTAGTTCATAAATATGCACAAATGATGTGTAATGGGGGATGGCATTGTGTCGAAACAGAAATTAAGAAAGAGAAGAGATTTTAGGAAAGAGTAATGAAGTGTAATAACCAAGTAAACCCATAACAAGTGAAGCCATGAATCTACAGCTGCCCTGGGAGCAACAGCAGATCCATCTCTGTAGGCCTTCAGAAACAGCTGGGATCAGATGCCAGAGACTGCCCTTCCTCCTGGGATACCACCAAGGACCAAATGACCTAGAGGACATTTTCTGATGAAGGGCTCATGATAAGACAAAACATATGCCCTGCTCTCAGAGGGAGCAGTTCTCAAAGAAGAATGAAGCAGAAACCCTGGTGCCTTACACTTATTATATATCACAAAGCCCAGTTTCAACAAAATCCCAAATTCCAAGGAAAATTCAACTCAGTATGTGACACTTCCATTAACAAAGAGGACGTGTAGCTTCAACACATTTCTTCTACTTTGAAAGTTTCTGACAAAGGTCAAGGGATGTAGGAGAGTTACTGATGTGTTCCAGCACTCCAGAATAAGGAAGAGTTACAGCACTAAAAAATGAATTAAGTGCTAACTATTATAATGTCAAAAGTGTCAGAATTATAAAAGTTACAGCTGAGAGTCTTGGGGTTTAGGAAGAAAAGGGCAGGGATTGTATTAAGTTTGAGAAGTGAGAGACAGGGTTTTTCTGTGGTCAGGCAGCACAGATGGGGTTATAGAGAACTCAATAAATATGCAATAGATGGAAGGAAAGAAGAAAGGCAAGGGGTAGGAAGTAGGAATGAAAAACAAAAGGACCTACATGAGGATTCTCTCTACAGTGTTTCCTGGGAGCGCCGAAGATTCCAGTGAGTAGAACTCGAGGCCTCACTAGAGATCTAGCCCAGAAGACCCAACAGCACTTGATTCATCTAGAGAAACATAGGACATTGTATAGCTATCCCAAGTACAAAAAGTGACCCCACGGATTTTATGGTGAAATACTGTACTGTTTGTTAAATAACTATTCTCACTTCAAAAAAGAGCTCATAACTTGCTACTGAGCCCTGATAGAGACTTCGTGTTATTTCATGGCAAACTGAGAGATCCAAACTAGATGTCATCAGATTTCAACAACCCATTAATACAGGGATGCCCCAATGCACCCCATTATCAAGTGGACTTACTTCTTATGAAATCAGGTTTGAGAGTATCTTGAAGACATTAACAGATGGCTCAAATTTCTGATGTGTCCACCACTGAAGCTTCACCCCTAAAAGCTGGATGCTGTCCTCTCCATAAATAGAATTTTAAAATCTGAAGAGACATTCTCTGTGGGCCAGTTGACCAAAAAGATGTTTCAACACTGATTTACAGACATTTTTTTTTTTGAGAGGTAGAGTGTCAGAGAGAGGGAGAGACAGACAGAAAGGAATTCCATCTGTTGGTTCACACCCAAAATCGCAACAATGGCTGGAGCTGAGCCAGTCTGAAGCAGGGATCCAGGAGCTTCTTCCAGGTCCCCCAAACACATGCAGGGCCCCAAGCACTTGGGCCATTATCTACTGCTTTCCAGGGCCACAAGCAGAGAGCTTGATTGGAAGAGGAGCAGCTGGGACACAAATCGGTGTCCATAGAGGATGTCAGAGCTGCAGGCAAAGGCTTAGCCTACTAAACCATAGTACCAGGCCCTACAGATACTTCTTTAGAGTGAGCTGCTGCAGTCGGTACTTTCATTAGTTCTTCTTGTGGGCCACTTTCCATAGAAGCAGAGAAGACCTGAAATAACAAAGACATCATGTATGGGCCATGGCTAATGGTTCAGCCAGATAGTCAGAATGAAAGAATCAATTCCCTCAGTTAAAAGAATATTTGTGGCCAGTGCCGCGGCTCAATAGGCTAATTCTCTGCCTGTGGCGCCGGCATCCTGGGTTCTAGTCCTGGTTGGGGCACTGGATTCTGTCCCAGTTACCCCTCTTCCAGGCCAGTTCTCTGCGGTGGCCCAGGAGTGCAGTGGAGGATGGCCCAAGTGCTTGGGCCCTGCACCCCATGGGAGATCAGGAAAAGCACCTGGCTCCAGGCTTCGGATCAGCACAGTGCGCCGGCCACAGTGCGTGGCCACAGCAGCCATTAGAGGGTGAACCAACAACAAAGGAAGACCTTTCTCTCTGTCTCTCTCTCTCACTGTCCACTCTGCCTGTCCAAAAAAAAAAAAAAAAAAAAAAGAATATTTGTGTCCTTGGTGAATGATGATCCAATTCCCCAGGGCAGGAGACTTTTTAAACAGGTATTTCTTAGTCTCCTTCCCCTGCCAATCCATATTTGCTCATTGAGTTCATGAACAAGGTAGCTATGGAGACAGAAATTAAAATTATGCGACAATATGTACTGCCTCTCTCCAAGGCTAACACTGTTGCATTTCTGTGGATTGTACTTGCTAGTAGCAGAAATCAACACTAAGTCTTCTGTGATACCATATACCAGAGGAATTAGCCATCCACCTAATGGATGTGAGGTAATTGTACCTTTTTGATCACAGAGGGGAAAGGTATTCCTGATTACTTTGCCCTTACTTACTCTGTACTAATATTTTCTATTCCTGATCATAGTGCTTCTCTGGTAGTTTCTTTATCCATGGACTTAATCACCATCATGATACAACATGTGCTGTTACTTCTGGTCAAGGAACTCACTTTGCAATGAGATAAATACAACAAAGGATCAATGCCCATGATATTCACCAGTTTAACTATGTTCCTCATCACCCAAAAGCAGTTGGTATAGTGGAACAATGGAATGGCCTATTAAAGATTCATTTTAGACACTGGTATATGATATTAAAATGCCTTCAATATGATATAATATATACTACAAACCAGAAATCAATATATATTATTTTTTCTCCCCTTGTCAATATGTGTGGATCTTCAAAGCAACTTGGTTTGAACTTCACATTATTATCCTTAACAACTCATCTCAAAATGTCTGCATCTCATCTCCTCCACATGAGCAACGATGATTTAGAGGTTTTGTCCACCAGAGTTACAACAGTGACATGAACGATTTGGGCATAGAGATATATAACTTGGAGCTCCTAAGACAAAATGGCAAAAAAGAAGTTGCTCATTAGTATGAATGATTCTACTTATTAAGGGCAAGCAGGGCTTCTCTTTCACAAAGGAAAGTTCTCCCCATGAGACCTTATTCTACTTCCATATTCAGTGGTAAAATTCACTAAAAGACAATAGCAACATTATACAGAGAGGGTTTATATCCCTAAGGAATGGAGATCTAGAATGCTGGTAAAGAATCCTGATCAGCCAAGGTGGATGAACACAAAAGAATCATTAAAATGGCAAGTGGAGAAAGAAAATTAAATTTTCAACTATGGCCTTATGGTTGGTTACAGAAACAAGGACCATAGCTTTGTAGACTTGTAGCTTCATGTATTTACTTACATGATTTTATTCTTTTTTGTACACTTTTCTCCTACTCTCTTACATATGGTGTTGTGGTAGTAGTAAAGTTTAGAATTTAGTTCAGAATATTGAGTCACGACATGATAGAACCAGAGATGCTGGCTTAGAGGTAGATGTTGTAACTGATGTGCCTTTATCTCATATGCAGTGTGATAACATCACTAGACAGATACAGTTTTTATTGTATAATGTAAATAATGAGAGAACGTATGTTAATGTTGTATAGTCAAGTGGGTTACAGTAAACAATCATTATCTTGTTTTCTTCAACATCTATACACTCCTAACATGGTTGGTATTTGCCTAACCTTGTAAGACTGACCTCACCTCCCATTAGTGGAGCTAAAAATGTTAAAAACACTCACTCTCCCAAATTCCACCTCAGACTTAGAAAAGGAAATTGGGGACTCAAAGAAAAAGGGATAACATAGAAATCATTTTGGTGAAATGGCAGCAGAAACAGTAGCTACAACTGGATTCCAAAGGAGTTATGATTCGAGCAGCAGCACAGATCATCCAATTTGGGTGTGGTAGTAATGATGGCACCTCCACAAAAAAATTTTTATACACAATTATGGGCACTGTGCTGACTGCAGAGTCTCCAAGTCTGGTTTTCTAGAACCGCCACTGTGTTTCAGCAGATCTCTTCTACTTCACGTAGCCAAAGCTAGTCTCTTGTTTGTGACTAAAAAGCACAAACTTTCAGATTCTGGAGGAAGTAATATTTTGTGATCCTCATATCTTGCAAGAACTAGACTTACAACATTGTCAGCTGGACCAAACTTTGTTCATTCATTCTCTTCATTACCTCATTGATTTCATTCATTCATTCACTCATCCATTTGTTGTTCATGAATTCACTTATAAAAAATTTATTGAGCCCCTCCTCTCAAGAGCATAGATTTCAGTAGGTGGCAAACAAACAAATCTAACAAACAGTGAAACTGTTATAATTGCTAACAAAGGAACCATGATACAAGGAAAACTGGTCATCATGAAGGCCAGGAAACACTTCCCTGGGCAAATGATAACTGATCAAGGAAGTAAAGGGGGACTGGCATTGCGGCATAGTAGGTTAAGCCTCCATCTGCAGCACTGGCATCCCATTTGGGTGCTAGTTCAATTCCCAGCTACTCCACTTCCTGTCCAGCTCCCTGCTAATGGCCTGGGAAAGAAGGAAAGATGGCCCAAGTGCTTGGGCCCCTGAACCCACATGGGAGATTCAGAGGAAGATTCCAGGAAGATTCCTGGATGCTGGCTTTTAATCAGCCCAATTCCAGTCACTGCAGCCATTCGTGAAGTGAACCAGTGGACAGGAGACCTCTCTCTCTCTGTTTCTCCCTCTCTCTGTCTGTAACTCTGTCTCTCAAATAAATAAATAAATCTTTATTTTAAAAAAAAGTAGTGAAGGAAGAGTTCACTAATAGGAAAAAGAAAACAGAGAGAAGCAGGCAATGGAGAAATGAGTTTGGAAGGTTGGTAACATTACAGCACAAATTATGGATATTGACCCTTACCTAAGAGAAGCAGAAACTATGATAGTATTTTAAGCAGTATTTGGGGATGTGAAGAATGCGTAAGATACCCTGGCTGCAAAATGTTTTTCAGAACAGCAATAGAAAAGGCATGGAGGCCAGGTAGGAGATCCCAGTGGCACCCCAGCAAGATGTGATGAAGCCTGGATTTAGGTGCAGAAGTAAAGAGGTGGATAAGAGGATAGATTAGAATGACACTGGATCGGGGGGCAGCACTGTGGCGTAGCAAGTAAAGCTGCCACCTGCAGTGCAGTGATTCTCATATGGACGTCGGTTCAAGTCCCAGCTGCTCCACTTCCAACTGAGCTCCCTGCTAATGTGCCTGAGAAAGCAGCCGAAGATGGTCCAAGTCCTTCAGCCCCTGCACCCATGTAGGAAACCCAGAAGAAGCTCCTGGCTTGTGGCTTCAGCCATTGTGGCCATTTGGGGATTGAACTAGTGAATGGAAAATCTCTCTCTCTCTCTCTCTCTCTCTCTCTCTCTCTCTCTCTCCTCTTCCCTCTGTAACTCTGCCTTTCAACTAAATAAATAATTTTTTTAAAAAAAAAATGACATTGGGGAGTTAATATTATCAGGATTTATGGCTGATTGGTTGTAGAAGGTGAAGAAGACAAGATGAACGCAGTGACGCCTCACCAAAACAAGAAGACACTAGAAGGGGACCAAAAATGTAAAAGAACAGCTTTTTTGGAATAGAATGTCATGGTACTTTTTCTCTAATATATTCTGCCCCTCAAGCAACCACATCAAAAACACTGAATTTTGCTTTCAGTGACTAAAAAATAGAAACAGTCTGTCCTCAAAAAGTGTCTGCCCCATGCCTAATCTTTATTAAAAAGAAAGGCCAAAGTCCAAGCTACCATACTTCACCCTTAGAAACAATGGGCATTGTATTGGTTTCCCAGGATTGCTTAAAACAGGAGAAATGGATTCCCTTATTCTGGACACTAGAAATGTAAAATCAGAGTCAATAAGCCTGTGTCCACTGCAAAGGCTCTCTGGGAGAGGCTCTCCTCTCCTCTTTAGGCTTCTGGTGGCTTCCAGTGTTCCTTGGCTTGTGTTAGTATAACAGATTTCTGCCTCCATCTTCATATGGTCTTCTTCACTACAGAAGTTTCTGTGTCTTCTCCTTTTTAAGCTCCTTTAAGGACACTATCAGCAGGTTTATAACACATCCTAAATCCAAGAAGATCTCGTATTGTGATCCTTAATTTAATATCATCCGCAAAGACTGTATTTCCAAATGAGGTCACATTCACAAAAACTAGGGTTAGAACTTGCATTTACTTTTCAGGGCCACTACAAACCCACTACAGGCATAAAATGTTAACAATTTGTTTAGATGCACTTCACTTAAGTACACATGGATGAGTTTCTGCTAAAATACAATTCCCCAGAGTGTATCATACAGTTCCTTAATGCACTAAAAAAAAAAATTTCTAAGATGATTGAACAAGTTTGCAAAACACTGAATACTATATACCTTTTCTGTGATTCCTAATTTACATATGCACACATCTCAGAATTCCTACAGCAATGAAACTCAATCTAGTTGCTCAAACTAGAATTTTCCCATCCTATTTGACACGTAATCTTTTCCTTTTGACTACAGGACACCTATTGACATCTGAAAATTATGCTTTGGGGAGCATATGGACACACTGAGTTAAAATACAACCAATTAATAATCAGTAAGGATAAGTAGTATGGATTTTTAGATTTTTCTTAGTTTCAAAGAGAAGAAGAAGAAACCTTGAAGTCCAGGAGTGATTGATCACTGGGTTCAGGAGGCAGAGTATGCTGGAATACATGGGAAGACCCCTGGGAAAGTTACAGGAAGGTAAGACTGGCAGCTGAAAAGAAATTTTGCCCACAGAATTATTTATTCACCTCAAGCTGTTAGGAGGCAACACAAGCTGTGGAACAGGTTTTTGGTTGATTGCTTGGATTTTTTATTTGTTGGTTTGTTTCTGTTTCCAGTCAAGTAATAGCATGTACAAGCACCTCTGTGATTTATAATGGTTTTTGTTCTGTATTTTCTCAAACATGATGATTTCCTTGTAAAAGAGCATGTTTCCTATGGGTCTTATTAATCGAAGTGCCACTGTAACTACATTTCTGACATTCTGAATTCTTCCTGTGGTTGCTGCTAAAGCAATAGTCTTTCTTCACTTAGCTGCTTCCTTTCCAAGTGAATATAATGGAGTAATGTCTTGGACAACAAGAATCCTGATTCATCATGAGTCATAAACCTGCATATGTACTATACACCCACACAGCCCCATCTTGTGTCCAGTGTGAGGGAGCAAGCCCAGTTATCTGGAGATCAGGTCACCTCCCCAGCAGCCAAGACCACCCTAGGAGTCAAGGTTCCAGAAAAAACACAAGTCTCCCCTTCACCCTGAATCCCTACTTACCCACTTGATCTTTGCACCTGGTGCAGCACATGGCTCTACCTCCTATGATACTCACTGAGCGAAAAAGAAAGTGAAAATCTCTCAGCCTCCTGCTCCTTTCTTTTTGTGCCACAACAATTCTGGTCTTTGACTTCCTCCTCCTGGTCTAAATGATCTGTTTCTAAGGGTGGAAAAAAGCATGTGTTCTTATCTCCTAATTCACTGAGACTCAAGTGGACCAGCAGACAGAGCTGCCAGCAGTCAATACATAGAGGTACAGGGCTCCACCACTATTCTTTGCCCAACTCTGCATTTTATCCAGTGCTGCTACACATTAAGATTTGTGTCACAGCCAGCTTAAAGACATTGTGATCAAATTTCCCAATGTGGAGATCCTATAACATAAGGGAGAAAAAACACAATTCTATCTTATGCAATAATAAACATAATTTACAAAGAATTTTTTAAAAGATTTTTATTTATTTATTTGAAAGTCAGAGTTACACAGAGTGGGGAAAGGCAGAGAGAGAGAGAGAGAGAGAGAGAGAGAGGTCCTCCATCTGCTGGCTCACTCCGCAACTGGCCACAACTGGCTGGAGCTGCGCTGATCTGAAACCAGGAACCAGGAGCCTCCTCCGGGCCTCCCACATGGGCGCAGGGGCCCAAGGACCTGGGCCATCCTCCACTGCCCTCCCAGGCCACAGCAGAGAGCTGGATTGGAAGTGAAGCCCCGGGTCTCAACCCAGCACTTATATGGGATGCTAGACTTCAGGCCAGGGAGTTAACCCACTGTGCCAGTGCCAGCCCCTATGAAGAACTGATTTATGTTCACTGGGGTTAAAAATAAACAGCACCCAGGCTGGCACCGCAGCTCAATAGGCTAATCCTCTGCCTGTGGTGCCGGCACCCTGGGGTTCTAGTCCTGGTCAGGGCGCCAGATTCTGTCCAGGTTGCTCCTCTTCCAGGCCAGCTCTCTCCTGTGGCCCAGGAGTGCAGTGGAGGATGGCCCAACTCCTTGGGCTCTGCACCCACATGGGAGACCAGGAGAAGCACCTGGCTCCTGGCTTCGAATCAACGCAGCACGCCAGCCGCAGCAGTCATTGGGGGGTGAACCAACAGAAAAGGAAGACATTTCTCTCTGCCTCTCTCTCTCGCTATCCACACTACCTGTCAAAAATAAAAATAAACAGCACACAAAGTCCATGACATCAAGAATGTGCCTGCTTAGAATGCACTGAATTTTTCAGTAAATTTAAATTTCATGTACTAAAAAATATTTATAATAGTACAAATGGTACATATTTGTACCACCTTCTCCAAACGTGCCTTGACAAATGGATTCCACCCTGAGTTCAGTCTCTGTCAATGCAGGAGAAATGTAAGGCAAAGATTTTTCTATCACAAACATGTCCTTTTTGAAGGCAGAATGGCAGTGCTTTTCTTTAAGAAAAACTAAATAAAAAAGCTAAATTGCCCTAAAGCAGGATCCAAGGTTGACAAATATCAGATCTCAGGGGAAACAGCAAAAAAATTCACTTCAGAAGTTGTAACTTCAAAGAGTAATAGTAATAATCCAATGATTCAAATTCACAGAGTATTTGCCTCTCAACACTTCTAACTTAGAAAGAAGACTCACTGTGTCCACCTGTCCATAAACAGAACAGCCCTTCCCCCTCCTCTAAACATCTCTGCATTTTCTGCATTTTTTTCCTGAATCTGCCTTGCCCCAGCCCCTGCTTGCCTATGTGCTGCACATGTTGCTCCTCAAGTGCTCCAAGAAAAGAAAGAACAATGGATTCCCTCCCCAGTTCCCCGAAGTAGGTCCCTCAGCACAAGGATCTCCCCAACTCTAGGTCTTTCTACCTAGAGTTGGAAATGTGAACTTCTTTCAACAAAAAATCACTTATGTGCATCCCACTAGGAATATTTTCATGCAATTTTATTACCCAAAGTGCAAAAATGTCCGTTTATTTATTGTATAAATTTTTAAGTGTGTACCATTTGCTGGATACTACTAACCAGCAACCTCATTGCTCCAAAGTACCTGGTATAGGGTATCAGCACAGAAATGACTGGGAGTAGAGCCTGGTGCCTGAGAAGCCACTGGTTACTTGTTCTTAACTTCTCAGCAAATTCCTAAGCAATTTTCAAGACAGAGTTTATACGTTCTATAGTACCATTTTGAACTCATCAAATTACGTCCCTATAAATCTACAAACTCTAATGATATATGAACTCCTTGAGGATAAGAACTTCACATTCTTATCTATATATGCCCAGGACCTAATAAGCATGAGGTTGTCATCTTAATATTTGAATTGGCAAAAGAATACTGGATGATATAATTCAAAACTCAAAAAATAAGTCAATACCTAGTAACTGTGCTGTGTTTACACTCCTCTGTTAGATAACCACATTAATTTTTGAAGTAATCATACTTTAAATGTGCCCCAGGTAAGGAAAGTACAAGAGGTCAGGGATGAGGCTCAGGATAGACTCAGGAATGGGATCAAAGGAAGAATCAGGAGTTTGGAAAAATAGCACAGACCCTCAATGAAAAGGGAATTATTAAGATTTACATAAGGGACCACACAAAGAAGCAAATCCTCCCTGAGGATGTAGCAGTTCAGTCATTCAGATACTCATTTGAATATTAAATGGTGCTCTATGGAAGGCTCACTAATTACAATTACTTCAATATTGCGTTCAATGGAATGTTAGGAAACTTATAAATCATTCCTTTATTAATTCACTTAATGTTCATGGTGTACCTTCTCTGGATCCTGTTCTAGATCTAGAAATAGAGATAACTCCAACAGACAAGGTTCCTGCTATCCTGAATGTTATATAATCCTGTGAGTCCCTGGATACAGAAGTCTAAAGCAAGGACAGAAACTTAAAGATGGAGAAAAGGTGGGTGAGGGTGGAGAAGGGAAGGGAAGGGAAATGTCAGATGACTATAAGCTCTCTGCAGAAAAATTGAAATAGAAAATGGGAAAGTGAGTAACTAGAAGCTGTTTCACATGAATCCTCAATGAGGATCTCTCTAAGGTCTGAATGACAATGGAAAGTCAGCCAAATGTGACCATGGGATAAAAGCATTCCAGGCAGTGGAGAATATCTAATACAAAATTATAATCCTAGAATAAAAATTATAAACACAGTGGCTGGCACTGTGATTCAGCAGGTTAAACCACTGCCTGCAGAGCCAGCATTCTACATGGCACCTGTTCAAGTTCCAGCTGCTCTACATCTGATCCAGCTCCCTGTTAATGCACCTAGGAAAGCATCAAAAGATGACCCAAGAGCTTGGGCCCCTGTACCCACATGGGAGATCCAGAGGAAGCTCACGGCTCCCAGCTTCAGCTTGGCCCCAGCCCTGGACATTAAGGACATCTAGGGAGTCAGTCAGCTGATGGATCAATCTCTTCCTCTCTCTCTGCAATTCTGACTTTCAAATAAGTAAATAAATAAATAAATATTTTTTAAAATATAAACAATTTATTTATTAAAGTTGTATTTATCTATTTGAAAGATAGAGATCAATCTTCCATCTGCTGGTTCATTTCCCAAGTGCCTGAAATAGTCAAGGCAAAGGCAAGCTGAAGCCAAGATCTTAGATCTCAATCTGAGTCTCCCAAATGGGTGGCAGGAACCTAAATATTCATGCCATCATCTGCTGCCTTCCCATCAGATTAGCAGGAAAGCGGATTGGACGTGGAGGTACAGAGACTCAAACCAGGGATAAACATATCTCAGAGGCAGCTTAACCCACTGTGCCACAATGCCTACCCCCACATCAATTTTTGATTACCAACTTCAAATTGCACTTGAAATTCCAGAATAAGATTTGCATGCCAAGTGATACAAAATTTTTAATTGAAAACAACATTGAAATAAAAGTTTTAAAACAAAAATATATTGCAGAAATCTTTCTGCTTATTTAAAGTAACCAACTTTGACAAAGTATGCTATTTGAAAGGAAATCTGAATTCACACCTTTAAATGTTCACTTCTCCATTTTCTCTACCTTCAAGTTTTCTGGAAGAAGATGAAACTTCTTTTTGAGCAGATTACTAACAAGCCACAGAAATCTTGATCTAAGACAACAGAAAAACAATCCAAAATCCTAGCCAAGTATGTAGAACTTTAGGTTTTATGGATGAGGACATCTGGTGTGCGCACAGTATCTCATCAATCAACACTACATCTATTAGGCTACAAAAATCATGATAGATAAAGTTTCCAGTTCCATAAACAATCAGAGGCATTGAATGGCCAAGTAAAATGGCTGACTTGCAATCAAAGATGAAGGCACTGGCAAATCTTTGAAGAAAACCAAGGCATCGAGCCACAAACTTCTACTTCAGCCTAGGTACTCACACATCCATTCAAAGTACAAAAAAGATCACATTAGAGTAAACCTCAATGCACTCGCCTCTTTTCTGTAAACAACTTTCTAACCACTATGGACATTCTGGTAAAAAAAAAAATCAGTCAAGGGGCCAGCACTGTACATAGCAGATAAAGCCGCCATCTGCAGTGCTGGCATCCTGTATGGACACTGGTTCCAGTCCTGGCTGCTCCACTTCCAATCCAGCTCTCTGTTATGGCCTGAGAAAGCAATAGAAGATGGCCAAAGTCCTTGGGCCCCTACCACAACGTAGGAGACCTGGAAGAAGCACCTGGCTTCTGGCTTCGAATCCACCCAGCTCTAGCCATAGTGGCCTTTTGGGAGGTGAACCGGTGGATGGAAGACTTTCTCTCTCTCTCTCTCTCTCTCTCTCTCTCTCTCTGCCTCTCTGTAACTCTTCTTTTAAAATAAATCTTGAAAAAAAATAATAAAATTAGAAGAAAATATCATGGTATCTCTGTATCTCAAGGTAGTATATGAAGAGTTCTGGGCCACTGTCACAAATAAACCGTTTGCATGGACCATGAGTGATGATGGACTAGGGAATACAAAGTAGGAAACCAGGAGTGCAAAACTAAAAAACAAAGAAAATAACATTTGGGGGGCCGGCACTGTGGTGTAGTGGGTAAAGCCGCTGCCTGCAGTGCCGGCATCCCATATAGCGCTGGTTCGAGTCCTGGCTGCTCCATTTCCGATGCAGTCCTCTGCTATGGTCTGGGAAAGCGATGGAAGATGGTCCAAGTCCTT
Organism: Sylvilagus floridanus; assembly: GCA_949820135.1. Classification (NCBI taxonomy): domain Eukaryota; kingdom Metazoa; phylum Chordata; class Mammalia; order Lagomorpha; family Leporidae; genus Sylvilagus; species Sylvilagus floridanus. The sequence goes on along the minus strand of OX463245.1, from coordinate 17,867,031 downwards.
TGGGCCCCTGTAGCTGCATGGGAGACGCAGAGGAAGCTCCTGGTTCCTGGTTTCAGATCAGAGCAGCTCCAGCCATTGAGGCCAATTGGGGAGTGAACCAGTGGATGGAAGACCTTTCTCTCTCTCTCTCTCTGCCTCTCCTTCTCTCTCTGTGTCACTCTGAATTCCAAATAAATAAATAAATCTTTTTTTAAAAAGAAAGAAAGAAAGTAACATTTGGAATTAGCTAATCACAAGGCATTCAGAAGTTTGGTGGTAAGAATGCTGACATGTACACAGAAACATAGGTCCCAAAAGTCAAAATAAGAATACAAATCCTGCTGTTAGTCATTAGATGAGGACCTTGAGAATTTGGGGAAGCTGGAAATCAGAACAGCAGACTATAGCACTAGCAACAAGGACATTTAGAAAAGGAAGTGACAGCTGCCTCAAACAGTTTCTTAAATATGTCCCATAGGAACAGTTGTCTCATTATTTATACACATCTTTTGTTTTAGAATAACACCTTGAGAATCTTTGCTAAAAGGTGAGAGAATGAATGCATACTTATTTCCTCTCCCAGTACCTTGCTGACATTAATGATAACAAGCAAAAACAGAGCCTAAAAATTGTCACCCATAGTGAAACTAGACAGTCGTGAAAATGGTAGAAAGACACAATAATGAAAACTGATATGGCCGGCGCCGTGGCTCAACAGGCTAATCCTCCGCCTTGCGGCGCCAGCACACCGGGTTCTAGTCCCGGTCGGGGCACCGGATTCTGTCCCGGTTGCCCCTCTTCCAGGCCAGCCCTCTGCTGTGGCCCAGGAGTGCAGTGGAGGATGACCCAGGTGCTTGGGCCCTGCAGCCCATGGGGAGACCAGGAAAAGCACCTGGCTCCTGGCTCCTGCCATCGGACGAGCGCGGTGCGCAGGCCGCAGCGCGCCGTCAGCGGCGGCCATTGGAGGGTGAACCAACGGCAACGGAAGACCTTTCTCTCTGTATCTCTCTCTCTCACTGTCCACTCTGCCTGTCAAAAAAAAAAAAAAGAAAGAAAAGAAAACTGATATGAGGAGTTCACACTATCTAAAAAAGAATGCACAGAAAAAAACAGTTGACTCCACACCCACCCCTTAAGAACAAAGCAAGCATTCGGCACAGTGAACCACAGAGTAGTTAAGACCCACTGAGTCCCATATTAGAGTACCTGAGTTTGAATCTCAGCTCAGCCTCAGCTTTCAGCTTCCTGCTAATGTGCACCCTGGGAGGCAGCAGGTGATGGCTCAAATACTTCAGTCCCTGTCATCCACGTGGGAGACTCCCAGGTACCTGGCTTCAGACTGGCCCAGTCCTATCTATTACAGGAATGTGGGGCATGAACCAATAAATTGTTTACAATCTCTCTCTCTCTCTTTTCCCATCTCTCTATTTCTATGTCTCTCACTTTGCCTTTCAAATGAAAAGAAAGTAGTTTAACAAATTTTTTTTTGACAGGAAGAGCTAGACAGTGAGAGAGAGAGAGACAGAAAGAAAGGTCTTCCTTCTGTTGGTTCACCCCCCAAGTGGCCGCTACGGTCAGCACTTTGTGCCGATTCAAAGCCAGGAGCAAGGTGCTTCCCCCTGGTCTCCCATGCGGGTACAGGGCCCAAAGACCTGGGCCATCCTCCATTGCCTTCCCAAGCCAAAGCAGAGAGCTGGACTGGAAGAGGGGCAACCGGGACAGAATCCAGCGCCCCAACCGGGACTAGAACCTGGGGTGCTGGCGCCGCAGGCAGAGGATTAGCTTAGTGAGCTGCAGCGCCAGCCTTAACAAATTTTTTAAAGATTCATTTACACCTTTAAAAAATAAAGCAGATTATGAGTCCTAAAGGGTACCACCCGAAATCTTGTGCTTGTAAAAATGGGAGTAGAAATTTTGAGAAATCAGTGGGATGAGCTAAAAACATCAAACCAAAACATTTTAGAGCAACTTCTATATTTTAGGGGAGTGAGGCTGAAGACAGGGTTATTTTATAGTTATTTTTTCTTTTTTTAAGATTTTTTATTTATTTATTTTAGAGGTAGAGTTACAGACAGTGAGAGGGAGAGACAGAGAGAAAGGTCTTCTGTTCATTGGTTGACTCCCCAAACGGCCACAACGGCTTGAGCTGCGCCGATCCAAAGCCAGAAGCCAGGTGATTCTTCCCAGACTCCCACATGGGTGCAAGGGCTGAAGCACTTGGGCCATCTTCTACTGCTTTCCCAGGCCATAGCAGAGCACTGGATTGGAAAAGGAGCAGCCAGGACACAAACCAGCACCCATATGGGATGCCAGCGCTGCAGACAGAAGATTAACCTACTGCACCATGGTGTTGGCCCCTATAGATATTTTTTCTACCCAACTATCTATGAAAAAAATTTGGAAATGAGGAAGGGCAATAAATAGATGCAAAAATATCTGCTTTAATTAAATTATATGAACTCTAAGTCCAAACCAAAGATCTTGACTCTCATACCTCCTGCCAGAATGAACCAATGACATGGGACACATGACCCATCATAGGTAACAACAGACAATATAAAAAACAATACACATGAATTATGCCTCTGTTTTGCTCCTCTGTGACTCAAGTAGATAAAGAAAAAAACAAAGCAGAACTTTTCACTTCAGGATTCAGTAACATAGTTCTAAATTTCCCTAATACTGGGTAGCAAGAGAAGAAAAAACTGAGGAAAAGACAATCTCACCATCTACTTCTGGAGTAAATACAAACCAGAAAGAATTGCACCATTCACAGAGGATTAACATGAAGCTTCAAATATGACATTTCTGCAGAGTTCACACCAAAACAGGAAGGAAAAGAAAAAGAAGGTAGAAGAAGAAAAAGAGGACTCCAAAAACAAATGGAAGACAAAGAATATATTTCGGAAAAACAGGTCTTCCAAGTAACACTTCCTTGAAGTACAGAAAACATTTCTAGATAAGGTTTTCTCTCCCTGAGAGGCAGCAGGTGATGGCTCTGGTGCCTACCACCCAAGTGGGAGCCCCAGATTGAGTTCTAGGCTCCTACCTTCACCTTGGCCAGCCCTGGCTGCTACAGTAATTTAGGAAGTGAACCAACAGATGAAGGTCAATTTATTTCTCTCTGCCTCTCCTTCCCTCCCACCCTCCCTCTCCCTTCCTCCTTCTCTCTCTCTCTCTCTCTCTCTCTCTCTCTCTCTCTCTCCCCCCCCACTCCCAGCTTTTAAAATAAATAGAAATGTTTACTAAAAGTCTACAAAAATCAAAGAGGACATTTACTTTATTAAAATGGTGTCAACAAAGAGATTCATAAGATCAACCAAGAACTAGAACAACTGAAGACAAAGAAAAGAAAAAATGAGATTAATAAAACATTACATAACAAAAACCAAAATGACAGCAGTAAGAAGTAATATCAATGTTAGTTAAGAGAGTAAGAGAGTCAGTGATATGGAGGACTGGACAGAGGAAGAAAAAAACAAGGGAAAAATACACAAATGTGATTAGAGATGAAAACTATAGGTAGGATATAAGGAAAACAAACAACTAACATCTGAATTGTAGGCCTGGGGTGTGTGTGCAGGGGGGGGGGTGGGGGGGAGGGGAAGCAGTCTAAGTGAAATGGAAAAATATAGTAGTAATAGAAAAGCATTTTCTGATATAAAAGAAGGTAGGAATGCACAGATTGAGAAGACTTATACTACTCAAGTAAAAATCATTAGTAAATCATTGAAACAGAAACACAGTAGAGCTATTGAACTGCAAAGAAAAGAGGCAAAAAGTAATTACACAAGAGAGAAAAACTACAAATGAAAAAAATCTGGCTGAACATATTCTTTTCAGCAATATTAAACACCAGAAGACAACAGGATAACATCTATAGACTGAGGAAAAAATATGCTTATTAATTTTGGCTAATGTATCATTACATTTTTGTAATATACCTGGTAATCAATGAATTCCTTAAAAAGGAAAAGGTACTCTCTTGAGATACCCATGGAATATTTTTTTTCTTTCTGAAATTATCATTTATTTTCATTTTACTTGAAAGGCATAGATAGAGAGATCTTCCATCTATTGGTTCCCTCCCTCAGATACTTAAGACAGCAAGGCTGGGTCAGGCTGAATCCAGAAGCCAGGAACTCAGTCTACTCTCCCTCAAGTACCTAAGCCATCACTAGCTGCCTCCCAGGATGCACATTAACAGGAAGTTGGATTAGAAAAAGAGCCAGAACTCAAACCATGTACCCCAAAATGGAATATGGGTGTCCAAAATGCCAGGTTAACCACTGTACCAAATGCCTGCTCCAATGGAACATTTCTTTAATGAGCATATAGTATGTAGCAAAGGAAACCAAATATAGTTTTAATAGAAATGGCAAGAAACACATTTTCTGATCACAATGTAATAAAACAAGAAATCCTTGGGGCCAGCGCTGTGAAGTAGTGGATAAGGCTGCTGCCTGAAGTGCCAGCACACCATACAGGCAATTAGTTTGAGATCCGGTTGCTCCACTTCCTTTCTAGCTCTCCGCTATGGCCTGAGAAAGCAGTGAAAGATGGCTCAATTCCTTGGGCCCCTGCACCTGCATGGGAAACACAAAAGGAGCTCCTGGTTCCTGGCTTCAGATCAGCACAGCTCCAGCCATTATGGCCAATTGGGAAGTGAACCAGCAGATGGAAGGCCTCTCTCTCTCTGCCTCTCCTTATCTCTCTGTGTAACTCGGACTTTAAAATAAAAAAAAAAAAGAATGAAAGAAAGAAATCCATGACAGAGGTAGAGACTAAAACTCGATACTTAAAAAATCTCAAGACAGATTCTTCTATACAACTCTTGAGTCAAAGAGTGAGTCAATGTGCAAGAGCAAATATATTAAAAACAACAAGCATGAAGACAACACTTGCCAAAACCTAAGGGGAAAACTAACCCCACACTATGAGAAAAACCAGGGCTCATAACATAAGCTGCCAAGCAAAAATGAATAGAATAACCTCTATACTCAAATTGGAAAAGTAACAAAAAATATATGTACATGGACAGCACAGAAACAAATTTACAACATATGGATACACTCAATAACACAAAGTAATTTCCAAAAACATGAGTAAAAGAAATCACATACCCTTCAGTGTTACATCCACTTATTAGAATTCAGAAACAAGGCCGGCGCCGTGGCTCAACAGGCTAATCCTCCGCCTTGCGGCGCCGGCACACCGGGTTCTAGTCCCGGTCGGGGCACCGGATTCTGTCCCGGTTGCCCCTCTTCCAGGCCAGCCCTCTGCTGTGGCCCGGGAGTGCAGTGGAGGATGGCCCAAGTGCTTGGGCCCTGCACCCCATGGGAGACCAGGAGAAGCACCTAGCACCTGGCTCCTGCCATCTGAGGAGCGCAGCGCGCCGGCCGCAGCGCGCCATCCATGGCAGCCATTACAGGGTGAACCAACGGCAAAGGAAGACCTTTCTCTCTGTCTCTCTCTCTCACTGTCCACTCTGCCTGTCAAAAAAATAAAAAAAAATTAAAAAAAAAAAAGAATTCAGAAACAGTCTATCCTAATTAATGGCAGGCAGCAGAATTAAGTAGTGTTTACCTTAGGGTGGAGTGGGGGAAGAGTTGTATTCAAAGGGAAGAAATACAAAAAAATTTTACAGAGACAATGAGTTTGGCAACTTGACATGGGTGATAGTTATATGGGTGTACATGAAAATAAAAATTCATTATACTATGCATTTAAGATATGCATGATGTATTGGCAAATAATTTCACAATTTAGGAAAATTTTGAGTTAAAAATTGTAATGAATGAATCAGAAAACCAAAAAGTAGAATTGATTGATAAATATAGGAGCTAGCCTTGTGGGAAAGGATCAACAGATAAACTTGGTAAACCACTCTACTTCAAAAGATTTTTTAAAAGAGAGAAAACATGAATAATACAAATTCAAGAATGATAAAGGGAAACAGTAACTGACATAATGAAAACTAAGTTTTAAAAAAATTATGCCCACATTTTATTTATAAAAATGTTGAAAGCTTTTCAGTGGCTCTTTGGACATGTCTGGTGGCTCTGCGAACTATAACAGAGAACAGAAAGGACCCTGAGGTTGTCATCGAGAGCAACTGGAATAAGACTGTTGATAACTTTGATGAAGTAAATTTAAAGGCGTCTTTTCTTCAGGGCATCTATGCTTATGGTTTTGAGAAGCCTTCAGCTATTTTTTTTTTTTTTGACATGCAGAGTTAGACAATGAGAGAGAGAGAGAGACAGACAGAGAGAAAGGTCTTCCTTTTTCTGTTGGATCACCCACCCAAGTGGCTGCTATGGCCGGTATGTTGCGGCTGGCACACTGCGCCAATCCGAAGCCAGGAGCAAGATGCTTCCTCTTGGTCTCCCATGCGGGTTCAGGGCCCAAGCACTTGGGCCATCCTCCACTGCCTTCCCGGGCCACAACAGAGAGCTGGACTGGAAGAGGAGCAACGGGAACAGTATCTGGCGTCCCAACCGGGACTAGAACCTGGGGTGCCGGCACCGCAGGCAGAGGATTAGCCTAGTGAGCTGCAGTGGCGGCCGCCTTCAACTATTTCACAAAGAGCTATTATTCCTTGCATTAAAGAATAGGATGTGATTGCTCAAGCTCAGACAGGCACTGGCAAGATAGCCACATTTGCTATTTCCATCCTGCAAAAGCTGGAGATTGAGTTCAAGGAGACCCAAGCATTAGTATTGACCCCAACCAGAGAATTAGCTCAAGAGATCCAAAAGGTAATTCTGGTTCTTGGAGACTATATGGAAGCAACTTCTCATTGCCTGCATTGGTAAACAAACGTTAGAAATGAAATGCAAAAATCTCAGGCATTTACCACATATTGTTGGTACACCAGGGAGAGTATTTGACAAGTTAAACAGAAGATATCTTTTTCCAAAATTGATTAAATGTTCACTTTGGATGAAGCAGATGAAATATTGAGACAAGGGTTTAAGGATCAAATCTATGATATTTTCAAAAACTAAATACTGGTGTTCAGGTTGTCTTGCTTTCTGCTATGATGCCAGAAGTGACCAAAAAATTTCATGAGAGATCCAGTTCAAATTCTGGCGAAGAAAGAATTGCCCATTGAAGGAACCAAACAATTCTATATTCACATTGAAAGCGAGAAATGGAAGTTGGGCACACTTTGTGACTTCTACAAAACACTGACCATTATGCAGGCTGTTATTTTTCTCAATACAAGGCACGAAGTGGACTGGTTCAATGAAAAAACGCATGCCAGGGACTTCAAAGTTTCTTCTGCCTGGTGACATGGAAAGAGATGCCATCATAAGAGACTTCCAATCAGAACTGAGCCACGTACTAATCACTACTAACTTTTTGGCTTGTGGGATTGATGTGCAGCAAGTGCTTGTGGTTATAAACTACGATCTACCTACCATTAGTGAAAACTATATTCACAGGAGTCGATAGCAGCAGTTGATGAGAAGGCATGGCACTCAGAAACAACACTGACATAATTTAGGACATGGAATCATAAGCAAAACAGCATACTTTTTGAAAAACAGCGAAATGGGCAGAGGGGATTGATTTGGGAGGAAAGGATGGCTATAAACTCTGTTAATGAAGAAAATGAGACTTTCTACAATACTACAGTAGAGGAAATGCTCATGAATGTGGCTGACCTTATTTAATTCCTGGGATGAGATAGCTTGAATGTAGTGTTTGCTGTTGCTGAATAGGCTATCACAAAATGTGTTGTGTTTCTTTGTTTGGGAATATTTGTCTCAATGCTCATAACAGATCAGAAATACAGATTTTGATAGCAAAGCAACATTAGTCGTGAGCTCTTGTGAGGAAAAGTCATTGGCTTTTTCTTCTTTAGAGTTAGACTGTTGGGGTGGGTATAAAAGATGGGGTCTGTAAAATCTTTCTTTCTTAGACATTTATTTCCTAGTTCTGTAGAAATGGTTGTATTGGATGTTTTCTGTCATTTAATAATATACTTGTGCACTAAAAGATATAGTGATGTATAAAATCAGTCAATTATGTTAAATTAGCATATCTGCCTTTATTATATTTATCATTAACCTGAATAGAAAGGCCTTTAAAATTGATTTTTTAAGAAAGCATTTGAATACACTTTGTTTGGTATTGTATTTATGCAATAAAGTGTTTAATTAGTGTTAAGTGTGTACTAGACCCAGTCGCTAGCCCCAGCAAGCAATCATATCTTAGGTAGGGTTAAACCCCTAGTAAAATTGCCATAATGCACATGTCTTAATGTAATCTGAACGTTAAATAAATTGTATATCCACTTTAAAAAATTTTGAAATCCTCAAAAAATAAAAGACCTAAGCACAGAAAAAAACATGGAAGAAATTCCAAAGTTTTCAAAGAGCTACTTTTACAAAAGCATTAACATCATGGATGAAACATTTCAAACTTTAAGGCTACAGTGAACTGCCCAACTAAGGTTGCCAGCTTTAACAAATAAAATTGCAGGATGCTCAGTTGTATTTGGACTCACTTTGACTGAAAGTATCATGTTTTCCTGGAATTGAAATTTAACTGGCCATCACATCTTTTATCTGTCTGCCCTAACAGGATAAGATGCAGAGATGGTCTTATTGTTTCTCCTTTGTGACCACGTAGAGTGGAAACAGCTTTGGGGAAAAGATGGATTAGTGAAGAGGAAGTGAGTACAGCATCTCCTCTTCCTTCACAGAAACTCCACTTGTTCACTAAAATATAATAATGAAATGAAACAAAATTTAAAAACAGACTGGCCTAAATAGTTCCATAGAAATCTCCACCGATAGAACAATGTATTAACAGAATATGCCAAGTTCTGACAGAATGTGAAAATCAATAACCTATCCAGAAGGGGTTGATTAATTATAATTTTCTCAATAGGAAAGAACTCAGGGAATAAAGCACCCTTAATTCTCTCTTGCAGATTCCACAGAACAATGGAAACAAGGCAACTGAGATGAATAAGGAAGGCTTGTTAAAAGGATCACTGATTTAATGAAAACATTAAATCATGGTAATGCAGTGAAAACAAACTAGAAATTATGAGTAAAGAACAGGAAGTAAGCGAAATAAATCTTAAAATCAACAATAACATAAAGCCAGTAAATTGAGGTAAAAAGAGAAAATATTAAATTCTATCAGTTCTAGTTTACAGTTAACTAAAGATGAGCAAAAGATGAATAGAAAAAAAGGTAAACATTAAAAAGATAAATAGAAACAAAAAGATACAAATAAAATCCTTTTATCACAGTGTTTTTCTTAAGCTATAGAGTCATGGTCTAGATACTGATACTTCATTACAAAAACATATCTAAGTTTCTGAACTGGTTCCAGTTTCAGTTACTTCAATTATTTGTTTTCATTCTGATGAGATTAATTTTGTTGATTTTTATGTAATATACATTTAAATAAAATTTAACTGGATAATGGCGGCAAGATGGCGGAATAGGAAGGGAGCACACCGATAGTCTGGGGAGAGACAGTTTAATAAAAGTGGAGATACTGCAGGTTCAAGGAAGAGTAGGGGAAGAAATAGCAGAGGAAACCCTTCCGGGACTGGTGATTCACAGTGGACCTGCGTGGAGAGCGTGGGAGCCCGCAGTTTGGGACACCAGCAGCAGATTCAACACACCAGCGCTGGATGCGAGGTGAGCCGAACCTAAATAGCCTGAGATACCAGGAAGGAAGCGGAAAGAGGAGACTAGAGCGAACAAGGCTTGAAACCCTGAGGGTAAAAGTTCACCAGGCTAACTAGAAGAGAGAGAGAGAGAGAGGAAAAAAAAAAAAGTGACCCATACCAACACGAGTTTCTCTCTCTCCGCTCACCTCTCAAAGGTAAGCAAGACAAAGAGCAGGCGCCATTTTGGAATACGTCATAAGCAGGGCGACCTCGGGTCGGCACCGGCCCCCAGCCTAGCAGAAAAACCTGACTCTGGGTGGGAGGGGTGAAATAACAGGAGATTAGAACCTAATGAATGTGTGGTGCTAATGAACTGAGACTGTGAAAAAAGAGACGGTGGGGGAGAGAACTCACGGAAATCACGAATTCATGTGAGTACTCTCCAGAGAGAGTACAGTTCAGTAGCCTTGGCAGCCCAGTGGGAGACTACAGGAGAATCTGAGCCCACATTAAGGGCCGCAAAGATTCCCTCTCTGGTCCTTGGGAAAGAGCTTCCGATCTCTGGCTCCTGTGGGTATATCATTCGCCTGCTAACCACCCCCAATTCCATTCAGCTGTGTGGAATTACTTCCCTTTTGAACCAAAAAAAAAAAAAGTAACAGAGAGAGATTTACCACGCCTAACCTGGGAGTGTCTCCTTTGACACACCCTCAACCCTGAGGAACCAAACAGAGCTCTCAGGCCACACCCATCTCAAGCCTCTAAGGCTCCATCAAAAGCAGACAGTCCACTTAATCTAGAGTCATAGTATAACAAGAAAAAAACATCACAGTGAAGAAACCAATATGCCAAACAACAAACGCAAAAACCGAGGTAATAAGAACAAGGAAGACACTATGGCATCCCCAAATGAAAAAGACACCCCAATTCAAGATTACGAAGATGATGAGACAGAAGAAATGCAAGAAGCAGATCTCAAAAAATTGATAAGAACACTAAGAAGTACTCAAAAACAAATTCTTGAACTACAGAAATCCTTAATGGACAAGGTAGAAAATCTCTCTCATGAAAATGAAATATTAAGGAGGAATCAAGCTGAAATGAAACAACTAGTAGAACATGAAACTGTGATAGTGGCGAGAAATCATAATGAAGAATTCAATAGATCAAATGAAAAACACATTAGAGAGCCTTACAAACAGAATGGGTGAGGCAGAAGAGAGAATATCGGACTTAGAAGACAGAGCACAGGAAAATATACAGTCAAACCAAAGAAAAGAAGAGGAAATTAGAAATCTAAAAAATATTGTTGGGAATCTACAGGATACTATTAAAAAACCCAACATTCGAGTTCTAGGAGTTCCTGAAGGCATGGAGAGGGAGAAAGGATTAGAATGCCTTTTTAGTGAGATAATAGCAGAAAATTTCCCAGTTTTGGAGAAGGACAGAGACATCCTAGTACAGGAAGCTCATAGAACCCCTAGTAAACATGACCAAAAGAGATCCTCATCACGACACATTGTAATTAAACTCACCACAGTGAAACAGAAAGAAAAGATCCTAAAATGCGCAAGAGAGAAACGTCAGATTACTCTCAGAGGATCTCCAATTAGACCCACAGCAGACTTCTCATCAGAAACCCTACAAGCTAGAAGGGAATGGCGAGACATAGCCCAGGTAATAAGAGAGAAAAAACTGCCAGCCCAGAATATTATATCCTGCAAAGCTCTCATTTGTGAATGAAGGTAAAATAAAGACCTTTCATTGCAAACAGAAATTGAAAGAATTTGTTGCCACTTGTCCAGCCCTGCAAAAGATGCTTAAAGATGTGTTACACACAGAAACACAGAAACATGAAAGAAGGTAAACTAAGGGAACCTCACAGCAAAAGATCACAGGGAATTCAAAGCATACATTTGGATAAAGAAATTATGGGACATGTACTCTATAGAATACTATACAGCAGTCAAAAACAATGAAATACGGTCATTTGCAACAAGATGGAGGAATCTGGAAAACATCATTCTGAGTGAATTAAGCCAGTCCCAAAGGGACAAACATCATATGTTTTCCCTGATCAGTGACAACTAATTGAGCACCAAAGGGGAAACCTGTTGAAGTGAAATGGACACTATGAGAAACAGTAACTTGATCAGCTCTTGTGCTGACTGTTGTTGTACAATGTAATACTTTATCCATTTTAGTATTTTTTTTTATTCTAGTACTATTGGTTGAACTCTGTAATTAACGAACAATTATTCTTAGGTGTTTAAATTTTAACTGAAAAGTGATCCCTGTGAAATATAAGAGTGGGAAAAAGAGAGGGAGGAGATGTACAATTTGGGACATGCTCAATCAGTCATGCCCCAAAGATGGAGTTAGAAATGTGCCAGGGAATTCCAATACAATCCGATCAAGGTGGCATGTACCAAGGCCATCTCACTAGTCCAAGTGATCAATTTCAGTTCACAATTGATCACACTGATAGGTCTAAGAGTCAAAAGGATGACACAAACAAGACTAGTGTCTGCTAATACTAACTGATAGAATCAAAAAGGGAGAGAATGATCCAACATGGGAAACGAGATACACAGCAGACTCATAGAATGGCAGATGTCCTAAATAGCACTCTGGCCTCAGAATCAGCCCTTAAGGCATTCAGATCTGGCTCAAGAACCCATGAGAATATTCTAGGCATGGAAAGCCAAAATACTCTGGAAAAAAAAGAAGACCTAAATGAAAGATCTCTGCAAGTGAGATCCCAGTGGAAAGAACGGGGCCATCAAAGAAGGAGGTACCTTTCTCTGAAGGGAGGAGAGAACCTCCACTTTGACTATGACCCTGTCGGAATAAGATTGAAGTCAGCGAACCCTAAAGGCTTCCATAGCCTCGGCAACTCATGACTAGAGCCTAGGGAGATTACTGACGCCATAAACAAGAGTGTCAAATTGTTAAATCAACTTCAGGAGTCACTGTGTACTTACGTCTCATTTGGGATCTGTCCTTAATGTGTTGTCCAATGTGAAGTAATGCTATAACTAGTATTTAAACAGTATTTTACACTTTGTGTTTCTGTGTGGGTACAAACTGATGAAATCTTTACTTAGTATATACTGAATCAATCTTCTGGATATAGATAATTAAAAATGAAAAAAAAAACCTTGGTGTTAAATTGGAAATTGCATAGAAAATTAATCAATTTAAAAATATATATATCATGTAGGATCTCTGTCCTTAATGTGCTGTACATTGTGAATTAATACTATAACTAGTACTCCAACAGTATTTTGCACTTTGTGTTGCTATGTGAGGGCAAACTGTTGAAATCTTTACTTAATATACAGTAAACTGATCTTCTGTGTATAAAGAGAATTGAAAATGAATCTTGATGTGAAGCAAGGGGAGAGGTAGTGGGAAAGGGGAGGGTTGCGGGTGGGCGGGAAGTTATGGGGGGGAAGCCATTGTAATCTATAAGCTGTATTTTGGAAATTTATATTCTTTAAATAAAAGCGTTATAAAAAAATTAAAAAAATAAAAATTTTATGATAAAAAAATTTAACTGGATAAAAATAAAAATAGAATTTAATATGACCCCATGTTTGCAAAAATGCATCTAATATTCTATTTTTTCAGTAAACAAGAATATTTTAAAGATCTATTTTATTTATTTTAAAGAGATACAGAGAGAGTTAGAGACAGAGAGAGATGTCTTCCATCTGCTGGTTCACTCCCCAGATGGCCACAACGGCCAGAGCTAAGCCGACCCAAAGCCAGGAGCCAGGAGCTTCTTCCAGGTCTCCCAAATGGGTATAGGGCCACAAGGACTTAGGCTATCTTCTACTGCTTTCCCAGGCCATAGCAGAGAGCTGCATCAGAAGAGGAGCAGCCGGGACTACAACCAGCGCCCACATGGAATGCCAGCGCTTCAGGCCAGGGCTTTAACCCGCTGCACCACAGTGCCAGTCCCCTCAGTAAACAAACTAATGGGAGTTCCTACTATGTTCCAAGCATACTGTTGCTTATACACACACACATACACACACAGAAATACACACATATAAATACATATCAAGAGATTATCTGGTCCATCTAATATTAATGATGGTTATATTTGCATGATAGAATTTAGAATGACTCTCTGTTTTGTTTTTCCTTGCAATTCAAGCTTAAAATACTTATAAGGAATAGAAACAATTTTCAAAAAATCAATAAATCATCAAAGGATATGGAGAAGGAAACCATAATTAATTTCAAAAAGCTAGCATATTATGATAGCTTGACAAAGAATGCACCAAAATGGAATAACTTGCAAATTTCATTCATAAATATTACACCAAAAGTCCAGGGGAAATATGAACTATGGAGTTAGGTAGCAGAGTGAAAGAATAACACACTACAACCAAACAGGTTCATTCCACGAATGGTAAGAGTAGAGCTATATTAATAAATTCATCACAGTAATTTTAAAGGAGATAAGATACAACCTTCCTGTTAGATACCAAAAGATGTTTTATAACATGCATTGCCTTTTCTACATGTTAATGAATAATAAGCCAATAATTTTTCAAACAACAAAACCAGAGGAAAATTCAGAAAGTAAGATAGATGTCCCAGAACCCAAGTGAAGAAAGTATGCAAAGGATGGACTGATGCATTCTGTAGAGAGCTGCTGAGAATCATGTAAAATAAGAAATGAAAAATGAGCATTGAATTTGATAGTGTGGAAGGCACTGGTGATCCTTATAAAAGCTCCTTTCTTGTCATGGTGGGTGGAAAATTTTGATTGATATGTTCAGGCAAGAATGAAGGAGGAAAATTTGAGACAACAAACACTTGACAATCTTTTGAAGAAATACTATAAAGAGCAAAAGAAATTGTGGTCATGGCTAAGACAGGATGTGGACTCAAAGAATTGTTTCATTTGTTTTAGGATGAGATATATTCTACTATGTTTGAATGGTGATTTCACATAAAGGAGAAAAAAACTGCTGTTGCCAGAAAGAGAGGGAATAGTTCAGGAGCCACAGCATTGAGGAACAACAGGGTGGCCTTAGGAATAAGCAGGGCGGGGTGGAGGGTGGTGTTCACATCCACTGTGGAAACATCAAAGGAAGAGTACAAAGCACAGAATAGGGGAGGGGGTTAAAAGTTTGAGGGGGTGAGAAAAACCTGCGATGATGGCAGAGGGAAATAATTAGGATTACTGGGCTTTGTTGAGATCCCCCAGGAGATACGTGGTCATAAATTCAAAGATTAATTGTCATGGTTAAGTGCTTTACCAGAGGAGTATTCAGTCCTGTTGAAAAGGCAGATTGGGCAGTAAGGTTACAGCAGCACTGGGCCTTTTCTAGATTAGTACAATAGACAAAAGAAAGATTAAGGGTACATACCAAGAATGGCTGCAATCATACACACAAGGTAGGAGGCAAGAAAGGTCAGGTGCAAGTAATAAGGAGTGAAACATTTGCAATCAATGGATGAGAAGTCCTAAGTGGTCACCAAGAGTTGGACTTGATAACCGGTGTTGTGGCTTAACGGTCTAAGCTGCTACCTGCAGTGCCGACATCCCATGTGGGCACCGATTTGCATCTCCGCTGCTCCACTTCCAATCCAGCTCCCTGCTAGTGCATGTGGGAATGAAGCAGATGGTGGCCCAGTTGTATGGTAGACTGTCAGAAGTGCAATGGAGTAAAGCAACAAGTAGGGAGAAGCGGGGCAGGAAATGTTGGGGTGCAGTAGGAACTTTTAGGAAAGGTGGTGACATTTGCAATGAGTTGGTGACATGGGAACACTATTCTGTAGGAGAGGGATTGAGTGTGTTAATGAGGGGGAAGGTTAATGCAGGGCCTTTTGGATCACAATAAGGACTTTGCATTTTGCAGAGTGAGATGGAAGGAAAGCCTCATCCTGAGGTCAGGACCCCTCTCCTATACTTTACTTCCAACACTCTCTGAGCCAGGCCCAACTCCTTGCTTGCTCTTCCTTAAACTCACCAGGGACATTCACACAGCACATGGTTTTGCACTTGGTACCTTGGTCCAGAATAGTGTTCCCATGTCACCAACTCATTGCAAATGTCACCACCCTGCCTAAAATGCCTCTACTGCATCCCAACATTTCCTGCTCCCACCCCCTCAACTTGCTGCTTTACTCCATTGTACTTCTGACAATCTACCATACACATTTCATTTTGTTTTCCAGATTACTCTCCATCTCCCCAGTAGCCCATAATATCCAGGAGAGAGCAATCAGTGCTTTCTATCTCTTTAACCTACTGCTATTATCTCCAGCAATGGGAGCAGTACTCAGCACATAGAAGGGGATAAACAAATATTGTTGAATGATTTAAGGACAGAAAGATGAGTTACAAGAGTGACTGAAGAAACACATGCTACATCTAAAAAGATCCAGCTTAATTCCAGGATAATGTGATAATCTTTTAATGAAACATATACTTTTATGTAAGTTTAGTATCTATCAAAATGTCTGATTTTTGAAAAAAAAAATGTGTTTCTTAAAAGTGAAGAAATTTCTAGATGACACACAAACCTCCCCATGAATATTTAATTTTTCAATTCTCAGCCATTATTCAACTCTCAATGCCATTATTTAAAAGTTGTTCTCTCAAGAGTCTTATAGGTGCCAGCACTGTGGCACAGTGGGTTAAGCCTCCATCTGCAGTGTTAACATCCCACATAGGCACTGGTTCGAGCCCCAGCTGATCCACTTCCAATCTAGCTCTCTGCCATGGCCTGGGAAAGCAGAAGATAGCTTAAGTATTTGGGCCCCTGCACCCACATGGAAGACCTGGAAAAAGCCCTTGGCTCCTGGTTTCAGATTGGCTCAGCTCTGGCCATTGCAGCCATTTGGAGAATGAACCAGTGATGGAAGACTTCTTTCTCTCTGCCTCTGCCTCTCTGTAACTCTACCTTTCAAATAAATAAATTAATTTAAAAAAAAAGAGTCTTGTATGGCTTTAAGTGAAGTACACAACTTCCAATAAGAATTAGAGCTGCAAGCAAAATCTAAACTCAGAAGTTTTCATTTTGTTTGGTATGGTACACATCCAAAATTATTTTTTAAAACCTAAGATTTATCTAGCCATCCATTCTAATACAAGTAGAGATCCAAGAAATATTGAAATACAGAATAACAAAATTCAATAGCAATGAATTTATTCTAAAATTAAAGACTACTCTCAAGCAAGTAAAAAACCGTGGTATATTTCCATATGAAAGCTATGCAAGAGAGAACACAATGCCCATAATGAAACTGAATGACACTTGTTTTCTTGTATACTCAAAACTACATGTACATTAAAAACTGATGTCGATAACTAAGAGCAAAATGGAGTGCCTAACACTTCCTTAGTAGAAGAATGCATCACTTGTGGGCTTTCCATACAATGGAATAGTATGCACTACCTAAAAATGAAATGACTAAAATGCTTAAGCAGAGTTTTCCTCTTCTCATTATCTCTCCTCCCCACTTCTCTTTTCTAAGCAATTATTGGCTCACTAAACCTGTGTTCTTGATGGAGAACCACTGTGCAAGTCAGCCTCAATAGTAGGGCCTGTTGTTACAAGGAAGCAGTTATCCTAAAAACAACACATGCATATCCTCTGAACCCAAACTATCCCACTCACCTAAGAAGTCAACAGACCCTCTGAAAAGATAGAAGCTACAGTTATAACCCAAACAGGCATCTTATTAAATATTCTCTCTGAAGGTCATGTAACCAGCTTTATCTAAGGTTAACTGATCAGGGAGGTAGCTATTCTCTTTCAGTCAGCAGTAATACTTTATTGGTTTTAAACAATCTGCACTGACTCTAGAAATTTTAGTATAGAAAGAAATCTAATCTGCATAAACCCAGGAAAGACAGAAAGCAGGGACCACTGTCAACAGTCTTATAGAATGTCTCCTTAAGGCAGTAACAATGGAATAAAAACTTCTTTCTAACAATGTGTCCCTCCATTCAATGTGTGAATGATCTAAAGGCTAAATTAGCTGGTCTTACTAGGGTCATTGGGATACCTGCAGGCCATGTGTGTGCATTTAAGGCATTGTGATTGACAATTACACTAGGCCACATGGAAAGTGGAAGTATAGCTCCCCAAAGGAAAAATGAGATGAAGAAAATGAGAAACTGGTTAAACAAAAACAGTAGTCTAGTACAGCCCCTCTTGCGCATAGAAGACTACCAGGATATTTCAATGTGTGAGAACCAAGAAACTTTGTGGCAAGACTCAGGAGAAATCCACACCAGCTGAAGGGATTACCAAGCAGCATCGTATCCCAAGATCATCATTCCAGATAGACAGGGTCTCAGCAGCCAGTGGCTTGGCGTAATGAGAAAAGCCGCCACCTGAGATGCTGGCATCCCATATGGGTGTTGGTTCATGTCTCAGCTACTCCACTTCCAATGCAGCTCTCTGCTAGTGGCCTGGGTAAAGCAGATGAAAATGGCCTAGGTACTTGGGCCCCTGCCACCCACGTGAGAGACCTGGATAAAACTCCTGGCTCCTGGCTCCAGGCTAGCCCAGCCTTGGCATTTTCGGCCATCTGGGGAGTGAACCAATAGATGGAAGATCTCTCTCAGTCTCTCTCTGTGTCTCTCCCTCTCTGTAACTCTAACCTTCAAAATAAATAAATAAAAAATCTTTATTAAAAAGACAGGGTCCCAGAGGACAGAAGCACTATCTCATCACATTGCGGGTATCCTAACAGCAACAGTATGACATAAACTAGCTCCATGGCAAAAGGGAGCAAGAGGGCTGATTTGTGAGAAACCAAGACCTCCCCTAAGAACTCAAACTCCAAAAAATACATAAAAGTAGAAAGTCTTTAAAAATGGGCTGAGGTCTACCCATCAAGAAAGAACAAATATATTCATGAAACTAAGGAAGTAATGTATGAGGCACGTCTGACTGGGAAATCTTCAAATCACTCTTAGTTCTTTTCAGCTCTCCAAGAACAGAGAGGAAAGTTATGCTAACTTATCCATGGTTCGTACAATAGGGCACTGCTGCTACTAACAAGTTAATAGCAGCTCTCTTTCCCAAACAGATATGGATATTAAAAGATAACTGATGCCATGAACAGAGCTGCCATATACCGCATCTCTCCTTTCAAACATGTGAAGAGAGAAAAATCAGGTGATTCCCAAATTGAACATCTTCCTCCTGTAGAAACACTTTTCAAAGACAGGCTCTGTCCATTAATCCATTCACATGGGGTGCAAAAGTGTGCCTTGCTATAAAACGCATGGTAACTTTACAGCCTGGTCTCTCTCCACCTATATGTACATAGTTTTACATATGTAACCTTTAGACAAAACAAATACCAAGAACAGTATTAAGGGATTAAAAAATATTCAAAAAATACAAAACCTTCAAATAAGGAATGAATGAAAAGCAAGACATCATATGCATGCACACACACAAACACACATACATATAATCAGTTTACTTAAGTCGTGGGTGTGCTGGTGATTAAATTAGATGATGTAATAAACATAAGCCTTGCCCCATGGGACCCTCTGGAATCTGCCCTATGGCTGGGCCCTAGAAACAAGCCCCAAGGGGCAACTGCCAGCTCTTTGCAAGCTCTGGCACAGTAATGCAAGGCCAGAGCTACTCTTACAGCTTTACTCAAGTCTTGTCTCATATTTAGAATGTATAGTAAATACAATTCTCATATTGCAGATGAGAGGTTGTTCCAAAGGAGGCTCATGACATGATCCTTTGCTTCTTGCCTTTGAGGCAGAACGTCTGGGTAGGTCATTTAGGGAACCTGCTTAACTTGGCTATTTACATAATCAGTCACACAACAACTGGTCAAACAAAAGAGCATTTGAAAGGTTCTGAGAGCTGCTTTACACTACCTCCATGAAACTAAGAGAATCTTATTAACTTCTAAAAATATTCTTCTATTTGATCCTGACTTTAATGATTAATCTTTTGTCCAGATGAAGACCTTAAACTCTACTTTAAGTCTATATTTGAGTTTCACTGTTTACACAAACTTACTTTCTACATTTGGAGCACCTAAATATTTGCCATAACATTATCTCTGCAGATCTGAATCTAATTTTTCCAGCCTTTAAAAAGATCTGATTTCCCACATGAATACTTTTGGAAGTTTAGTCCTCAGAGCTTCTAGATAGCACCATGTGGAGGCCTTATGAGACCAAAGAAAGTCAAGTTCAAAGATAAAAAGTTAGCATGTAAATCACATAAAAGCCTAAGGGTTTCCTTGTTGAATACTTTTTAAAAATTGTGTTCATAAATTCTGGGAGAAAATAATGAAAGATATTCTACACATATTTCATATTTTTGTATGTTTCTTATTGTTATAGCTTTGAGCACTAAGCAACTTAGATAATATCTTTAATAAAAGTACATTTAGCCCATGAGAGCACTAATAATACATATATTAAGAAAGCAACATTTCATAGGAAACATTCATTTCCATTAGACATAGCACATTTTTTCAGTCCTTTATGCTTTCCAACAGGATTTTCTAATGGCTTTATGATGGGGGGGGGGTCATTATTGCTTGTAGTTTCATCAAATAAGGCTTCACTGTCTCATAATTGTTACTCAGAGGCTTGATGGAACCACAAGGCATTGGTTGTATTCTAACATTCACACACACACACACACACACACACACACACATAAGGATCTCATTTTAAATCTCAGCCAACACAAATAAAAAATTTCACATTATACAATACAAAAATACCTTCTTTAGAAAAGAATACAAGAGACAAGGGTTGCTAGGCAACTGCCTAGCACAAGCCTTAGCATTCAAGGTAACAAAGAGTCTATGGTGCTGCCACCTGAAGGGTCTTGCTCTCAGCAACAAAAGAACACTCACTGACAGGGAGGAGTGAAAATAGAGCTCGGATCCACTGCCTGTTCTCCCAAGTGGTACTTGAGCATATTTGATCAATTTTAATATGTTGATCTACAAGCTAAGTAAAATTAATCTAATTTGGAATATGTTCAACTTTTAAAATTCACCTGGGTTTTGCTGCATAGCTCTCAGAATGATCTTCTGCCTACTCTAAAGGATACAACACACAGAAGCTTTCCCACATCTGGGTCAATAGTAAGGAAAATGCCAGTTGGGTGATTTTGCCTTGGATGGCCTTCAACTCTGTCTCCTCTCTTCGGTGTGGCCCAGACACCCAGATATCCAATACCTCAGTTTAGTTTTATAGAATTTAACTGTTTAAACAATACAATAACATACTGGTAGTAATCAGCTCAAACATCTGTTGTACCATCATATTTCTGCCCTTAAAAGACCACAGCTAAGACAGGATCTTGAACAAGTAATTTCAAATGTTTGAATTTCAGCCAAAGCAGCTCTTGAATAAAAACACAGTTCACCAGACCACCATATTGGACTCTTGTTAAAGGCTTGGCACTACTGGTGTAAGGATTATAATCTTTTAGCTTTATAACACAAAACAGTAAACACATATTTAAGCTCACAGCCTGGAGTCATTCTATTTGGTTGAAGTGCTGATTCTACCACCTGCTAGCCTTGTAACCTTTGGCAAGATGCTTAAGCCCCCTAAATACTAGTTTCCTCATCTATATTAAGGAACTTTTTTAAAACTTGCCTAGCCTACGGTGTACACATGTTAATTGAAATAGTGTACGTAAGCCCTTTGCTTAGTCTCTAACATATAATAGATGCCCAATAAATATCCATGTTATTAACAGCATTATCAATAATAAGTAATGTTCCATCTCATTCACTTAACTAATGCTTTCATGGTATTTATTAACTAAAAACAGGATGCAGGAATAATTTGGTTCAGCATGCAATGCAAACATATACACTATTTAGGAATCAATTAGATGGAGCAGGAACACAGAAATGGAGCTGGATCAATGTGATAAAAGGCCATAAAATACACATTTATACTGTTTATTGTCCTGTATAACCTGGGTGCTTCATGTTACTGTAGCAATGGAGTATAGATAAATGGTCACCAAAAATAGAATGGTCTGTATATTTTTGTCTTAAGTGTCTTGAATTTACACAAATCAAGCTGCATGTGATTATGCACAATTCAGTCACTGTAAAATTTCAGATCTTTGAGATACTGTCTAATGAAAGGATATATGTGGAACCATAAGGAAAATTTTATGTATAGAAAAACAATAAGCACAGTAGAGTGTGAGGTATGTCTCTAAGGGCTCGCCGACAGGAGTTCATACAACTCTGTTGGCCTCAGGCCTACTTTGAGCTGCTTCCTTGTGTACTCATAGCTTCTGTTTCATAGCATTAACTTCCATGTGCCTCATGTTAACTTCAAGAGCCCTTTCACAATAATTCTCACTCTCTCCATGGACACATGCTAATGAACACTCTGCTACTTACTTTAAATCTTAAAACAGAGTCCAAAACAGACTATAACCAAAAGGCTGCGGCAGACTGTGATGTGCCGCCCAGATCCCCTTCAGAAATGAAGAGATTTGTCCCTAGCCTCTGAGAGTGCTGCTGGCAGACACCTCCCATCCATCAAACCCTACAGATTGTTGCCACAGCTGAAAAGAACTACTTTATCCGAGGTCACAGACTCTTCCTGAACAGCTGGGGCTGACTGATAGAAAGACAATAAAGGCACAGTCCTCCTGTTCCAACTTGGGACATCTCTGAAGAGTCATTCTAGTTCCATGGCGGCCTGTAGCATCTGTTGAGCCCTGCCTTGAGACTGCGTCACCATTCAGCATCTCCCCAGGCCCTCTTCTCACTGCCCTTCTCTCTCATTCTCTCCTCTTCCCTCTCTTCCTCTTCCCCAGACATTGGTCTCAATAGCACTCCCCATAAACTTCCTATACCTGATTTACATTGCAAAGTCTGCTCTGTGGGACCTGAAACTAACAGAAGCATGAACCCAGAAGTGGCCTACAATGTATCCACAAGTCAAGTGACAGAGGTGGTCTCTTGACAGAGGGTGCCACCAACCAGCTGCAATTCTAGGATATTTCAGAAAGTTTGTGGCTAATACAATTAGGAAATAAGTTTATTTTAAGTCCACACAGTTTTTTTTCAAAATACACATTTTCCATGAACTTTTTGAGGACATCTGGTACTGGCTGCCCTACATTAATTACCCAGTGCCATGACCAGGAAGATAAGGTTGTGTAGTAGAGAACACATTCAAGACAGTAGAAGCTCTGGGCTCAGTGTATGGCTCTTAGGGATGGCACATTTGACAAATGCTACCTTCTCTTATCAATCCCAAGTGGGTTTACAGGTTTGTCTTTATTCCGTATTCCTAGTAGTCACTCTGTCTCCTTTTTCTTTTCACAGCTATCACCACCTCCCTCTGTCTCTTGGTGATCCTTGCCTATGCAGGAACTTAAATAAAAAACATATAAATTTCACTGCTATCTAAAAGTACTCACTTTAGAGCTTGAGTGTATACTATTAATAATGACAAGAAAACAGAAAGAAGATACACAAAATTGCACACATAATTAATACATTAGGAAGAGTTGTTAAAGAGACTTTCACAAATTCAAACATGTTATTGCATTAATTAAAGCCACTCCATAATACTTTTATGAAATGTCTTAAAAATTCCTTTCTTAGGACTGGCGTTTGTGGCACAGCTAGTTAAGTCACCATCTGCAGTGCTAGCTTTCAATATGGACTCCAGTTTGAATCCTGGCTGCTCCACTTCCAATTTCCAATCCAGTTCCTTGCTAATACATCTGGGAAAGCAGTGAAAAATGGCCCAAGTGCTTTGGCTCCTGCACTCACGTGGGAGACCGGGAAGAAGCTCCTGACCCCTGGTTTCAGTCTAGCCCAGTCCTGGCCATTTTAGTAATTTGGGGAGTGAACCAGCAGATGGAAGATCTCTCTCTCTCTCTCTCTCTCTCTCTCTCTCACTCAAATAAATAAATAAATAAATCTTTTTTAAAAATCCTTTCTCATATTTGTAATGACTATATCTTTGATAAAAACAAAAGTTTTACCATTTAGTTAAAATGGCATGTTCTCCTTCCAAAAATAAAAATGACATAGAAAAGCCTATTATAAGATTTAAAAGTGCCTAAAATCCTATGTTCCATATAGCCATATCAACACCAGATCAATATTATCCTAGTTATCTGCCTATTCACATATCTAGTAAGGTAGAATTACTTTCATTCAAGTGGAATCATGATATACAAGCTATTTTAACTCAAAAAAAATTCTTTTAGTTTAAGGAAGAAATTGAAGTAAAATATCATCAAATAAATATTTCTCAACCTTATAGCATATTTCCTATAAGATAACTCTTAGATCAAAAGGTTATAATAAAAAATTTTAAGCTGAAATAATTTTAAGTATATGTTTCCAATGGATGGGCATCTTGCTACGAAAATGTGAGAGAGGAGAATGGGTGTTCAACCTAGTGGTTAAGGTACTTATGGGGACACCCACGTTCCATATCAGTGTACCTGGGTCTGAATTCTGGCTCCACTCCTCACTCCAGCTTCCTGCTAATAAAAACCCTAGGGAGCTAATAAAAACCCTGTCACTCATGTGGGAGATTTGGATTGAGTTCCTGCTCCCAGCTTTGGCCCATCCTAGCACCAGCCACTGTGGGCACTTGGGGTGAGAACTAGAAGATGGAAGTGCTCACTCATTCACTCTCTCTCTCTCTCCCTCTCAAATTAATGAATTAAAAAAGGTTTAATGTGAGCAAGGAGTCAGATCACATCACCTGCTCCCTCTCTGTTCTTTGACTCTGGTCATATTATTATTTTTACATTATCAAGAGCGATAGAAAATATGTATTCTTCCCCAAAGTCAGTTTTATCCCTGTCAATTATAATACAACTTTTAGTTGAACATAAGACATACCTACTAAAGACTACATTGCCTTATTTTATTTGCAGGTAGGTACTGCCATATGACCAAATTGTGAAAAGGAAATATGGGAGAAGTGATGGATATGATTTCTGGATCATGCCTTTAAAGACAAAGGGAAAACTCTTGACTATCCCTTTTCCACCTTTCCTCAGGCTGGAACAGAGATATAATGGTGGCAGCTGACACATATACATGGGAACAAGAAATGAAAGCCATGTACTTTTTACAACAGAACAATAAAGCAATAGAAACCTAAGTCTCCAATACCCTCAGGCACCAAACTAAACTTTTATGTGAGCATTAAATACATTTCAGGGTAGGTTCATGGTGCAGTGGATAAATCATCATATCAGAGTATCCAGCTCTAGTCCCAGCTTCTCTGCTCCCAATCTGGCTTCCTGCTAATACATACCCTGGGAAGCAGCAAGTGATGGTTCAAATGCTTGGGACCCTGCCACCCAGAGTGAATCCTGGCTTCACCCAGGTCCAGGTGAAATAAAGACTTTCTATAACAAACAGAAATTGAAAGAATTTGCCAACACTCATCCAGCCTTACAAAAGATGCTTAAGGATGTGCTACACATAGAAACAAGAAAGACAGTCATCATTATGAAATAATGAGAAGACAGAAATCCCCACCCCAGTAAAAGTACAAAAGAAATCCAAAGTAAACAATAGGAATATTTATTATAAAATGGTAGGGCCAAGTCATTACTTATCAACAGTCACCTTGAATGTAAATGGCCTCAATTCTCCAATTAAAAGAATACACACTGGCTGAATGGATTGAAAAACAAGACCATTCTATTTGCTGCTTACAAGAAGCACATCTCACCAACAAAGATACATGCAGAATGAAAGTGAAAAGATGGAAAAGGGGGCTGGCACTGTGGTGCAGTGGCCTGAGGCGCTGCATCCCCTATGGGAGCTGGTTCGAGACCAAGCTGCTCCACTTCCAATCCAGCTCTCTGCTGTGGCCTGGGAAAGCAGTGGAGGATGGCCCAGGTCCTTGGGCTCCTGCACCCATGTGGGAGACCCGGAGGAGGCTCCTGGCTCCTGGCTTTGGATCAGCATAGCTATGGACATTGCAGCCATCTGGGGAGTGAACCAGCAGATGGAAGAGCCACCCTCCACCTCTCCTCTCTCTGTAGAACTCTGATTTTCAAATAAATAAACGAATTTTTAAAAAAAGATAGAAAAATATATTCCATGCTAACAGAAACCAAAAAAGAGCTAGTGTTGCCAACCTAATATCAGACAAAATGGATTTTAACATAAAAACTGATTTTAAAAAAGATGAAGAAAGGCACTATGTAATTATTAAGAATTAATTCCACAGGAAGATGTGAATATAATAAACATATATGCACCCAATTACAGAGTGTCTGGCTAATTAAAAGAAATGTTAATGGACCAAAAGGGAGATACAGACTCTAAGACAATAGCAATGGGAGATTCAATGCTCCACTCCTAGCAGTGGACAGATCAACCAGGCAGAAAATCAGCAAGGAAACAACCGATTTAATCAACATTATAGACCAAACGGACCTATGGATATCAACAGAATCTTTCACCCCACAGTGGCAGAATACACACTCTTTTCATCACTGCATGAAACATTCCCTAGAATAGATATTACAGTAGGCCACAAAGCAGTCTCAGCAAATTGAAAAAAAAAAAAAAACCAGATATCATTCCATGCATCTTATCTGACAATGATGGAATAAAGCTAGAAGTCAACAACTCAAGAATCTCTAGACTATATGCAAACACAGAGACTGAACAACATGCTCCTGAATGAACAGTGGAGTCACAGAAGAAATCAAAAGAGAAATTGAAAATTTTGTGGGAACAAATGAAGGTTACAATATATCTTATCCAAACATATGGAACACAGCAATAACAATGTTAAGAAGAAAGTTTATAGCAATCAGTGCCTACATGAAGAAACTGGAAAGGTGCCAAATAGTGAGCTGTCAATGCATCTCAAAGACCTAGAAAATCAACAACAAAACAAACACAAAACTAATAGGAGTAAAGAAATTATTAGAGTAGAAATAAACAAAGTTGAAACAAAAAAGTATTAAAAAATAGTAAAAAAAAAATGAACAAAATTGAAACACCACTGGCTAAACTAACCAAAAAAAGAATAAAAAACCCCAAATCAATAAAATCAGAAATGAAAAAGGAAATGCAACAACAGACACCATAGAAATAAAAAGAATCATCAGAAATTATTACAAAAGAACAGTATGCCAACAAATTAGGAAACCCAGAAGAAATGGATAGATTCCAAGAAACATGCAAACTACCAAGATTCAGTCATAAAGATATAGAAAACCTGGGCCAGCACCATGGCTCATTTGGTTAATCCTCTGCTGTGGCACTGGCATGCCATATGGGCTCCAGTTCTAGTTCCAGTTGCTCTTCTTCCAGTCCAGCTCTCTGCTGTGACCAGGGAAGGCAGTGGAGGATGGCCCAAGTCCTTGGGCCCTGCACCCGCATGGAAGACCAAGAGGAAGCACCTGACTCCTGGCTTCAGATTGGCGCAGCACCAGCCAAAGCAGCCATTTGGGGAGTGAACCAGTGGAAAGAAGACCTTTCTATCTATCTCTCTCACTGTCCATAACTCTACCTGTCAAATAAATTTTAAAAAAAGATATAGAAAACCTAAACAGACCAATAACCAAGACAGAAATTGAATCAGTAATAAAGACCCTCCCAACAAAGAAAAGCCCAGGACCAGATGGCTTTACTGCTGAATTCTACCAGACATTTAAAGAAAAATTAATTCCAACTCTTTTCAAGCTATTCAAAACAATTGAAAAGGAGGGAATCCTCTCAAACTCGTTCTATGAAGCCTGCATCACCTTAACACCTAAACCTGGAAAAGATGCATCAGAGAAAGAGAATTATAAAGACCAATATCCTTGATGAGCATAGATGCAAAAATTCTCAATAAAATATTAGCTGATCAAATCCAACAGCACATCAGAAAGATCATTCACCCAGATATAGTGGAATTTATCCCCGGTATGCAGGGATGGTTTAACATTCACAAATCAGTTAACTGAAGAACAAAAACCATATGATTATTTCAGTAGATACAAAGAGAGCATTTGATAAAATACAACATCCTTTCATGATGAAAACCTTAAGCAACATGGGTATAGAAGGAACATTCCTCAATACAATCAAGCAATATATGACAAACCCATGGCAAGCATCCTGCTGAATGGAGAAAAGTTGGAACCATTGCCTCTAAGGTCTGGAGCCAGATAAGGATGCTCACTCTCACCATTTAATATATTTAATATAGTCCTGGAAGTTTTAGCCAGAGACATTAGTCAAGAAAAAGAAATCAAAGTGATATGAATAGGAAAGGAGAAAGTCAAATCAGCTCTATTTGCAGATGACATGATCTTGTATATAGGGGATCCAAGAGACTCCTATGAGAGACTATTGGAACTCATAAAAGAGTTTGGTAAAGTGGCAGGATATAAAATCAACACAGAAAAATCAACAATCATTGTCTACACAAACAATGTCATGGCCGAGAAAGAACTTCTAAGATCAGTCCCATTCATAATAGCTCCAAAAAGAATCAAACACCTTGGAATAAATTTAACCAAATATGTCAAAGATCGCTATGATGCAAATTACAAAACATTAAAGAAAGAAAATAGAGGAAGACATTACAAAATGGGAAAATCTTCCATGTTCATAGATTGGAAGAATCAACACCATCAAATGTCCTTACTATCAAAAACAGTTTACAGATTCGATGTGATCCCAAACAAAATACCAACAACAATATTTACAGATCTAGAGAAAACAATGCTGAAATTCATATGGAAACACAAGAGACTCTGAATAGCTAAAGCAATCTCGTACAACAACAACAACAACAAAAGCCAGAGGCATCATAATACCTGATTTCAAGACATATTATAGGGCAATCATAATCAAAACAGCCTGGTACTGGCACAAAAACAGACTTGTAGACCAATGGAACAGAATAGAAACTCCAGAAATCAAAGCATACATCTACAGCTAACTTATCTTTGATAAAAGAGCTAAAATCAATCCATGGAGAAAGGACAGTCTCCTTAATAAACAGTGCTGGGGAAACTGGATCTCCATGTGCAGAAGTATGAAACTAGACCTCAACCTTACACCTTACACAAAAACCCACATAAAATGGATCAAAGACCTAAATCTATGACCCAATACCATCAAATCATTAGAGAACATAAGGGAAAATCTGCAATACATAAGAAAAGACTTCTTGGAAAAGACCCCAGAAGCACAGATTGATAAATAGGATTACATCAAGCTAAGGAGCTTCTGCACTGCAAAAGAAATACTCACCAAAGTGAAGACACAACCAACAGAATGGGAGAAAATATCTTCAAGCTACACAAATGATAAAGAGTTAACATCCAGCATATATATATATATATATATATATATATATATATATATATATATATATATAAAGAGCTCAAGAAACTTAACAGCAACAAAACAAACAATGCAGTGAAGAAACAGGCAAAGAACCTAATCAGGCATTTTTCAAGAGAGGAAATTCAAATAGGCAACAGACACTTGTGAAAATGCTCAGGATCACTAGCCATCAGGGAAATGCAATTCAAAACCACAATGACATTCCACCTCACTCCAGATAGAATGGCTCACATATAGAAATCAACAAATGACAAATGCTAGTGAGGATGTGGGGAGAAAGGAACCCTGATCCACTGCTGGTGGGAATGTAAACTAGCTCAAAAACTGTCAAAGAGAGTATGCAGTACCTCAGAAATCTGAATATAGACCTACTATATGATTCAGCCATCCCACTCCCAGGAATTTACCCAAGCCAAATAAATCAGTACACAAAAGAATGATCTGTACCCCAATGTTCATAACAGTATAATTTACAATAGCTAAGATATGGAATCAACCCAGATGCCCATCGATTGTTGACTGATTAAGAAACTATGGAATGGGAATGGTGCTGTCACACAGTGGGCTAAGTTCTACTTGTGATGCTAGAATCCCATATGAGTGCTGGTTCAAGTCCCAGCTGCTCTTCTTCTGATCTAGCTCTCTGCTACAGTTTGGGAAAGGAGTGGAAGATGGCCCACGTGCTTGGGCCCCTGTACCTGTGTTGTAGACCTAAAGGAGTCTCCTGGCTCCTGGCTTCAGATTGGCTTAGCTCTGGCCATCGTGGCCATCTGGGGAGTGAACAGATGGAAGATCTTTATCTGTGTCTCTCCCTCTCTCTGTCTGTAACTCTACCTCTCAAATAAATAAATAAATAAAATCTTTAAAAAATAAACTATGGTTATATATACACTAGGGAGTACTACTCAGCTGAAAAAATAAAAATGAAATCCTCTTTTTTGCAATAAAATGGTCACATCTGGAAACCATTTTACTCAGTGAAATAAGCCAGTCCCAAAAAGATAGATGTCATGTTTTCCCTGATCCAATGTAACTAATAGAGTACGTGAAGTGTAATGTATTGGTGTAAAAATAGACATTTTGAGAACAGACGATTGTTTATAGCCCTAGTCTCTTCCATTGAGGAACAAGGTTCTGTTTTTTTTTTTTTCTGTTTCTCTTCATACCATTTGTTGAACTCCTTTACCTAGAGTAGGTTAAACTATACAATCATTAAGTATACTGAAAATAGATCATTTTAAAAATCAAGAATGGGAATCTGAGAGGGAAGAGGAGGAAGAGTCAGAATGTGGGTAGGAGGTAGGGTAGGAGGGAGGTGCCACTATGTTCTTAATTCTATATATATGAAGAACATAGAACTTGTATAACTTAAAATAAAATTTTAAAAAATGAAAACAAAAGAATTGCAAAATGATTTTCACTGGTCTGAAAATGAGGTGTTGGCCATGTTGACATCCTTCTCAGGGCCCTGGAAGGGAATCCATTTTCTTACCTTTCTGGGCTTCTAGAGGCTACCTGCATTCCTTCATTCATGGCCCTTTCCTCCATGCTCACAGCCAGCAGCAGGTTATCTTCAAGTGTCTCTCTTCCCACTTTCACTTCCAAGTACCTATCTGACTCCATTAGGACCACCAGGATATCCAAAAGAGTCTCCCCAACTCAATATCCTTAACTTAATTGTATCTACAAAGTCTCTTTGGCCATCTAAGGTAATATATTCAAAAGTTCCACAGATTACAACATGGACATCTTTTGGGGTAGGGAGCATCATTCTGCCTGCCACAGGAGATTTGTTTTGTTCTATTTTTTAATGTCATCAAGTTTTTGTTTCAATTTTTTTTGCAAAAGGCTTGTGAGTGCTTCGTTGTCTAAAGTATTTTATGCCATTTAGAATGCATGTTTCCTTAAACTTGAAAAACAATTTATCTGAAGAGTATAAATATGCAGTCATTTTTGTTCAATGTAGCATTCAGTACTGTACCAAAAATCTTAAAAGCAGATTATTACTTTTCTCTTTCATAGAGTCTCATTTTCTGCCTGATGTTTTAAGAATTTTTTTATTTATTTATTTTTTATTTAGTAAATATAAATTTCCAAAGTACAGTTTATGAATTACAATGGCTCCCCCCCCAATAATTTCACTCCCACTCACACCCCTCCCATCTCCCGCCCCCTCTCCCATTCCATTCACATCAAGATTCATTTTCAATTATCTTATATACACAAGATTGATTTAGTATATACTAAGTAAAGAGTTCCTCAGTTTGCACCCACACAGAAACACAAAGTGTAAAATACTGTTTCAGTACTAGTTATAGCATTACTTCACATTGGACAACACATTAAGGACAGATCCCACATGAGAAGTAAGTACACAGTGACTCCTGTTGTTGACTTAACAATTTGACACTCTTATTTATGGCGTCAGTAATCTCCCTAGGCTCCAGTCATGAGTTGCCAAGGCTATGGAAGCCTTTTGAGTTCGCCAACTTCAATCTTATTCCAACAGGGTCACAGTCAAAGTGGAGGTTCTCTCCTCCCTTCAGAGAAAACTACCTCCTTCTTTGATGGCCCCATTCTTTCCATGGGGATCTCACTCACAGAGATCTTTCATTTAGGTCCTCCTTTTTTTTTCCAGAGTGTCTTGGCTTTCCATGCCTAAAATACTCTCGTGGGCTTTTGAGCCAGATCTGAATGCCTCTTAAGGCTGATTCTGAGGCTAGAGTGCTATTTAGGACATCTTCCATTCTATGAGTCTGCTGTGTCTTCCACTTCCCATGCTGGATCATTCTCTCCATTTTGATTCTATCAGTTAGTATTAGCAGACACTAGTCTTATTTGGGTGATCCCTTTGACTCTTAGACGTATCAGTGTGATCAATTGTGAACTGAAATTGATCACTTGGACTAGTGAGATGGCATTGGTACATGCCACCTTGATGGGATTGTATTGGAATCCCCTGGCACGTTTCTAACTCCACCATTTGGGGCAAGTCCGATTAAGCATGACCCAAATTGTACTTCTCCTCCCTCTCTTTTTCCCACTGTTATATTCAACAGGGATCACTTTTCTGTTAAATTTAAACACCTAAGAATAATTGTGTGTTAATTACAGAGTTCAACCACTAGTACTAGAACAAAGAAAAAACACTAAAATGGATAAAGTATTACATTGTACATCAACAGTCAGCACAAGAGCTGATCAAGTCACTGTTTCTCATAGTGTCCATTTCACTTCAACAGGTTTCCCCTTTGGTGCTCAGTTAGTTGTCACTGATCAGGGAAAACAAATGATATTTGTCTCTTTGGGACTGGCTTAATGCACTCAGCATGATGTTTTCCAGATTCCTCCATCTTGTTGCAAATGATAAGATTTCATTGTTTTTGACTGCTGTATAGTATTCTGTAGAGTACATGTCCCATAATTTCTTTATCCAGTCTACTGTTGATGGGCATTTGGGTTGGTTCCAGGTCTTAGCTATTGTGAATTGAGCTGCTATAAATATTACTGTGCAGACAGCTTTTTTGTTTGCCAATTTCATTTCCTTTGGGTAAATTCCAAGGAGTGGGATGGCTGGGTTGTATGGTAGGGTTATATTCAGGTTTCTGAGGAATGTCCAGACTGACTTCCATAGTGGCTTAACCAGTTTCATTCCCACCAACAGTGGGTTAGTGTCCCTTTTTCCCCACATCCTCTGCAGCATCTGTTGTTGGTAGATTTCTGAATGTGAGCCATTATAACTGGGGTGAGGTGAAACCTCATTGTGGTTTTGATTTGCATTTCCCTGATTTCTAGTGATCTTGAACATTTTTTCATGTGTCTGTTGGCCATTTGGAAGAATTTTCTTTATCCCTCAAG
Source organism: Sylvilagus floridanus (assembly GCA_949820135.1). Lineage (NCBI taxonomy): Eukaryota > Metazoa > Chordata > Mammalia > Lagomorpha > Leporidae > Sylvilagus > Sylvilagus floridanus. The sequence goes on along the minus strand of OX463245.1, from coordinate 17,834,195 downwards.
CTCAATCTAACCAAGATGGCTTGCTATCAATTGACTTTTATTATTTTTTTCTAGAGTGAAGTCTTTTTCAATATACTTATTCAGTTATTCATTTATTGCAGGAAACTTTTCCTATATTTCACCAATCTCTGTTTATTAATTTACTTTCAGTTGTTAGGTTGTGTATTTCAAGATCAGTTAACTTCATATTGGATCATGTTTGTCTCTTATCCATTATCTATTACTTTATATTTAATTATTTAAATATTTTATTCTTTTTTATCTGTATTTATTACGTTTACCTCAAGTTGTTTCTCCACATCAGCAACTTTATTTTCACCTATGCTATTCTGTTCCATGATATTTCTGATCACTTGATTGGGTCTGAATTGTATTGATTTGTTCTTCAGTTTATTTTATTTTTTATTTTATAACACATGATTGCATCTTTATGAAGTTACTAAATAATGCGGAGCCCTTCTCAGGAGTTTTCTTTTTTTCTGGGTCATGGGATCTCCCTGATTGGACTCATTGCTTGTTCCTTACTTTTCATTTTTGTTCATGCTTTTTGTTCAGCAACTTTTGTTGCTGAACAATGTTTTCATCAATGTGTTGACATTTTTTATCATGTTATTCATGCCCAATCTGAGTTACTCTATCCTAATAATTTTTCTGTGATATTGTATGGGTTACTTCTTTCTCACCACTGCCTATTTGTTTTCTAATCTCACATACAGTTCAAGGATTGGATATCTCATATTCCCTCACAGCCTTAGTCACAGCAGGGGAGCCTGAGTGAAAGAAAGAGCACAGCTTATGCTGTGCACCATCTCTTGAGGAATATGTGGAATCTTTTTTCTTTTTCTTACACTGTTCACTTCATCAATATATAATTGAGGGGTTCTCTTTAAGGAAAAGAATACAAAGTTATAATACAAAATTAGATATAAACATACATTTTTAGTTAGACCAAAAAGGAAAACCAAAATATGTGAAGTATTGAAAGGATAGGAAAACTCGCAAGATTGTGATATCTAATTGTGATATCTTTTCCTGGGAAAGCAGTAGAAGATGGCCCAAGTGCTTGGGCCCCTGCACATACATGGGAGACTGGGAAGAAGCTCCTGGCTCCTGGCTTCAGATCAGTGCTTCTCCGGCCATTGCAGCCATTTGGGGAGTGAACCAAAGGAAGGAAGACCTTTCTCTTTGTCTCTTCCTCTCACTGTCTGCAACTCTACCTCTCAAATAAATAAACAAAATCTTTTAAAAAATAATAAATTACTGCTTCACACTGCTTTAATGTGATTGTTTCTGTCAAACTTTGTTTTCTACAATATTATGCACACAAAAATAGAGTTTATGGGGAAACACAGGTTTGTAGCAGTTCACTTAAAACTGAACAACTTTGTAAGCAGAGCACACGCATAAACAATCCCAAATCAAATAAAAATATAAGCACAGTGAAATAACCACTGGCATTTCCCAATTCCTTACTTTCAACAGGGTCCAAAGTGTACTGACAAGCTGAGTTCAGGGATAATTTAATACAAATCTAAGACAGAGAACATCACCTCCTCCAAAGACATCCTGAATTAGCGAAGTTCCCCTTCTCTTCCCAGAGGATTTTTGCTTAGTTCCAGGATTATGAGTAATAGCTCTCCAGAGGGAAGAATGGGCAGGTTACCAGCAACTCTGATGAAAGCTCAGAGTCTCTTAAGTTTAGGGTTTGTTTCCTATAATAAAAAACCCACAGTATTCATAAGCCATGTCTGCCCCTCATTCACATGTCCCTGCGGTAACAGAGTATGGGGAACTAATACAAGATGCTCCTCTGGCTATTACGCTGTGAATAATAAACTGTGTCTCTGCCCCAAAGGTCATGAGTCTATTTAACACACGCGGGGACTACAACAAATTCATGGAATTTGAGTTAAAAGATAATATGCATTTTCCATGAACCTTCTGAAGATCCTTTTTTGGGGTGTGTATGTTTGTGAGACAGGCTCACTTGTTGATTTATAGGGAGGTAAAAATCTAAGAATCTCCATATTTGCTGGCTTAACATCATTTGCATCAACATCACAGTAATTCACACTCTTAAATCTTGGGAATTTCTTTTTGACCTTGAGATCTGGGTCTTTAAGTGACCAATTCTATTAAAATTAAAACTCTGGTTCAGGGGCAAGTATTTGGTGTAGCTGTTAAGATACTTGTTAAGATGCTCACATCCCATATCAAATTGTCTAGATTCAAAGCCTGATTCCAGCACCTAATTTTAGCTTCCTGCTAATGCACATCCTATGAGACAGCATGTGATGGTTCAATGGATTGGATTCCTGCCACCCAGATGGGAGATCTGGATTGAGCTTCTGATTCCCAGTTTCAGCCCCTGGCCCAGCCTAGGGCTCTTGTGAACAACTAGAAAGGGTACCAGAAGATGGGGGTTCTCTCTCACTCTCAAATAAATGAATAAATATCTATTTTTAAATCTAATTCAGTATATAGCCTTTTTCTTTTTTAAAAAATATTTATTTATTTATAAGAAAGGCATAAATACAGAGAGAGAGAGAGAGAATATCCATCTTCTGGTTCACTTCCTAAATTGCCACAACGGCTGGAGCTAGGCCAATCTGAAGCCAGGAGACAGGAGTTTCTTCCAGGTCTCCCATGTGGGTGCAGGGGCCCAAGCATTTGGGCCATCTTCTACTGATTTCCCAGACCATATCAGAGAACTGGATCAAAAGAGGAGCAGCCAGGACACAAACCAATCCCCGTATGGGATTCAGGCACCACAGGCGGAGGCTTAGCCTACTATGCTACAGCGCCGGCACCCAAACCTTTTTTATAATCAATTTTAACACAGATGGTAATATCTTTACAGCTCCTTCAGTTATACTCAGCTTTGCCAAAGAGCTTCATGGTTTAGGAAACACCGTCCCAAAGTCACTAAACTACCTACTATTTGTACTCAAAAATGTCCATGATTTCAATTTTTTTCTAGAGTTTTATGTACCACTTGGGTTTTTCTTTAGTTCTAAGAGTCTTCCACTAATCGCTTCAAAGTATTAATGCCTTGAGGATAATATCACACATGAACTATAAAAATTTTCGACTATTCTACTCTAACAAATTCATATTGAAAAATAAGTCATAACAGAGAATGTTGTGATAGGAATAATTATCAGGATTTTTCTCTTAAGCACACTGATTTAACTTGGAGTGAGGGAAGAATCAAGGATATATGAGTGGGCCCTGTGGTTCAAACAATGCAAAACTATTTTGTTAAAAAGATTTATTTATTATTTATTTGAAAGTCAAAGTTATAGACAGAGAGGTCTTCTATCCTCTAGTTCGCTCTCCCAAGTGGCTGCAATGGCCAGGGCTGAACCAGGTGACAGCCAAGAGTCAGGAGCTCCATCTTGGTCTCCCATGGGATGGCAGGGGGCCCAAATACTTGGGTCAACCTCCCCTGCTTTCCAAGGCCACTAGCAGGGAGCTGGATTGGAACTGGAGCAGCTGGGACACGAACCTGGTGCCTTTATGAGATGTCGAGGTTGGGGGTGGCAGTTTTACCAGCTATGCCACAACATCAGCTCCTCAAAACCTTTTTGAACTACAACTTTTAATATTGGTACCAGCTTGTTTTTAAATGTGGAGAGAATTTGTATAATGTTCTCTTGTTACGTTTCGAAAATAGTTTTTCAGTAGCTAATTATGATGTATACAATATGAATAACAACAACCTAAGAATTAGAACATCACACCTTTAGTATAGTTTTCTGTAGACTATTAACTGCATAGTCTTAAAACCAAAATTGGTGCAGCTGTTGCTTAGCCTATCTGTTAAAACACTCATGTTTCATATCAGAGTACCTAGATTCAATGTCTAACTCCAAGTTTCTTACTAATGCAGATCCTGGGAAGCAGCAGGGATGGCTCAAGTAATTGGGCTCTTGCCATCCATGTGGGAAATGGATTGACTTTTCAGCTCCCAACTTTAACCCATGAAATCACTTGCAGAGGAAATCAGTGAATGGAAAATATCAGTCTCGAGCTAATAAATAATAAGACATTAAATTTTTTAAGAAATACACAATCAATATTCACGGACCTCAGAAATCTGTTGAGAATATCTGTTGAGAAGTTCTGTTATGGATTGAATGTCTGTGTCCTCCAAAGTACATATGTTGGATCCGTAGACCCCAGTGTGATGCTACTTGGAAGACAGAACTTTGGGAGGTAACTGGGGATAGATGAAGTCATGAGGTCATGAAGGTAAGGACCTCACACTGGGATTAGCGCCCTTGTAAAAACAGACTCGAAGAGAGCTTGTTCTCACTTTTGTTGCATATGAGGGCACAGCTAAAAGGCAGTCATTTGCAATCCAGAGAGATCTCAACAGAACCTGACTATTTTGGTACCCTGAACTCAGACTTAAAGCTTCCAGAACTTGAAGATAATAAATGTGGTAAATATGAGAAAATAAATGTCTATTATTTAAGCCACTCATATGTGGTATTTTGTTGTGACAGTTCAAAGCCCAGAATTCAAGTTCCTTCAAATTTACCAAGTCAATGATCCAAGGAAAGATAATGCAGACATACTTTGTCCTTGTTCTCCCACCAAGTACATCTACAATCCTTGGATGTTATAACTCAAGCACAAGTCTCTGAAACATGGAGAGAAGTGACAAGCCTGCTCCCTTGAGCAAGAACAACTCAGTAGTGAGTTCCCTAAATTTTCTTGTTGCCTCAAATACACCCAGAGTACTGAGAACCTGGCAACCTAGAAGCACCAATGAACACAGAAAGATACAGTCTCCAGGAAAACCTATGCTTACTCCATAGCAACACGATCAGGGAAAAGGCAAACCGCAACACACATGCACCAAACTTTTAGACAATGATAACTCTACTCCATTCAAACACCACAGGAAAACTAGTCTCATTCCTATCCTTGCCAGCAAAGGCCATGTGCAAAGTCTACACTTTAGTTCTCCAGAGGTTGTTATGTAGCCAATTTTTTTTTCATTCCCACCATGTAGCAGAGAGTCTATCTCTCATGGTATCAAAGGAATCTGTACTTCCACCCGACCTGGCAGTAATGAAGCAACCCCTCTCCCTCCTCACTGGGGTCAATCAGAGGAGTCTGCTAGGGTTTGAATGTCTATACAGTTTCATTGGACATTGTAGGCATCTCTCAAAAATTCCACCTCCAAATATCCTAGCCCTCACCTTCTTAATACCTTACAGTGGGAATACATTTCAACACTCTTCTTTTTCACATAGACTACAAAAAACTGAAAACATTTACACAGTTCTCTTCAGAGAAAAATCTAAATCAAAAAATCAAGTTTTCTCTATGGTTTTACTGAAAGTGCAATAAAAATTAATTAAAAATGCATCCTGGGGAAGGCATTTCTCCTAGTAGTTAAGACAAGGTTTAAGATGCCTACCTCTCATATTAAAATACCTGGGTTCAACACCCAGGTCTAGCTCCTGACTCCAGCTTCCTGCTAATGCAGACCATAGGAGGCAGAAGTGGTGGCTTTAGTGATTGGGCTTCCTGTCACTCAAGTGGGAGACCTAGATTAAGTTCCCAGCTATTGGCTTTGGCCAGCCTTGCCCAGTCCCACTCTGAGTCTGGAAATTTCAGGCATTTGGGGAGTGAATCAGTGGATGGGAATACTATGTGTGTGTGTGTGTATGTGTGTGTCTCTAACTCTATCTCCCAAATAAATACATGTTTTAAAAGTGCATCCTACTAGGAGCTGAGAAACTAGAGTGTAGGAGCTCCCTTTAATCCCTGAGGTATCCTTAGTTTCCCACTGTAGAATGTGAATGTTCAGTCTGGTCTTTTTTTTGCCTGATGGAGAAACTATGCAGTTTAAATAGACTTACACATGAATTGTTTTGGGTCCCTTGGGATCAAGGGACATCATGAAAATTTGCAGTTATACTATTTATTGACACAATTATATTGTCTTTCATACAAGCATGTCTTTATAAAACTTCATTTCCTTAAATCCCTGTAGATAAGTTTTTTTTTTCCATTCACAAGACACTAGGAAGTTCAGTGGTCTGCCCCAATCAGGTAATCTGCTGTGATTAGAACAAAGAGTTCCCAGATCACCTTGCTGTGAGGAAGCAACACCAGAGCATGTGGGGCCTTGGAAGCAGTCTAATTGTATAAGGATCACTAATGTATGGCTCAGCTACACATTTCTGCTACAGAGCCAGAAAAATTCCCTCTAGATTTCATTTTTGACAGAGCAGGGATTTTTCAGTTGTAAGACAGAAAGAGAGGGAGAGGGAGAGGGAGAGGGAGAGGGAGAGGGAGAGGGAGAGGGAGAGGGAGAGGGAGAGGGAGAGGGAGAGATGAACCCTGAACTGCAGAATTAAAATCATAATCTCTGCTTTTAACGGAGAAGTGAATTCAAGGTTTAACATCTTCTCACCTTATCTTGAAACAATACTCCAAGGGAAAGTCTGCCTTCCTTCCAACCAGCTGGCACAGGTGCTTTGCTTTAAACTTTTGACTCAAAATGTCCTCTTTTTAGGATCTCCCAACAAAGCACTATGTAAAACAAGCTGTTTTTATGAAGCATGTATGATTCCCTACTGAATGGTTAAATGTTGATTAACTGGAGCTGTATGAAGAAAATAGTACAATGCTTCTTGTCTGCATTTGGGGATTATTATTTATGGTATGAAGAACTCCAGTGAGTAGCTACCAAGAAGTGAAATGGGATGCTCTCTTTGGTTCCTCTGATGTTTTCTGTACTGCCTATAGCTTGTATGAATTGTGAGCCTTTGCACAGTTGGGTAATACAAAAAGAGAAATCTATATAAGCAAACAATACTCACCCTCAAACTATTGCTTTCTTATTCTATGGTTGGTTTTTAGTTGTGTTTTTGCTGTCCTAATTTTACTTTCTGTTATTTGGCAACACAAGGGAGAAGTAAAGTCCAATAGGAAGTATTTATGAAGCTTCAGAAGAAGCTATAATATATTATTTTAGATAACTTGCTATTTTTGTTTAATCCAGGCACTGAGAAGTAGAGAATCTGGAATTCAGACAGGCAATAGAGAAAGCTAGAGGAGTCTCTCCTCATCGTCCTACTTTAGGCTATCATGTGGAAATAAGTAACACACTGTGTTTTCAGTCATTAATATGTACTGTTGTGGCATATCTGCCAGGAGAGGATAACATTCCTGGTTTTACCCATTCCAGGAGTAGTCTGTAAGTGCTCAACAAATTAATCTGAACCCAAGATGTTGCATAAAGATATGCGACTTCATGAAGATGTAATTTATGAGAACACCAAAGAAGCAACAGTTATTACAAGTTCAGGCTCTGAATTGGACAATTTGGGTTTGCATTTGGATCTATCTTCTATGAATTGCATAACATTGAGCAAATTACTTACGCCAACAAACCTCTATCTATCTTCATGGGAATATGACCTAAAACAGCCAAGAAAGGGTCAGTCAGCTGACAAGTAGATAAACAAAATGTAGGGCATCAGTGCAATCAAATATTATTCAGCCATAAAAAGTAATAAAATATTGATACATGTAGAACATGAATGAACCTTGAAAACATTGTGCTAGGAAAACCAGACACAGAATGATAATATCAGATAATTACATTTATAGGAAATGTTCAGAATAGGCGAATCCACAGACAGAAAGTAAGTTAGTAGTTACCAGGGGCTGCTGAGAGGTGAGGTTAGGAAGTACAGGATCTCCTTCTAAAGAAATGAAATATACTGAAATAAATCATGGTAATGGTCGCATAGCATTGTGAATCTATCAAAAATTATGCACTTTTTTAAAGAGTGAATTTTATGGTATGTGAATTATACTGTAATTTGGTAGTGATGGAAATCCCATGATTATCGTGTTTAAAAATAGGTTAATAATAGTTTTTCTCATAGGATTATTGTAATAATAAAATAATACAAGAAATGTGTTTTAATACTGTGATGAGGACACAGTAAGTGCCAGATTAGCATTAATTATTAATGAGAATCTAAACAATTCACTATGCATAATTAACATGTAATGCACTATAACAACTTTTCAATGATTTTTTCATCCAAGCTCCACTCTTCCCCTCAGTGACCTAGTGATTGATCTTAAGCAATTTGGATGTGGGAGAAAGTTCAAATCCAGTCTGCACCTTTCATTATTTCCATGCTTGTCTTCCCTCACAAGTGGGATGGCCATATTAAACACGTTAAAATATAGGAAACCTAGTTAAATCTGAATTTCAGACAACCAACCAATGAATTAATATAAACATATCACAAAGGTTATAAAAGATATACTTGTACTTAAAAATGCAATATTTGCAGTATACTTATTCTAAAAAAAGTTACATATTAATTATCTGAAATTCAAACTGAGCTGAACATCCTGTATTTTATCTAGCAATACTACTGCCCATGAAGCTGGAAGGTTTCCTTCTAGTCTTCAGCTCGTATTAGAAAGCCTTAGTAAATGCCCATATTCAAAGCACAGCCAAGAAGCCACATGTATTTATTAACAGATTTCTATATAAATCTTGACTTCACATCAAATGTGCTCTATGAAGTTATGATCTTGCTAAGAAGTCCCACAGTGCTCCCCATCTCTGAGCAATAGTATTACTGAATGTGTTTTTTACACAGATACAATTCCTCAAGGTCTCAGCACCTGTATACAAGCTGGCAATAAGTGAGATTATGCTATTTTAGTTAGAAAAAGTATTTCTATTGGGAGTGGAACAACTTCTTTGCACAGATCCTTTCTGGGAAATGTTTACCTTCCCCTCTCCAGCAATAACTCCAGTTTAGTAACAAATATCCACAGTTTACACAAAAAGAAAAACAGAAATGTATGCAGAAATGTATGTGAGTGCAAAATATGTATTAAGCAGCCATTGGCAAGTATACCATCAGATGTCAGATATGGTTAAAATGTCAATTACCAAAACCAAATATTCAGTATTTAAGAATTAAGTAAATATTGATAAAATTGTATAAACAATATGAGTCTATCTTGAATTTAACATTCGAAAGCAGCTTATTATTATTGAATTTGAAATTTTCCTATTCTTTCAGAAATTTTATACTATCATCAGGTTTCCCTCATTTTCAGCATACATTTCCACACAGTGAACATGAGAGACAGACTTGAACCTAACTTTATTCAGAACTAAAGATTGTCCCATGTCAGTCTTGGACTATTTGAGTCATAAAGTATTCTATGTTGCTGTTTTTCTTTTTTTTTCAATCAGGGAATGTATCACTGACAGGACTGGCTACATAACTTGCAGGACCTACAGCAAAATAAAAAATAATAATAAAATTGTAAAAAAAAAAACTCATTAAGAATTTCAAGATTCTGAAAACAGAGCATTGAATCAAGCACAGGGGCCTATGCAATCTTACAGAGCTCATGCCCAAGAGGCAGTCCTGACCACAGAAATCACAAACATCAAACTGAGTCAACATTTTGGGGATGTGACTATTGGCAGTTATAGGCATTCTTTTTCCAAGCCAACCATAAAAATCATCTAAAACTTTCTTTTACTATATATTGGTCTCATTTGATGCTTTTACCTAATCCTCAGAATCCTGAAAAAAAAAATCAAGTAACATGAGCCATGGGCTACCTCCAGGTGAGGAAGAAATGGCTGAAGCTCAGGAGTGGGAAGAAGTTGTTCAGTGGATGATCTCTGGTACCTTGTGCAATTTGAACTATGTCATGTGTCAAAAATGAATAAATTGAAAGAAGAGAAGTTTGAAGCCTCAAATCAAACACAGATGAACAAGTCACAGACATTATGAATGTATGCAAGGGGGCACCATGTAGGTGTTTTTATGGAAAGCTGGGAAGGGTTCTGGAAGCCACTGATAGAATTTACAAAGTAGATTAGAGAAAATAAACTGTGTGTAAACTCCATGAAGTGCTTCACCTCTTAATGTGCAATATGTTTTCAGCTTCAGAAAATTATGTATCATCACAATTTGAGAAATTAGGGCCTAATTCAAGCTCAATGTCATTAACCATTAAATGTCATTAATGCGCTAAAGCTTTTTCTTAGGCTTAAACACTATGAATTTAGCTTACATGATTCTATTTTCATATTCCTTTATATTTTCTCTTTTATTCTATAATGTGTTTAAAACACATGTACTACTTTATGCAATGAGGTGAAATATTCTCAGTATTTATTCCGGAAAGTAACAAGTATACTTGGAGATGAAATTACTTTGAACAGCACTTGTCTAAACAGTTGAGAAACAGTTTTGTTTTTCCATACTATTTGTTAAACTCTTTACTAAGTGTAGAGTTAATCTTACGTATATAAAGTTAATTGAAAAAAATTTAAAAACAAGGTAATTGAAAAACATTTTGATTCGATTAAGATGGCAGAGTAAGGAGGCGGTTTAAAGCTCTAGTCCAGGAGAAGATAGTTTAAAGAAGTGGAGAGAGTGCAGTCTCAGGGAAGAGTTAGGGAGAAAATGATAGAGGAAATTCCATGCAAGTTAGAGGGATGCAGTGGACCTAGGTGGAGGGACCCCAGCAGTTGAGAGCCTCTATACCAGGTTTGGAGAGAGGTGAGACCAGACTGCAGCAGCCCAAGCCACTGACAATAAAGCTGCAGGAAAAGCCTGGAGGGAATTCAGCATGGAGCCCTTTGGGGGATAGTGTACCTGCCAAAGTAGAGGAGAAAAAGGGGGGGGGGACATGTCTCCCCCCCCCCCCCCAATTACCATGCAATGGCATGGTAACAAGTAAATAGAGAACAGATGCCATTTTGGAGATACATAACAGCTGTGACAGCTTATGTCGGTGCCAGCAACCAGCCAAGTGGAGTCTCCTAAATATGTCAGGCAAAACTGATGGGGAGCTGGGTGCTCAACACTGTGAGAGGCTTGTGGGCCAGGACTGTGAAAACACTGAAATTGCGGGGCTTTGAAAACAGTGAGGCTGCATGGGAGGCTCAGGGTGTGGCTAGATCTTAAGGTAGTCATTATAGGAGGCTTCACATGCTCAGGGCTCCCTGGTTCACTGGAGAGGGACATTGCAGGGGAATCTGCTTGCATCAAGGATTGCACAGATCCTTTGTGTGGTCCTTGTGGAAATTGCACACCAATATTATAACCACTGGGGTTAGCGCCCAAGCACTGGTCTCTTTTGAGGAAAGGAAATGAGCTGAGGCTACTCCAACAGAATAGAAAAACCTTCCTTTTAATTAAAAAAAAAAAAAGGAGATTTACCACACCCAACCTGGGTGTCACCTTAACACTCCTTTCACCCTGGAGCACTGAAAGAGCTCCCTGGCCACACCTACACACACCTCTAGGAATTCCCTGAAAGCAGACACTCCACTAATCCACAAAGACATAGTCCAAAATAAAAGCCACCACAGAAAAAAAAAGAAGAAATCAATTAATATCTCCACAAATGATGAATAATAAACACACCAATTCAAGAAACAAGAATAAGGACGACAAGAATGCAATACTTTAATACTAGATATGATGATGAAGAGACTGAAGAAATGCCAGAAACAGAATTTTAAAAATTGATCATAGGATTACTTAGAAGTAATCCAAAGCAAATGTATGAACTAATGAAATCTGTATATGACATGAAATAAAATTTCTCCCACGAAATTGAGGTCTTAAAGAGAAAGCAAAATGAAATCTTGGAAATGAAGAATTCAATAGAACAAATAAAAAAATGTAGTGGAAATCCTTAACAACAGAATCAGTGAAGCAGAAGAAAGAATATCCGACTTAGAAGACAAATCACAGAAAATTATACAGTCAGAGAAAAAACAAGAGGAGGAAATTAGAAAACTAAAAAACACTGTTTGGAATCTACAAATGACCTAACATACAAGTTCTGAGTTCCTGAAGGTGTGGAAAGAGAGAAAGGATTAAAAGGCCTTCTTAGGGGTTGGCACTGTGGTGTATGGGTAAAGCCACTGCCTACAGTGTTGGCATACCATATGGATGCCAGTTCGAGTTTTGGCTATTCCACTTCTGATCCAGCTCTCTGCTAAGGCCTGGGGAAGCAGTAGATGATGGCCCAAGTCTTTGGGCCCCTGCACCCACTTTGGAGACCTGGAGGAGGCTCTTGGCTCCAGGCTTTGGATTGGTCCAGCTCCAGCCATTGTGGCCAACTAGGGAGTGAACCAGTGGATGGAAGTCCTCTCTCTCTCTGCCTCTCCTTTCTCTTTGTAACTCTGACTTTCAAATAAATAAATAAATCTTTGAAAAAAGAAAGGCCTTCTTAGTAAAATAATATCAGAAACTTTGCTAATTTAGAAAAAGAAAGGAACATCCAAGTACAGGAGCACATAGAACTCCTAATAGACATAACGAGAAAAGATCTCCACCATGACACATTGTAATTAAACTCTTCACAGTAAAACATAAAGAAAAGATTTTAAAACACTCACAAGAGAAAAAGGCAGATTACTTTCTAAGGATCTCCAATGAGACTCACAGTAGACTTCTCATCAGAAACCCTACAAGCTAGGAGAGAATGGCAAGGTATATTCCAAGTCCTAAGAGAAAAAAAAGTGTCAACCCAGAATACTGTACCCAGAAAAACTCTCAGTTATGAATGAAGGTGAAATAAAGACCTTCCATAATAAACAGAAATTGACAGAATTTGTCATCACTCATCCAGGTTTACAAAAGATCCTTAAGGATGTGCTGCACACAGGGGCCAGTGCTTTGGCATGGTGGGTAAAGCCACTGCCTGCAGTGCCAACATCCAACACAATCAAAGCAATTTATGAAAAACCCACAGCCAGCATCCTACTGGATGGGGAAAAGTTAAAAGCATTCCCACTGAAATCTGGAACCAGACACAGAAGCCCACTATCACCACTGCTATAAAATATAGTCTTGGAAGTTTTATCCAAAGCCATTAAGCAAGAAGAAGAAATCAAAGGGATACAAATTGGGAAGGAGGAAGTCAAATTATCCCTATTTGAAGGTGACATGATTCTATACATAGGGGATCCACAAGACTCCACTAAGAGACTATTGTAACTCAGAGAAGAGTTTGTTGCAGTTTTGGGATATAAAATCAATGCATAGAAATCAACAGCCTTTGTATACAGACTGAGAAAGAACTTCTAAGATCAATACTATTCACAATAGCTACAAAAAAAAATCCAATACCTTGGAATAAATTTAACCAAGGATGTCAAAGATCTCTATGATGAAAATTACAGGGGCTGGTGCCATGGCTCACTTGGTGAATCCTCCGCCTGAGGCACCGGCATCCCATATGGGAGCCGGTTTTAATCCTGATTGCTCCTCTTCCAGTCCAGCTCTCTGCTGTGGCCCAGGAGGGAGAAAGAAAGAAAAATTGACCTCAGGAAGAAAAAGAATGAGAATAGGAGAGGGAGGAGGAAGAAGGGTGGGAGTGTGGGTGGGAGGCAGGGTATGGTGGGGAAAATCACTACGTTCCTAAATTTGTATTTATGAAATGCATGAAATTTGTGTACCTTAAATAAAATGTTTCTAGATTAAAAAATGAGTATAATATAATTTAGTTAGTTTTAAACTGCTTTTTAGATTTTTTGGGGTGTTTTGTTTTCTTTTTTGTTTTTGAGGGGTTTCCTGGAGGTATTATCTGGACCTATTTGATTTTAAAAGATTTATTTAATTATTTGAAAGGCAGAGTGACAGATAAAGAGAAAGGGAAAGATAGAAAGAGAATCTTCCCTCCACTGGTTCACTCCCGAAATGGCTGCAATGGCCAGGGATTCGGTTGGCCAAAGCTAAGAGCCAGGAGCCTCTGTTGGGTCTCCACATGGGTGCAGGTCCCCAAGCACTTGGGCTGTCCACTGCTTTCCCAGGCACACCAGGAGAGAATCAGATGGGAAGTGGAGCAGCCTGGACTCAAATTGGCACCCATATGGGATGCCAGCACTGCAGGTGGCACCTTTACCTGTTACACCACAGCGCCAGCCCCCTGTTTGAATCTTTAAAAAAACACATGGAGGCAGGCACTTGGCACGGTGTTTAAGATGCCACTTGGGATGCTCACACCCCATATTGGAGTACCTGGGCTTGAGTCCTGACTCAACTCCCAATTCTAGCTTCCTGCTAGAAACAGATGATGGCTCAAGTATTTAGGTGCCTGGCACCATGTGGAAGAGCTGGATTGAGTTCCTGGTATCTGTTTTTGACCTGGCCCAGTCCCAGCTGTCACAGGCCTTAAGAAATCCCTCTGTGTCTGTTTCTTTCTCTCTCTCTCTCTCTCTCTCTCTCTGCTTTTCAAATAAATTAAATAATTTTTAAGTAGCTCACTATACAGGAAGTAGAAAACTGAATTAAAACAAGATTTCATTCACTAAATAACTAGTTGTTGTGTAAGTTTAGGAACAAACTCTAACCAAGCTACAAAGTAGTGACCAGGTCAAAGTTAAGAGTAAGGCATGAGCTTCCAACTCTACCAAGATAATGACTATATTTGGCCCTGATCCAGATTGGGTCTAACATCATAGAATATATCAGTATTATCTGTAAGTCATACCTGCACATATAAGTGTGTTTTCTATTCATATCATTATTAGTAATTGTGAAAAACAAGGAAAAATCTAAATGAACTATCATAAGAAAATAGTAAGCAAATTATCTATCCAAAGAACAGAATTTTATTCAGTCACTAAAAATAATTATTTCAAAAGGGTAACAATATGATGTTGAGTAAATAAGCAGAAATTAATTTTGTTCAACTGGTGCGGGGAAGAAGAGAGGTGTTAGGAAGCATAATAGTTATGTATGTTTATACACACAGTCAGACTGAACATAATTGTGTTTTACTTCTTATCACTTCTGGTTTCAAACACTTTTGCAATAAACATTATTTAACAAAAACTTAGAAAAGTATTTTCTAATGCAAGCCAAAATTTTCCACAACCAAATTCTTGAATCTATTAAGTCTGTCAATATGCAGCCCCCTTCCTGAAGCACAGGTCCATTCAGATGCCCCAAGAAGACTGTAACTCCCAGGGCTCACTAAGATAAAGCATAGAGAAGATGCATCCCAGAGTTCCACAGAAACACAAAATGCAGATTAATTGAGGCAATATATATGGAAGTAGTTCTTAAAATCAGCAATACAGAATATCAGGTGCATAAAATATGAGAAAATGGACCAAATTGAACATGTTATAATTGTCAGTAACACAGGCTTATATATGTCTGTTTTTAAAAAGGAATAACAGTGTAAAATTACCTAACTTTACAAAACAACCTCATAAGTTCTCTTTGGATGTTGGACTACTCCTGAACAGGACAGGAAGAGTCTTTTCAGCACTTTGCATTCTGTGGGTATCACTAGCAGAAGTGTTCCACTTCTTGCAGCACTGAGCACATGATCATATTGAAAGTCTGACCTAGCTTCACCAACCTTTAACAAAAAGAGCTAAGTGATACCAATGCAACAAACAAGTTCACAAACTTTCTTCATCCCTTTGCTTCTGTGCATTTTCTACAGATTTCAAACCCAATAACTCAACTAAAATTCTTACCATGTGTAAATTGATCACACTTTCCGATGAATTAATCAGTTATGCTGAGCACATGATATCTGCCCAGCAAGTCACGAATCTGGCTGGTAGTCTAGTGCAAATATAAGGTGAAAAGACGTGAGTTTTCCCAAATACACCAATGTACTGGGCTGAAGACTGGGCTCTGCAGTCTGGACCTCAGAGCATCCCGTTAAGGCAGTGTCTCCTATACATGCAGTGTTGATCAGGAGGGAGTGGCTACTTGGGACTCTAAGAAGTAGTGTGCAATTTCCTCTGAGGTCTTTTCCTACTTCTTTTAGAAACACTCACCTCCAAAGCAGCAGAGAAGGAAGAAGCTGCATTTTTATGTTTGAATGTAATTTATTTCTGCCTCAGGAAAGAAAATTTTCAGCATATTTAATTACTAAGTACTGCTTTGAGTGGGTAAATAAATAAATAAATTATTAATGAATGAATGAATATATGAAGAACTTGGAGAATGGAGTCTCTGAGGGGCCGGTGCTGTAGTGTAGCAGGTTAAGCCACTGCCCGCAGTGACGGCATCCCATATGGGAGCTGGTTTGAGGCCAGGCCGCTCCACTTCCGATCCAGCTCTCTGCTATGGCCTGGGAAAGCAGTGGAAGATGGCCCAAGTCCTTGGGCCCCTGCACACCCGCATAGGAGACCTGGAAGATGCTCCTGGCTTCAGATTGGCACAGCTCTGGCCAACTAAGGAGTGAACCAGCGAATAGAAGACCTCTCTCTCTCTCTCTCTCTCTCTCTCTCTGCCTCTCCTCTCTCTGTGTAACTCTGACTCTCAAATAAATAAAGAAACCTTAAAAAAAATGGGGTCTCTGAGGAAACTTGTGATTAATCTAAGGGGTAGATGGGCTAAGACAGCAAAGCTGCACAGAGCAGGTGCAAAGAAAGGCTAAAGGTTATTGCATGATTGCTTCCACATAGCTGTAGCCTAGAGACCTGCCTGGCAGGTGTGGAACCCAAGCACTAACAAGCAAGGGGGCAAGTTTGCCTGAGGATTTACCTGACCCTTGACATCAATAACAACAACACTAGTAACTGCAATAGTAACATTAAAACAGGCAACATTTTTTGAGTGATTGCCATGGACCAGGCAATACACTAAGCTCTTTGCATGAATCTTCTCAGTCAAGTGTCACTATGACCCAAATAAAAGGTACTATTAACTCCATATTTCACGTCAGAATTCATGCAGAGAGAAAACAATTAGCTTTTCTAAGCTATCCTGCTAGTTCTATGCTATGCATATGGTAGTTTCTGGGGGGTAGTCATTCAGCCTACATGACTTGGGGGGAAGGCATTGTAGTTTAGCAGATTAAGCTACTGCCTGAAACACTGGCATCCTACATGCGCACTAGTTGAGTCTTAGGTGCTCCACTTTGGATCCAGCTCCTTACTAATGTGCCTGGGAAAGCAGCAAAAGATGCTCCAAGTGCTTGGGCTCCTTCCCACAACATGGGAGATCCGGAAGAAGCTCCTGGCTCCTGGCTTCTCTCTAGCCCAGCATTTGCCATTGTGGCCATTTGGAAGTGAACCAGCAGAAGGAAAACCTTTCTCTCTATCTGTCTCTTCCCATTCCCCAACCCCTGCAACTCTGCCTTTCAAATAAATAAAATAAATCTTTAAAAAAAAAAAAAGATGTGACTTGGGACATCCACATCGCATATCAGAGTGACCTGATTCAAGCCTTGATTGTGTTCTTCATTCCAGCTTTCTGCTAATGCACTTCCTGGGCGACAGCAACTGATGGCTCAGGTACTGGGGTCCCCGCCCCCATGTGGAAGACCTTAGTTAAATATCCAGCTCGTGGATGTGGCTCCTGACCCAGCCTCAGCTATTGCAGGCATTTGGAGATTGAACCAATAGACGAGAGATCTCTCTCTCTCTCTCTCTCTCTCTCTCTCTCTCTCTCTCTCCCCCCTGTATGGACAACAAATTAAGGATAAAGATCCTACATGGGGAGTAAGTGGCTGGTTCTTTCTACTGGGATCTCACTCACAGAGATCTTTCATTTAGGTTTATTGTTTTTCTGTTTTTGTTTTTGTTTTTTGTTTTTTTGCCAGAGTGTCTTGGCTTTCCATGCCTAAAATACTCTCATGGGCTCTTGAGCCAAATCCGAATGCCTTAAGGGCTGATTCTGAGGCCAGAGTGCTGTTTATGTTATCTGAAATTCTATGAGTCTACTGTGTATCCCGCTTCCCATGTTGGATCATCTCTCCTTTTTAATTCTATCAGTTAGTATTAGCAGACACTAGTCTTGTTTATGTGATCCCGTTGACTCTTAGACGTATCAGTGTGATCAATTGTGAGCTGAAACTGATCACTTGCACTAGTGAGATGGCATTGGTACATGCCACCTTGATGGGATTGAAATGGAATCTCCTGGCACGTTTCTAACTCTATTGTTTGAGGCAAGTCTGATTGTCCCAAATTGTACTTCTCCTCCCTCTCTTATTCCCACTGTTATATTTAACAGGGATCACTTTTCTGTTAAATTTAAACACCTAAGAATAATTGTGTGTTAATTACAGAGTTCAATCAATAGTATTAAGTAGAACAAATAAATACTAAAAGGGATAAAGTGTTAAATTGTTCATCGACAGTCAGAACAAGAGCTGATCAAGTCACTGTTTCTCATAATGTCCATTTCACTTCAACAGGTTTCCCCTTTGGTGCTCAGTTAGTTGTCACTGATCAGGGAAAACAAATGATATTTGTCTCTTTGGGACTGGCTTAATGCACTCATCATGATGTTTTCCAGATTCCTCCATCTTGTTGCAAATGACAAGATTTCATTGTTTTTGACTGCTGTATAGTATTCTGTAGAGTACATGTCCCATAATTTCTTTATCCAGTCTACTGTTGATGGGCATTTGGGTTGGTTCCAGGTCTTAGCTATTGTGAATTGAGCTGCAATAAACATTACTGTGCAGACCGCTTTTTTGTTTGCCAATTTCATTTCCTTTGGGTAAATTCCAAGGAGTGGGATGGCTGGGTTGTATGGTAGGCTTATATTCAGGTTTCTGAGGAATGCCCAGACTGACTTCCATAGTGGCTTAACCAGTTTCATTCCCACCAACAGTGGGTTAGTAGTCCCTTTTTCCCCACATCCTCTGCAGCATCTGTTGTTGGTAGATTTCTGTATGTGAGCCATTATAACTGGGGTGAGGTAAAACCTCATTGTGGTTTTGATTTGCATTTCCCTAATTGCTAGTGATCCTGAACCTTTTCTCATGTGTCTATTGGTCATTTGGATTTCCTCTTTTAAAAAATGTCTATTGAGGTCCTTGACCCATCTCTTAAAAGGGTTGTTTGTTTTGTTGTTGTGGAGTTTCTTGATCTCTTTGTAGATCCTGGTTATTAATCCTTTAACTGTTGCATAGTTTGCAAATATTTTTTCCCATTCTGTCGGTTGCCTCTTCACTTTCCTGACTGTTTTCTTTTGCAGTACAGAAACTTCTCAATTTGACACAATCCCAAGTGTTAATTTTGGCTTTGACTGCCTGTATCTCTGCGGTCTTTTCCAAGAAGTCTTTGCCTGTGCCTATATCTTGCAGGGTTTCTCCAATGTTCTATAATAATTTGATGGTGTCGGGTCATATAGATTTAGATATTTAATCCATGTTGAGTGGATTTTTGTGTAAGGCAAAAGGTAGGGGTCTTGCTTCATGCTTCTACACGTGGAAATCCAGTTTTCCCAGCACCATTTATTGAATAGACTGTCCTTACTCCAGGGATTGGTTTTGGATCCTTGATCAAATATAAGTTGGCTGTAGATGTTTGGATTGTTTTCTGGTGTTTCTATTCTGTATCATTGGTCTATCCATCTGTTTCTGTACCAGTACCATGCTGTTTTGATAACAACTGCCCTGTACTATGTCCTGAAATCTGGTATCGTGATGCGTCTGGCTTTGTTTTTGTTCTACAAGATTGCCTTAGCAATTTGAGGTCTCCTGTGCCTCCATATGAATTTCAGCACATTTTTTCCAGATCTGAGAAGAATGTCTTTGGTATTGGTATCACAATGAATCTATAAATTGCTTTTGGGAGAATGGACATTTTGATGATATTGATTCTTCCAATCCATGAGCATGGAAGATTTCTCCATTTTTTGGTATCCTCTTCTATTTCTTTCTTTAAGGTTTTGTAATTTTCATTGTAGAGATCTTTAATGTCCTTGGTTAAGTTTATTCCAAGGCATTTGATTGTTTTGTAGCTATTGTGAATGGGATTGATCACAGAAGTTCTTTCTCAGCCATGGCATTGCCTGTGTATACAAAGGCTGTTGATTTCTGTGCATTGATTTTATACCCTGCTACTTTGCCAAATTCTTCTATGAGTTCCAATAGTCTCTTAGTAGAGTTCTTTGGATCCCCTAAATAAAGAATCATATCATCTGCAAAGAGGGATAGCTTGACTTCTTCCTTCTCAATTTGTATCCCTTTAATTTCCTGATGGCTCTGGCTAAAACTTCCAGAACTATATTGAATAGCAGTGGTGAGAATGGGCATCCCTGTCTGGTACCAGATCTCAGTGGAAATGCTTCCAACTTTTCCCCATTCAATAGGATGCTGGCCTTGAGTTTTTCATAAATTGCTTTGATTGTATTGAGGAATGTTCCTTCCATACCCAATTTGTTTAGCGTTTTCATCATGAAAGGGTGTTGTATTTTATCAACTGCTTTCTCTGCATCTATTGAGATAATCATATGTTTTTTCTTCTGCAGTTTGTTAATGTGGTGTATCACATTGACTGATTTGCAAACATTGAACCATCTCTGCATACCAGGGATAAATCTCACTTGATCTGGGTGGATGATCTTTCTGATGTGTTGTTGCAATCTATTGGCCAGAATTTTACTGAGCATTTTTGCATCTATGTTCATCAGCGATATTGGTCTGTAATTTTCTTTCAATACTACATCTTTTTCAGGCTTAACGATTAAGGTGATGCTGGCTTCATAGAAAGAATTTGGGAGGATTCCTTCTCTTTTGATTGTTCTGAATAGTTTAAGAAGAATTGAAGTTAGCTCTTATTTAGATGTCTGGTAGAATTCAGCAGTGAATCCATCTGGTCCTGGGCTTTTCTTTGTTGGGAGGGACTTCACTACTGTTTCAATTTCTGTCTCCGTTATGGGTCTGTTTAGGTTTTCTATGTCTTCATAGTTCAATTTAGGTAAGTTGCATGTGTCCAGGAATCTATCCATTTCTGATAGAGTGCCCTGTTTCCTGACATACAACTCTTAGTAGTAATTTCTGATGATTCTTTTTATTTTGTAGTGTCTGTTGTTACATTTCCTTTTTCATCTCTGATTTTATTGATTTGGGTCTTTTCTTTTTTAATTAGTTGGGCTCAATGGGGTGTCAATTTTGTTTAATTTTTCAAAAAACCAGCTCTTTATTTGGCTGATCTTTTGTAATGTTTTTTTTTTTTATTCAATCCTGTTGATTTCTTGTCTGATTTTAATTATTTCTCTTCTCCTACTAGTTTTGGTTCTGGTTTGCTTCAGTTTTTCTAGATCCTTGAGATTCATTGATTATTTGGGGCCTTTCCAATTTCTTGATGTAGGCACTTATTGCTATAAACTTTCCTCTAAACACTGCTTTTGCTGTATCCCATAAGTTTTGATATGTTGTGTTTTTATCCTCATTTACTTCCAGAAAGTTTTTGATTTCTCTTTTGATTACTTCTATGGCCCAGTGTTCATTCAGGAGCATGTTGTTCAGTCTCCATGTGATGCATATGCTCTAGGGATTCCTGATTTGCTAATTTCCAGCTTCATTCCACTATGGTTTGAGCAGCTGCATGGTATAATTCTAATTCTTTAGAATTTGCTGAGACTTGCTTTATGGCCTAGTATGTGGTCAATCCTAGAGTAGGTTCCATATACTGCTGAGAAGAATGTAAATTCTTTAAGTGTAGGATGAAAAGTTCTATATGGCCAGCGCTATGGCTCACTAGGCTAATCCTCTGCCTGTGGTGCCGGCACACCAGGTTCTAGTCCCAGTCGGGGCACCGGATTCTGTCCCAATTGCTCCTCTTCCAGTCCAGCTCTCTGCTGTGGCCCGGGAGTGCACTGGAGGATGGCCCAAGTGCTTGGGCCCTGCACCCCATGGGAGACCAGGAGAAGCACCTGGCTCCTGGCTTCCGATCAACATGGTGTGCCGGCCACAGCCATTGCAGGGTGAACCAATGGAAAAAGGAAGACCTTTCTCTCTGTCTCTCTCTCTCTCACTGTCCACTCTGCCTGTCAAAAAATAAAAGATGCCACATGGGATGCTCACATCCCATGTTGGAGTAACCAGAATGAAATCCTGGTTTTGCTTCTGATTCCAATTTCCTGCTAATGTGCACCCTAGGAGGCAGCAGATGATTGTTAAAGAACTTGGGTTCCAATCAGTCATGTGTATTGAGTTCCTAGTTCCAGGCTTCCTCTTGGCTCAGCCCTGGCTACTGGCAATCATCTGCAGAGTGAAGCAGTGGATGGAAGATTCTCTCTCTCTCTCTCTATTTCTCTCTCTCTCCCCCCCCTCCCTCCCTCCCCATCCCTATTCTCTCTATTTGCCTTTAAAATAAATAATTTTTAATTTTCTACTTTAAAATAATACAATAATACCTTAGCCAGATCCACACCCACCATGTCTGATTACATTGATATCAGGGGTTTCTGTGAATCTGTATTTTTAAGGTCCCTAGAGAATTTTTCAGCCATGCTGGGGAAGCGCTGATTTAACTCAGTCCCTCATGACCTGTAAAATGACTTGGCTGAGGCCACTTATCCTTTCATGGGCAGAGCCACAATATATCTCTCTAGACTCTTTTGAACCTGCATTGAACCAAGGTTATCACTTCTTTCAAAAAATACTCAGGAAATTCTCTTAGAAAAAGATGTAGCTGGGAAAATTAAAAGAAAAATCAAAATCAAACATGCTTAGAAATACATACACTACAGTGAGATACCTAATAAGTTATCACAATTTTTATCCAATAAGTCAGTGTATTCATTATAATTGCTCATTAAAGGTATTCTATTATCCTTGCTCCAGTTATAAAGTGTAGAATTTTTCAGAGAAACCACATGGAAAGGTTATTGTCCAGATGCAAGCTAATGGGCAATGCCTTTGACCACATAGGGGTACAGCCTTGGTGTGATGCATTGAAAACCATTACAGTTAATGAGCTGATCCTAATTGTGCTCATTTCCCTGCAATCTCAATAGAGTTGTATCCTGGGAGACAAAATGTGTTTCTGGTCACTCATTCTAATCCCAGAAATCAAGGAGAATAGCAGACTTCCACAGAGGCCGGACCTACCAGGTGATCCTGTGACCATGGAAGCGTGAGCTATTAACAATAAATGCCAGGAAGGGACAAAGAGGGATGCAGGCACATGATTATATTCTTTGCCTTAAACACAATGCTTACAAAACCCAGAATCTGACTGCCAGTGTATTTTAGGAGACCAAAATAAATATCTCCACTTACAAGCAAAAGAAAAGAAAACATCAACAGCTAGAACCTATGTTAGCTTAGTATTTTTTGTCAAACCTAGGAATAGGACAGTTTCATGGAGAAAATGTTTTCAACAAATTAAGACTATTAAAAATAGAGAAGTTAAAGTCTAATTTTGCTTTTCAGAACACAAATTTTTAAGCCCTCTAGCCCAGTGATTCATGCAAAGTACTAATTAAAAAGATTTATATTTTAAAGCAGTTCCTTTTATAATATTAGAATCCAGTGAATTGAGTATTTACTATGTGATTTACTGAGAACATAGGCAGGGTAACCAGCTGGGAAATTAATATGTGGGGTTTTTTTTGTTTGTTTCCCATTGCTGTGGATTCAGCTCAAAGAAAGGAACTATGCCTCCTCTATTCCTAAAATCACTCCCAGGAAACGAAGACAGGCCCATTTGCGGTCAGTCTGAAGCTGGATGATCTGTGCTATCTTACGTTTCCTGGGCCCTATTGTTGAAAGAAGGGCCAGAATGAACTTTTCTGTGTCACAGAGATGAAAGAGAAGAAGGGAGCTTTGCTCCACTGGATAACCCAGAATTGTAACTAAAAACAAGGTTTGCAGATGCTACAGCAGCTCAGGAGTAGGGTCTGGGAAGTGCCAGGCCCATAAAGGTACAAGGCAGAACACTAGGAGACAGCCTAGAGAACCTACCTGACATGCTCTCACATGGAGTTTCTGTAGAACTCAGGCAAAGACGTGACTCAGAAGACATGAGATGGCAATGGTGAGTCCATAAATGGGACCAGCACCTGTGTTTCCACATCCTATGAATAAGGCATTAAAACCATAAGAACCTTGTCCTGGGATAGAGAATTGAACTGGGAGGCTTCAGCATTGCTTTTCAGAATGATTACAAAACAAAGTTGGACACATCTAAAAATTATTAATATTGGCTTTCTCACTGATTGGAACAGGTGGTAGCTAGTGCTAGTTCTCATAAAATTCCTCTTTAAAATGATAAGATTATTCTCAATATCATAAGAAGTGATATCTATTATATTTGTGTAAGAAACTTCATTAACAAATAATTTGTGTTACTAAATTCACTTGAAAGTAATGCAATTATATTTTTCTAGCCATAATCTAATTCAGATGTTCTATGACAATGCAAGGAGATAAATAGATGTCTGAATGGATATCATTAAACTCCACTCCACATAAATCCCTACCTTTTATTGAGTTAGAATAGGATTTCCTGGGATACTGCTAGAGACATCTAAAACGGACTTAATTTAAATTTCAACACTTTCTCTCATACCCAATCTCATGCATTGATTTATTTGACAAACACAAGGATATGCATTAAATTCCCATTGCACATCAGGCATGTCTGTATCCCACACTCTTTAGAGGCCAGGGCATGTAGGATACAAGGAAAGAAAACAAAGTATGGTTATTATCCTCACAGAATCTTCAGTTCTGTGTAAAAAAAAGATAATTTGTCAAAAAAATGAAAATTGGTGCCATAAAGGGAGAAGTACAAGACAGCTTCAAAAAGTTCATGGAAACTGGAATTAAAAGATAATGCAGCTTTTCTAACTGCACCATTTGGGGCAAGTCCAATTGAGCATCTCCCAAATTGTACATCTCCTCCCTCTCTTATTCCCACTCTTATATTTAACAGGGATCACTTTTCAATTAACATTTAAACACCTCAGAATAATTGTGTGTTAATTACAGAGTTCAATCAATAATACTAGAACAAAACAAAGAAAAAACACTAAAATGGATAAAGTATTACATTGTACATCAACAGTAAGCACAAGATCTGATCAAGTCACTGTTTCTCATAGTGTCCATTTCACTTCAACAGGTTTCCCCTTTGGTGCTCAGTTAGTTGTCACCGATCAGGGAGAATATATGATATTTGTCCATTTGGGACTGGCTTAATTCACTCAGCATGATGTTTTCCAGATTCCTCCACCTTGTTGCAAATGACTGGATTTCATTGTTTTTGACTGCTATATAGTATTCTGTAGAGTACATGTCCCATAATTTCTTTATCCAGTCTACTGTTGATGGGCATTTGGGTTGGCTCCAGGTCTTAGCTATTGTGAACTGTACTAATGCCATCTCACTAGTCCAAGTGATCATCTCAGTTCACAGTTGATCACACTGATATGTCTAAGAGTCAAAGGGATCATACAAACAAGACTAGTGTCTGCTAATACTAACTGATAGAATCAAAATGGAGAGAATGATCCAGCATGGGAAGTGGAAGACACAGCAGACTCATAGAATGGAAGATGTCCTAAATAGCACTCTGGCCTCAGAATCAGCCCTAAGGCATTAGGATCTGGCTCAAGAGCCCATGAGAGTATTTTAGGCATGGAAAGCCAAGACACTCTGGCAAAAAAAAAAAAGAAGAAGAAGAAGACCAAAATAAAGATCTCTGTGAGTGAGATCCCAGTGGAAAGAACAGGCCATCAAACAAGGAGGTACCTTTCTCTAAAGGGAGGTACCTTTGACTATGACCCTGTTGGAATAAGATCGAAGTTGGCGAACTCAAAAGGCTTCCATAACCTTGGCAACTCATGACTAGAGCCTAGGGAGATTACTGACGCCATAAACAAGAGTGTCAAATTGTTAAGTCAACAACAGGAGTCACTGTGTACTTACTTCCCATGTGGGATCTGTCCTTAATGTGTTGTCCAATGTGAAGTAATGCTATAACTAGTACTGAAACAGTATTTTACACTTTGTGCTTTTTTGTGGGTGCAAACTGATGAACTCTTTTCTTAATATATACTAAATCGATCTTGTATATATAAGATAATTGAAAATGAATCTTGATGTGAATGGAATGGGAGAGGGAGCGGGAGATGGGAGGGGTGTGAGTGGGAGTGAAATTATTGGGAGGGGAGCCATTGTAATCCATAAACTGTACTTTGGAAATTTATATTTACTAAATAAAAAATTTTTAAAAACAAAAAACAAAAAAAGATAATGCAGCTTTTCCATGTACATTTTGTTTTTGTTTTTTGTTTTTTGACAGGCAGAGTTAGATAGTGAGAAACAGAGAGACAAAGAGAAAGGTCTTCCTTTTTCCATCGGTTCACCCCTCAAATGGCCACCATGGCCAGTGCGCTACAGCAAGCATGCTGTGCTGATCTGAAGCCAGGAGCCAGGTGCTTCCTCCTGGTCTCCCATGTGGGTGCAGGGCCCAAGCACTTGGGCCATCCTCCACTGAACTCCCAGGCCACAGCAGAGAGCTGGACTGGAAGAGGAGCAACCGGGACTGAATCCAGCAGTCCAACTGGGAATAGGGACTAGGAGTGCCAGCACCGCAGGGGGATTAGCCAAGTGAGCAGCGGCTCCGGCCTCCATGAACATTTTGAAGTTCCCTTGTATATACTCTATAGAAATGGAGGAAGTGATAAACTGAGGTAAAATGATAGGAAGAGTATCCAGGTGATGACTGTAAATGTGATAATTTCTCACTGTCTTCTTAATGAAAAAATGAGAACACAGTTTGGGTTTCAACAAGTCTAATAAAGTACTCAGATCCAAAACATGTTTCAACCTAAGAGAATTGCCCAACAGGTTAATAGGACATAGGTGGGAGTGCTGCCCCATCCAGAGGCCAAGCTCTCTGTTACTTTGCTCTCATGAAAGTCATGAAAGACCCTTCACTTAGACTGTGAATCACATGCTCTCTAGCCATTTCAGGGTTTTACTTCTGGAATTATCTCACCTCTTCCACCTCAACAATATCCCTTATCTACTGGATCACTCCCTTTGGTAGTGCACATGTTAACAGTATCATACCCATCTTTAAAAAAGAAGAAAACTAACCCAGTTCCTTTGTCCATTTATACACAACCAGCTACCACTCACATTTCCTCTTCTCCTTTCACAGCAAAACTCCTTGAAAAATACTGTACCAGAGCTGGCACTGTGGCATAGCAGGTTAATGCTATGGCCTCCAGTGCCAGCATCCCATATGGGGGCCAGTTTGAGTCCCAGCTTCTCCACTTCTGATCCAGCTCTCTGCTATGGCTTAGGAAATTGGAAGAAGATGGCCCAAGTCCTTGGGCCCCTGCACCCATGCATAGACCTGGAAGAAGCTCCTGGCTCCTGGCTTCAGATCAGCCCAGCTCCAGCCATTGCAGCCATTTGGGGAGTGAACCAGCAGATGGAATACCTTTCTCTCTCTCTCTTTCTCTCTCTCTCTCTCTCTCTCTCTCTCTCTTTAAAATACATAAATAAATCTTCTTTAAAAAAGAAAAATACAGCCGGCACCACAGCTCACTTGGCTAATCCTCCGCCTGCGGCGCCAGCACCCTGGGTTCTAGTCCTGGTTGGGGCGCCGGATTATGTCTCAGTTGCTTTTCTTCCAGTCCAGCTCTCCTCTGTGGCCTGGGAATGCAGTGGAGGATGGCCCAAGTGCTTGGGCCCTGCACCTGCATGGGAGACCAGGAGAAGCACCTGGCTCCTGGCTTCAGATCGACGCAGCTCGCCGGCTGCAGCAGCCATTTGGGGGGTGAACCAACAAAAAAGGAAGACCTTTCTGTCTCTCTCTCCCTCTCACTGTCTAACTCTGCCTGTCCAAAGAAAGAAAGAAAGAAAGAAAGAAAGAAAGAAAGAAAGAAAGAAAGAAAAATACTGTGTCATCCTGACTTCCTCATTCTCCACTGCTACTTCACCCACTCCAAATCAAACTCTCTACTCACCACTCCACAGCCATCACTCTTACCAAGATCAGCAATTATCTTCTCTCTCCCAAAGCCAATAGACAATTCTCAGTCCACTTCTTATCCTTTCAGCCACATTTGATGTCACTGTATACTACAATGTCCTGGATATATATTCTGCATCGGTTTGTATCCTCATATCTTCCCTGGGTCTTCTCTGATACAAGGCCCTCCTTGTCAGTCCTCAGTTGATTCTGCTCCTCTAAAAATTTGTGAATATTGGCAGATTCCCCAGGGCTCAGTCCTCATGCTTCTCCTCTTCTCAATCTAACTTTACTGCCTAAGAGGTCTCATGTATTTTCATGGATGCAAATAACATCTCCACACTGGTAACTCAAATATCCCTCTCATGCTTAGTCTTCTCCCATAAACTCCACATTCCTTAAGCATCATGCCTGCTTGACATTCTTCTGTTAAGCATGTGGCCAAAACAGAAGTCTTGATCTTCACTACCATGAAAATCTACCCCATCCCAACCAAGAAGCCCTCCTCCTCCTATGATATCATCAGTCATGTAGTTACCCAAGATAAAAAAGCTTGTCATTTTCCCTCATCTTACACACCCAAACCATTAGAAACTTCTTTTAGCCATACTTCCAAGTTATTTATTTTTATTTTTTATTTAATAAGCACTTATCCTGTGCCAGGGACTAGGTACTTTATAAATACTAATTCATCCATTCTTCAAAATAATCCTATAAGCTAAGAACTGTTTTTAACTCCCACTATACGATGAGTAAACTGAATAGCAGAGAAGTTAGATAACTTACCTAAGATCAGGTAGCTATAAAATATTCTGAATCCATTCACTTCTTAGCATCTCCACCTTGACAACCCTATTAAACCCTATTAAATAAGTCACCATCACCACCTATCAGGACCAAGAATTTAGACTACTTTTGCTATTCCTTTACTTGCTGTGGCCCTAACACCATGCCCATAAGTCACCCCCATAAGTCAAGTGAGCTTCTGAAGCATAAACCAGACTATATAGGTCTTCAGCTTATTATTTTCCATGGGGAAAGGGAATAGTTCTTAGGCCTAGCAATTAAGACTCCAATTAGTGAACCCATGTCCCATACCAGAGTGCCTGGGTTGGATACACATCTTCTCTCCCTTGTCTCCCTTCTTCCATTCAAATATTTATTTTTTTAAATAAAACATTAAGAGTTTTCCATTGCTTTACCATTACAAAATTAACACCAAGAGGCCCTACAAAACATATCCTCTGCCTTCCTCTCTCATCTCTCTCTACTTTTCCCCTCAACCCCAACTCTTATTCCTTTTCTTTTCCTGTTCTACAATCTTGCCCAGCTTGTACTCATCTAGGGAATTTTTTACTTGCCATTTCTTCAGAAATGCTCTTCCCCCATCTTAACATGGTTTCTACTTCTTTCATAGAAATCTAAATTCAAATGTCATTTCCTCAAGATTGTCATCTCCAACCAGCTAAGAAAGCACATTCTGCGCCCAACCCAGTTTCCTGCTATCCCATTATCCTGTTTTATCTTCTTCATTATGCTTTTCAGGACATTAGATTATTTTACAGGCAGAGTATTATTTATCTGAAATACCTGGGACAAAATTCTTTCAGATTTCATATATTTCCACTTAGGAATATTTGTATATGCATAATGAGATATCTTGGGGACAAACATAAGCCTAAACACAAATTCATTCATGTTTCATAGGTAGCATGTACACATAGTCTGAAAGTAATTTATATAATATTTTTAATAATTTTGCACTTGAAGCAAAGTTTGTATTCATTGAACCTTTAGACTTGTGACATCATGTTGGCACTCAAAAGCTTTCATATTAGGGCTAGCACTGTGGTACAGTGGGTTATGCTGCCACCTGCAGCACAAGCATCCCATACGTGCACCAGTTCAAGTCTTGGCTGTTCCATTTCTGATCCAGTTCCATGCTAATGTACCTGGGAAAGCAGCAGATGAAGGTTCAAGTACCTGGGCCCCTGCCACCCACATGAGAGATCTGGATGGAGTTCTGGGACTTCTGGTTTCTTTCTAACACCAAAGAGAACAGAACTCATTTTTTCAGCAATGTGAATCACTCTTCTTCTAAAAGCTTTTCTCAGAATAATTCTAAACTACTGGGATCAGTCAGAGGGTAGCAGCTTTTGGGGGGACTACAGAAGTATGATAATTTAAGAGCCCTAAGAGTTAATTGGGAAATAAACACAATAGTTGAAATAATACTAGTAATATGTATATTGTATACTAAACAATACTAGTAAAATGCATATACATTAATTAAGTTCTTTTTTTCTTGTTTTGTCTTTTGTTTTGTCTGCACAGGAGCTCAGTGAAAAGATAGGTAAAGAAGAGAGAACGAGAAGGTTTTGAGATGGCATGAATGAGTGGGCATTAAAAAATGAACACCTCTAGACTCAGGTGAGTAGACTGTACCATACTGAATGACACAAGGGTGGAAATGAATTTAGAATAACTTGGGTACAGGAAACCATCATGCTACCTGAGCCATCAAGGTACAGTATCTTTTAGACCTGAAGCAGTGCAGGGAAAAAAACAATTATGCTTAAAGGAAGATGAGAGAGTCACAAAGCAACATATAAGCCTATGTATCACAATAGAACTGTTTACAAAGCAACAAACAATGGAGTGCTAAGACCCAGGAGAGATTGGTTAGAGTCTCAAAATGGTGACTTTAAATAAAAGAGACTGCAGTAAGTCATTTTCATGGAAGAAATGTAATAGGCAACACACAGATTTGGGAAATAAAGTCAAATGTGGTCAGGATAGTAGAACACAGGCCAACAGTTTTACAAAGAGCAGTGAGGCCTGTTGGAGAGTGAACAGAAAGAAACTGAGAGACCTAGGCAGGCATCTCAGATTACAACCAGAAAGACAGCACAACACCTACCAGAAGGAGGGGTGACTGACATGTGTAAACAGGCAAAATGAGGACAACTTGCTCTAAGGACATAAGTCTGGGAATGCAAGGTTATGAACTCAATGTTTGGTATAGTAGAAGATAGTGAAACTCGAGCAGAGAATTAAAAATTGTTCCCACGTGGTAAGCCAGGGGAAGCAAATAGTAGAGTGAAAGAAACAGAGATGGAAAAGGAAAATAGCTTTGGGTTCTAGAGTCTACATCAATGGTTAGAATACTACTTTGGACTAGGGATAAACACTAAAGGATGAGCTCTTTGAGTGTGTTGAATGCACACATATTTACATTGGTTGTATTTGGAATAGAGTTCATAATACTTTATCTCATCTGAGTTCAAAACAGTCTTCTTTCTGATTCTTTTAAGGTAAGCTTTCAACAAGCCCCCTATATATCCCCTCCTGATCTCTTCACCTTATTGCATCTTTTACTTTTCCATGGCACTTATTATCTTCCAGAATACTATGATTCCTTTTATGTAACTTATTCTTTTTTGTCTACCTTCAATAAAATGTAAGTTACACAAGGGCAGGAACATTTTTTTTATTTACTATGATATCCAAAGTACCAAAAACACTGTTCATAAATAGTAGATTCTCAAATAAATATTGAGTGGATATATTAATGAAAGGCAAGTAAGTAGCTTGCCTAAAGCAATGTGCATTACATATGAGTATGTTCAGAAATTTCTACATCACAAAGATATAGACCAACACCAATTTAGGATGCCGACTGAGGCCCTAGACAAAGTAGAGCTAAAGGAAAGAACCGTGGGTTCTCGAAAGCTACCCACCACAGATCAGGAACACATTGTCATTGTATGAACAAAAAAAATTCTATGTGGTTAAGCCTCCAAAATTCTGGAGTTTGTTACAAACACTAGCCAATACACATTCGAACATGAAATTTTTCAGCATAAAATAAATTCATGTGCTTTAAGGGAATTTGCATTATTCATTTAACAAATATGCTGAGCTCTTGCTGTGGATCAAGAACACTGATAGGCACAGAGAATTCAAAGATGAGTACTTTCCTCTAGGAAACCAAAAATTTAGAAAATCATGTTTTAAGTTCTATTTTAGAGGAAAGGAAAAGAGTCTGTTCGATTCCAGAAGAGAAAGCCTAATTCTGCCATGCAGAAGAGAAGAGAAGGATCGGGACATAGGATGACATTTCGATTCAGTTTTGAATTAATAGTAGGATGAAGGATGAAAAAAGAAAATATGTCATTTCTATAAAATGTTACTTGACAAATCTGATTTCAAATTATTTGGCCTTTTCACTCTGTAAAACTGCTCCCACAGTTTCATTAGATACTACTCATATTCATTTCAGAGGTGAAATTGAACTGCAGGGTATAGACACCACTCAAAGAGATTGGAATATAATATTTTTCTACTTACTGCTAGAGTAGTAACAAAGCAGTAAAAAAAGATCAACATGCAATTGACTGTTCCTCATTCTTTATATTTTCTAAATAGTTAATTTATTCTAAAAGATTAATAAATAAAAACCCTGTTAATCATCTAAGAAAGCACTAATAGATATTTCACAATCCTTTATATTGGATAGGTGATAAACTGTATGGTTTTAGAGATCTTAGAGTACTTGGGAACTATGAACCAGAAAAGTCTTTTTGTTCATCTTATATAATATTCTGCAGCATTTGTTTTATTGAAGTTTACAGAAGTCTTATTAATGAATCATGTATGCTTCTGAGGACTAGTTAATCTTGATGTTAATTGAGTAATTTCCTATACTGAAAGACTGACTAAGGCTTAGTGAGGACAAATATTGAGTAATATCCTAAATAAAGAAGAAGCTTCTACAAACACTAGGGGAAGACACCTGGCAGTGGTCCAGCATTCAGCCTCTGCAGTAGTTTGTTTAGTAAAAAACAGATCCCACTTATTACATAGGGAACTGATTAGACCCTTGCAAATATGTGAAACCAGATTCTCCTTTTTACAAATAAAACAAATACGTGGAAGTTACAGGGACAGCGAAAGAAAACATAAGCACAATGATAATAACTAAATAAGGTCTTTTTAAGAGATCTTTTTCTCTCCCAAATACTTTTACATTATTTTATCTCATCTGTTCGTCACATAACTTGAAGAAACGTATGTTAGCAGTAAAGGTATAGGTAAAAATCTTCCTATGCCATGATGAAAAGAAATCAAATTAAGCTCAACTCTCAGGAACAGTTTCTCAAACAGGATTCGAGCATCAACTTCCTTTTTTTTTTAAGATTTATTTATTTTATTTGAAAGTCAGAGTTACACAGAGAGAGGAGAGGCAGAGCGAGAGCGAGAGCGAGAGAGAGAGAGAGAAGTTTTCCATCTACTGATTCACTCCCCAATTGGCTGCAATGGCAGGAGCTGCGCCAATCCAAAGAAAGTAAAAGCCATTCTAATTCCTGAAACCTTGCATATGAGCTGTTTTTTCTCCTCCTATCCTTTGGAAATTTACTCTGAAGTGTCAACATGATACCTGTGTTTTCTTTTTGTGCTACTTTAAACACTTTACCTTTAAACACTAGAAATCTTTGTTCTCTTACTCTGGGTTATTTTCTGGAATTGTTTCCTTGTTATTTTCTCTCTTTCATTTTCCACATTTTTCTGACAACTCTGCTATTTGGCTGGTAGATTTCCTTGATGGGCTCTCATGATCCTATCTCTCTATTCATATTTTCCATCTCTTCATCTTTTTGCTTTCATCTCTTGGAGATTTTCCTACTATTATTTTCTAAAGTTTCTGTTGAGTTTTTTGTTTCTACTATTGGATTTTAAAGAATTATTTATTTATGTACTTGGCTGACAGAGAGAGAGAGAGAGAGATAGAAATAAACACCCATCACTGGTTCAGTTTCCAAATGCCCCAAATGGTCCCTTGTTGGAAACAAAACTGATAGCCAGAAACTCAATCCAGGCCTTTTAAACATTTAACCTGAAATGGAGAGATATACAGCCAGAACTGGGCCAGGCCAGAGCCAGGAGCCTATAACTCAATCTGGATCTCCCTGGTGAGTAACAAGGACCCAAGTACTTGAGCCATCACCTGCTTCCTCCTGGTGTACGCTTTACCAGGGAGTTGCAATCAGCAACAGAGTTAGTGCTCAAACCCAGGTACTATGACACGGGATACAGGTGTATCAAGAAGCTTCTTAACAACTGCACCAAACATCCACCCAAAAATGTAATTATTGAACAAAACATTGGGAAGAAAGTTCATACCAAATACCTCAGCTGTGGCTAATCATAATAAAATAAGATTGAATAAAGCTTTAATCTGAGCTGCAATATAATTGAGAAAGGAGGTCATGAAAATGGCGAATAAGAAGAAATTTTAATCTTCCTAATGAGAAGACAGAAAATCATGCTAAATCTGAAAAATCAAGAACCAGAATTCACAAACCTGTTCTTTAGAAATATAGTGTTATATACCAAGTGAAACTCTAAATGACTCCAAAGTTTCAGATATAAAGAGCAAGCTTTTGGTGCAGTGTTTAAGACACTGTTTGGGATGCCTGAATATCAGAACAGAATGCCTGGGTGCAAATTCTGGCTCTGCTCCAGATTATAGATCCCTGCTACTAGGCAACCTTGGAAGCAGATGATGGCTCAAGTAGTTGTGTCTCTGTCACCCATGTGGGAGATCTGAATTGTGTTCCCAATTCCAGGCTTCATCCCGGCCCAGTTCCTGTTATTGTGGGCATATGAGTACTTGACCTCATGCTCTCTCACTTGCTCTCTCTTCCTCTCTCTCAAATAAATAACATAAATAAATATAAATTGAAGGGGGGAAGACATTTCATATTCAGTAACTGCAAAGATGGGGAAGTCCAATTGAAAGGTTGGATTTAAGAGAATTATAATTACAATTTTTCAAATACAGCATTTATGGCAACAAACCACCTGATAACATAAAATCATGGAGAGCCACCTTCTTTGTACTTACAGAACTTTAAGGTGGCAAGGACCTTTGGAGACCTTGCTTCTGTTTCTTGAATCCCTTCTAGGACTTCCTTGCAAGGGCTGTCCATTTCAATTTGAACACTGAAGTGATGAGCATTCAGCATAACCTCAGGATTTTGCTTCCACCCTGAGTTTCTCTAATCAGTGAATGGAACTTCCTTAAATAAAACCAAATCTCCATACACACTGGCCCAAACTTTACCTACAGTTTTTCATTCCTTCTTCTGTAGTTTAAAGATAATGGAGATTTTTCTTTTTCTTTTCCTTTTTAGATTTATTTTATTTATTTTAAAGTCAGAATTAGAGAGAAGGCAACAGAGAGAGAGAGAGAGAGAGAGATCTTCCATCTGTTGGTTCACTTCCCAAATGGTGGCAACAGCCAATGCTGGGTCAGACCAAAGCCAGGAGTCAGAAGCTTCTTCCAGATCTTCCACATGGGTGCAGGGGCCCAAGTACTTGGCTATCTTCCACTGCTTTCCCAGGCACATCAGCAGGGAGCTGGATCAGAAGTGGAACAGCCTGGACTGGAACCAGCACCCATATGAGATGTCAGCACTGCAGATGGCAGCTTAACCCACTATACCACAGCACCAGTCCCAGAGATTTTTCTTAAGAATCCTCAGTGCCAAGGCCAGCATTGTGGTGTAGCAGGTAAAGTGATCACCTGTGATGCAAGCATCCCATATGAGTGTTGGTTCGTGTCATTACTGTTCCACTTTTGATCCAGCTCCCTGCTAATGTGCCTGGGAAAGCAGTGGAAGATAGCCAAGTAGTTGGGTCCCTGCACCCACATGGGGAAACCAGATGAAGTCCAACTTCCTGGCTTTGACCTGGCTCGGGCCTGGCTGATGCAGCCATTTGGGTAGTGAGCCAGTGAATAGAAGACCAACCTCTCATGACCTAGTCATGAGTATTTATTCTTGCTTTCAGTCTACATTAGAAAAAAAGTCAATGGACAGATTACAACAACACCCTGAGTGTTCTGTGTGTTCTGCATGTTCACACATAAACAATACCACAGTAGCCCTTGACTTGAAGAAAAACTCTTTTGCCACTGACAACATTTATTTCTAGAAATTTCAGGGGATAGGGAGGAGATGCTACATTTTTCAAAATTTTATCTCATATATTTGAAAAGCAGAGAGACATAGAAAAATAAAGAGACAGAGAAAGAGGTATTCCTTCCATCCATTGGATCACTTCACAAGTAGCCACAGTAGCCAGAGCTGGGCCAGCCTGAAACCAAAATCCTGGAACTCCACCTGAGTCTCCCATGTGAGTGCCAGGGGCCAAGTAACTTGGGCCATCTTCCACTGCCTTTCCAGGCACATTAGTAGGAAGCTGGATCAGAAGCAGAGCAACTGAACTCAAACTGGCTCTCCAATATGCAATGTTGGCATCATAGGTGACTTAACCCACTGTGCCACAACACCAGCCCCAGATGCTATATTTAAAGACTAACCATTGATAATGGCAACAGTGAGCTCCTGATAATCCCAATGTGCAGAAAGAACAATGTTAGTGCAGAAAAGTCAGCATCCTCTAAGAAAACTTATGCTTCAATCCTCTTAATAGCATGTAGCCACTGGCAAAACACCTAAATTTCTCTTAGCTTGACCTTCTTCACCTGTAGTACGGAATTGCCACTGAGTCACATTGTCTTTGTGACAATCACATAAATACAGCCAGCCATATTTGAGAAGTTGCCTAGTCTAGCCTCTGGCATAATTAAGGCTTCAGTAACTCTTCACTAAAAGCAACAAGTATTTACACCAAAACCATTTCCTTAAGTGCTAAAACCCAAGTGCAAAAGATTGGAAGAAACTGATTCTTATGGATTAATATTCTCACTCTACCCTACATGAGTTTAAGATATATTGATTTTGAATTTCTTATCTCAATCTTATTTCTATACAATCAGAAAGTCACTTATTTAAGAAAGTATATCAAACTGTTAATATTTATACTAAGTTATAGTATATTTGATTTCCTTTTCCTAAATAAGCTAGTTGTAGAATGACAACTAGATAGTAAAATAGGAAAATCAAAACTTTTGTAAGGTTAGTAGCTTTTTATTTCAGAAAATACCTAAGTGTATTAAAACCTTTCTGCATTTCTTAAAAGCACATTTTAGTATGACCACTAGTGTGCTGAGTTGCACAATAATAGAACTTAAAAGGGTTAGGACAGTAAATCTCTCCATCAACGTATTATAAAAACCAACACCACTACAAATTTTTCTTCTTCAGGACAGTAATGAAAGACAACCACTTAAATTTGGTGGATATAAAACATTGAATTTCTTTTCTTTAAATAATGTTCCTCATTGTTTGTAAGGTTGATAATACAAAAAGATACAATGCTTGAACCTAGAAGAAAATAATCTTTTATGTCTTGTGACATGCAAAATGGTAAGTCTTGTCAAGCACTCTAGAGGATAGAGCAAATCTTTATTTAAAAAAACAAAAACTATTAATCGGTCTTTGGTATAGCTCTGCTTGATGCAAATTATACTACTTGTCAAGACTTTTGTTTAGTCGCAAATAAAAGGCTTAGTGGATAAAGGTTTGGCCTTTCACTACAGGTTTTCTGCCAAACTGTGACCTGAAATGAATGAATTGGTATTGAGTGGGGCCTCCTGACTCTGTAATTTAATGCTGACAGTAATTAGCTAAGAAGAAGGTGTTATAATGAAAGCCTGGGGCATGGTGTTTATGAGATTTTACACAGCTGCAATAGATGGCACCTCCTTTTTCTGTCTCTTTCATTTACTACCTCTGAAAAAGGAGAAGGTGCAAGTCATAAAAGATACTGGCTGCTTGACTCTCTGATAAATCTCTGGACAGTAAAGACCTTGGCTTTAAATTAGCTGTCAGGCTTCAGCCATCTCACTCACAGGCTCACTTTAGAATCAGCAACAGTGCAAAGGCATTATAAATGGATTCATATGTCTTGATTAATGCCTTCTTTTGTAAACAGACTTTAAGCACAAAGTTGTGGCATAAAGGAAGACTCTTCTAAAGGTTAATCGTTACATCAATAGCATATTCAAGACATCCTACTTTTTCATGATTCTTTTTTTCTTTTTTGAATTTCAGATTCTCTTAAAATAAAAGAGTAAGAGGAGATCTAATAGCAGCATCAGAATCTATTGTTAAAAATTTCCTGTGTAAATAAAGGATCACTTCTGAACATCTGTTTTTTTCTTAGAACAAAGGAAATCCTCTGATAGGATTCCAGCTGAAGCTTTTCTTTGTTAGCCCTTTCAAAATTGCTTTAACAGGGAGGGTCCACACTAAAGCGACCCCCTGGGCCTCGACTTGGAATAATATGCTTGATTAAATCCAGTGTTTGTATCAAGTAATTGAATGTTAGACACTAGCACATAATCCAACTATAATCCAGTGTTAAAATGGGACAGAGAACTCATTAGAAGGCCTGTCCTTTCGTAATAGCTGCCAGTCTTGGTGTTGCCAGGATGTTGAGAAAGGGAGATGCAAGAAGGTAGAGGTGAAAAGAATGTGATCACATATTTTTACTTCATTCCAAGGAAGGAACAGTTGATAAGAGGTTTCTGTCACCTCAATTATTCCAATGAATTGGAAGTCAATCTTCCTTTCAAGTGGTTATTGACATTGTCATTTACTCAGCTTTATAAAGTGTTTTGTTGACATAAACTAAATCTTTGTTTACTCTGTTCCAGAGAACAGCAAAAATAAAATATCCCATAGAACAACTATTAAATTACTTTACTTTCCTAGAAAGTAAGCAATCTACCTAAGATTAGTAGGTTACATTAGTTCATTTCAAAAGTAAAGTGGTAAGAAAGTAAGAATTATGTTCAGGAAATTACCTGGGAATTCTATTTAGTTCCAGTTAGTTTTTCACAGTCTTCTTAGTCTACATACAATGTTTGCACAATTTAATTTGGATTGCCGGTACATTGATTCTATATTGATTCAAATGAAATAGACAAATACACATCTTCAAAATCGGGGGACTACCTGGCCATTTGCCATTGTTCATCACCAGTTAAGACCTGTTCTTTATTTACACCGTCTTTCTACTTCTGAAGTAGAACCTTGCTGTGATAAAGAAGCTTCTAAGGGAATCAGTAAAACCAACAGTTGATACAAAGATTCATGGTTAGCCATCTACTCTCCTATCTACGCCTGAGGCTTCAGACAGGAAACATTATCACCAATAAGAGCCACAAAAATTAGAAACTGGCAGGTAAAAACACACTGAGAATCCTCCTTCCTTGGAAATAGAAGCCATTAGGCTTAAGCAAGATCCAAAACGGTGGAGCATTGAGCCTTTGGAGCATTAGGGCCTTTGGAGGAAACAGCACAGCCCTTGTTCCAGTCCTCTTAGTAGAGCACAGTTTTAGATCCTGTTTGAGCAAACTAAAACACAGTCATGATACCACCAGTATGGAATTTCTGGGACACCAATCAACCAGAAGCAGGACAAAGTGTTTAAAAGAGTTAACACTTCTTTTGAAGAAAAATTAGGAATATTTCTCTGTGTGTGTGTGTGTGTGTGTGTGTGTTGGGGGTGGGGATTGTTGAGGAGGTCTTTACTTATTTGAGGTTTTTTTTTATGCAGCTATAGCCCCCAGAGGACTTCATGCGTAGAAAATTTAAGTGCTTAGAACCATATCCCAGAAATAGCAATAGTTGCCAGTGCCCTCTCTATAAAACTTCAAATCAAAGCTAGTGATAGAATAACCCTGGTGGCTTACATTTTGGACAGGAAAGCATTGTCAGGAAGCAGAAATAAGAGTGTCTTTGAAAACAAATGGGGGGCCAGCACTGTGGCATAGTGGGTAAAGCCGCCACCTGCAGCACTGGCATCCCATATGGGTGCTTGTTGGAGTCCTGGCTGCTCCACTTCCTATCCAGCTCTCTGCTGTGGCCTGGGAAAGCAGTGGAAGATGACCCAAGTCCTTGGGTTCCTGCACCCACGTGGGAGACTCAGAGGAAGCCCCTGGCTCCTGGTTTCAGATCCACACTGCTCTGGCCATTGCAGCCATCAGGGGAGTGAACAAGCAGATGAAAGACACCCCCACACACACCTCTGTGTCTCTGTAACTGTGCCTTTCAAATAAATAAATAAATCTTTAAAAAAAACATATAGGCATATGTTTATTAAATGCTGTGATAAACTGAATTACAGCCCTCAGAGATATCCAGGTTCCCATTCCTGGATCCTGTGAGTATTCCCTTAAATGGCAGAAAGAACTTTATAGTTGTGATTAAGCTAAGAATCTTGCGATGGCAAGATCATTCTGGATTGTTCAAGTGGGCCCTAATTGTAATCATAAATGTCCTTGGAAGTGGGAGGCAGGGGGAGATTTGACAATACATGAAAAGATGTAATGACAGAAGCCAGAGTATGGGAATCATGTGAAGAAGAGATCAAGTCAAGGAATTCAGGTGGCCTCCAGAGGATAGACAAGCCAAGGAAATGCCTCCCACAAGCCCCTAACCTCATGAGCAGGCCAGCCTTACCTGCACTTCGACTTTAACCCAGTGAAACTGATTTCAGAACTCTGGCCTTCAGAATGACAAGAAAATAGATCTGTGCTGCTTTAAGCTACTAAGTTTGTGGCAATAGGTTACAGAATCAGTGATAAATTCATACAAATATATTCTGGGTTTAAGTTAACATTAGACAACCAAAGACTGAAGAATGGTAAAATGTAAAAATAGGCAAAAACACAGTAAATTAACTAGTATTTTAAAGAACAAAGCTCTTTTCTGAAACCATAGCATTATTCACCTAAAGCTAAACTGACCAGAAGTACATGATCTGATGCAAGAAAACAGTTAAGCATCCATAGTGTTATTTCATCTGATTTGTACTTGGTTAAAAATATTAACATTCGTTTTTTATCAGTGCTTTACTTTCTAAAGGCATGTTATACTAGCTATTGCTCAGTACCATTCCAGCACTCTTCCATGTTTTCAAACTCTAGGAGATAGAAGCTTGGGAACTACATTTCCCAGAATCCACTGCTAGTAAGATTCCAGTTGCGATTCTATCAAAGAACACTCATCAGACTTAGAAAGCAGAAAAAGGACAGAATCTGTTCTTCCTCACACAGAAGTTCTACAATGGTGGTAGACGCTTCTTTCTTGGGACTTATGATCTACTCAGGGACTTCAGCTGGAATGCAGGCAACAGCTGCCTAAAATTTCCTGATTTCGGGGGGGTGCCTCCACCCTCCTGCTTTCTTCGCTTTTGGCCTTTCCTATAATTTTGTAAGCATCCAGCAAAAAAGTATTTTTCCTTGAAAATCCTGGAAATATCTAGGACAATTAATATTTTTCTCATTGAACTCTGATTGATAAAACTAAGAAGTCAAAATGGAAGCTGTTCTGTCCTATTTTTTAAATATCTGAGCCATGTTTCTTAATTAAAATAACTGTAAAACATGTTAATATATTGTTTAAACTTCCAAAATATTTGCTAATGTGCAAAACTTCACAATAAAAAAAAAAGAAGCTTCCTTTCATGAATCTTGGAATTACATAATATGCATAAAATGAAAAGTATGGATAGTGCAGGGCTAGAGTCACCTTATAAATAATGTAATACACAACATATTTGTACAAGTTTGTACTACTGGGTAAAAAAGAAAGAAAGGCTGAATTCCAGCAATGGGTAAAGAAACAAAGGACACTGGCATGACATCTTGCTTTTTTCTTTCTCCCTTTAGTGTTCTTTGATTATTTTTGAAAAAGTCTTATTTGTTTTTAAGGTATCTAATACTATAAGAAACAATCTTTTATGAATATCCCTCACTATGTCTACATTCAAATTGATTATCTTCTTGCTAGTGTAATACTTAGATCATATATTTGTGATATTTGTGATAACACCTTTGAAATATAATTCATATAATGTAAAATTCACCCGTGTGTGTGTGTGTATATATATATATAAAATTCAGAAGTTGTTGCTAAATTAAGAGTTGTGTAACTGTCACTACTATCTAATTTCAGAACATTTTCACCACCATAAAAAGAAACTGTACTCATTAGTACCCTATCACCAGCTCCAGGCAAATGCTAATCTACTTTCAGTGTCATTAGATAGGTCTCTTTTGGATCTCACATAATGAAATCATTCAATCTATATCCTTTTGCAATTTGCTTCTTTTACTTAGCATAATGTTTTCAAGATTCATCCGTGAGGAAGCAAATATCAGTTCGTCATTCCTTGTTGTTGCCAAATATTTTGCTCTGTGGATATGCCACATTTTGCTTATCCATTCATCAGTAGGTTACTTTTCAGCTATTATGAATAATCTGCTATGAACAGGTCAGGTGTGTAGACACAAATATAGTTTGGAGCAGATTGTTGAATCATGTGTTAACTCCAAATTTAACATTTTGAGGAACTGCCAAACTTTTTGAAAATGGCTGCATTTCACAGTCCTACCAGTAGTGTATGAAGGCTGCAATTTATACCTACCATTGCTAACATTTACTATTTCCATTATTATTATTATTATAAACATCCTAGAGAGTTGGAAGTATCTCATTGTGAATTTGACTTGCATTTTCTAACGACAAATGATATTGAGCTTTCCATGTGCTTATTGGAAATTTTCATATATTCTTTACAGAAATTTCTTTTTCTTTGTAATTTATCACTGTATTTTGAATTATATGACATAATTTTATATTCTGGATCAAATATATGATCCAGTACCAAACACATGATTTGAAAATATCTTTCAATATTTTATACTATACCAAATATGTTTTGCAACTATTTTCCCCATTCTGTGAATTTTGTTTTACATTACTTGATAATGTCCTTTAAAACACAAAAGCTTTTTTTAATTTTAATTAAGTTCAGCTTGTCTTTTTTTGTTCTTTTGTCATTTGTGCTTTGGTGTCATAGCTAAAAAAATCATTACTCCAAAGACACAAAGATTTATTCCAATAACTTCTCTTAAGGAGTTCATAGTTTAATCTCTTAATTTAGATCTTGGACAAATTTTGAGTTGATTTCTGTACATTATGTAGAAGTCCAATTTCTCTAATATGTGAATGTGGGATGTCTTTCCATTTATTTGTCTTCTTTAATTTTTTTAAATAATATTTATATAGTCAGTGTATACATTTTGCATTTCTCTGACTCAATGTGTTTCAAGTACTTTATTCTTTTGATGCTACTGCAAATGAAATCATTTTCTTAACTTCATTTTGATAATGTTCATTGCTGGTGTGCAGAAATACAATTGATTTTTATATAACAGTGTTATAATGTATTCCTTAGGATGCTCTATAAACAAGATCATGCCATCTGCAGATAGAGATCATTTTCTTTTTCCTTTCCAATAATGATGGCTTTTTATTTCTTATTCTTGCTAATTACTGTCTCCATAACCTTCAGTACAATACTGAATTTAAACAGCTAAAAAGAGACATGTTGTCTCATTCATGATCTTAAAAAAAGCATAATGTCTTTTTCATGATCTTAGGAGAAAAATATTCAATATTTTCCCATCAAAATATGGTTGGGGTGGGCACTGTGGAGCAGTAAGTTAAACTATTGCTTAGAATGCCTACACCCCATATTGGAGTGTGTTGTTCTAGTCCTGGCTACTCTACCAAGTTTCTGATCCAGTCTCCTGCTGACAAACCTAGAAGGCAGTGGATGATGGCCCATACACTTGGGTTCCTACCATGCATATGGAAGAATCATAGTTCTGGGGACGCAGCATCCACCTGGTTGAGCCCTGGCTACTGTAGACATTTAGAGAGTGAACTTCAGGTGGAAGACATTTCTTTGACTCTCCCTCTCTCTGTGTCACACTTTCAAATAAATAAATATTTTTAAAAGATATGTTAGCTGTTAAGTCTTCACAGATAGCCTCTCTAATTGAGAAAGTTTCCCCTGTAATCTTAATTTTCTGAGAGTTTTTGTTATGAAATGTGTTAATTTCCCCATCTACTGAGATGATCATGTGGTATTTGTCCTTTATCCATTAATATAATGTAATACCTTAATTTCAGATGTTCAAATAAACTTACATTCCTGGAATAAACTCTCTTGGTCATAGTATATATTTGCTTATATAAACAGTTGAATTCATTTTGTTAGTAGTTTGTGGAGGATTTTTTAATCTATTTTTATATGGGATATCAGTCAGTAATTTCCTTCTTTGCTCATGTTTATTTCTGTTTTGGGCATTAGGATAATATTGCCCACAGAGACTGAGTTGGTAAAGGAATTGGTTTTCTATGGCCATTGTAAAATATCACCACAATGTGAGTGGCTTAAAGCCACAACAGTGTATGCTCCTATACTTCTGGAGACAAAA
Organism: Sylvilagus floridanus; assembly: GCA_949820135.1. Classification (NCBI taxonomy): domain Eukaryota; kingdom Metazoa; phylum Chordata; class Mammalia; order Lagomorpha; family Leporidae; genus Sylvilagus; species Sylvilagus floridanus. The sequence goes on along the minus strand of OX463245.1, from coordinate 17,790,177 downwards.
AGTACAATTAGTCTTACTGAATTAAAATCAAGTAACAGCAAGTCCACACTTTCTCTGTAGACTCTAGAGAAGAATCTAGTCCTTGCCTCTACTAGACCATTGTACCTGCCAGCATTCCTTGACTATGGCTGCATCATTCCAAACTCTGTCAATGATTATACTGCCTTCTCTGTGTCTGTTAATCTCCCGCTGCCTCTATATAATGACAATGCTTATGCTTCCATTTAGAACCCAGTCAGATAATCCAGGGTAACCTATGGCCAGATTCTTAATTTAATCACATCAGTAAAGACTGCCATGCAAGGTAACATTTACAGATTACAGAGATTGGGATGTGGCTATCTTTTGAGGGTCTATTTTCATCTTACAACTGAAGGTTTCCCTCCTCTTATACATTTTGGAAGAATTTGTGAAAGAATAGTATTCATTCTTTTTTTAAATATTTCACAGGGGTGGACATTTGGTATAATGGTGAAGATGCCACATGGGATGTCCACATCCCATATTAGAGTGCCTGGTTTGAGTCCTGGCTACTCCATATCAGACCAAGCTCCTGCTAATGGGAACCTTGGGAGGCAACAAGTTATGGCTTAAGTACTTGGGTTCCTGCTATCTACATGGGAAATCTGGATAGAGTTCCAGTTTCCTGGCTTTGGCCTGGCCCAGGCCTGGCTGTTTCAGGCATATGGGGAATGAAAAGTGAATGGAAGCTCTCTGTCTTTTCTCTCCTTTTCTCTCCTCTCCCTTTCCTCTCCCTCTCTTCTTCCCTTCTCTCACTCCCTCTCCTCTCCCTCTCTCCCTCTCTCTCTCCCTTCTTCCCTCTGCCTTTCAAGTAAAATTAAAATAGTTATTTTCTAATATACATTTGGCAGAATTCACAAGTGAAGATGTGTGGACATGTGCTGTTTTTCATAACAAGTTTTTAAATTCCGTGTTCAACCGTTACTGATCTCTTCTAATTTTGTCTTTCTTGAGCTATTTTAGTGTCTTTTTAGGAATTTGTCCTTTCCATCTAAGTTATCTAATTTGTTGTCATATAGTCATTATTATATTTCCATATACAATCCTTTTCATTTCCTTATGATCAAAGTGATTTATTCTCTTTCTATTTTTATTTTAGTAATTTGAATCTTTTTTTTTCTTTCCTTTTGTCAGTCTAGCTGGAGTTTTGTCTATTTTGTTAATCTTATCAAAAAGTCAAACTCCCATTGTATTGACTCTCTGTTGTTTTTCTATTCTCTATTTCACTTATTTCTTTTTTTTTTTAACTTTTATTTAGGATATAAATTTCCAAGGTACGACTTATGGATTACAATGGCTTTCCCCCCATATTTTCCCTCTCCCCCCGCAACCCTCCCCCCTTGCCCGCTCCCTCCACCCTTTCGTTCACATCCAGATTCATTTTCAATTCTCTTTGTATACATGAGATCAATTTAGCATGTGTTAAGTAAAGAATTCGTCCATTTGCCCTCATATAATAACACAATGTGAAATATACTCTTTGAGTTCTCGTTTTAGCATTGAGTCACATTGTACAGCACATTAAGGACAGAGATCCTACATAAAATATATATATATATTTGAAACGGATTAATTTTTTTGATGCAGTTTCCAATGTAACACTGAGTTTTTCTTTTTTTTTTTTTCATTTTCGATTATCTTTATATAGAGAAGATCGGTTCAGTATGTATTAAGTAAAAATTTTCATCAGTTTGCATCTACACAGAAACACAAAGTGTAAAAATACTGTTTCAGCACTACTTACAGCATTACTTCACATTAGATAACATATTAAGGACAGATCTCACATGGGATATAGGTACACAGTGACTCCTGGTGTTGATTTAACAATTGACACTCTTATTTATGGCGTCAGGGATCTCCCTAGGCTCTAGTCATGAGTTGCTGAGGCTATGGAAGCCTTTAGGGTTCGCCGACTTTGATCCTATTCCGACAGGGTCACAGTCAAAGTGGAGGTCCCTTCCTCCCTTCGGAGAAAGGTACCTTCTTCTTTGGTAGCCCCGTTCCTTCCACTGGGATCTCACTCGCTGAGGTCTTCCCTTTAGGTCTTCTTTTTTCCCTTTTGCAGAGTGTCTTGGCTTTCCATGCCTAAAATACTCTTATGGGCTCTTGAGCCAGCTCTGAATGCCTTAAGGGCTGATTCTGAGGCCAGAGTGTTATTTAGGACATCTGTCATTCTATGAGTCTTCTGTGACTCTGCTTCCCATGTTGGATCATCCTCTCTCTTTCTGGTCCTATCTGTTTGTATTGGTAGAAACTAGTCTTGTTTGTGTATTTCACTTATTTCTACTTCAATTGTTATTATTTCCTTTAGTGGTGCTCTTTATTTGTCTTTATGCCATTGTTTACTCTCCAATGTCCTTTGCTTTCACCTGAAGGATTACCTTTAGTATTTTTTGTAGGGCAGATCTGCTAACAACAAGGTCTCTTTTTAGTCATTCTTAGAATATTTTAATGTCTCCTCAATTTTTGAAGGATAATTTTACCATAAATAACAATCTTGAGTAACAATCATTTTTCTTTCAGCCCTTTGAATAAATCATATGGCCTTTAAAGTTTCTACTTGGAAATTAGCATTATCATATTGAATATTCCTTATAACTGATGAGTTGCTTCTCTCGCTGATTTCTTTTTTTTTTTTTCCTTCTTTCTTTCTTTCTTTGAGAGGCAGAATTACAGACAGGAAGAGGGAGAGACACAGACAGAGAGAGAGAGTTTCCATCCACTGGTTCACTCCCCAAATGGCCACAAAGGCCAGAGCTGGGCTGATTCAAAGCCAGGAGTCAAGAGTTTCTTCTGAGTCATCCATGTGGGTGCAGGAGCCCTAGCACTTGGGTCATCTTTCACTGATTTCCCAGGCTATTAGCACAGAGCTGGACCAGAAGTGGAGCACCTGGGACTCAAACTATGCCCATACAGGATGCTAGAGCAATAGGTGGAGACTTAACCTATTACGCCACTGCACTGCCCCCTCTCTCCTTGCTTTTTATGTTCTATCTTATATTTTGGTTTCAGTATTTTGGTGAAGATGTGAATCTCCTTGAGTTTATTTTATTTACACTTTGTTGTGCTTCTAGGATGTATAGATTAATGACTTTCAGCTAATTTCAGCCCTTCTCTCTTAACCTTCTGGAACTCTCATTATGTATTTCACAATATACATTATGGTGCCCAATAGGTCCTCAGGCTCATTTCTCTTATGCTTCCCAGTCCAAGAAACCTCAATTAATCCATCTTTAAGTGACAAGGGGATGATAACAGAGCATGCCAAAACACCACAAAACTCGCTGTATTACCAACATGTAGCCATTTTTTCCTTAAATAAGTGTTCCTCAAATTATTGTAAGCCTTAACATCCAGATTTCTAAACATGTTAATTCTGACTATGTTTTACCCATATTCTCATTACTTTTGTAGAGGGGTGGATAGCCTAGGGTTTTCACTCCATTACTCTAAAATTGCTAACTAACATCCTGTTATAGTAAAAGAGCATCTTAAGTTACAACATCAAGCTCTTTCCTCTTTTCTCTTGAGGAGCTACAAAACTCTCTACCCTCTTTGTTATCCTGCTGTTTTGGGGTTTCTTTACCTTGTGTAATGGGTATAGAAAGGGCAAGCCACACACACTCATTTGTTATCTTTCTCATTCCTCAGCTTTGAAAAAATAAATATATAGAGAAAGAACAAAAGGAAAAGGCAAAATCACATAGCCTTTCTTCTGCTATAGGTTTGGAATTTTTTATAAAAAATTTCCGGAGAGCGGCAAGATGGCGGAATAGGAAGGGAGCACACCGATAGTCTGGGGAGAGACAGTTTAATAAAAGTGGAGATACTGCAGGTTCAAGGAAGAGTAGGGGAAGAAACAGCAGAGAAAACCCTTCCGGAACTGGAGATTCACAGTGGACCTGCGTGGAGAGCGTGGGAGCCCGCAGTTTGGGACACCAGCAGCAGATTCAACACACCAGCGCTGGAACACGAGGTGAGCAGAACCTCAATAGCCCGAAATACCAGCAGGGAAGCAGAAAAGGGAGCCTAGAGCGAACAAGGCTTGAAACCCTGCGGGGAAAAGTTCACCAGGCTAACTAGAAGAGAGAGAGAGAGGGAATAAAAAAAAAAAGTGACCCATACGGACACGAGCTTCTCTCTCTCTGCTCACCTCTCAAAGGTGAGCAAGACAAAGAGCAGGCGCCATTTTGGAATACGTCATAAGCTGTGCGACCTCGGGTCAGCACCGGCCCCTAGCCTAGCAGAAAAAGCTGACTCTGGGTGGGAGGGGTGAAATAACAGGAGATTAGAACCTAATGAATGTGTGGTGCTAATGAACTGAGACTGTGAAAAAAGAGACTGTGGGGGATAGAACTCACGGAAATCACGAATTCATGTGAGTACTCTCCAGAGACGCTACATTTCAGTAGCCTGGCAGCCCAGTGGGAGACTACAGGAGAATCTCAGCCCACACAAAGGGCCACAAAGATTCCTTCTCTGGTCCTTGGGAAAGAGCTTCCAATCTCTGGCTCCTGTGGGTATATCATTCGCCTGCTAACCACCCCCAATTCCATTCAGCTGTGTGGAATTACTTCCCTTTTGAACCAAAAAAAAAAAAAAAAAAAGTAACAGAGAGAGATTTACCACGCCTAACCTGGGAGTGTCTCCTTTGACACACCCTCAACCCTGAGGAACCAAACAGAGCTCTCAGGCCACACCCATCTCAAGCCTCTAAGGCTCCATCAAAAGCAGACAGTCCACTTAATCTAGAGTCATAGTATAACAAGAAAAAAACACCACAGTGAAAAAACCAATATGCCAAACAACAAACGCAAAAACCGAGGTAATAAGAACAAGGAAGACACTATGGCATCCCCAAATGAAAAAGACACCCCAATGCAAGATTACGAAGATGATGAGATAGAAGAGATGCAAGAAGCAGATCTCAAAAAATTGATAAGAACACTAAGAAGTACTCAACAACAAATTCTTGAACTACAGAAATCCTTAATGGACAAGGTAGAAAATCTCTCTCGTGAAAATGAAATATTAAAGAGAAATCAAGCTGAAATGAAACAACTAGTAGAACATGAAACTGTGATAGTGACGAGAAATCATAATGAAGTGAAGAATTCCATAGATCAAATGAAAAACACATTAGAGAGCCTTACAAACAGAATGGGTGAGGCAGAAGAGAGAATATCAGACTTAGAATACAGAGCACAGGAAACTATACAGTCAAACCAAAGAAAAGAAGAGGAAATTAGAAATCTAAAAAATATTGTTGGGAATCTACAGGATACTATTAAAAAACCCAACATTCGAGTTCTAGGAGTTCCTGAAGGCATGGAGAGGGAGAAAGGATTAGAATGCCTTTTTAGTGAGATAATAGCAGAAAATATCCCAGTTTTGGAGAAGGACAGAGACATCCTAGTACAGGAAGCTCATAGAACCCCTAGGAAACATGACCAAAAGAGGTCCTCACCACGACACGTTGTAATTAAACTCACCACAGTGAAACAGAAAGAAAAGATCCTAAAATGCGCAAGAGAGAAACGTCAGATTACTCTCAGAGGATCTCCAATTAGACTCACGGCAGACTTCTCATCAGAAACCCTACAAGCTAGAAGGGAATGGCGAGACATAGCCCAGGTACTTAGAGAGAAAAACTGCCAGCCCAGAATATTATATCCTGCCAAGCTCTCATTTGTGAATGAAGGTAAAATAAAGACCTTTCATAACAAACAAAAATTGAAAGAATTTGTTGCCACTCATCCAGCCCTGCAAAAGATGCTTAAAGATGTGTTACACACAGAAACACAGAAACACGGCCATCAACATGAAAGAAGATAAACGAAGGGAACCTCACAGCAAAAGATCACAGGGAATTCAAAGCATACATTTGGATAAAGAAATTATGGGACATGTACTCTATAGAATACTATACAGCAGTCAAAAACAATGAAATCCGGTCATTTGCAATAAGATGGAGGAATCTGGAAAACATCATTCTGAGTGAATTAAGCCAGTCCCAAAGGGACAAATATCATATGTTCTCCCTGATTGGTGACAACTAATTGAGCACTAAAGGTGAAACCTATTGAAGTGAAATGGACACTATGAGAAACAGTTACTTGATTAGCTCTTGTGCTGACTGTTGTTGTACAATGTAATACTTTATCCATTTTAGTATTTTTTTTATTCTAGTACTATTGGTTGAACTCTGTAATTAACACACAATTATTCTTAGGTGTTTAAATTTTAACTGAAAAGTGATCCCTGTGAAATATAAGAGTGGGAATAAGAGAGGGAGGAGATGTACAATTTGGGACATGCTCAATCGGAACTGCCCCAAATGATGGAGTTAGAATTGTGCCAGGGAATTCCAATACAATCCCATCAAGGTGGCATGTACCAAGGCCATCTCACTAGTCTAAGTGATCAATTTCAGTTCACAATTGATCACACTGATAGGTCTAAGAGTCAAAGGGATCACACAAACAAGACTAGTGTCTGCTAATATTAACTGATAGAATCAAAAAGGGAGAGAATGATCCAACATGGGAAGCGAGATACACAGCAGACTCATAGAATGGCAGATGTCCTAAATAGCACTCTGGCCTCAGAATCAGCCCTTAAGGTATTCAGATCTGGCTCAAGAGCCCATGAGAATATTCTAGGCATGGAAAGCCAAGACACTCTGGAAAAAAAAGAAGACCTAAATGAAAGATCTCTGTGAGTGAGATTCCAGTGGAACGAATGGGGCCATCAAAGAAGGAGGTACCTTTCTCTGAAGGGAGGAGAGAACCTCCACTTTGACTATGACCCTGTCAGAATAAGATTGAAGTCAGCGAACCCTAAAGGCTTCCATAGCCTTGGCAACTCATGACTAGAGCCTAGGGAGATTACTGATGCCATAAACAAGAGTGTCAAATTGTTAAATCAACTTCAGAGTCACTGTGTACTTACGTCTCATGTGGGATCTGTCCTTAATGTGTTGTCCAATGTGAAGTAATGCTATAACTAGCACTGAAACAGTACTTTACACTTTGTGATTCTGTGTGGGTGCAAACTGATGAAATCTTTACTTAGTATATACTGAATCAATCTTCAGTATATAGATAATTAAAAATGAAAAAAAAAATCTTGGTGTTAAATTGGAAATTGCCTAGAATTTTAATCAATTTTTTAAAAAATAATATCATGTAGGGTCTCTGTCCTTAAAGTGCTATACATTGTGAATTAATACTATAACTAGTACTCCAACAGTATTTTTCACTTTGTGTTGCTATGTGAGTGCAAACTGTTGAAATCTTTACTTAATATATAGTAAACTGATCTTCTGTATATAAAGAGAATTGAAAATGAATCTTGATGTGAAGCAAGGGGAGAGGGAGTGGGAAAGGGGAGGGTTGCGGGTGGGGGGGAAGTTATGGGGGGGGAAGCCATTGTAATCTATAAGCTGTATTTTGGAAATTTATATTCTTTAAATAAAAGCGTTATAAAAAAAAAAGGAAAGAAAAAAAAATTTCCAAAAATAATTTTTATTTATATTACTCAATTTCTAACATCAGCCTAAAAGTATAAATGGATCAAACTGTGTATCTATAATTATACATAACTTGTATAATGTAAATAATGAGCATATGCAAGTTTAAATTGGAACACAACTAAAGATATGATGAAATTGAGAAGGAAAAATCAAAGGGAGATAGACTCCATTGGCACAAAAGTTAGGTACTTCACATTTTGCATCATTTAAAAAATAAACCAGTAAGTAGTAAGCTATCAGTTTGATGTTGTCTACCTATTTATAGCTTATCACATCCATGACAGCCATTGTTTAATTTATTGCATACTTGTATTACCTTATTTTTATGAGGCTATTTTGTACATAGTACCATTTTAAACTTGTATGGTATAAAACAGTATTTATGCATCAGCACCACCAAGAGCTAGAAATGAGAGCCTGTCCAGACTCTAGATAATTCACTAATACAGCACATGATATGAGCAAACAAAGACAGGCTGAGTTCATTCCATATCACCTTTCAAGACAGAACAAAGAACCTGTTTTTTGTTATTCAGCTGAGGAAAGATGGTGTGATCATCTCTGGAGAATATAAATGAGGCAAAATGATGCTATTACAGCATTATGAATTTTTAGTTAGATGAATATAGCTTCCAAGAGCAAACAGATTTCCAGTCCTATGGTTAAACCTAACTATATATTTAAAATAAAGATATCTTGGGTAAGCAATATAAAATATCACTAATGACTTCTTACTCTATTCATTTGCACAACTTTAAAAATCCATAGAAAACATTTTTTTTTTTTTTGACAGGCAGAGTGGACAGTGAGAGAGAGAGACAGAGAGAAAGGTCTTCCTTTGCCATTGGTTCACCCTCAAATGGCTGCCGTGGCTGGCGCACTGCGGCCGGCGCACCGCCACTGATCCGAAGCCAGGAGCCAGGTGCTTATCCTAGTCTCCCATGGGGTGCAGGGCCCAAGCACTTGGGCTATCCTCCACTGCACTCCCAGGCCACAGCAGAGAGCTGGCCTGGAAGAGGGGCAACCGGGACAGAATCCGACGTCCCAACCGGGACTAGAACCCGGTGTGCCAGCGCCACAAGGTGGAGGATTAGCCTATTGAGCCATGGTGCCGGCCTGTAGAAAACATTATAAATTACACTGTCAGTTTGTGCTTCTATATGTTAAATGTGTAACTTTTTCTCATTAGATTTTCCACTTTAGGTTCTTTTCACTTCCAACTTATTCTTTTTTTCATATTCCAGATCATTAATTGAAATTGAACACTATTGAAATATTTAATAGTTTCTAGGTAACGCATAAATATGAATCTAAGAGTTTCATCAAGGAAACTAAAATTTCAATGTAAAGACAGAAGACAGTGGCAGTAGGGAATAGGGGAGTATTTATTCCATGTTTTAGTATTTAGACAACTGTTTTAGCATGTTGGTCCAGAACATTTACAGCAAAAAAAGTTGATATTTTCCTTTCCATAATCTCTAAAAGCAACATTTTATCTGATGTACAACTGCATTCCTAGTAAGTTAACCAGTACTGAGGTTATATTTCAGATAATGCTTATTAAAATATATGCATCTAACTTCTGAGCAAAACTCTTGTCCAAGCTGTTTCTAGCTTGAAGGGCATATCTGTTAAGCAGTGGTCCCAAGATGAAGGTTGTTTTGTAAATGTTGCTTGTTAGAATGGAATTTCAATTATAAAGTATACTTTTTTCCTTATAGCTAAAAAAGTCTAGAAGAAAAACAATTACACATAGAAAGATAAGATTTTTAGGATTAGTCATTATGCACTCACATATGAAATACAAAATATTTTATTTGCTTGACATATAAGAAAAATACCAGCAATGTAAGAAAGCCTGACAAAAATAAGATAAAAAAGAAAATAGGGGTGAGCATTTAATCTAGTGGTTAAGAAACTGCATGGGATGCCCATGTCCCACATCAGAATGTCTGGTTTTGAGTCCTGACTCTCCTTCAAATTCCAGCTTCCAGCTAATATACATGCTGAGAAGAAGCAGGTAACAGTTCAGGCACTTGGGTCCTTGCCGTCAAGGTGGGAGATCTGTATTGAGTTCTAGGCTCCTGGCTTTCAGTCTGGCTTAGCCCTCATTGTTGAGGGCTTTGGGGAGTGAATTAGTAAATAGAAGATATCTTTGTCTATTTCTCTTTATCTGTGTGTATGTGTCTGTCTTTTTAGATAAAATGAAAATAAATGAATTTTTAAATGTTTAAGTTGAGTTAAAAACAGATATAAATGAAAGGGTATGTGTGTGTGTGTGTGCAGTGTGGTTCAGCAGGTAAAGCTGCTGCCTATGACACCAGCATCCCATATCAGAGCACTGGTTTGAGTCCTAGTTGCTTAGCTTCCAATTTAGCTTCCTACTAATGTGCCTAGAAAAGCAATGGACAATGGCCCAAGAACCTGGGACCTTACCCCCTTGTGTTAGAGACTGGATGAAGTTCCAGGCATCTGACTTCGACAGGGCCCAGCCCTGGGCATTGCAGCCATCTGGGGAGGCAAACAGCAGATGGAAGAGCTCCCTCTGCCTCTCTTACATTTCCCGCTCTCTGTCACTCTGCATTTCAAATAGATAAAACAAATCATAGAAAAGAATAAAGTACTTTGAGATAAACAATTAAAAACCTGAAATATAAAAAATTTAAAAATATAAAATACTGACGAAAGAAACTCAAGAAGACACAAACGAAATGTATCTGTGTTCATGAGCCATTAAACAACATTGCTAAAATGTCAATGCTCTGAAAGCATTCTACAGTTCCTGGATTTAGTCTACCCTAACACTGGTTGCAGACAGGAGTTCGCTCTCGCTCGCTCGCTCGCTCGCTCTCTCTCCCTCCCTCCCTCCAACCCTTAAATAAATACATGATTTTTAAAGGTAACAAGTCTTGATAAGGATCTGTTGATAGGAATGCAAAATAGTGCAGTGATCAAGCAATCAGTATAGAGATTCCTCAAAAACTTAAAAGTAGAACTACATATGATACAGCAATCTCACTTCTGAGTATTTTTTCAAAAGAATTGATGTCAGGATCTCTCAGAGATATTGGGATTATTCATGACATTCGAGATGTGAAAACAATCTGCATGTCCATCAACAGATTAAGCATGTAGGGGCCAGCACTGTGGTGCAGCAGCTTAATGCCCTGGCCTGAAGCGCCGGCATACCATATGGGGTGCCAGTTCTAGTCCTGGCTGCTCCATTTCACATCCAGCTCTCTGCTTTGGCCTGGGAAAGCAGTGGAAGACAGCCCAAGTCCTTGGGCCCCTGCACCCACATGGGAGACCCAGTAGAAGCTCCTGGCTCCTGGCTTTGAATCAGCGCAGCTCCAGCCATTGTGGCCAATTGGGGAGTGAACCATCGGATGGAAGACCTCTCTCTCTCTCTCTCTCTCTCTCTCTCTCTCTAACTTTCAAATAAATAAATAAATCTTTAAAAAAGAAAAAAAACAGATTAACTATGTAAAGTAAATGTGGTACATAGGAGAACAGAGGGAAGTTGGATAACAGGAAACAAAATATAGATAGTGCTCCTCAGCAAAATGGAGTGACTATCACGCACAATAACATATTATGTATTTTATTAAGAACTAGAATAGATGAGCTCAAAGTCTCCAAACAATGGGAAACAATGAGGTAATGGAAATGCTAATTGACTGATTTGATCAGTACTCAACATATACATGTGTTAAAATATTACATTGCATGTCATAACAATGCATAAGTACTACATGTTAAAAGAATTTGTACATACAGACCATGGAATACCACTCAGCTTTTTTTTAAAAAAGGAAGTTATTGCAACAGGCATTATGGCACAGTGGTTAAGCCATCACTTCCAACAACTACATCCCATATTATAGTGCTGGTTCAAGTCCTGCTTATTATATTTTCAATCCAGCTTCCTGTTAATTCAACCTGCGAGGCAGCAGATTATGGCTCAAGTACTTGGGCCCCTGCCACCCATGTGGCACACACAGAAGGAGTTCCATGCCACTGATTTCAGACTGGCCCAGCACAGGCCATTGCAGGCATTTGGAGAGTGAACCAACAAATGAAAAATCAATCAATTTCTCTCTCTCTCTCTCTCTCTCTCTCTCTCTCTCTCTCTCTCTCTCCCCCAGTCACTATATATTTCAAATGAAAATAAATCAGCATTTCTAAAGATAAAGAAAACAGAAACCAGTGCTGTGGCATAGTGGATAAAACTACCACCTACAGAACCAGCATCCCATATGGGCACCAGTGTGAGTCCTGAATTATCTACTTTTGATCCATCTCCCTGTTAATGCGCCTAGGAAAGAAGTGGAAGATGGTCCAAGTGCTTGGACCCTGCACCCTTGTGGGAGATCTGGAGGAAGCTCTAGGCTCCCAGCTTCAGATTAGCTCAGCTCCAGCCACTGCAGCCATTTGGGGAGTGAATCTGCAGAAGGAAGATGTCTCTCTCTCTCTCTTTCTCTTTCTTTCTCTCTCTCTCTCTCTCTCTCTCTCTCTCTGCCTCTGCCTTGCTGTAATTCTTCCCTTCAAAAAATAAATCTTTTTTTTAAGTAAAGAAAACAGAAAAAAAATTAAAAGGAAATTCTGCAATATGCAATAACATGGATGAATCCTGAGGACATTATGCTAAGTGGAATAAGCCAGTTACAGAAAGACAAATACTGCACAATTCCATTTATATAAGATACCTAAATTAGTCAAATTCTGAGAATCAAAAAGTAGAGTCATGGTTGCCAGGAACTAGGAGGAGCAGAAAATGGGGAGTTGCTAATCAATGAATATAAAGTTTCAGTTAAGCAAGATGAATGTATTCTAGAAATCTAGTAGACCATATTGTATTTACACCTAAAATTTTGTTAAGATGCTAGATGTCATGCCCAGTGTTCTTGCTACAATTAAAGAAAATAAAAAATTAAATTAAATATTAGAAACACAAAGACTTACAATTAGAGTATAATAACAAGTGTGGGCAGAGTACATTTACAAGGTGGGAAGCATCACTGTGTTCCTAAATCTGTACATATGAAATACATGAAATCTGTATACCTTAAATATAACTGTTTTTAAAAATAGAGTACATTTACAGGTATTTAGGAGAATATAAAGACAAAGAAAGGGCATTGCAAAACTCCATTTCATCCCCATTTGCAGCCTCATTTCTTTCATCTTTTGCTCTGCTCAGGGTAAAAAAAAATGGAAGCCGTAATTACTAATCTAATTATGTTTGGCTAAAAGCTCCAATTATTTGGATTTGCCCATTCTCAAATTTTAATTATCATGACATTCTGTGCAGATTCTGATTCAACAGCTCCTAAATTACTGGGGTGATATCAATGTTGCTTATCTTCAAACCCACATTTTTCATAGGTATTCGAAATTCCCTCCATACAGGAATCTTTAAGGGTCAATCTATTCATCAATGAGAATTTCCCTACTTCAATATCAAAGTAGGAACAGCATTACACTAAAATAACATCAGTTTGATCTCAAATACAAAAAAAGATAATAAAGTGAATCATCTACATTATATATTCATTCATTTATTCATTTTACAAATAATTACTGAGCAAATAAATCTCTGTGCCAGTTCTACATTCTGGAGATTCACAAGCATAACAAATACATTTCAGGGTGATGACTGTACTGAGGGTAACAGATTAATAGTCAATAAATATACAATAGAAGGATAGATGGTGAAAAATGAAAACAAGGAGCTGGTGTTATAGCATAACAGGTTAAGCCTCTTGCTGCTTTGGGTCCTTGCTGATTCATTTCCAATCTGACTTACTGCTTATAAGCCTGGGAAAGCATCAGAGGGTGGCCATTTGGGAAAATCAGATGAAATTCCTGGCTCCTAGTTTTGGCCTGGCCCAGTTCTGGCCATTGTGGCCATCTTGGGAGTAAACCAATAGATGGAAGATTCTCTCTCTCTCTCTCTTTCTGTGTGTGTGTGTGTGTGTGTGTGTGTGTGTGTTTCTGTCTCTTCTTCTCTCTCTCTAACTCTACATTCCAAATCAATAAATAATAAATCTTTAAAAAAAAAAAAGGCAAGGCAAAAGGTTGGTGTCACAATGATAGGTATTTTGTCAGGAAAGGCCTCTGGATTTTTGCCATAAGAGCCTAACCCAACACTTTTTTTTTGGAAAGTACTAAAGTCAACCAATACAACTTCTTCCCAATTCAGTTCTACAAACCCACAACAATGGTTAAAAAAAAAATTATCCATCTGTGGAAAACCAATGATGTCTTGAGAATTTAATCATGCCAAGTTAAGCAGCCCAATTTTGACAAAGTTCACAGTTTTTATTCCAATGCCAGGTTGTAGAATCAAGAAGAAAATTCAAAGGAAGAATTATACCCTGCGAGCTTCACCAGCCATTGCCCAGCATATTCCTGACGGAGATATGACATTCACTCTTTATTTCTCCAACTGGTTCAAAGGACTAAGTGTCTTCATAAAGATAGACAGAGGCAGAAAAACAAAGAACACAATTCAGTAAATCTTATAAGCTTTCATTTGTTTTGCTTTGTCTTGTGTTTACAATACATTGTCTATTTATCTATGTATTATATTTATACATCTCATGATGCAACTTAATTCATGCTTTCCTGATGTGAGAACTTAATATATGGAAACATAACTCAATAGCATTTTCCCCAAAGATGTTCTTGGAAAAATACCAGATTCTGAGAGTTGTATTGTTTATATCTCTATTTGTCAGACCTAGTTGTAAATAGCAGAATCATCCTACTCTTTTCTTGCTATCTATTAACATGGATAAAAATTCACCATACCTTCCTCAATCAAAGAACAAATAATCCCAAAGTACAGAAAAACCTTTGGTTTTATTTGCACTTGCCTAATTTAACTTATGCAGAATTTTTTGTCCCTTCCTACCATAACATTTTTAAATAAGTGTTTACATATTATCCCTCCCCAAAGATGCAACTGATAAAATTCTGTCTTGGAACTAATTACTGCAAAATAATCCTACTTTCCATGAATACACCTTGAGATGGAACCCTGATGTTTTAATGAGCCCAGAGCTCCTCCTTGTGGATTCTATATGTAAATGTAGCCACTTAGCAAACAAAATAAAATCATGGTAAGTGTGGCCTTTGTAAAAAGATTTTCATATCTGGGAGACACATGTGTAAAACTGAGATGTGTGTTTAGTGTATAAATTGTACTGGTTAAATAAAAGCTCATTAATGCATTAATGTAGTATTTAATCTTAGATTATATTCTGTTGTGAATTTATTGCCCTGAGGTGTCAATGCTCAATAAATAACCTTTCTGCATATCACCAAACTAGATACAGTAGAGTTTAAAGACACAATAACTATGCAGCACAACCATTCATAAGGAGTCAAATGATAGGTTTTGCTATCATTTCTATTTTCACTTCTATTTTCTGTCTGCATCTGAAATGCTATAATACCTAACAGCCAAGACACAGGGATTGTGTGCAGCGCCAGCTTCACAGATGTGTCATCATTACAGTTGCCCAAGGACTCACACTCATAAAAGTCTTGCACTTGGAGCTTAATTCCTGATCACGTTCTCTTTAAATTTGTATTTTGAAAGTGAAGTCCAATAAGGCAATGGAGCATGTACTGGATGGCTTGAAGCCTAGACTCGGGGGAAGTTCTGCCTCCCTGGGCCTGGTTTATGGATACGCAGTGCTCCAGGCTCTGTTCAACTTCCCTACCCCATCCCTACCCCCACCCAGCTATTGCTGCCACCCTTCATCCCTAGCAGGGGACAAGATGTATGTGAGGAACATTCAGGGTTATGCATACAATAGTGCAGGCACCCGTATCTCACAAAGAGGCATGGCAGTGGCCTCCCATTTTGGTCAGCACACCCACAGCATGCTTAGCAGGAGATGACAAGACAGGGGTCCCACTCATCCCTGATCCAAAGACATGAAGTATCCCAGTGTAAAAATGTATTTCCTTGGGATTACCTGTCCATTGTTGACTAAGGCAGCAGTCCCAAAGGAGAGAGTGAATTTTCCTGGTGGTTTGGTGCTGGGGATAGGAGTGGGAGGGAGAAGTCCTGCAAGTCAGTGGCTCATGCACAATTCACAAGATGGAGCCCAAGACACCTGTGATGGTCTGCACTCCTCCCACAAGTATCGCCATGCACAAGGGAGTGCCACATTAAGTGGAAAAAAAAAAAAGACACTACTACAAGTCAAAATAAACTGAGGAAGAATTTTGTATTTTAACTACTTTCAAGGCAGGCTTATCTTTATTATTCCTTCTTAAAGAAAGACCATACATTTTCATCTGATATTGGAGCAGGAAAGTCATGGAACTATCCTTAATTATATGCTTGATCAAAACTATTTCAAAATCCCCTTTCTCCTGTTGACCTATTTGTGTAACTGGTTGTAACAAAGCTACTATACATTAAGAATGCATAAAAAGAGTGATTCATTACTGCCCAAACTAGGGTATGTGGTCTGTAATCCAATCCCATAAAATAGAACTCTAGCTTCCAAAATCAGCTTTGTAGTTTGATATAATATTGGTAGAACCAACTGCATATAAAGAAGCCACCATGCAAACACAGGTAGGATACGTGGCTTAATTCTTTCCTGAAATGTCTGCAATTATGAGTCTTCATCTTTATGTAACAAATGTTAACATTAAATGTAAATACATAAATCGGTTGAGGGCTAATGACCTACAATTTTTTTCTAGTAATTGATAAAGATATGGATTAAAGCCTGGAATGTAATATTATATTTCTAGAGTATTATCAAAGGGAAATATTGGAGAAAATCAAAGAATGACTAACAGATGAAATAAGGGATAGATTTGTAGGAGGTACAGAGAGAACAAGAAAATATATCTTGGTATATGAGGGAAATTATATTGATAAAGTGTTGAGTGCATCCAAATCATTGATGATAAAGCAGGAAGTAGGGGGCCACTGAAGGATCTAAGGGATTAACATTACTATCTTGGTGACTATCAAGATGGTTCACACTGCATTTAATATTAATTTAAGGTAAAAGAGATTAATTAAGAGAAAATGATGCATGGTATAACTGTATTGTGCTAAGACTGAAATCTGTAAGCTTCAGTAGAAAATCCGTTGCATTGGTCTTTAGCCCTATTATATAGTTTATATGCCATACTAAGTTAGAAATGACTAGGTAGGTGGGGTGCGGGGTAGGCAGGGCTATGGTACAGCAGGTTAAGCCAAGACCTACAGTGCCAGAATCCCATATGGGCACTGACAGCTCCACTGCTGGTTCAGCTGCCTGCTAATGCACCTGGGAAAGAAATGTAAGATGGCCCAAGTCCCTAGGCCCCTGCACCCACGCCCAGGTGGGATACCCAGAGGAAGCTTCTTCCTCCAGCCTGGCCTAGCCCCAGTTGTTGCAGACATTTGGAGAGTGAACCAGTAGATGGAAGATCTCTCTCTCTCTCTCTCTCTCTCTCTCTCTCTCTCCCTCCCACCCTCCCTCCCTCCCTCCCTCCCTCCCTCCCTCTCTCCCTGCCTCTCTTTCTCTCCCTCTTTCCCTCTCTCCTTCTCTCTGTAGCTCTGTCTTTAAAGAGAGAGAGAGAGAGAAACAAACAAACGGGTTGGGAAGTAATTTGACAAGAAAGTAAAAGATAGAAAGCTCCTATCTGATCATCATAATGCAGGATGTCTAAGAAATGAACAAGACAAATGAAATAAATGTGTTAATATTAACTCTAAAGGGCACTATTTGAAGACAGGGGTATCTGAGAGACACTGAGGAGAGAAGCTGCTATGAGAAATGAAAATAAGCATAGGAAGGGGCAGAAAGATACCCATATTATGAGCCATTAGTTGAGCTGGGGAGAGCATTTATGGCCCTTGCAGCAAGCCTGGTCATTTTCCACATGAGAAGGAACCACAGTTCACAGGAGGCCTCTACAGTAAAATGGGCTCAACCTTGCCCTAATGCATTCATGCCTGGATTCCTACAGCAACAAATCCTTCTGGATGAAGCCAGTAACTCCACACCCAGAAGTTCTAACTTCCTACTGGTGAACTGTGTAAAATGAAGACTTAGCACCATAAGCCTTTCTTTGAACAGACAATCACTCACATTTCACAAATAAAATGTAAAAGCTTTTACAAGATCAAGGAATAAAGAAATTCAGTTTTCTCTGCTGAGTAGACAACTCCTAAATCTCCCTTCCTTCCTCCAACAACTCTCATAAGTTCTTAAGGTTCCCTTCTAATACACTGTTAAATCTAAACTGGAATTTCTACCAGGAAATAGAAAGAACACCTTGGACATATTAGTCACATAACCTTTGCCAAGGTTCATAGTTTAACTGGAATGAGATGTGGGCAGTGTGTGATGAAACATACATTTAAGGTATTAGTCACAAATAATCATTACAATGTCTATCAGGAGTGTGTCTGCTGGTACAATATTTACCGATGAGTCCTCAAAAGTCAAGTAACTTGAAATGACTAGTTTAATTGGTTATAGATTAGTATTTTCAGTTTGCTTTTGTATTTCTAAGAAACTGTATTATATTTTATTGTACAAACTTTTTATTTTGTTCTTGGTAGAAGTTTTCTTGATGTTTTCTGAAGATTTCTTAACTTCTCAAAGTTACCAGTACCTGTGAGTTAACTAAGAAGTTAACATCACTCAAGTTCCTCAATCTTCAAATTGTTCTGGAGGTGGGGGAGGTAGCAAGAAACAAAATTGCCTGCCTATTTAGTCCAATTGTTAGTCTCACTTGCTATAGAAAGTTGAAAAACCACTGTGCATTTTAAAAGTTTTGTTTTCTGATAAATTTGGAAATCCTGACTATTACCTTATTTGAAATAGACACA
Organism: Sylvilagus floridanus; assembly: GCA_949820135.1. Classification (NCBI taxonomy): domain Eukaryota; kingdom Metazoa; phylum Chordata; class Mammalia; order Lagomorpha; family Leporidae; genus Sylvilagus; species Sylvilagus floridanus. The sequence goes on along the minus strand of OX463245.1, from coordinate 17,771,758 downwards.
TTTTTAAACTCACCCCTAAAGCTAAATGGAAAATAATCATAGATTCTATTCAGGGTTATCCACCCTCTAGGGCATTCATGCCCTTAAATGGTACCTTCTAAGGAAAACCACCTTTTTTTTTAAGGAAGAGAGGCAGTGCTTAGCTCAGCCAGAACGTTCTATCTCAAAACAAAACTCAGAGTTTCTGAACATTATTGTATTGTGGATCCCTTTGGTGGTCTGATGTAAAATTTATGAACTATTATCAGAATAATGTTTCTTAATTGATAAAATGTGTAGCATTATTAGGAAAATAGTTACACTGAAGTTTGGTAATCAACCTCATTCTAAATTATTACACAGTAACACATTAATTTCTTTATTAACATATCAATAAGCAAATTCAACCAAGAGTCTATTTATACCTTGACTTTAAAGTAGTGATGAACAAGAAAGACATTTCAAGATGTTGTAAGAAATGTAATGTGATGTGAAAATATCTGCGATTTCTGCTGATGTCAAAAGCACAAGCACTAATAATGCTTCCACAGTTTTTTGGTCTACATTTGTAATTAAAGAAAATTTCAATTAGATGTAATTTTCCCAAAGTTCCCAGACCCAGGTTTTCTATCCATGAATATTCAAGGAGTCCTTGGAACAGGTTAGGAGGAACCCCTGGGTTTGGGGCTGGTGCTGTGACTAATGGGTTAAGCCTCCACCTGTGGCACCGGCATCCCACAAGGATGCCAGTTTGTATCTTTGCTGCTCCTCTTCTGATCCAGCTCTCAACTATGGCCTGGGAAAGAAGTAAAAGATGGTCCAAAGTGCTTGGGCCCTGGCTCCCACGTGAGAGATCTGGAAGAAGCTCCTAGCATAGGGCTTCAGATCAGCCCAGCTCCCGCTATTGTGGTCATTTGTGGAGTGAACCAGCAGATGGAAGATCTTTCTGTCTCTCCCCCTCTGTCTGTAACTCTGTCTCTCAAACAAATAACAGCAAGAAGACCTTTCTCTCTGTTTCTCTCTCCCACTGTCTAACTCTGCCTGTCAATAAATAAATAAATAAATAGATAAATAAAAATAAATCTTTAAAAAAAAAAAAAGAACTCCTGGGTTCAAGTGATTAAAGAGCTTAAAGAAAAAATATAATGTTGGCTTACTCTAATATCTTTCACCTCTGGTACATTTTCCATCACATATATAATTATAGTGACTTTAGTCACTGACATGTGTAACTGCTACTTTTATTATTATAAGTATAGAATTACCTTTACATGTAAGCCTTTGAATCCGCTATATGCATTACTTTGTGGTTTGGAGACTCTGCTATAATGAAACTATAAAATGAATTCTAAACAAAGCAGATTCAGCTTGATTTACTTCCAAAAATACTTAAATACCAAAATGCTTACTTTCTAGTGGTCTCAATTCCAAGGCAGATCATAACATGAATACCACAGAGTATATTTAGATTTTCCCAGATTTATGATTGATTTCCTTGCAAAAGTTTGTAAACACCAAATAGTTTAAAAAACTGCCATCAACAAAGTAGGAAATTTCAAATGTACACCAAATGCAAAGTCCTCATAAGTACCAAAATGACCATCTGAAAGGAGTTCTTTTTCCAAACACAGTATGTGGTGGTTCACAATTTTCTATGCACACAAACTACAAGAAGACTGCTCATTGATAACCTTACAATTTGTTTTGCAAGGAGCTTACTATAAATCTTAATAGTAACAATTACTTCCTCATTCTGGACCAAGTGACATTATTAATCAAGTTGGCATAATTTCAGTTGGGAAACAAAATGTTTCAGTAAGCAATTGTCTAATGGAGAAGAAAATGTCAGTGTTTTGTTCTAAGTAGGATCACTTGTGAAATAGTACCATCTAGTGGATTCTCATTCATAACACAGAAAACTAACAAATTCTAGGCTCTGATTCAGGCAAAGTATAAATTTCTTTTTTAAAGATTTTGTTATTTGTATAGTTAGCAGACGTCTCACATTTCAACATAAGTACCCAGGCAGATATCCTCCAGAAAACTACCTGAAAAGAACTACAGGGTGCATGACTCACCACACAGTGAAATTTTATTTCATAAGAACTGGGGAACTCAGGGCCGGCACTGTGGTGTGACCAGTTAAGCTGCTGCCTGTGGCGCTGGCATCCTATGTGGGCACTAGTTCAATTCCCAGCTGCTCACTTCCAATTCATCTCCCTACTGGTGACCTAGGAGGGCAGTGGAAGACAGCCCATGTGTTGGACCCTTGCACACATGTGTGAGACCTGGAGGAGGCTCCTGGCTTCTGGCTTCAGATCAGCCCAACTCCAGCCGTTGCTGCCATTTGTGGAATGAAGGGGCAGATAGAAAATCAATCAATCTCTCTGTCTCTCTCTCTCTCTCTCTCTAACGCTGCCTTTCAAATAAATAAATGTCTTTAATAAATGATTAAAAATAAACTAAAAAAAGAATTGGGGCGCTGGTTTTGTGGCGTAGTGGGTAAAACCGCCACCTGAAACAACAGCATACCATCTGGGGTTCATGTCCCAGCTGCACCATTTCCAATCTGGCTCCCTATTAATGCACCTGGGAAATCTGCAGAAGATGGCCTAAGTGTTTGGGCCCCTGCTAGACATGTGGGAGACATATAAGAAGTTGCTGGATCCTGGCTTCAGCCTGGCCCAGCACTGGCCATTGCAGCCATCTGGGGAGTGAATCAGCAGATGAAAGACCTCTCTCTCTGTAACTCTGATTTTCAAATAAATAAGTAAATCTTTAAAATAAACTTAAAAAAAAAAAAGAATTAGACTGGATGTAAAGGAAATATGTCACATTAAGCCTTACGAAGTTCCTGTTATCCAAAGTACAGAAAGGGGTCAAAAAGCACAATATCTTAATGGATTATTACAGGATACTAGAATGAACAGTCACACAAGGCCACAGATACACTCACAGAACAATCAACCATACAACCATAGAGCAGCCAAGGTGACATGTATTGTCTAGGGAGATAAACATTAAAATAAATCCCATGACTTCAAGGAGTTCAAGTATCATCGGAAAGCCAAATAAAAATAAAAACAAGTGTAACCAAAGAAGTATATAAAAGGTACATATAATGTTAGCAAGAGTGTAATAGAATCCATTAGCATTCTAACAGAAAATTAAGTAAGATCAGTAGGTCTGCTTGCTTGAAAGGTTTTTTTCTTGTTCTTTGTCCTCATGGGCCTCCAGTTTTATCCTCTTATATTACATCCTTACCCACTGTCTTGTGACTACATGAGATAAGCTGGCAAGAATGCCTTCTCAGCAGCCTAATGCATTTTGTATCCATTCCTAATCCAATCACTGATCAAGAGACATGGTTAGTGATGATTGGTTTAATGAAACAAATGGCCATGTGGAGCAATGCATATAACATCCCACAAACTGAAATTTAATATAAAGAAAAAAATAATGAGGAATGGGTTAAAAGCATGTAAATACTTATTCTGTGGAAGACACTTTAAGGTAAGCTTATATACCTTTATATGCAAATGCATGAAAATGAAAATCAAGTAGAATTTAATCTAGAAATGCAAGGTGTGTTATAACTCACCATATTAAAATATCCAAGCAGGAAAGTTATGTGATAGTTACCCTATACGCTAAAATAAAAATAGATGAATATTTCTCCAAAATATATTATTTATTATATTTATTCATATTATATCAATTAAATATGTATAATTCTATTTCTATCCCAAAGTCAACATGACAACATTAAGGGAATACTATTAAAGTCAAGAATAAGACAAAAAGAATGTTTGTCCTGAAACCTATAAAAATATTAACAAGATTTATTTAGAGTTCTGCTTCCCAGAGCAGGCACCATAGCCCTCATCTCTACCCACTAAACAAACTGTACTTATCCAATCACAGATAATAAGATTAATCTTTAGTACTGCACAGGTTTGGCAACCCACTGTACATGAATTGCCCTTATCTTAGCAGATGCATCCTACGACAAGAACCAGCCATACTCAGGAATCTGGGGGTACCAAAGAAGCTAAGGTCCTGACCACTGGCCTTGCCTCCAAAAACAACTGTAACTAAATACTTTTCCTATATGGTTGAAACACCTTCAATACCTGGCTTACCTCTTTCATGGATATATTGTTTTCACTTACAAATTAAAACTTCTTGGGCAACCATTTTGTTGTTTTCATTTGGGATTCATCCCTTGCTAGGTAAAGCAGGGCATATACACACATGGTCTGGCTGGATTACTCTCTCACTACTTGCCAGCACCCAACAACAAGCAAAAGAGGTTGTGGTGCAAGCAAAGTGCTATGAACAAATTTCAAAAGGTACCATTGCTTAGTGACCACTTATTTTTCTCACAGGTTTTATTATGCCAAAATTTCAGTCACTGAAATATGTAACTCAGGTCCCTTGCCAGAGTCTGAAGCAGTCTGCAGATTGGAGGAGAATTTCTAGGGCATCTGTTTGAGCAATGAGATGCCTTTCAAGTAATCTAATGTTTGGGGCTGAGCAAGTTCCCTATATAAGGTAAGAAGAGCATCCAATACTGAACAAGCTCACCATGTACAAAACTTGATCTCTTGGAGTATAGTTGAGTCACTAGTTTTCTCTCAGTCAATCAACTTTGAGCAACAGCCCATATGATTCCCAAGAACAATAATCAATTAGGTGGTCATTGATTCTTACCATGTTCATCTTCAACCTCTAGTTCCTCACATATTTGACTATTCATCTGGAACACATAATATGCTGTTCACAGTCCTAACAACAAGAATAATGCCATCTATGTGATGATGGCAAGATAGCTCTTATGAGATTTTAGTCTTTTCTATGTCTCAGCCTTTGCAATAGTGAGAAATCTACAAAAATTTACAATTGTCATTAAACAGCATATTGAAAAGGACTAGTAATATAATCCCTGTGTAATCAAAACAGTCCCTGATGGTAAGGCTGCAGTAGGCCCTGAAGAAGGCATTAGCAGGTACACCACCATGAGCCAGGTGCTGATATGCCCTGATATGACCATTATGACATCTGAAAGTACCAGAGCAACCCATAGTGAAGGATCAAACATCAGTGGCTTTTTTTTTTTTACCAGCTATCTGGTGGTAGTGTAGGGTGCTAGAATCTCTTTAAGCATGTCTGCTTCTATTCATTTCAAGTTCAAGGTAAGCACCCCGTTTCATCTCCTGACCCCAAACTAACATTTTACACTGCTTTCCATGGACACTACATGGCTTGTTTGCAATCCCAGTTGTCCATTTGTATAGCTACCACCATTGTAACTGTGGTATTTCCCAACTGGGAGTATCCCATACAATCAGAAGATTTACACATACTTTCATAACTCTCCCCAGAATACACTCAGAAAAATATCAATGAAAAGAATTTCTACTATGATCATCAGTTTTAAATATTGTTAAGTAATAAGTCAATTCAATTAGACGTGAGGGGTATATAATACATAAATTGCAAAGAACAAGGTAAAATAAATATTAATTACCAAAAATAAAACTGTATACTTAGGAAATCAGACATTTGCCCTACTGGTTAAGGTTCTCCTTGGGATGCCCCCAAACAATATCAGAATATCTGAATTGTAGTCCTAGTTCCACTCCCAATTCCAGCTTCCTGATAATGCAGACCAAAGGAGACAGTGTTGTCTTAAGAGGTTGAGTTCCTGCCACTCACATGGGAGACCTGGATTGACCTGGCCCAGCACTAGCTGTTGAGGACATTTGGGGACTGAAGCAGCAGAGGGGAGCTTGCTCATTCTCTCTCTCTCTCTCTCTCTCTCTCTCTCTCTCTCTCTCTCTCTTGCTCATTCTCTCAGTCTCTCTCTCTCTCTCTCTCTCTCTCTCTCTCTCTTCCCCCTCTCTTTCTTAAATAAATAAACAATAAAATATATTTTTAGCTGGAGAACCAAAAAGTATAGGAAAGCCATCATAAAAAATAATCTGTAAGGTAGCTAGGTTCAAAACTAGTTATCAATAGCCTCCACGTGGTCAAATAACAATAAGTTAAGAGCTATAATGGAAATAAAAACTTAAAGTTGTAACAGAAGGAATGTATGTGGGAGCAAATTTAATAAGTGTATAACACATACAGCAAAAAAAAAAAAACTTATAAAATACTCATTGAGGTTAAAAAGCCTTTAACAAATGGAAGATAAATCATGTACTTGACTTGGAAGACCCAGCATCTCAAAGATGTCAGATGTTTATAAATTAATCTAAAATTGACATACTCCCAATCTTTCAAAAACAAAATAATGTTTAATTAAATAAGCAGATTTTAAATCATAGAGGAAAGCAAGTAAGTACAATAAGGGAGAGTAATGACAACAAACTTTCTCTACAGAGCTGAGATATTATGCAGCCAGATAGTACAAGGCTTTTTGTGTACTGGTCAGAATTTTCTTCCAAGATACATTGTTAAGGAAGAAAAATAAGGGTTAAAATAGCATCATAGCATGCTACCAAGAAAATATTTATATTATCCTTTTTAAATATTTTTTAAAAAACTGCTTCTTTTTAGGAGACAAACTGAATGTCTAGGAAATAAAAGGAGGTATGACCAAAAACAGAATACCCTCTTCTATGTGTGAAGTGTTATCTATCTTCACAGCTTCAAACAGGACTCAACAATGTTTGAAAAAAGCAAAATAACTTTGTTTTGCCTCTTTTTAATAATAAATGTATTTGTGTATGTGTATGTGTGAATAGTAGGTTGGAGTTAAACCATTAAATGTTTGCTAGATGAATCAAGTCCCAGAGTGTTTAAAGCAATATGTTTTTGGAAGTTTTTGCAATTAATAACTGAATATTACCCTAGCTTTCATAGGTTGTGTTCTTACTCTTTTCTTAGCTTCTTGAATATCTGACTTATTCTTCTTAATATTTCCAAGCATTTGATCATGAGTTTTCTCCTGTGTGCAGCTTTAGACCTACACGTGAACTTTTGATGCTAGTTTTCTCAGTTTTTTCTAAGTAGATTATAATAGAATTTTAAATATCTCTTTGTCCCAAGGTCAGATACAACAATATGACATAAAATATATATAATTAAACCTTGCCTTTAAACTAGTTATAAAGTGCTACATATTTGTGGCTGTAGATGCACATCTGAGGGATATAGAAATCTATCAGTCCCAATCACTGTATCTTATTATATAGAAAATATTTCTGATAGCCACTGACTTTTCATCAACTGCATCTGTCTCACAAAGTCAGTTTGGACACATATGGAGCAGAATCTCTAGGGTAGTATAACATGGCTGATTTTCTGCAAAATGAATTATTAAATCAAAGAATAAAGCAATCATATCCTGAGTAATGACCCTGTCCCTCAGGCAATCTTCCTCACTACTGTGGTTATCAGTGTCTTTGACTTGACAGAAGCATTATAAACATCATCTATAACACATAAATCATTCACACAACAGACCTCAGGGCCTTTGTCACAGGCCCTCACTTATTATCTCCACTGCAGTTAGCTTATTGACTGGGGGAGGAGCCAACCGCTGCAGGAGCACATGAGGTGGTGTTCTATGTGAGCATCTGCCTCAAACACTTGCTATGCTTTCATCATCAGAGGATGAGTTTTCACACAGATGTCACCTGGAGAAAACAGTCTCCAAATTCCACTTAATGAGTATGTTTTACCATGGCTTCATAGGCAAGAAAAAAAATAGATTTTATTTCCAATATTACATTGGCCAGATGAGCTGAGTTGAGTTTTTAAATAAATGTCCTTTAAAACAGCATGTCAGAGTCCAAATACTACCCTAACAGGCAAGATGGTGACAGGAAAATAGATAAATAATGATACACAAATAATTATCAGATGCCAAGAGGCATCCATTCAATAGCCTCTGAAATTAGTAATGAAATAGCTTTGCACTCCTCAGCTCAGCCTGTGACTCTCAAATAATTCTCCTTGGAGTTCCAAAAATACTTCTTTCCCCTATGGAATATCACCTTATCCTCTGCAAATGGTAGCTAAACATGCGGTTATAATTTCCAAGTAATGAAATTTTTCATTTGTAAAGGGCATTCCTGGCACTCTGTGCATTTCCTTTATTGTTCCAGCCATATTGTTGGGGCACAAAAGGATTAGGTAAAATGGATTTGAATGTATTTCCCACTTTGTAATCACAGTCTAGGGAGGCCTGCTCATGTCAGCTAATTTTATAGAAATACATAAAATCTGTGCATGTAAAAATAGTCAAATCTTTTCAAAACCAGCTCATTATTTGCAAATCTTACCAAGTAGGCCCAGGATCATGAGCCACCGTTCGGCATAGAGCCAAAGATCAAAAATGATGATGGAAAAAATCCAAAGAATATTTTCAACAGTTTTATGTGTCACTGATAACTTCTTGACAGCCACATCAGGCATACATGTTTAGGTGTGTATGCTTAGGTAATCAGACATTTGCCATACAAGAAAATAAATAAACTAACAAAATAACAGTCACCCAGAAAACAACATTTCCTCATAAAGTTGTTCAAAAATAGTCATTTTTAAATGCAATTGCTTATTTCCCAGAACCGAGTGTGCTCTGATATTACCAGAGAAGATCTGAACTGAGTTTAATAAGATGTGACCTCTAGTTCTGCTCAGATGCTGCATGTAAGGGCAACAACTGTCATAAGCTGTAGCCCTCCTGCTACCCCTATCATGAAGTTTATGTCCCCTTTTTGCAGCTAAGAGAGCTAACGCTCAAGAAGGTTAAATGACCTGCTTGAGGTGGCAGAGTCAGGAAATGGCAGTGCCCACATCATCACATGGAGGTGTGTCCTGTTCCAAAGCTCTGTCAACCTTGCCACAGCTCCTAGCCTGATGGCAGCAGGAACCCTTCAGATCTTGTCCAAGTAGTCATTCATGACAGATGACATTCACATGAAGGACACACACCCACAGGGGTCTCAAGAATTTGAAGAGACAAAAATGTTTTCAAGAAAGTAAAACAGAGGCAAAACACATGAATGTGATGATTTATATTTTGCCACACTTTTCCATGGTGGATCAGTTTCAGTCATTTCAGGCCATTACTTAAATTTGATATGGCATAGGTTATAATTAACTTTAGACACTTTGGCTAATAACTTGCACCTTTCTACCACTCAAATATGTATCACAGAATACAGAACAATGAAAGTGATGCTGATATAGGTACAACATTGAATACACTATAATTTATCACTAGTTTTAATGCAAATCATCTGCAAACTTTAGTAATTCATTAATAGAAATCAGTTTCACAGCTAACTATAATAAATCTCTGTTAACACTGTAGTTAGGAATCACTCATGGGATATATATTAGGTACTCAAATTTTAATTTTATTTGATAAAAGTTATGCTTTTGCTAAGCTAAAGTGAGTATTCAAATCAAGTGTGTGAATGACAAAGATTCTCTCTTGTCAGGCTCTTCTCAGCTCTTTTTAATCAGCCCTGCCCTTGGGCTCCCATGCCCTTCCTTGCAGTCACTTCCAGCAAATATCCAGCCAAGTCAGTTTAGCAGAATCCCCCATTCTTCATATCTGATAACCCTCAATAAACAATCAAATTCTTCATCCTGGGTCTGGCACTATGGTATAGTGGGTAAGCTGCCACCTGTAGTGCTGGCATCCTATATGGGAGCTGATTTGAGACCTGGCTGCTCCACTTCCAATCCAGCTCTATGCTATGGCCTGGGAAAACAGTAGAAGATGGCCTAGTTGCTTGGGCCCATGCACCCACTTTGGAGAACTGGAAGGAGCTCCTGGCTCCTGGCTCCTGGCTCCGGCTCCAGGCTTCAGATTAGCCCAGCTCAGGCTGTTGCAGCCATCTATGGAATGAACAAGCAAATGGAATCTCTCTCTCTCTCTCTCTCTCTCTCTCTCTCTCTCTCTCTCTGTTTCTCTGCCTCTGTCTCTATGTAAGTCTGCCTCTCAAACAAATAAATAAATCTTTATAAAAAAATTTTGTTCTCATCCTCCACCTGCCTGAATATGATACCCGGTCACCCTGGCCTGCTTTCAGCAAGAATCCTGCCAAGCCTGGTTTAGTCAGAATCCCTTTTGCCTTGATGCTTCCTCATAGTCATTTGTCATCCACTCATCCCCACCCTGTTCCTTGGTTACAGATTCTCACTTTGCTTTGTTGTTTGGGAACTTGAGTTCAGTCTCTCTCTACTACTGCAAAATTCTATTACAATAATTCTAATACCCATCATGATGTCTCAAATAAAATCTGTTTTGCCCTTCTTTAACATATGTCATGAATAATGTTTTTCTTTAACATGAAAAAGGAAAAGGAAAAGGAAAAGAAAAAATAAATGACTGTCATAAAGTCAATGTTGAACATTTCCAGGGACTCAGCACTTGCTAATTCCTTAGGCAGTGTATTATAATATTATAAGCTCTAATTTGGGCTCTTAAATTGAGCCCAAAACTCTTTCCCTTAAACTGCCACCCACCCAATGGTAGAAATGGAAGGAGTAGGTAGGAAGATTAGGTGGGAATAACTGAGCTGGAATCACAATTTCTGTTAGCCCTGTATTGTAACTCCACCCAATACTTGTTAATCTAGTATGCCCATTTTCTTATGATGCACCTGTGTCTCACCCAGGACCAGAAAGGAGGAGATACCATGATGGCTATGTGGAAGTTAAACTCCATGTGGAGGCATCATGGAAGTCCCAGAAAGCCTTACCAATAGTAACCTGCACTCCATTTGTGTATCAATTAGGGCACCCCCTTTATCTCATGAAAAAAATTTGATATGGGAGGAGTAGCCCTTCTTCTGCTCTTGGCTCCGGGACCTGGCTTTGGATCCTTCTCCGTCCTCCTCCCATTCTCCTCATAGGCAACTCTCTGGTCCAAGCACAAAACGCATCTCTGTGGAGTGGCCTATACTCACAAGTGAATGTATATTCACTGGATCTCTCTCAACTAAATCCTACACTAATTTATGCACTGCATTTATGCCTCTGCTTTGAATTCTTATCTCTGTAAGGAAAAGAATCTAGAATAAAGATTAAATACTAATAGCAGAAGAACGTTCCTTTGACCACACAGAACTATTTCATTCCTACTTATATGGGACAATCTTAGAAATATTTGAAAACAGGATAGTTTTTCTCTCCAGGCTAAACATTGTGATTCTTTTAACTTTTTCTTCTACAACATTATTTTTTAATTTACTATTGTTAAACCAAAACTCTGGGGACTGATAGATCTCTGAAATAAAAAAATAATTATGGCTAGTGCCAAGCTTACTAGGCTAATCCTCCGCCTGCGGTGCCGGCACACCGAGTTCTAGTCCCGGCTGGGGTGCCAGATTCTGTCCCGGTTGCTCCTCTTCCAGTCCAGCTCTCTGCTGTGGCCCGGGAGGGCAGTGGAAGATGGCCGAGGTCCTTGGGCCCTGCACCCGCATGGGAGACCAGGAAAGGCACCTGGCTCCTGGCTTCGGATCAGCGTGGTGCGCCAGCCATAGCAGCCACTTGGGGAGTGAACTAATGGCAAAAGGAAGACCTTACTCTCTCTCTCTGTCTCTCTCTCTCTCTCACTGTCTAACTCTGCCTGTCCAAAAAGAAAAAATATTATTGCACCTTTATGGATACTAGCAAGAAAAAGGAGCAGGGCCTGTGACAAGTCCCCACAATTACCAGCAGTGAGGCTACAAAGCAGTTGGAAAGATGTCCACTCGACCTACAGCTAACAGTGTTTTTATAACAAAAATTGGAGGAAGGAAAATGCAAATTGTTTACACTGAGTCTACAGTGGATATATATGACAGGGTAACATGAAGTGGGGGAAATGTTGGTAGAGGAGAGCAGTCCATAAGAGGAATTGCTTATTCTTCCTGGATTTGTTGTAGTTAATGGAGCAGAAGGAACATATGTAAATAAGGCTCAGTCATCCTGGTGGGTCAGCTATGATGGGATTTGAATCAAGGTTTTATATACATTCAGGACTGTGAAATGGCCTTTTGTTGGTTTAGCTACCAGCTATTAATTGATTAGTTTCTCTATCTCCTCCCACCTCTATCTAGCCCTTATAATTCCATCTAGAAGATCTCAGTTTCTTTTACTACTATTTTGTTTACTCTTTTTTTTTCTTGCTCTTGTCTCCTTTCCTTGATGCTGCTTCTACACTTCTCAGAGTTCTATAACATGTAGGTTTCTATAACTTTGACTAAAAAAGAGTGTCCTTGTCATTCTATTGGACAAAATAACTAATGACTCTTGTAATGTGTTCTTTTGCTCCTTCACCTTTTCTATTACTATTTTCATCCTAATGTGATTTGCAATCAGTGTTCCTGGAAAAAAAAAATTCAGCAGTACCTCAGGGCAGTTCAGGAGAAGCCAAAATCCAGGAGTGGAGATGCCCCATACTCTGCCTCAACTAAAGCAACTACAGTTTTATCCAACTCTACATCCGGCTTCTGTGTGGAATTTCATTTGAAAATATCATTCTGAGTGGAAAAATGATTTTAAACTTTGAACAGAACTCCCCTAGATTTGGAACAGTACAAAGATTTCCAGAAGATGGCAAGAATCTAAGCTCCCAAAGAAATAACACAGACCTATTCAGCCAATGGCATCTCATCCCCGGAACTTAACTTCTTTTAAGTAGTCTATTAACTTGAGATCCATTCAGAGCATGCTGCCTCTGCTCTCTTTTTTTTGACAGGCAGAGTGGACAGTGAGAGAGAGAGAGACAGAGAGAAAGGTCTTCCTTTGCCGTTGGTTCACCCTCAAATGGCTGCTATGGCCGGTGCACCACGCTGATCCGAAGCCAGGAGCCAGGTGCTTCCTCCTGGTCTCCCATTTGGATTGCAGGGCCCAAGGACTTGGGCCATCCTCCACTGCCCTCCCGGACCATAGCAGAGGGCTGGCCTGGAAGAGGGGTAACCAGGACAGAATCCAGCGACCCGACCGGGACTAGAACTCGGTGTGCCGGCACCACAGGTGGAGGATTAGCCTTGTGAGCCACGGCGCCGGCCAGCCTTTGCTCTTAATAATGCATAAAACTCATCCTCTCCCTTGAGATGAATTTTGGCCTGGCAAGCCTGGATACTTCCAGCTCTATCTATCTACTTAACTGGTGTAAGAGGCACAGAAGGGGCAATTCTATGGTATATGCTAAGGGTACTTCTACAAATTCAGAATATATGATGTTATATTTCACTCCTGAAAGTTTAAATGAAAGTTAATGACCATTTTCACCTTGTCAAGGAAAAAAAACACTATTTGGAGGCATAATTAAAATTTAATGTTCATGCAAGAGTTTAGGTAGTTGGTTCTCAATCCTTACCAAGCATTAGAATGTCCAAAGGAGCTTTAAATGGTATGAGGCTGCAAGGCTTGGATTCAATTGATCTTCAGTGGGACCCTATCATCAGTATTCTTTTTTAATATCTGTAGGCAAGACAGGCATTCGATACAGCAGTTAAGATGCCACTTGGGATGCCCACATCCCATTATCAGAGTGCCTGGGTTTGAGTCCCACCCCTCTAATCTCCATTCCAGCTTTCTACTAATGCATACCCTGGGAGACTGCCTGTAGGTAAATAGTTAAGTCCCTGCACCTCACATGACAGACATGGATTGGGCCTGGGCTAAACCTGGCTGTTGCAGGCATCTGGAGAGTGAACCAGCAGATGGAAGGTTCTTTCATTTTCTCTCTCTCTCTCTCTCTCTCTCTCTCTCTCTCTCTGCCTTTCAGATAACTTAAATAAATAAAAATTTTAAATTCTGCAGGTATAGTCAGAGAATTTCTCATTTAAGAGAAGGCCAATTGAACATGATTTAAATAGGAAATAATTTTGTTCAGGTGTGGAAAGGTAGTGGCACAAATGGTTGGAAGTGACTGAGGGATTTAATTGGAGTACAGAGATTATTTTGTGCTAAGAAGGCAAAGAGAGAAATATCAGGAGATGTTTATTTCATTGAGCATTTTTCCCAGGCTTCAGAATAATGCTTTGCATATTAGAAGGGTAATTCCATAGCATTCTCAATATGCAAATTGAAAAGATTCTTAACCCATGACTTATGGGCATAGATAATAAGCTAGTCACACCAGAAAGTTGCTAGCCAATCATTGTCTTAAGTACAGCTGAACCAAGCAAGTTTGAGTCCAAAAAAATGAAAGCATAGGACATAGAATATACTAGATCATTCAACCTTCTTTCCTGTTTGTTCCTTCACTCTCCACCCTACCCCATGGCCCCTTTGTCTTTTCCTTAACACAGTGTGTAGAGCTTTTACTTATTAGGCCAAATATACAAAGAATAAGAAATTTAAAATGAAAACACATTAACCTGTTCTCTTGCACCTTGATTTTCAGTAGATAAGGTGATAGAATAGCTTGTCTTTCCTTCTCATTCAAAATTTTTCTTTTTTCAGCTTTTTAAAATCATTTGAGCTTTTGAAGCAGTAGATTATATTCCATTCTTCAGTTTCCTCACCACAATTAACTTAGCAACTTGCAGCAATCTCCTATCCTATACAGTCATAAATAATCTCGTAACTATGAAACCTACTCACTCAATTCTCAATAAGGTTTGGGTGGCCACAACACTTACTCTGTTTTTATGCCATGTGCGTGTATATGTATGTGTTTAACCTATCTTCAGAACTAAACATTATTATCCATTTGCTTTCCTTCTAGAAATTCTTCTTTCCCAGTGTTCCTGAGATTCTTTGTGCTTCTAGTGCCTCTTGGTCCCTAAGGTTTGATCTTCATTATTTCTTCACACTGTAATACCTTGTCCCTTCTACCCAATGACTCCTTTACCACAAATTCATTTTCTCCTTTGATCATAGTTATTCTCTCATATACTGACACCATTATTATGTTACTTACTTCTAAATTAGTAACTTCCACTCAAAGATCCCCCAAGGCACAAATCTTTATATTTATCCACCTACTAAATAATCACCTAGATGCCTTAGAGGCATAGTAAGCCCAATACCTCCAAATAGCTCTTCTCTCTCCCCAAACTGCTCTTTCCCCACAATCATTATCCCACTGGGAAAACATCTTCCTGGGGCAGGCATGTGGTACAATGGTTCAGATGCTGCTTGGCTTGCCCACATCCTATTTCAGAGTATCAGCGTTTGAGTCCCAGCTCCACTCTTGATTCCAGCTTCCTACTAATGCACACACTGGGAAGCAGCAGTTGATGGCAAAAGTATTTGGATTCCTGCCACATGGGAGAACTAGATGGAATTCCAGTTCAAGGCCCAGCCTGTTAGGAAACTGGGGCAGTTTTAGGCAGGTGGCCACAAGGCCCAGCTACCTGAGCCAGGCTCCACCCCCTCCAAATAGGATTCACTGCTCCTGTTTCCCTGCCCGCCCTCAGGCGAAGTTTTAAAAGGGCCTGTTCCTGAACACGTGCTCTCTTGGACCTTTTCTCCTGCTCTCTGCTCTATCTTCTCTCCTCTGGCTCTCTCTCTTACACTTTCTCTTTTTCCTTAGCCACCACTTCACTCCAGTCTGCAGGGTGTTCCCCAATAAACCCTTTCCCTTACTCTGGTATCTGGTGTGCTTTGTGACGGCTAACATTAAGATATAACACAGCCCCTGCTGTTTTAGGTGTTTGAGGAGTGAATCAGTGGGTAGGAGGTTCTCTACTACCTGTCTGCTTTTCAAATAAACAAATAATAAATAATTTTTATAAAAGGAAAAAACATCCTCAGTTATCTAAATTGTAAAGTAGGAGGAGTGCCCCTCCCCTACCAGCCCCAATCAGTCTGTGAAATAACCCAGGAAGAACTCTCAATGTGCTTCTTAAATAACACTTACTGTTTTGAGGAACCTGAGAAGAATGTTATTTCATGTCCTTTTCATTAGACTTCTGTTAACTGGAATGACATTTCAAAACCTCAGTTTAACAGCTGTTAATGGAATACATATTATATAACTATGGAAATGAACATATCTCAACAGAATGCACCTCCTGCTAGCACTGTTCACCCTCTAACTCCCAGCTCCTTGTGACAGAGGCTAGCTTATAGATGAGTATAACCAACATGGTGACTGATCCCTTCTCTATCCAGTCCGACTCAAGAGTAGCAGCTCTCTCTCTGGCATTGCAGGCCTAGAATATGTGATTACCAACCACCTGCACCCACTCACAGAACAGAGGTTGGTCTCTGTCACGAGAAGCAAACTAAGAAGACCAGAGGCTACTTCCTTGCCCAAAATACAGCTCATAAAGCAAGGAAGTCACTCAGAGAGAAACAGGCAACTTTCCTTACTCCTAGCACTGGGGCAATGACTCAGAGATTTTGCCCACAGATAGAGCCAATGGAGGGATTAAAAACCATCCAGCAAAGGAACTGGCTTAATTTGGAACAGAGTGTGGTAAACACCAATCCTAAAACAATAGAGACTTTACTGATAAGCAAATGAAAGGAGGCTGATAAGTCCATAAGAGAAACAAGTTAAATCAAAGGCCAGCTAGTTTACCAGAGAGAAAAAGGGATCAAGAAAGGAAAAAAAAAAAAAAAGAAAGCCTTCCTAGTGTAAGAAAAATCTCAAAGACTAGTATCAAAACCTATCCATGGGGCCAGTGCTATGGCGTAGCAGGTAAAGCCACTGCCTGCAGTGCTGGCATACTATATGGGCACCAATTCAAGGCCTGGCTGCTCCACTTCCTATCCAGCTCTCTGCTATGGCCTGGGAAAGCATTAGAAGATGGCTCAAGTCCTTGGGCCCCTGCACCTGCATGGGAGACCTGGAGGAAGCTCCTGGCTCCTGGCTTCAGATCGGTACAGCTCTGGCCTTTGCGGCCAATTGGGGAGTAACTCAGCGGATGGAAGCCCTCCCTCTCTCTCTCTCTTTCTCTGCCTCTCCTTCTCTCTTTGTGTAACTTTGACTTTCAAATAAATAAATAAATCTTAAAAAAAAAAAAAAAACCTGTCCATGCAAAGGGATCAAAATTTAATTGGATTGCAGAATTTGGCTGGATTGGACTATGGAGCAATTTTTGTCCTCAGGGCATTATTGAAAATAACAGAGCAACCAATGTTTCCTGGAGCCTAACAGCTAGATATGATACCAACAGAGGTAGAAAGCTTAATAAAGAGATCAAGGAAAACCACACCAAAGAGGACCCAAATACTGCATTTTCACCCCAAGGTGGCTGAGCACATGCCCAAGATTGTGCCCTCTGAGGAGTGGACATCCGGTGCTTGACATTGAAGAAGAAATAATCTTTATTTAAAAAAAAAAAATTCCTGCAAAATCACTGAAGAAATTAATGAGCAATCAACACAAAAAGAAGCCTGAGGCAAGAGTGGAAGAAGTGTGAGAGAGAAGCTGTCCATACCCAGAATTGCTACAATATGTCATCTAAAAAGCTGAGATTCTGACACTAAATTATGAAAAAAAAAGCATAACATACACAAAAAGAAAAAAGCAAACAATAAAAATATCTGTGAAAGGGCCCTATGTAGAGATGTAACAAAGACTCACACCAGCCATTACAAATAGGTTCAAAGAACTAGAGGAAACCATGATTGAAGAAGGAAAGCAAGGAATGATGCCAATGTCTCATCAAATAAAGAATACCAATAATCTGTACATGTATGTGCACTTTGTATGTATAGGGTATTTCAATAAAATGTTTAAAAAAAGAATGTCATAGATACAGATGATACAGAAAAAGAAACCAATCGAATATCTACAGTTGAAAAGTACAGTACCTAAAATGTTAAAATTCACAAATGATGCTCCTCAGTAGAATTGAACTGCCAGAAGAAAGACTCAGCAAATTCATGAATAGATTGAACAGATCTTGCAATATGAAAAAAGGAGAGAAGGGGAGAGATTAAAAAATGAAAAATGAACAGAGTCTCAGAGAAATGTGGATACCAGTAAGAGCAACAAAATATACATAATAGGAATATGAGGAGAAAGGAAGGGAAGAAGCAGGAAAAAAAAAAAACTTTGAAGAAATGGCTGAAAATGTCTCCAAAATAATGAAAACCATTCATTTACACAGTGGAGGAGTTCAAAAGCCCCAATAGAATAAATACAAAGAGATATGCATCATAGTAAAATGTTGACATTCAAAGCTAAAGGGTAAATCTTGAAAGCAACAAAAACAAAAACTGCTTAAAACATATATGGGTATCCCAATAAGTCTAATAGGTGACTTTTTATCAGGCACAATGGAGGCCAGAAACAGTGCATACTCAAAATGTAGACAGGAAAAACTGTAAACAAGGATCCCACATTCAGCAAAAACATCCTTCAAAACCGAAGGCAAAAGATATACATCCTGGAGCAGGCATTTGGTGCAGTAATTAGGTTGCAATTTGGGACTATCACTGTCCATATCAAAGTGCCTGGTTTGAGTCCCAGCTCCTCTGCATCTGATTCCAGCTCCATATTCATGCACACCCTGAGAGGCAGCAGATGAGGGTACAAATACTTGTACCCTGCCACCCAAGTGGGAGACCCAGATTGAATTCTGGGCTCCTAACTTCAGCCTGGATAATCTTTTGCTTATGTGAGCATCTGGGGAGTGAATCAGTGGATGAAAGTTATCTTTCTCTTCTGTTGTGTCTATTTTTCAAATAAAATGAAAATGAAAATTTAAAAAAAAAAGATATCTGTAGAAACCAAAAACTGAATAACTTGTTGCTAGAAGTAACATTGTACAAGAAATAATAGAGATTATTCAGCAAATAATCCCAGATGATAAACAGAATACACATGAATCAACAAAGAATCCCAGTAAAGGTAGTTATGCAATTATAGAAGTTAAGAAAATGCATATTTTTCCTCCTTTCATCTCTTAACAGATTTGAAAGCAATTATATAAAACAATATGCATATTTTTGCATAATTGGGCCTATAACATTACAAATGTAATATATTTTTAAACGATAGAACAAAAGAGGATAGGAGCAAAGCTATAGTGGGATAAGGAAATGATAACAAATGGTGACTCAAATCCTCAGGAACAAGGCAAGAAAACCAAAAATAGTAAATAAGAAAGTTAAAATGAAAAAAGTGACTTAATATAACAAAATCTATAAATATATTTTTACTCTCCTTTTTTCTGGCAATTTTTTTACAAGATAAAATTATAAAACGTAATAATTATTACAATAAATCTTGGGGATTCTAATATATAGATACAGTCTATATAAAAATAACTACACAAATGGGGAAAAGGAAATAGAGAATAAGGTTATAGGAATAGTTCTTCAATATCTCACTGGAATTAAGTTAGCATAAATCTGACATTGACTCTGTTAGGTTGCGATGTTTATACTAAGCCCGAAAGCACTAAGAAGATAACTCAAAAATATATGGTAACAAAAATCAATGAACTAATTAAAATCTTACTAGAAAATACTTATGAAGCAAGCGTTTCACCTAGCAGTTAAAACACCCCTATCTCACATTGGGGTACCCGGGTTTAACTCCTGGGTATGGCTCCTGACTCCAACTTCCGAGCAATGGAGACCATGGGAGGCAGCAGGTTTTGGCTCAAGTAATTGGAAACCTGGATTAAATATTCAGCTCCTAGTTTGATCCCCAGCCTAGTCCTGAGCACTGCAGGAATTTTGAGAGTGAACCTTTAGATGGGAGCTCTTTCTGTGTGTGTCTTTCTGCTTCTTAAATGAATAAATAAAATGTTTAATGCAAAAAAAAAAAAAAAAAAGCTGGGAAAGATAACAACTGGAACAAAAACCTCATGAGACATATAGTAAACAAAAAGTAAAATGACAGACATAAATCACACTATATCAATAACAACATTAAATGTAAATGATGAATTAACAATTAAAAGGCAGAAATTATCATACTGAAAAGACAAGATCCAATTATATGTTGTCTATAATATACAATACTTTTAATCTAATTTTGAAGTCTATATCCTTTTTTTAAAAAAGACTTATTTATTTGAAAGGCAGCGTTACAGAGAGGCAGAGGCAGAGAGAGAGAGAAACAGAGAGAGAGAAAAAGAGAGAGTGAGAAAGGTCTTCTTTTTTTTTTTTTTTTTTTTGTTTTTTTTTTTGACAGGCAGAGTGGACAGTGAGAGAGAGAGACAGAGAGAAAGGTCTTCCTTTGCCGTTGGTTCACCCTCCAATGGCTGCCGCGGTCGGCGCGCTGCGGCTGGCGCACAGTGCTCATCCGATGGCAGGAGCCAGGTGCTAGGGCGGCCGGCGCACAGTGCTCATCCGATGGCAGGAGCCAGGTGCTAGGTGCTTTTTCCTGGTCTCCCATGGGGTGCAGGGCCCAAGCACTTGGGCCATCCTCCACTGCACTCCCGGGCCACAGCAGAGGGCTGGCCTGGAAGAGGGGCAACCGGGACAGAATCCGGCGGCCCAACCGGGACTAGAACCCAGTGTGCCAGCTCCACAAGGCGGAGGATTAGCCTGTTGAGCCACGGTGCCGGCTGGAGAGAGGTCTTCTATCCACTGGTTCACTCCCCCAAATGGCTGCAAAGGTGTTGCTGAGCCTATCCAAAGCCAGGAGTCAGGAGTTTCTTCCAGATCTCCTACGTGGGTGCAGGGACCCCAGCACTTGGGTCATCTGCTGCTGCTTTCCCAAGACACAGCAGAGAGCTGGATCAGAAGTGGAGCAGCTGGGACTCAAACCGGCCTCCATATGGGATGCCAGCACCTAAGTGGTAGTTTTACCCACTATGCCACAGTGCCGGCTCCTGTCCATACTCTTTTTTAAGATTTATTTGAGGGAGAGAACCAGTGGATGGAAGACCTCTCTCTCACTGCCTCTGCTTCTCTGTAACTGCCTTTCAAATAAATAAATAAATCTTAAAAAAAAAAAAAAAAGATTTATTTGAAAGTCAGAGCAATGAGAGCAGGGGCCGGGGTAGGGGACTTGTGGGGGAAGGTCAGAGGTCTTCCATTCACTGTTCCATTCTCCAAATGCCCTCAACTGCCAGGTTTGTACAAGGCAGAAGCCAAGAACCAGGAACTCTATCCTTGTCTCCTAGATGGGAGGCAGGGGCCCAGGTACTCAGGTCATCTTTCACTCCTTCCCAGATTCAATAGCAGGGAACTGGATTTTTTTTTTTTTTAGATTAATTTTTATTTACTCAAAAAGCAAGAATTAGAGGGTGCAAGAAGAGACAGAAAGAGAAATTTTCCATCTGCTGGTTCACTCCCCAATTAGCTGCAACAACTGGAACTGGCCCAGGCCAAAGTCAGGAGACAGCAATTTCTTCTGGGTCTCTCATGTGAGTGCAGGGCCCCAGGAACTTGGGGTATCCTCTGCTCCTTTCCCAGTTACATTAGCAGGGAGCTGGATCAGAAGTGGAGCATCCAGGACTTGATCGGAGCCCATATAAGATGCCAGTGTAACAGGCATGGCTTTATCTGCTATGCCACAATACCAGCCCAAGGATCTGGATTGGAAGCAGAGTAGCCAGGACCCAAACCAGCACTTTGATTTGCAAGTTGTGCCACAATACCAGCCCCAGGATACAAACTCTTTTTTTTTCATATTTTATTTGAAAGGCACAGTTACAGGGACAGAGACAGAGAGCAAGATCTTCCATCCACTGGTTGACTCCTCAAATGGCCATAATAGCTGTGGCTGTGCCAGGCCAAAGCCAGGGGCAAGGAACTTCCTCCAGGTCTCCAACATGGATGCAAGGGCCCAAGCACTTGGGCCGTCCTCCATTGCTTTCCCAGATGCATTACCAAGGAGCCGGACTAGATGTGGAACAGCAGGGACTCGAACAGATGCCTATATGGGATGCCTGCAAAACAAGTGGATGCTCTACCCATTTCACCATAATGTCAGCCCCCCAGGATACAAATTTTTGATTCAAAGACACAAATGGGCTCAGAGTAAAAGGGCAGAAAAGATACATTATAGGAAAAGTAGCCAAAAATTTTAAAAAGTCTATATTAATAGTAAACAAAGTAAAATTTTAAAATGTCACTAAAAGTAAAGGGATACATGTTATAATGGAAAGGGGTCAATACATCTGGGAGGTACAACAACTATAAAAGAGTATGTGCTTAACAAAGGCCCAAAATACATGATGCAAAACTGCCAAAATTCAGGACAGAAATAGACAACCAACAACTGTGATATAACAACAACTATATTTGGCCCCTACTTCCTGCACAAAGTTCCTAAAAGCTTTAGAATATTCTGAAAGGAATATCTCTTGTTATTCATAATAACTCCCTTTTGATCTCACTTAAGCATATGCTAATAAAGTGTCACAGGGTGAGACACCTAGTATCCTCAGAATGGCGCTGCTCTACAAAATGTCAAAGTGACTATAGTGTGAACTTTCAGCCCCACCCACTGAAGTAACTCTCAATTAACATTACAAAAACTTTGAACAATGAGATTTGATGTTTTTGGGTTGCTGAGACAGTGGCCCACCACAGAAGACATGAAAGTTCCCTCCACATATCTTGCCCTGCGCATCTCTTTCATCTGGCTATTCCTGAGTTGTATCTTTTATGACAAACCAGTAACTGTACATAAAGCATTTTCTTGAGTTCAGTAAATTTAAAATCTTTGCTGAGCCATTCCAGTAAATTATCAAATCTGAGGGGAAATCAGGGAGCCCCTGATACATAGCTGGTTGGGCATTAGTATCACTGGCCTGAACTTGCAGTTGGCATCTGGAAGTCTTTGGGACCAAAATACTAACTTGTAGGATACAATATCAACCCCAGGTAAATAGAGTCAGAGTAGAAATAAGTTGTAGGACACCCAATTGTGTTCAGAGTTAGAGAACTGCTTGGGGTAGAAAAGACCCACACATCTAGTGTCTAAAGTTTTATGTGGGTGTGTAGAGAAACAAAGAATGTTTCCCTCAACCACTAATTATTGGAAACTTCAAAATGGCATTTTCAGCATTGTGTAGAACAATTAGGTAGAGGATAAATAGAAGATTTGAAGAACTCTATAAACTAGCTATACAAAATGAATATCTACAGAACTCTCTACCCCAAAACAGCAGAATACACATTCTTCTCAAATGTGGACTATTCTCCAGAATACACCATGTGTTAGGCCATAAATCAACCATAAATCAATAAATTCAACAAGACTGAAATAAGATATAGATATGTTATTGACCAAAGATTGAAATTAGAAATTGGTAACACAAAGAAATATGTTAAATTTATTTATATGTGAAAATTAATTCACCTCTGAATAATCAAAGGATCAAAGAAATCACAGGTGAGCTTAGAAAATGAAAAGAATTAGTAAAATGGTATAACATATCCAAACTCATGTGACACAAGTAAAGCAGGGCCTAAAGGGAAATCTAAAGCTGTAGACATCTGTATTAACAAAGAAAAGACTCAAAACCAATAACCTAATCTTCCAGTTTAAGAAACTGTTAAAAGAAGGACAAGCTAAATCTGGAGCAAGCAGAATAAGGGAAGTAGCAAGATTAGCCAAAAAATAAATGAAATAGAAAAGAGGAAAACAATAGAGAAAATCAAAGAAACCAAAAGTTAAATCTTTTTTTAAAGCATTTATTTATTTATTTGAAAAGCAAAGTTACAGAGAGAGTAAAAGAAAGAGAGAGACAGAGAGAGAGACAGAGAAATCTTCGATGCTCTGGTTCACTTCCCAAATGAATGTAAAGGCCAGAGCTGGGTCAGGTGAAAGCCAGAAGCCAGGAACTTTGTCAGCCTCCCATATATGCGCAGGGCCCAAATACTTGGGCCAACATCCACTGCCTTCCCAGGCACATTAGCAAAGAACTAGATCAGAAAAGAAGCAGCTGGGACTCAAACCAGTGTCCATATGGGATGCTACCATCTCAGTATTCTATTAATGACATAAGCTATCAAAACTGACTCAAAGGGGCCAGCACTGCAGCATAGTAGGTTAAGCATCTGCCTATGGCGCAGGCATCGCATATGGACACCAATTCAAATCCCAGCTGCTCCACTTCCAATCCAGCTCCCTGCTGATGGCCTGGGAAAGCAGTAGAAGGTGGCCCAAGTACTCAGGTCCCAGCACCCACAAAGAAGACCTGAGGAAGTTCCTGGATCCTGGCTTCAGATCGGCCTAGCTCCAGGTGTTGTGGTCATTTGGGGAGTGAACCAGCAGATTGAAGATCTCTCTGTCTCTCCCTCTCTCTGTAACTCTGCCTCTCAAGAAAATAAATAAATCTTGAAAAAAGCTGACCCAAGGAAAAACAAAAAAATCTAAGTAGATCTATAACAAGTAAAGAGATTGAATTCATAATTTTTAAACATTCCACTAAAAAAAGTCTAGGCTCAAATGGCTTCACGGGTCAATTCCATCAATCATTTAAAGATGAATTTATAACAATTCTTTATAAATTCTTCCAAAAGGAAAAAAAGGGTGGATGGTGGAATACTTCTCAATTCACACTAAGAGGACAGTATTACCCTGATACCAAATCCACACAGACATCTATGTGTAGGAATTCTCTTTATTCTTAACAGTGATAGGCTTGAATGGACAACAGAAAATCCTTCTCCCCTTGCATAACAGCAAGCTTCTCCTGAATGCCTATGCTAACAGCACTTAATACTTGTATACCGGTTGCATACAAATGTGAAAGCTTGTAACATTTGCTTTTGCAAATAATAAAAAATATGCTGAGCTATCTTGCAAGAGCCACTCATGAGACTGGATAGAACTGGCTGCAATCTTGTAACTGGAGCCTGAGCAGGTCAACTCAACTGGAGAGCTACCCTATGTTCATTATGCTAAATGACATACCTCTGATGAGGTTTCAGTAGCCATCTTTCAACATATGATGTATCTAAAGACATGACTGCTCAAAGGACTCTTCTCATCCCTTTCCTGGGCACCTATTAGTTCTGTTGATTTCTTTCAACCAGTTCCATCCCAATTACCCTAACTCTATAAATTCCCAAATAGTTCTCTATGGGGAAACTGATCTGGGCCTCAACATGACTTGTCCCCTTTCTCTTGCATGACAGTAGAGAACAAATATTCTCTTTTTCAGAAGATAAATCTGGGGTTTTTATAAGAGTAATAGAGTATATGGCCAGCGCCGCGGCTCACTTGGCTAATCCTCAGCCTGCGGTGCTGGCACCCAGGGTTCTAGTCCCAGTTGGAGCACCAGCTTCTGTTCCCATTGCTCCTCTTCCAGTCCAGCTCTCTGCTGTGGCCCGGGAAGGCAGTGGAGGATGCCCCAAGTGCTTGGGCCTTTTACCTGCATGGGAGACCAGGAGGAAGCACCTGGCTCCTGGCTTCGGATTGGCGAAGCGCACCAGCCGCAGCACGCCAGCCGTAGCGGCCATTTGGGGGGGTGAACCAATGGAAAGGAAGACCTTTCTCTCTGTCTCTCTTTCACTGTCCACTCTGCCTGTCAAAAAAAAATAATAATAAAAATAAGAGTAATAGAATGCATGCTCAGCCGGCGCCGCGGCTCAATAGGCTAATCCTCTGCCTTGTGGCGCCGGCACACCGTGTTCTAGTCCCGGTTGAGTCACCGGATTCTGTCCCGGTTGCCCCTCTTCCAGGCCAGCTCTCTGCTGTGGCCTGGGAGTGCAGTGGAGGATGGCCCAAGTGCTTGGGCCCTGCACCCCATGGGAGACCAGGAGAAGCACCCAGCTCCTGGCTTCGGATCAGCGCGATGCACCAGCCGCAGTGCGCCGGCCGTGGCGGCCATTGGAGGGTGAACCAATGGCAAAAGGAAGACCTTTCTCTCTGTCTCTCACACTGTCCACTCTGCCTGTCAAAACAAAAAAATTACAAAAAAAAAAAAAGAATGTATGCCATCAGGGGGACCCGTCTGATAACAAAGGTGAGCCAGGCAGGAGATTTAAGGTACCTCCAGGACTATCCTGTTCATGGCTTGGTGGCCCCTCACTGGGCAGCACCTTCACACATGACTCAGAGCAGCTGCCCAAGCCATTTGTTCTATGATTCGGTGCTGGAAGGCTGCACAGTGGGGCGTTGCCAGTCTGAGGTGCAAGGGTTTTACTTCAGGGAGAGCTTTGATAACATGGAGATGGGACGTCTTGTGGTGAATGCAGTGACAGTGACAGATGCTTAAAAACCCCTCTTGCCTCTTGGTGTTCCCCTGAAGGACTTTGGATTATAAATAGATGGCCATTTTGGTGGCAAGAGGACCAGGTCACTCATGTGGATTGCTTTGCTAGTACTCTGGAACCCGGTAATTTCACTTGGTATGTTTGCTTATTGCAGCTGTCTGGTTTATCTTTGTATGTGAGTTTGATTTGTTTGTATTCATTGCTTTGTTTATTTGTTCTGTGGGTGTACCATTTGGGAAATACTAACTACATCCTAGAATGTAGCCCTTGAGGCTGTGTTCTGAAATTGGTCTATCTTAAGGTATGAGCCTATAAAGAAAAAGAGTATGATATTTTTCTGTAAAAATGCTTAGTGCCAGTACCCCTTATGTCTGGAAAGATATGGGTAGAAAATGGCTCTGTGAACATGATTCTATAACTAGATTTATTCTATAAAAGAGGAAAACATGTAAACAACTCTACTTTAATTGACTTACAGATAAGGAAATGTTCTTGCAAAGTAGAACTACAAAATTGATCAAAATGCCCTTTAATTCACATAACGTAAAATCTGATAAATAAGCTGCTTTAAATTTGTTAGTAATGGAGCAGCACATTAAGGCCCAAGCCTACAGCACCAGCATCCCATATGAGTGCCAGTTCGAGTAACAGTTGTTCTTCTTCCAATCCAGCTCCCTGCTAATGCACATGGGAAAGCAGCAGAGGATGGCCCAAGTCCCTGGGCCCCTGCACTCACGTGGGAGACCTGGAAGAAGCTCATGGCTTCAGGTCTGCTCAGCTCTGCTGTTGCAGCCATTTGGGGAGTGAACCAGTAAATGGAAGACCGACCGACCGACCTCCCTCTCTCTCTCTCTCTCTCTCTCTCTCTCTCTCCCTAACTCTGTCATTCAAATAAATAAAATAAATCCTTAAAAAAAATTGTTCATAATATAAAAGTAAAGAGCTCTTCAGAATACTTAGCAAACATTTGTTGCTAGGCTTATTGACCCAGAAGCATTCTATTTATTTCTGTTAGATGTTTAAGATCATAAAAATATAAATTTAACCTAAAAATATGTAAAAGTACAACACAGTGCTCTGTATATCAAGTATAACAACTTACCTTTAGGGTTTTTATTTGACAAGAAGTCATTAAAATGATGACTGTGCTTGTCCAATTTCTGTTTTTATAAATAATCTAAATATTATTGTTAAGAATAAATTAGATAGGGGCTGGTGCTATGCCATAGCAGGTTAAGCCACTGTTTGCAATACCAGCATCCCACATCAGAGCACTGGTTGGAATTCCAGCTGCTTTGCTTCCAATCCAGCTCCCTGCTAATGTGCCTGGGAGGGAACAGAAGATGGCCCAGGTACTTGGGCCCTTGCCACTCATGAGACAGACCCAGATGGAGTTCTGCACTCATGGCTCTGAACTGGACCAGCCTTGGACATTAAGGCCATTTGGGGAGTATACCAGACCATAAAAGATCTCTTTCTCTCTCTGTCTCTGTCACTCTGCTTTTCAAATAAATAAAATAAATCTGCTTTTAAAATTATTTTAAAAATTAATATATTTGGGTCTATTAATAAATATATTTTCATAAGTTACTGATACATGACAAAAATTCAAGATTATTGTGAAGTTACTAAGAGTTAAAATCCCATATATTTTTATTGGAAAAACAGTTTCGTCTAGAATTTTGAGGATTTTTGGATTGTTTCAAAATAGAATTTCAATAAACAGGAATCAGTAGGTGGGAGAGACAGAGATGCAAGAGAGCTACAAGCATGAAAACATATTTTGGATTTTTAAAAGGGGGAGAGGAAATGTATTTAAAAGAAAAGAAAAAAATATTTTTCTTATTTTTTTTCTTTTCTTTTCTTTTTTTTTTTTTTAACAAACTCTTTGTCAAGGGCTGACTTCAATAGATAGGAACGAGGGAGCTGCTCTGCTATGTATGAAACCTGAGAAAAAAAGTATTGATGAGAGGAATTTTATGTAAAAGTTTATCCTAAAGTAGGATGACTGGATTATTTTAGAATGGAGAAAAAGAAAAAGCAAAACTAAAGTTTTAAGTAAGCTACTGAAGGTCTGAGCATGTCACAAAAGGCTTTAAAAAGTTAAATTTTTTTCATAAGAAATTCATTTATTTATTTGAGAGGCAGAGTTACAGGCAAGAGACGAAGAGACAGAGAGAGAGGTCTTAAATAGCTGGTTCACTCCCAAATTGCCACAATGGCCAGAGCTGGGCCAATCCAAAGCCAGGAGCCAGGAGCTTCTTCCAAGTTGGTGAAGGGGCCCCAAGCACTTGGACCATCTTCCACAGCTTGCCCAGGCCATTAGTAAGGAGCTGGATCAGAAGTGAAACAATCGGGATTCAAACTAGCATATATTAGATGCCAGTGCCATAGACGGAAGCTTAACCTACTATACCATAGCGCCGGCCCTAAAAGGTTAAATCTTATAAAAGAAAGTTTGTGGATAATAAAGTTGGATATAATTAGAAAAATTATAGGTTTTTATAAAATTGAGCACTCATATATAAAACAATTTAATATCCTATGTTTCAAATAAATTTGGGGGAAATATTAATCTGCTCTTAATAAATTTATAAAACCTGGCCTAGAAAACAGATTTTGAATTATATTAAGATAATTTCTTGTATTCTCTGTTGTCTTGATTAGGCTTTTATTGCTAAAAGAAATTTAAGAGTTAACAATTACTGATACGTATTTTTTTAAAAGATTTATTTATTTGGAAGGCAGAATTACAGAGAGGCAGAGGCAGAGAGAGAGAGAGAGAGAGAGAGAGAGAGAGGTCTTCCATCCACTGATACTGCTCAAATGGCTTCAAAGGTTGGAGCTGGGCCTATCTGAAGCCAGGAACTTCTTCCAGGTCTCCCACTTGGGTGTAGGGGCCCAAGGACTAGGGTCATCTTCTACTGCTTTCCCAGGCCATAGCAGAGAGATGGACCAGAAAATGGAGCAACTGGGACTCGAACCAGCAACTATATGGGATGCTGGCAATGCAGGTGGCAGCTTTTCCTACTACACCACAGCAACAGCTCCTTGATATATATTTAAGATATTTAAGTGATCAAATTTATAACTTGTATTAAATATTGTTTATAACTCCAGTTAAATCACCCTGATTAAATGGATGATTATATGGTTTCACCATTACCAGAGATTTTATTTTCACCAAACCTTTTGACATCATTGTCAGGATAAAAGTTCTAAA
Organism: Sylvilagus floridanus; assembly: GCA_949820135.1. Classification (NCBI taxonomy): domain Eukaryota; kingdom Metazoa; phylum Chordata; class Mammalia; order Lagomorpha; family Leporidae; genus Sylvilagus; species Sylvilagus floridanus. The sequence continues at coordinate 17,742,504 of OX463245.1, read as the reverse complement.
TTAAGTCCTTTGACTTTGAGATTTCCAGCTAGGCCCCTGGAGATCTTCATAGATCTCCCATCATTGGGGATAATAACTAATTGCTGTTATTTGGATTATGGAAAGAATTTTCGGGGCCGGCGCTGTGGCAACAGCAGGTTAATGCCCTGGCCTGAAGCGCCGGCAGCCCATATGGCCGCTGGTTCTAGTCCTGGCAGCTCCTCTTCCAATCCAGCTCTCTTCTATGGCCTGGGATAGCAGTAGAAGATGGCCCAAGCCCTTGGGCCCCTGCACCTGCATGGGAGACCCGGAAGAAGCTCCTGGCTCCTAGCTCCTGACTTTGGATTGGCACAGCTCTGGCCATTGTGGCCATCTGGGGAGTGAAGCAGCAGATGGAAGATCTACCTCTCTCTCTGTCTCTACCTCTCTCTGTAACTCTGTCTTTCAAATAAATAAAATAAATCTTTTTTTAAAAAAAAAAAAGAATTTTCAAGTAGGAAAATAATACTAGACCTTAAGTTGTATTTATATAGGTATGTTATTTATATAGATACACTAGAGATTATATAAAATTTGTGAAGTCTGATGGTCTGATATTATCAATCATGATGATTTAATATAAGGACCTGGGGGCTACCTTTCAAGGATCCCAGAGACTACACCTCCTATCACTGGCCTGGAGACCTGAGACAGAAGTGTAGTGAAAACTCCCAGACACATTATAAAATGCCTTATACAATTGCTGAGTTGTCGTCAAGAATTTTAACCACTGCTATATTAAGTCTCTTATCATCCACATTTTTTGATTCTTTTTTAAAGTCATTTGCAATCAAATTCATGGAAAAGACTCTAACAAATATCTTAAATACAAGTTTCTGACAACTTAAAAATCCATATAATTGATGAGATTAAACAAGACAAGAATTAATCACAGAGACCAAAATGACCTGATAAAATTTGTGGGTTTATGTGACTTTTACTTAAAACAATTTTTTTTGTTCTATGCTTGAACATTTTTTCTTCTAAGATTAAAAATACTTTTCTTGGGGTCTAACACTGTGGCACAGAAGGTTAAAGCCCCAGCCTACAGTGCTGGCATCCCATATGGCTACTGGTTCAAGCCCTTGAACTCACGTAGGAGACCCAGAGATAGCTCCTGGCTCCTGGCTTCAGATCAGCTCAGCTCTGGGCATTGTAATCATTTGCGGAGTAAACCAAAAGATGGAAGACCCCTCTCTCTCTCTGGTTCTACCGCTCTCTGTAACTCTGTCTTTCAAATAAATAAAATAAATCTTAAAAAAAAGATTCAAAGTAGATTATTTATGAGTTTCTAAAAACTGAGATTTAATTTTAAGCTCTTTTAATTTAATCTGAACTTTAATCACTGATATAAAACTAGAATTTGGCACCTGGTGTTAAAGCAACAAGGTTTCTCTCTATTTCTCGCTCTCTGTAATTCTGCCTTTCAAATAAAAAATGTTTAAAAAAAAAAGCAACAAGATTTACTTAAGCTACTGACATAGTAGTAAAAATATGTAAGATGTATTTATCCTTAATTTTAAAATCTGATTTTTTAAACCATCTTCTGAATTGCAGCTTCTCCTTTTTATAGTTTCAATTTAATTGATTATTTTTCCTCTACTTTTAAAAAATATTTATGTATTTATTTATTTGAAAGACAGAGTTACAGAGAGGCAGAGGCAGAGAGAGAGAGAGAGAGAGGTCTTCCATCTGCTGGTTTACTCCCCAGATGGCAGCAATGGCTGGAGCTGTGCTGATCCAAAGCCAGGAATCAGGAGTTTTCTCCAGGTCTCCCACAGGGGTACAAGGGGCTCAAGGACTTGGGCCATCTTCCACTGCTTTTCCAGGCCATAGCAGAGAGCTGGATTGGAAGGAGAGCAGCCGAGACTTGAACTGGTGCCCATATGGGATGCCCGCACTGCAGGTGGTGGCTTTACCTGCTTCCCCACAGCACCAGCCCCTCTTCCTCTACTTTCTAATCAGCTCATGTAAGCTCTTTTCTCCTCCCTGATTCTGACTCTATTATGACCAGACACTAGAAATGTTTATTTGAAAAACCTAGGATAAAGGAAACTTTGATTCTTACTACTAGTTTTTCTTGGTATATTTAAACTGTTCTTTGTAATCAGATGATTCCTCTATTCAAGTTTTTTTCTTGTTTACATTCTTTTATAATGGAGTGTGTACTCATAAGCTCAGATACACACTATTCCAGGGTCTAATTAAATTTGAGTACTTTTCCATCAGGTTTGACTTCCAAGTTATCTGCATGGACTTCCTAAAAAGAGAAACAAACTCTACAAAACCTCCAAAACCAACATGATTCCCTTGTGAAAATAATCTTCAGTCACCATCTGGCACTAGAATATCTGCTGGCTGAACATAGTGTCTGTGCTATAATTAAATCAGACTTGTTACACATATGTAAATAAATTAGGGAAGACAGAAGCCAACATCCACAAAAGCTACAACTAAGCCAAGTGTTAAGTCCTACTCGATATGGACCTCTATAAAGGCAGCTTCTTCCTTCCCTCACTGGGTCTTACTCCTCCTAGGACCGTTGATAGTCATTGTACTATCGTTAACATTTGGGCCTTGCTTGTTTAAACTGCTTGTTAACTTTGTGCCTTCTAGACTTCAGCAGTTTCACGTAAATATGATGGCCATGCAAAGACTTCAGCTGGTGCCTGCTGCAAATGGACATGACTCTCCCCTGGGACCTTTTGGTAGGGCCATGAGAAAATCTTATTCCTCCCATGACAGGCAGGGCCAACATCCTTGATCAGCAGGAAGTAATTATGGAAGATGAAACCTCCAACCAGATTCCCTCAGAAAAATAATAAATAAGTAGAAATACATCTCTGGGGTAGGGATGAGAGCGTATATGAAAAGCCTCTGTCTCAACCTGCTAGAAACCATACAGTAAGACCAATTCCTTGTGCTGAATGCACAATAATGAGGCAAACTGGAGGTACAAATTGGTTAGATCCAGCATGGCACCCAGATTAACCACTGCCCTACCTCCAGCTTCATCATATTCCCACTGTCATGAATTCATATAGTAAAGATTGCTCTCTTCATGTCATGACACTTTACAATTGCCATGATTCCCACAAGTAGAGATTCACCCATGGGCTCTCAGCTCAAGTACAGAGAGGAATACAACTAAGCTTCCCCCCACCCCAACACACACTCCTCTCTCCCTCTCCTCCTCAGCAAGACTAGTGGTTTTTAAGGTCCTCATGAGACAAGACCCCTTGTGAAGATGGAACTAAATCTAGCAATCCCTTCAGACTCCCCTTAGATTGTGTTTTGGCCAATAAAAAAAATTTTTTTTTAAATGAAGGGCCTAAGGATTAATATTTCTGATACATGGCTTCAATGACTGGCAGCACTATGGAGAGGATTTTCTTATCATGAGGCCACCTTTCCAAATCTAACCTCTTCAATAAAGAAATTGGCTAAAACTACTCTCATCTAGACAAACTAAAAATCTTGGTGGAATCTTTAGTCAATTTAGTAATGGATAACAGAGTAGCCCTTGACCATCTCCTAGAATGACAAGGGATGCTTGTACAGTTGCTACTAATTCCTGCTATACATGGACAAATACAACCAGAAAAGTACATCAGAATATAGGAAAACTATACTAACAGGTTGGCTGGTTACATGACATCAATAACCGTTCTGCCCAGAAGGTCTGGAATTTTATTAAGGATTTCCTACCTGACAAATCCTGGCTAAACTGACTACATTCACTCAAAGGTGCTTTGGCCACAATCTTATTACCCTCCTGTTTGTGCTTGTAATTCTCAAATTCCTAACCAAACTCAGCACTCAAACACTTTAGGCCACTGGAGTATCTCTGTGCCATTTCAAGCCTGATTTTAGGTGATATTTACCTCTCCATCAGTCCTACATATTCAATCAAAAACATATACCACTTAGTGCCATTTTCATTCCTTAAATCCTGATCAATCTGTACCCTTGTCAGCAAAAAGTAGCTAATAATAGTCCTCACCCTTTCTCTCTCCACCTCAGAATTGAGGAATGAACCCCAAAAAGGGGAGGATGGGACTGAAACCACGGACAACAAAAAATCATCCTCTCTTTACATAACAGCAAGCTTCCCTTGGCTGCTTAACATACTAACAGCATATAATACTCCTTTGCCTACCTGTTTCATAGTAATGTGCAACTCATAATAGTTGCTTCAAAAAAAAAAAAAATCTGGCCGGCGCCGTGGCTCAACAGGCTAATCCTCCGCCTTGCGGCGCCGGCACACCGGGTTCTAGTCCCGGTCGGGGCACCGGATTCTGTCCCGGTTGCCCCTCTTCCAGGCCAGCCCTCTGCTGTGGCCCAGGAGTACAGTGGAGGATGGCCCAGGTGCTTGGGCCCTGCACCCCATGGGGAGACCAGGAAAAAGCACCTGGCTCCTGGCTCCTGCCATCGGACGAGCGCGGTGCGCCGGCCGCAGCGCGCAGACCGTGGAGGCCATTGGAGGGTGAACCAACGGCAATGGAAGACCTTTCTCTCTGTATCTCTCTCTCTCACTGTCCACTCTGCCTGTCAAAAAAAAAAAAAAAAAAATCTGCTGAGCTTTCTTTCTGGGGTCCCTGAAAAAACAGAACAGAAGCATCTAAAGTCAACGTTGTCACTGGAATCTGTGCAGATGGACCCAGACTGACCAGAGTTCTCTGTGGTTTATCATAATGGTAAATTACATCTGTAGGGGCCAGCACTGTGGCACAGCAGGTTAATGCCCTGGTCTGAAGCACCGGCATCCCTTATAGGTGCCAGTTCAAGACCTGGCTGCGCCACTTCCCATCCAGCTCTCTGCTATGGCCTGGGAAAGCAGTGGAATATGGCCCAAGTCCTTGGGCCCCTGCACCCACATGGGAGACCCAGAAGAAGCTCCTGACTCCTGGCTTTGAATCAGCGCAGCTCCAGCCATTACGGCCAATTGGGGAGTGAACCATCGGAAAGAAGACCTCTCTCTCTCTCTCTCTCTCTCTCTCTCTCTCTCTCTCTCTCCCCCTCTCCCCCCCTCCCTCCCTTTCTCTCTTTCTCTCTGCCTCTGCCTCTCTTTAACTCTAACCTTCTAAATAAATAAATATTTAAAAAAAAAAATACAGAGTTCAACCACTAGTACTAGAATAAAAAAATACTAAAATGGATAAAGTATTACATTGTACAACAAGTCAGCACAAGAGCTGATCAAGTCACTGTGTCTCATAGTGTCCATTTCACTTCAACAGGTTTCCCCTTTGGTGCTCAGTTAGTTGTTGCCGATCAGGGAGAACATATGATATTTGTCCCTTTGGGACTGGCTTAATTCACTCAGAATGATGTTTTCCAGATTCCTCCATCTTGTTGCAAATAACAAGATTTCATTGTTTTTGACTGCTGTATAGAATTCTATAGAGTACATGTCCCATAATTTCTTTATCCAGTCTACTGTTGATGGGCATTTGGGTTGGTTCCAGGTCTTAGCTATTGTGAATTGAGCTGCAATAAGCATTAATGTGTAGACGGCTTTTTTTTTTTAATTTCCTTTGGGTAAATTCCAAGGAGTGGGATGGCTGGGTTGAATGGTAGGGTTATATTCAGGTTTCTGAGGAATCTCCAGACTGACTTCCATAGTGGCTTAACCAGTTTGCATTTTGGTGTTAAATTGGAAATTGCATAGATAATTAATCAATTTTTTAAAAAAAAATCATGTAGGATCTCTGTCCTTAATGTGCTGTACATTGTAAATTAATACTATAACCAGTACTCCAACAGTATTTTTCAGTTTGTGTCCCTATGTGAGGGCAAACTGTTGAAATCTTTACGTAATATGTACTAAACTGATCTTCTGTACATAAAGAGAATTGAAAAGGAATCTTGATGTGAATGGAAGGGGAGAGGGAGAGGGAAAGGGGAGGGTTGCGGGTGGGAGGGAAGTTATGGGGGGGAAGCCATTGTAATACATAAGCTGTACTTTGGAAATTTATATTCTTTAATAAAAGCTTTATAAAAAAAAATAGAAAATGGCAGAGTAAGGAGGGAGCATGCTGCTTGAGTCTAGAAGATAGTTTTTAAAAAGTGGAGGGTATGTGCTGTGGCACAGTGAATTAAAGCTCTGGCTTGCAGCACCAGCATCCCATATGGGCACCAGGTTGAGTCCCAGCTGCTCCACTTCCCATCCAGCTCTCTGCTATGGCCTGGGAAAGCAGTAGAAGATGGCCCAAGTGGTTGGGCCCCTGCACCCACATGGAACACCCGGAAGAAGTTCCTGGCTCCTGGCTTCAGAGTGGCTCAGCTCTGGCCACTGCAGCAATTTACAGCATCTTTTGCAAGGCTGGATGGATGGTGACAAATTCTTTCAGTTACTGTTTGTTATGGAAGGTCTTTATTTTACCTTCATTCATAAATGAGAACTTTGCAGGGTACAATATTCTGTGTTGATAGTTTTTTTCTCTTAAGACTTGGACCATATATTGTCATTCTCTCCTAGCCTGTAGGGTTTCTGATGAAAAGTCTGCCCTGAGTATAACTGGAGATTCTCTGAAAGTAATTGACATTTCTCTCATGCACATTTTAGAATCTTTTCTTTATGTTTTACTGTGGAGAGTTTGACCACAATGTGTCATGGTGAAGATCTTTTCTTGTCATGTCTACTAGGAGTTCTATGTGCTTCCTGTATTTGGATGTCCCTTTCTTTCTCCAAATTAAGGAAGTTAAAAGGCTTTCTAATCCCTTCTCTCTTTTCACACCTTCAGGAACTCCTAGAACCCTTAAGTTGGGTCATTTGGTAGTATCCTGTAGATTCCCAACAGTGTTTTTTAGTTTTCTAACTTCCTCTTCTTGTTTTTTTGGTGTGAATGTATATAATTTTCTGCAATTTGTCTTCTAAGTCAGATATTCTTTCTTCTGCTTCACTGATTCTGTTGTTAAGACTTTCCACTGAATTTTTTATTTGTTCTATTGATTCTTTCATTTCCAACATTTCATTTTGATTTCTCTTTAAGATCTCAGATTCATGGGAGAAATTTTCTTTCATGGCATGTATGGATTTTATTAGTTTGTGCATTTGCTTCTGTTACGTCTAAGTAATCCTATGATCAATTTTTTAAATTCTATTTCTGGCATTTCTTCAAGCTTTTCATCTTCACAATCTAGTTTTGAAGTGTTATGTTGTTTTGGGAGAGTCATGTTATGTTCCTTATTCTCGTTTCTTGAATTGGTGTGATTTTTTGTTTTTTGTTCTTTTTTTTTTAAAATGTATTTGACAGGTAGAGTTTTAGACAGTGAGAGAGAGAGACAGAGAGAAAGGTTTTCCTTCGGTTGGTTCACTCTCCAAATGGCCGCTACAGCCAGCGCTGTGCTGATCTGAAGCCAGATGCTTCCTCCTGGTCTCCCACATGGGTGCAGGTGCCCAACCACTTGGGCCATCCTCCACTGCACTCCCAGGCCACAGCAGAGAGCTGGACTTGAAGAGGTACAACTATGCCTACAACCCGGTGCCCATATGGGATGCGGTGCCGCAAGCAGAGGATTAACCAAATGAGCCATAGTGCTGGCCCACTCACTGGTTTTTCTTTTTTTTTGTTGTTGTTGTTGTGGTGGTGGTGGTGGCTTTTATCTTCAGACTATGTCTGAGTGGATTAGTGGAGCATCTGCTCTCAGGGAATACCTAGAGGCATGTGGTATGTATGGCCAGGGAGCTCTGTTCAGTGCTCCAGGGTGAAAGGAGTGTCTGAGGTGACACACCCAGGTTTGACATTTTTTCCCAATCAAAGGAGAGGTATTTCTGTTCTGTTGCTGTGGACTCAGCTCATTTCCTCTCCTCAAAGGAGACCAGTGCCTAGGCACTAGCCCCAGTGGGTATTTGTCCGCATTTCCACAAGAACCACACAAAGGATCTGTGCAGTCCTCAGCATACGCAGATTCCCCAGCAATGTCTCTCACCAGGAAACCAGGGAGTCCTGAGCATGTGGAGCTTCCCACAGTGACTACCCAAAATCCCAGCACACCCTGAGCCTTCCCACATAGCCTTGGTGTTTTTTTAAAGCCCCAGAGTCTCAGTGTTTTCACAGTCCTTTCACACAAGCCTCCCAGAGTCACAAGCACCCAGCCCCACATCAGTTCTCCCCACCAGACCCTCAAGTCTGAGCATGGGCACAAGCTGGCACTGCTGTTAGGTATGTTCAAAATGGTGCACACTTTCTATTGGCTTGTTATAGGATGCTATTACAGGGTGATCAGGGAGAGAAAAACGTGTTCCCTCCCTTTTTTTCTTTTCTCCTCTAGTTTGGCAGGTACACTATCCCCAACAGGGCTCCAAGCTGGATTCCCTCCAGGGTTGTCTTGCAGCTTTATTGCCAATGGTTTGGGCGCTGCAGTCTGGTCTCACCTCTCTCCATAGCTGGTGTGGAGGCTCTTGGCTGCTGGAGTCCTGAGTTGTACATGTCCACACCCTCTACATAAGTCTGCTATGTCCCTCTAATTTGCATAGAGCTTCCTCTGCCATTTTCTCCCTAACTCTTCCCTGGGACTGCACTCTTTCCACTTTTTTTTTTTTTTTTTTTTTGACAGGCAGAGTGGACAGTGAGAGAGAGAGATAGAGAGAAAGGTCTTCCTTTTGCCATTGGTTCACCCTCCAATGGCCGCCGCAGCCAGCGCACTGCGGCCGGCACACCGCGCTGATCCGATGGCAGGAACCAGGTGCTTTTCCTGGTCTCCCATGGGGTGCAGGGCCCAAGCACTTGGGCCATCCTCCACTGCACTCCTGGGCCACAGCAGAGAGCTGCCCTGGAAGAGCAGCAAACGGGACAGAATCCGGAGCCCCGACTGGGACTAGAACCCAGTGTGCCGGCGCCACAGGGCGGAGGATTAGCCTAGTGAGCCGCGGCGCCGGCCCCTTTCCACTTTTTTTAAACTATCTTCTCCTAGACTAGAGCAGTGAGCTCCCTCCCTACTCACCATCTTAATCTCAAAAAAATTGCCCCTTGCTTTTTTGTCTTCACCCTCCTCTCTCATTGGCTGTGTTTTAGTGAGTGATATATCTTAAGAAATACACTTTAAAAAAAAAAATGCTGCTGTCCCCCATAAATCTGTGCAATTATTGTGTGTCAATTAAAAATAAAAAATATAAAAACAAAAGACATAGGTGCAAACTTCAAGCTTTTTTCTTAGAAAATGTAAACTCCTGAAGGAAATCAAAATACATCAACCCAAAACATGCCTCTTTTACATGAATATTTTTTAGCTAAATGCAATTACAAAGTAGCAAACAAATAAAAGCTCCTTCTTTCTCTGCCTATCTTTCTACCTAAAGACAAGTTATAAATTATCTCACTGGAGAAAACTCTTATGAGCTCAGAGATCGCACCAGGGAAATCTATAAACAAACCCTACTCCATTAGTCTCTTCCCGTATGCTTTCCTTCACACAGATGTCTGCTTTTGGATGCCTAAAACTGCTTTCCTTTGTCTTGTCACTTCTCTAAAAGCTATTGTTCCTGTTGAAGGTGCTATACATTCCAGAGTTGTATGCCACTGCCTTGTATTGAGGCTTCTCCTGATTCTCCTGTGTTTGATGTACCCTTGCTTGTTTTTCAATAATTAACTTATCTTTTGTTACAGGGGTCTTTCCTAACTATGAATGTATGAGAGTTGAGGAGAAATTATATTTTCTCTTCTATACCACTCAAACCCATTTAGGAATAATCCCTCTTTATATCCCTACATCTGCTCTGAATCAGGATTCACTACTGCAAAAGTAAATCAACCTTCCGGCACATTGGTGAACACTGAATACTGATCAATAATTTCTTGGGATATGAGAGTGGCAGGAAGGTGGCTTTATATCAGGATACCATATGATAACAACTGCAACAGCCAGTGTCTCTCAGAAGGGTGGCAGGAATCCAATTACTTAAGCTATCACTGAGTTTCCCGGGGTGAGTATTAGCAAAAAGCTGGCAATTAAAGTGGAGCCAGGACTCAAATCCAGGCATTTCAATACAGGATGTGGACATTACAAGCTGTGTCTTAACCATTGCATCAAAAGCCCACCCACTAAAGATCCTTGTTTTAATCATACATCTTCTATCCCCTTTATCCATCCAGCTGCCTATTTTAAGCCACCCTTGCCTTCCTATTTTATACAGAGCAGTTTAACTCCTATTCTACTTCTAATTTTCAGAGCCATTTGATAACCTCCTAGAACCAAGAATCATTTTTAGGATACATTCCCAAATGAGAGGATCAGAAACAAAAATGATGTCCTGTTACACAACAAACATAGATGTTATTATATTTATATTGCTCAGAGTCCCTCTGTGTATAGCTACATTTCTCACCATCCTTAAACTTTCTCAACTTTTCGGTCTTTTTTTTCATCTCCACAGTTCCTGTTTCTTAATTCTGTTTTCTTTTTCTGTAATTACCTCTATCTCCTTCATGCTTTCAGAATTGGCCTCTCTCCCTCTTTTGGCAACATAAGATCAGTAAGGGCATGAGATAAGGTCAGCAATGCAAGAGGGTGATGGTTGCAGGGAAATACAGTGCTGGAAGAGGGGTGGTATCTTAGCAGGCCCCCTGCATGCAGTGTCTGAGATTGGGTTTGGGGTGTATAAGATTTATCAGAGGAACACATTTTGAGAAAAGCATGTAAGGGATGGAAATAATGAAATCAAGTAGGAAAGAGCAAGAAAGGATGTGGTCTCCAGTAAAGACCAGTTTGCCTGATCCACAGGATGAAAATTCTGCAAGTTAAGTGACATCCTGTCTTCAGGTCAGGAGCCAGCTTTTTGTAGGAAGGGCCAGTCAATCCTTAACTGTGCAATGACCCAGGAAGATGGAGCAGCTAAATGGCCCCAAAAATACTCAGCCAAGGCAATGCAATGGAGGAAGAAGGCAACAATGAACTCTAAGCAGTTGACATTCCCCACCGGAGGAGGATGGGTAGGCACAGTAAAGGGTTTGGGGTGGGGCACTGAACAAGTTACTGTGAGAATGGACATCTCTTAAGAAACAGCTGCCAGTCTTTCAGAGATTATGTTACTGACCTCAGGTTCTTTGGTCACTTGCAAATAGAAGTTGGCAAGATGCCGACATGCAAACCAGACAAGGTTTACTGAGAGCTTATGCTTGAATATAAAGGAGATAGCATCAGTGGGAGGAATTTCTACCAAATAGCTCTCAGATGGGAGCAGAGCAGGTGCTTTTATGGGGTTAGAAAGGGGTGGCGGTCCCTGCTTGGCACATGATTCTGGGGTTTGCACCATGTTCGGTGGGTTGTTCGGGTTTTTTACACACAGCACACCTAAAATAGTGGTGTTGCTCACTGCTGCTACCCTGGGAAGCTAATATATCAGCTGTTCTGAGCTATTCTGGGCGTGCATGCAGGTTGGGGAAGTCCCTAAAAGGGCAGGAGAGTATTTTCTGTGGTTGGGTCTGCTCTTGATTCATTTGGAACTAGAGCTGGATATGTGTCAGGTTGGGAGGGCCTTGATTTAGTGAGCCCTGTTTCTATTTTGTCTCAATTATTTGCCAGCACTATGCTCAAAAATGGTCTTAGATTTCTCATTTCTTGTTCACAATGCAATGGTAGAATACCTAAGCCTTTCCCTCCTTTCCAGATGAGGAAACTAAGCCTAAGTAACATTAAATAATGTTCCAAGTTACAGATAGTAAGAGGCAGAGCCTGAATTAGAATCTACGGTGAATTACTCTAATGTTCAAGAAGTTAGTTGTTTAGTCCTTATAAAAACTCTATGAAATACATTTTATATCTCCAATTTACAAGTTTGCTTGTGACAGGTCCAATAATGTACTTGTATTAGTGTACGTGTACTTGTGTACCTGGCACATAGTATGCATGGATAAGACACAGCAGATTAAAACACAATAATAAAAAGAAAAAGATGCTCAATATTATTAGCTGTCAGGAAAATGCTGAAAACTGGAAAAAACTTGAATGTTCAACTGATAGATGGATAAACAAATGAAGTGCTCATCCATGCTCTAACAAGCTGCTCCTCTTCCAATCCAGCTCTCTGCTATGGCCTAGGAGATTAGTGGAGGGTAGCCCAAGTGCTTGGGCCCCTGCACCTGAATACAGACCAGGAAAAAGCTCCTGGCTCCTGGCTTCAGACTGGCATAGCTCCGTCCGTTGCGACCATTTGGGGAGTGAATCAATGGAAGGAAGACCTTTCTCTCTGTCTCTACCTCTCTCTGTAACTCTACCTCTCAAATAAATAAATAAAATTTTAAAAAAAAAAGAATAGACCCTGAAAAACTTTACACTAAATGAAAGAAGATGGTCACAAATGCCGTCTTACTAAATGAAAGAAGATGGTCACAAATGCCGTCTTGTATCATACTGTTCCACTGATATGAAACATTCAAGGTAAAGAAATACACAGTAGCAGAAAGTACATGAATGGTTGCCTACGGCTGGTTGAGTAGAGATAAGAAGAAGGGAAGCAACTACAAATAGTGAATAGGGTTTCTTTTGGGAGATGATGAAAATGTTCTGAAATTAAATTGTGGCCATGATTGCACATTCAGTGAATATATTAACACCAGTGAATTATGTACTTTAATTTACTTTAAATGGTAACCCTTATGTTGCATAAATTACACCTCAGTGAAGCTATTAACCAAAGCAACAGCATGATAGAAAACCATAGAAATCTAAAGGAAGCATAAATGACAATAGATCAGTAAGGATGATGTCAGCTATGAATAACAGAAAACCCAATTTAAGTTGGCTTCAATGTATCAAGGAATCTGGAGGAAAATGTTTTGTAGGTGGTTAAGTAAGAAACTCAGTGTCATCTTCAAGATTCTAATTATTTCTACCCATTCTGTTCCTCCATTCTTAGCCCTTTGGCCTTTGCTCTCAGGCTTGTCCCCCTCGAGATCACAAAGTGCCACAGCTCCATGTATCACTTCCTCACCAGCAACATCCACAAACCAGAACAGAAAATATCTTTTGGTTCCCTTTAAAAGGGTGATATATACTTTCTTTTAAAAGATTTATTTATTGGCCGGCGCTGTGGCTCAACAGGTTAATCCTCCGCCTTGCGGTGCCGGCACACCGGGTTCTAGTCCCGGTCGGGGCACCAGATTCTGTCCCGGTTGCCCCTCTTCCAGGCCAGCCCTCTGCTGTCGCCCGGGAGTACAGTGGAGGATGGCCCAAGTGCTTGGGCCCTGCACCCCATGGGAGACCAGGAAAAAGCACCTAGCACCTGGCTCCTGCCATTGGATGAGCGCGGTGTGCCACCCACAGCGCGCCGTCCGCGGCAGCCGTTGGAGGGTGAACCAAAGGCTAAAGGAAGACCTTTCTCTCTGTCTCTCTCTCTCTCACTGTCCACTCTGCCTGTCAAAAAAAAAAAAAAAAAGATTTATTTATTTTTTGAACGTCAGAGTTACAGGGAAGGAGGGAAAGACTGGGAAAGAAAGAAGTCTTCCACCCACTGGTTCACTCCCCAGATGGCCACAATGGCCAGGGCTAGACCAAGATGAAGCCAAGAACCAGGAGCTTCTTCTGGATCTCCCATGTGTGTGGTAGGGATCCCGACACTTGGGCCATCCTCTGTTGCTTTTCTCAGGCCATTAGCAGGAAACTGGTTTGGAAGTAGAGCAGCCAGAACAGGAACCCAAATGGGATTCCAACATTGCAGGCAGTGGTTTTATGCGCTATGCCCCGACACTAGCGCTGATATACACTCTTAGCAGTTCTCAGCAGATTTTCTTCAAGTGGTAGAATTAAGAATTGTTTCATTTCTAAAACAGTCACTGGCAAGAAAAATAGAATTATCACTATTGACTTAATCCAGTTAAGATACAGCCGCCAGGTCTAGGAATAGGCTCAGCCATTCCTGATGCATGACTAATAATAATAATAATAATAATAAAATCCAAATGTTGTTAAGTGGAAAGAAGAGGAAACAAAGAAAGGCAACCAACATCAGATACAATACAAAACAGAAGAAATCCTGGGCAATAGAACCCTTGAGCTAAACATCACTTGCTATAGAGATGTGTGTGATTGAGGGGACCCAGGAAAGAGTGGCTGAAAGAGCAAGTACTGGCAAGAGGGACGCATTCTAGAAAATGGAGACAGAACAAGCAAAAGCATATAGCCTAGTAAGAGAATGGAAAACTGCTATTTGCCAAGCTACAAAATAAACAAAGACAGGATCTCTGAGCCAGCAAGTAAGTCAGGTTTCTCTGTGAGTACAACCTTATGCAATTAGAAGAGACAGATCAAATCTTCTTTAGATTTTTGTCAGAGAAATGTTCAGTAAATGACTAAAATTTCCCTAAAAAATTAAAAATAGAACAAAGCCTCACAAATTTAGATAATTTAGTTTAGTTTTATTCTTAAAATTTTTTTGTTTGGAAGGCACAGACAGAAAGATCTTTTATCTGCTGGTTCACTCCCCAAATCTCTACAATAGCTGAAACTGGGCTTGGCCAAAGCCAGCAATCTAAAACTCAATCTGGGTTTCCCACATGGGTGGCAGGGACCCAAGTACTTACGCCATCATTTGCTGTTTTCCAAAGTGCACCTCAGCAGGAAGCTGGAACAGGAAGTGGAGTCAGGACTTGAATCCAAGCATTCTGATATGGAATACAGGCATCTAAAATGATGTCTTCATTTCTATGCAAGTAAAGTTTTAATAACAGTTTTAAACCAACCCTCTTATTTTCCCAGATCATCTCCTTTTATCAGCTAGTAGCCAAAGTTCCATATTCATTCTCTGTCTCTCTCTAGCACAGGGTCAGATCCTCTGGTAACCTGTATACACTAAACTGCTCACATCATGGAGTAGTTTGTGATAACGTGGAAGCTGAGGGCATCTCATTATATGTGAGCCTATTTTCCTCTAAGGCATTTTTTATGTGAGGTTCCTGGCATAGCTGAATTGTTCTTTTACTTCAAATCAATTTTTTGACTGGGAAATTTGAGGTATCTTAGAGAAATTGACAAGAAGAAGATGAGACTGCCCATTAGGAAAAGCGAGGCTGGTTCTTAATAGGCTGCCATTGAACAAATGAGCTCTTAAGGAATCTTATCTGTCCAAATATTCATGACCTCATGTGTGGTTTCCAACTGCCTTCCCCCCATACTTAAAGAGCAAATGTTTTGAGCTGTGATTATGATCCCAAATCCTCTGCTTCTAATAGCCTCATATCTACTGACAGCATTCCATGAATGCCCTGATAGACAACTGCATGATTCCTGAATCAGAACCCAGGAAAGGGAGGGCCCATCTCCTCTGTGTTCCTGCCCTTGAATCTAGAAGGCATCTCTAACAACTTGTAGCCTTCATCAATACTGGGTCTGGGGGCCAGCACTGTGGTGTAGCTGGTAAAGCTGCTACCTGTAGCACTAGCATCCTATATGGGTGCCAGTTCGAGTCCCAGCTGCCCAACTTCCAATCCAGCTCCCTAATAATACTCCCAGGAAAGCAGCAGAAGATGTCCCAAGTACTTGGGACCCTGAACTTACATGGGAGACCCAGATGAAGCTACTGAATTCTGGCTTCCACCTGGTCCAGCACTGATTGCTGTGGCCATTTGGGAAGTGAACCAGTGGATGGAAATATTCTCTTTCTTTCTTTCTTTCTTTCTTTCTTTCTTTCTTTCTTTCTCTCTCTCTCTCTCTCTCTCTCTCTCTCTCTTTCTCTCTCTCCACCCCCACCCTCCTTCTTTCTGTCTCTGTTGTAACTCTGACTTTCAAATAAATAAATCTTTGAAAAAAAAAAAAAAACACTAATTCTGGATATCCCTCATCAGCTTCTAGACTCAATGCGTCACAAAGCCATAAAACTACTTGTCAGTCTTATAATGAAAGAGGAAATCAGTTTTCTGTACTAGTTAAAAGTTAAGGGTCCAGCACTGTGGCACAGAGGGTAAAGCCTCAGCCTGCAGTGCCAGCATCCCATATGGGGGCCGGTTCATGTCCTGGCTGCTCTGCTTCCCATCCAGCTCTCTGCTATGGCCTGGGAAAGCAGTGGAAGATGGCCCAAGTCCTTGGGCACCTGCACTCCCGTGGGAGACCCAAAAGAAGCTCCTGGGTCTTGGCTTCAGATCAGCTGAACTCTGGCCATTGTGACCATTTTGGGAGTGAACCAGTGATTGGAAAACGTATCTCTCTCTCTCTCTCTTTCTCTCTCTCTCTCTCCCTCCCTCCCTCCCTCCCTTCACTCCCTTCACTCCCTCCCTCTCCCTCTCTCTCTCTACCCCTCTCTCTCCCCCCTCTCCCTCTTTCTCTTGCTCCCTCCCTCTCTCTGCCTCTCTGTAATTCTTTCAAATAAAATAAATAAATCTTAGGGAAAAAAAGGTAGGGATAGAAACAATGAAGAGGCTGGGAATCAGGCATGTTATATAAGCTCCCCTAAACAGACAAATTTTATTTACCAGTTGCAGACAAAGCAATGACTGAGTAACACCAAGATGGAAGAGTTAGCTCTTTTCTGGTTGGGGGATCAAGAATCACCGTTTTGACTATGGCAAGGCTGGTTAATACTGGAATTCGGAACCAAAATGTCATGTATACCAAAGGCAGTCTCTTAGTTTATATATTAAATGTATCACAAAATAGTCTGTTAAAGGCCTAGTGCCCAGGGTGGTATTACTGGGAGGTGATGGAACCCTTAAAAGTGAGGCTTACTGGGAGAGCCATAGGTCTTTGGGGGCATGCCCTTGAAAGGTAGTTCTCCTAAGAGGATTGCTATGACAACCTGAGTTTGGGCCCAACCATGCTCTCTCTTTCCTGGATCACCATGTAATCCTTCTTCCTCCACACACACTCTGCCACCTGCCATTCACCATCTCCTATGGGAACCTCAACATAGGCATAGCCTATGCCATGTAATTTAGACTTTGGACCTCCAAAATTATAAGCTAAATAAGACTCTTCTCTCAAAGTTAGTAGTTTTGGGGATTTTGTCATAGTAATGCAAAGCTGACTATAGCAGTATTAATATGCTGAAACTAATTAATAGTATATCCAAATCACTCCAGGTAACATTGCAATTACATCTGAGAAATAGGAAAGTTAGGTTTAAAGAAATTATTTCCAAGGTCCCCCCAAGTGAAGTAAAAATGCATAATCACTGAAATATTCTAGTTCAATAAAGAGAAGACGGAGATGAAAACATGTTCACAGCTCATATCTGCCAAAGAGAATGAACTACCATGCACTTTAAAATCCTTCGTGCAGTGTGGGACTAAGTGCAATAAAGCCCAGCACAGCTTGTCTCCACCATGAAATAAAATGATCATCTGCTTTTCTATCGTTTACTTCACACAGAGGGCTCACACCAATAAAACGATGATTTTATAGAGCTATGAGAGAAGACAAAACCCATAAAACATATTGTACACTTTCATAGCTTGAAGAAACATCTTTCAGAAAGGTGAACCCAATATTTACAAACAAGCCCATCTCTCTTTTTTCAGACTGATTTTTTCACAGTATGCTAATTCTCCAAGTATCTGGAGGAAAGATTCCAGCAAAAATCTAATGACCTAGCATAATCACTGTGACCAGAATTTCCTTATTAGGAGGAAAGTGTTCTAAACACTGTTGTCTGATGCCTCCTGAATAGAGGCAACACTGACCTGGCCATACAGTCTATCATCACTCCCCTATCCTAGTCAATAAAGCAGTAGAAATTAGGTTGGGACCAGAAATTCTATCAGGGATTGGGAGATGCCCCCCCCCCAAAAATACACAAACAACCTTTCTTCTACAATCAGCCTTCACTAAGGGGGCTTCTTTTGCTGAATCTGATCTTTTGGCCTCTGAACTCTGTTCAACTGGATGGAATTCATTTAGCAACACTATAATCTAGGTACTAGAGACATAATGAGACCCTCCAAAGCTTGAGTAGTAGAGAAAGACAACCCAATATATCTTTCCATGTAAGCTATTATGAGTAAATAGAAGCTGTGCTGGACAAAGTGGGTGAGGTTAACCCTGTTGGAGAGTGCTAGGATTGTAGATACATGAAGGCTTCCCAGAGGAGCTATGCTTCAACACAATTGAAATGGTTTATTATGATTGGGTTAAATACTAACATTTCACATATGTTAATGAGATTGTAAAATAAACTAGTTCATTTTAATTTTTGAACATTTACTTTCATTTTATTTGAAAGGCAGAGAGACATAGAAAGAGACAGAGGCAGGCAGACAGACAGAGAGATATCTTCCAGAGCCAGCTACAGAGATTACTATTACAACATACAGTGTAAAAAACTTAATTTAGGGGTTAGAGCTGGGGCATAGTGGGTTAAGCCATTTGCAGCACTCACATCCCATATGGGCACCAGTTTGAGATCCTGCTGCTCCATTTCTGATCCAACTCCCTATTAATGGCCTGGGAATGTAGAGAAGGATAACTCAAGTCTTTGGGCCTCTGTGCCCACAGAGGAAACCCGCAGAAGCAGCTCCTGGATCCTGACTTCAGGCTGGCCCAGACTCAGCCATTGCAGCCATTTGGGGAGTGAACAAGCAAATGGAAGATCTCTCTCTCTCTCTCTCTCTCTCTCTCTCTCTCTAACTCTGCCTTTCAAGCAAATAAAATTAAAAAACAAAAGCTAATTTTTAAAAAATCATGTAATGAAAAGAATTACAGTAAAATCATTCTAATAGTGATCTTCACATAATGAAGCATAAACAAGTGGAGTCAGTGTGGAATTGTGGAAAGAATACAGACATGAGGAGGTCTGGTTCCATGAGAGTCATCTCCAGCATGTCAACTGCTTATTCCAGATTCTTTTTTTTTTTTCTGGTGCAGCATCAAGGAGTCATGCTAAGCTAACACTTGTCCAAATATATTTGAAAAACTTGAGCCCCACAAAATGATGCACTGGAAAATAATGAATTTGTGGGCAAATAATCTTGGGAAACACAATATGGTTGCTTCTTGGAGACTCTAACTCACAAAGGCATTTTAAAGGGTATTTATTTAATCTGTCTCATAAATGTAATGGACCTTGTGCTCTTTTTCCCATTGTTTCTTCTTTGAACTCATTGGCAGTTCTCTAAACTGTTCTGTGGAAAATATATGGAAATACTATCATAAGATAATTTCTAATATGAATATTCTAAGATTCCTTCAAATATAACACTCCACAGCAATATCCACACAATGGGTCAAACATGTATAGACTGAGGAATGTATATGCTTAAATTATTTCCATGCCGGCGCCGTGGCTCAATAGGCTAATCCTCCGCCTAGCAGTGCCCGGCGGCACACGGGGTTCTAGTCCCGGTTGGGGCGCCGGATTCTGTCCCAGTTGCCCCTCTTCCAGGCCAGCTCTCTGCTGTGGCCCAAGTGCTTGGGCCCTGCATCCCAAGGGAGACCAGGAGAAGCACCTGGCTCCTGCCATCAGATCAGCGCAGTGCGCCAGCCGCAGCGCTCCGGCCGCGGCAGCCATTGGAGAGTGAACCAACAGCAAAGGAAGAACTTTCTCTCTGTCTCTCTCTCTCATTGTCCACTCTACCTGTCAAAAAAAAAAAATATTTCCAGGATTTTTTCTTCAGCACTGTGAAATAACTTTATGAGAAATCATTTAATATGAGGTTATGACTATCATTTCATAAATAAAATTCCCATAAAATGAATGATAGTTTCAAAGCACAGCTTGGATCTGCAGAATTGTTGTATCTAAAATGCTTTTATGTAGCACAAGCCACATAACATGTAAATGCCTTTACTGAATAGGAATAAGCACAGACACATTCACAGAGAGGTACTGCCATAGTGCCAGTCAGTGTTCTAACAAAGAATAGAACTAAATCAGCCATACTTCCTAGGCAAACAGCAAATCTTCCTCTTCTGATAAAAACAAACCTGGGTTAAAAAAAAACAAAACATATTATTTCATAACTTAAAACTCATTTTCCTATGAGTTTATCAACAGAGGCAATGGCCTCTATCAATGCCACAATGAGGAAAACACTCAGAACCACAGAAAAGAGAACCTGATTAAAATGCAGTCTGTAAGAAGTGTCCGTCAGAGATCATTAAGTGCCAAGAGGAGCTCTCTCTTTAATGTCCTACAAACTGTGGGAGCAGATGCTGTTATTGGCTCAGCAGAGTCCTCCAGGAAACATAAACATAAAATAGTACTTATTCAAGAATGTTTAGGGGTCTCATGGTAGCAGAGGGAGAACAGGTCTTCAAAGCATATCTACAAAGATAAGGCACAAGAGAGGAGTCTGAATTTATGACAGTCATCAATATAGAAGAATCTGGAGACCTTGACATCATTATCAACAACTCTATGTAGATCTTTCCTATGTGGGTAGTATTTATCGGTCAACTTACATTCATTAATCCCAATTCTTCCAATTAAAATTACATGAAAAATATAACCTGACAGAATTTATATTCTGTGGGGGTTTGTCTTCCCAAATCATCGCCACAGCCAAGAAACAAAGAAAAGTATCACTGTCCAGGCCAATTTAAAAACAAACAGCCATCTGCCACCAACAAGAAAACTTCCTTTGCCACGGAACAAAGATACTATTTCAAGGCCATCGTGGAGCACCTGCTGCAATAAAGGATTAAAAAAAATACATCACCTCCATAGACCACAGAGCTCACAAAGTACAAATGTTGTCCACTTTGTTATGACTTAATTAACTCATCTTTTCTCCAGATCCACAGGCATACAACTGACTTGAAAATTATATTTCCCCAGGGCTCACGCTATGGGTTAGTGGGTAAAGTTGTGGCCTGCAGAGGCAGCATCTCTTATGGGAACTGGTTCAGGTCCCAGCTGCTCCACTTTCGATCAAGCTCTCTGCTATGGCCTGGGAAAGCAGTGGAAGATGGCCCAAGTCTTTGGGCCCATGTACCCGTGTGGGAAATCCAGAAGAAGCTCCTGGCTCCTGGCTGCAGATCAGCACAGCTCCAGCCTTTGTGGCCATCTGGGGAGTGAACCTGCCGATGGAAGACCTCTCTCTTTCTCTCTCTCTGCCTCTGCCTCTCTGTAACTCTGCCTTTCAAATAAATAAATAAATCTTTGAAAAAATAAAAGGATACTTTCTCTAAATTTTATCTTTCTGGTTAAAAGAATAATGTACATCGAGTCCTCAGGGATATTAGAGCAAACCAATCTAGAAAGCCAGCAGATAGATAAAAATTTAACAAGCAGAAAAGAAATTGCTAGGTTGTTACAAACTACAAACCAAAAAGCAGAAAAAAATAAAAGAAAGAAACCAAGCTTACCTGCTCTTCCTTGCATCCCACACCAGGAGGCACTATGGAACCAACTAATGAGAGACACCAGTTAAGGTTCACTAGCCTCCTCTTTTTGGCCAAGGAAATTCACCATAAGTGAATTTTAAGATCAAAAAACTCCTTGTTCAGGATCCATTGAAATAAATACATATTTAGGGTTAATTATGGTTAACATCTATGGGCATTAGGGGATATTTGAGTTATTTTTAAATTTCTTAAATTAATTATACTTTTCTTAAAAAGGGACAAGAGAGAAATTTTGCTCTTAAAACAAAGAAGTGATCCTGGGTGACACTGTGTTGTAGAGGGTACGAGTGGTGCTGGTATCCCATGTGGGCACCAGTTCGAGTCCTGAGTCCTGGATGCTCTACTTCCAATATAGCTCCCTGTTAATGTGTCTAGGAAAGCTGCAGAGGATGGCCCAAGTCCTTAGGCCCCTGTAACCACATGCAAGACACAGAGGATGCTCTTGGCTCCTGGCTTCAGATCTGCTCAGCTCCAGCCATTGCAGCCATTTGCGGAGGGGACCAGAAGATGAAAGATATCTCTCTCTCTCTCTCTCTCTCTCTCTCTCTCTCTCCCTCCCTCTCTCTCTCTCTTGGGCCTCCTCTGTAACTCTTTCAAATAAATAAATAAATAAAAAGAAGGGAAGGGAAGGGAATGCTTGTATCAGTACTGCTGCAAATATAGCTTTGTTAAACTTTGTTTTTGTATCATTGTGAAGCAAATGGTTAAGAATGATGTACTACTATAGTTTTAATGATCTATAATTATTTTAAAATTTGCTATCCATGAGTATAATGGACATCTTTTCATCTGATTAGTGTTTACAACCTTTGCCTATATTCTTGAATTCTTCATTTAGTGAAGCATTAAGCCTCTGACCATATTGTAAATTTAAAATGTTATCTCAAAAATTAGAAAGAGAGAGAGAGAAGGAAGGGAATTAGGGAAAGGGAAGTATCATTATATTCTTAGAATAATTACCTATGGGCACTGGCTCTGTGGCATAGCAAGTAAAGGCTCCACCTATGACACCAGCATCCCATATGGGTGCCAGTTGGATTCCCATCTGCTCCACTTCGATCCAGCTCCCTGCTAATGTTCCTGGAGAAAGCAGCAGAAGATGGCTCAAGTGCTTAGGCCCCTGCCACTCAGAATGGAGTTCCCGGCTCCTAGCTTCAGCCTGGACCAGTCCTGGCCATTTGGGGAATGAGCAAGCTTTTCTCTCTGTCCCTCTCTCTTTTCCCTCTCTCTCTCTCTGAAACTCTGACTTTCAAATAAATAAAAGAACTATATCTATGAAACACACTGAATCTCTTCACATTAACACGAGAATTGAAAACAAATTTTTTGGTCAGTGCTGCAGCTCAATAGGCTAATCCTCTGCCTAGCAGCGCCAGCACACCGGTTCTAGTCCCGGTCGGGGCACCAGATTCTGTCCCAGTTGCTCCTCTTCCAGTCCAGCTCTCTGCTGTGGCTCAGGAGTGCAGTGGAGGCCCAGGTCCTTGGGCCCTGCACCCCATGGGAGACCAGGAAAAGCACCTGACTCTTGGCTGCAGCGGCCATTGGGGGGTGAACCAAGGGAAAAAGGAAGACCTTTCTCTCTGTCACTCTCTCTCTCACTGTCCATTCTGCCTGTCAAAAAAAAAAAAAGAAAACAAATTTTTTCCCAAAAGGTTCTCCCTCATCTGTGGTAACTGATAGAGTACCTAAAAGGTAATCTATAGAAGTGAAATTGACACTTTGAGATGAGATGACTTTAAACAGCTCTTGTCTTGACTGTTATGGAACAGGTTTTTTTTTATACTATTTGTTGAATTCTTTACTTAGTATAGGGTTAATCTTATGTGTAAAATGTTAATTGAAAATAGATCTTAGAAAAAAAATAAGAATGAGAACAGGAGAGGGAGGAGGAAGAAGGGTGAGAGTTTGGCTGGGAGGGTGAGTAGGGTGGTAAGAATCGCTGTGTTTCTGAGTTTGTATTTTTGACATGCATAAAGTTTGTATACCAAAATAAAACAAATTTTGTTATATTTTACAATGTTCAAATAATTTGATCCTTTTTGAAGGGGGACAGAACATGTCATCCAAAAATATGTCATGTGACATTAAAATTATTTTGAGATAAAGGCATTTGAGTATCTGAAATCTTGTATCTGACAAAAAGCAAAGCCTTGCAAAAACTTAATCATCATATACTCCCTCCCCAAGAGCTTCTCAGGGACTAGGAGCAAATTAGATACCATACTGAGGAAGATACTGTCAGAAGACTAGCAAATTTCCTATCTATTCTCCAGAGAACCCATTCATTTTTCTAAAATGTCATTTGTTTTTCCATTAGTGCCTTTTTCCACCCCCTTCATTTATTAAGATGGCATATAAGCCCCGAATTCTAACCACTCTTTTGAGTTATTTATCACTGAGTATTCCAATTTGTACTGTGCTAATGTAAACAAAGGATGTTTTTCTGTTGCTAATCTTTTGTCAGTGTAATCCACACACACCTATTCACTAATCCTGAGTGGGTATAGAAAAGCTTTGTTCCTCACCCACATTTTTTCAGACCAGGCTTCAATTTGGTTTAGGTACACACAAAGACTTCTCAACAAGATGAACATGTATAGGTTTAAAATCTTTTATGTGCCCCTCAAATCCATTCATCTATTGGCTTTATTGTTGGCATCATATGGCCTTAAATAAGCATCTGGAGTCTCAGGTGAGGAAAATTGAAAAATTAGGATTACTGCCTCTGAGCCCAAAGTTAAGGCACAAGTTCACCTAGGAGTGGACTGGCTGATTATGTGGACTGTCACTTGAATGGTAATTCCTCCAGTGATGCAGGTATAACACAGGCATGCAGCCATTATCCTGGAGGAAGACGTAACAGGATCCTGTGGGGTTTAGTGAAGATAGCGCTCCAACTAAGACTCATTTGGATTCAGTACTCAGGAAGAGGGTGTGTTGATCACTCTGCTTAAGAATTCCCAAGATTAGGGCTGGCACTGTGGCATAAGGAGTAATGCCACCAACTGTAGCACTGGCATCCCACATGGGCACCAGTTCACTTCCTGGCTGCTTCACTTCTGATCCAGCTCCTTGCTAATGTGCCTTGAAAGCAGTGGAAGATGGCCCAAGTACTTGGACCTCTACACTCATGTTGGAGACCTGGATGAAGCTCCTGGCTCCCAGATTTGGTCTGGCCTAGACCTGGCCATTGTGGCCATTTGGGGAGTGAACCAGTGCATGGAAGAGTCTCTCTCTCTCTCTCTCTCTCTCTCTCTCTACCCTGACTCTGTAACTCTGACTTTTAAATAAAATAATCTTTAAAAAAAAAAAAGAATTACAAAACTGTGGGGAGGGCAGGGGCAGATGACTACTGAAGCTATGCTAAACTTAGTGGATCCAGGTATCTTAAGACAGTACTCCACTGGCCAGAAACGATGTCAAAAGCCTCAAAGTGGAACAACTACAAGGGAACAAGGATTCTGGGTGGGCTGAAGTTCAGGCTCAATTGAAACCCAAAATGCAGAGGCTGACCTTGAGACATAAAGGGACCATGCCTAGAGACCTTCTAAAGCCATTGCCATACAGAGTTAAGCATGTGAATGAAACCTGGGAGTTCAGCCCAGAGCATGAACAGCAGCCTTTGCAAGTCTTTGTCCTAGGAAGGACTTCACTAAAGAAATGGACAAGACTCTACCACACTGACCCAGATAGCCAGCAGGTTAACTGATTGACAGCATCCAAAACAACCCTCAGCTCAGGGACTGGCTGAACATCTCACCTTGCCCTCCACCTCCTGCACGCAAGCACCAAAGCTTCAATCCAAGGGTTCTTGGATGACTGGGAAAGACTGAAGAAAACCTAACTGGGTGATACACAATTTCTTACCAAAGAAGGTATGAGAAGATGAAGAGTATAAAGTGATACTCCCCCAAGCTCATAAAACAGCTCATAGCAATTACAGAAAGAAAAAACATTTGTATTATTTGGGTTAACAAACATATATCTAACAACTACTCATTTACATAAGATTGCTAATCATTTGTAAATACTGAAAACCAACAGTCATAACCATCTTCCCCCACCCACAGTCCATGTGAGGTAGAAAAATGAAGGGGATCCACTGATTTGAGAAAAATACAAGTATGTTTTCTTTTGGGGAATATGGAGGTGTCAGTTTCATCATCCTCAGCAGAAGGAAAAAATAAGAAGAAATATAATCTGAATTATATGTTTCACCTTGAAGGTTATTTTCACAGCACATGGCACCATTTTCTAATCTAACAAATTTCCTTTGTTTAAATATTGCTTCCAAGGGCAGTTTTCTATTAGCAGAAAACAACTAGTTAGTGACAGTTATAAATATCAACAAAAATATATTTATAGCACAGAAAAGCAACACCAGAAGTCTACTGAATGTTTCCCGTGTTTTATCAAATTAGATTATTTGAATGCTTCCAGAATCTGGAGGACAAAGGGTATATTTTTCCCCTTCTTCCTGAGCCTCCTTAATTAAATATAATGATATGCACTCACTAGGATTATAAACAAAATAAGGCTATAGAGATCAATTTTAGTGGCAGAAAGGGGGTAATAAATGTACAGTCTTATTTAATACAGTTATATAAGGGCAGGCATTTGGCTCAACAGTTAAGACATTGCTTTGGATGCCTACGTCACATATCAAAATGCATGGTTTGGGTCCCATCTTTGCTTTCAAACAAGTTACCTACTAATGCACATCCTGGGAGGCAGCAGGTGTTGGCCCAAGTACTTGGGTCTCTATCACTCACAAGGCAGACAACCTGATCAGCCACCCTGATCAGCTTCTGAACTCCTGACTTTGGCCTGGTCCAGTCTTGGCTGTTGCAGGCATTTGGGAAGTGAACCAGCAATTGGAAGATCTCTCTTCCTTTATCTCTCTGAGTCTCTCTACTTCAAGTAAAAGTGGAAAATAAATACATTTTTTAAAAAATTCTCTTTAAAAAAGTGAACTATTTTTTCAAATGCTTTCTCTGCATCTATTGAGAAATCACATGGTTTTTATTTTTCAATTTGTTAATGTGATGCATCATTTTTATTGATTTGCGTATGTTGAACCATCTCTGTATACCAGGAATAAATTCCACTTGATTTGGGTGAAAGATCTTTCTAATGGGCTGTTTGATTTGATTAACTAATATTTTGTTGAGGATTTTTACATCTATGTTCATCAGGGATATTGGTTCTCTTTCTTTGTTGTATCTTTTTCTGTTTTTTTTTTTTTTTTTTTCAGGCAGAGTGGACAGTGAGAGAGAGAGAGACAGAGAGAAAGATCTTCCTTTGCCATTGGTTCACCCTCCAATGGCCGCCACGGCCGGTGCACCGCGCTCATCCGATGGCAGGAGCCAGGTGCTTCTCCTGGTCTCCCTTGGGGTGCAGGGCCCAAGCACTTGGGCCACCCTCCACTGCACTCTCGGGCCATAGCAGAGAGTTGGACTGGAAGAGGGGCAACCGGGACAGAATCCGGCACCCCGACCAGGACTAGAATCTGGTGTGCCAGCTCCACAAGGCGGAGGATTAGCCTATTGAGCTGCAGCACCGGCCTCTTTTTCTGGTTTTGAAATGAAGGTGAGTTGGCCTCATAGAAAGAGTTTGGGAGTATTCCCTCCCTTTCAATTGTTTTTAATAGTTTTAGAAGAACTGGAGTTAGTTCTTTTTTAAAAGTCTGGTAGAATTCTGCAGTGAAGCCATCTGGTCCTGGGCTTTTCTTTGTTAGGAGGGTCTTTATTACTAATTCAATCTCCATCTTCATTATTGGTCTGTTTCATTTTTCAATGTCTTTGTACCTAAATTTTAGTAGACTGTGTGTAGGAATCTATCCATTACTTACAGATTTTCAAATTTGTTGTCAAATAGCTACTTGTAGTAATTCCTGGTGATTCTCTTTATGTATGTGGTTCCTGTTGTTATATCTCTCATATGATTTTCTCAACAGATGCAGAGACAGCACTTGATAAAATACAACATCTTTTCATGATAGAAACCTTAAGCAAATTGGGTATAGAAGGAACATTCCTCAACACAATCAAGTCAACATATGACAAACCCCCAGCCAGCTTTACACTGAATGGGGGAAAGTTGGAAGCATTTTCACTAAGATCTGGAACCAGACAAGGATGTCCACTTTTACCACTGCTATTCAATACAGTTCTGGAAGATTTAGCCAAGCCATCAGACAAAAAAAGAAATCAAAGGGATATAAATAGGAAAGAAGTAAGTCAAATTATCCCTGTATGCAGATGACATGATTCTATATACAGGGGGACCAAAAGACTCCAATAAGAAACTACTTTTTTATATTGATTATTTTTATTTGACAGGTAGAGTCATAGACAGTGAGAGAGAGACAGAGAGAAAGGTCTTCCTTCTGTTGGTTCACTCCCCAAATGGCTGCTATGGCTGGTGCTGCACCCAACTGAAACCAGGAGCCAGGTGCTTCCTCCTGGTCTCCCATGTGAGTAAAGGGGCCCAAGCACTTGGGCCATCCTCCAATGCCCTCCTGGGCCACAGTAGAGAGCTAGATGAGAAGAGGAGCAACCAGGACTAGAACCTGGCACCCACATGGAATGCCGGTGCCGCAGGCGGAGGATTAACCTAGTGAGCCATGGTGCAGGCCCCAGAATGTTGTGAATGTAATCAACCATTATCAGCTCTGTACATTCGGATAATTTACTGAAGCTCTGCTGTACTCTTTAAGGTTGCTAAATGGCTCCTCATGCTCTTTCCTTTACACTGTGGTCCCTATGTTGAACAGACGCAGCCTTAGCTCTCTCAGCTTTCTAATTCCAAATTGACAAAGGAGACAAGTGCTTGGCCTAGCTCATCTTTTCATGTGAAGCAGCTATAGATTTTGGGAAAAATGTGCTTACATCATGGATTCTCTGACACAGTCTACTGCAACTGAAATGGAAGAAGATGAGGTCATTTTTAAAAATTGCTGTTTAGCAAGAGCAGAGAAAATTTCAACAGAAGAGGGGGTGAGGAGAGAAGGCAACGAGCCATAGCTCTTGGCTAATATTTTTAACATTTTCAATAAAATTACCTCTCTTATCACTGCAGCTAAAATAAACTTTTCTAAGATTTGTCACTTTTTAATACTAAACAAACATTGAGGTATCTTCTCTTTGTAACACTAAAAAAAAAGTTCCATAAATTTCAAATGCAGAAAGAAAAGTCAAGCAGACTCAAACAAGTCTGTTTAAATTTTTATTCTCATGTATTTCTTTGAGAGGCAGAGATACAGAGAGAAAGAGAGAGAGAGCTGGTCAGAGAGAGAGAGAGAGAGAGAGCTCCCATCTACTGGTCCACTCCCCAAATATCTGCAACTGCAGGAGCTAAACCAGGACAGAGCTAGCAGTCAGAAATGGAATCCAGGTTTCCCACGTGAGCAGCAGGGACCCAATCACCTGAGCCATCACTACTGCCTACTAGGGTAGCCTTGCCAGGAAACTGGAGTCAAAAGCTATAGGCAGGTATCAAACTCTGGCACTACAATATGGGACATGGGCATCCTGACTGGTGTCTTAAATGCTAAGCAAAATATCTGCCTGGTTAGATGGATTTTGAGAACATCAGTCAATTCAGAGTCTTCTAATTTGAGATCAGATGGAACAAAGAAATCACCAAGACAGTCTGGGACTTTTTTTTTTTTTATCTACCCACTAATTTATAATCCATCTCTTGTAGTTGACAGCAAGTAAGGGGAGTTCCACAATAGCTAAGGCCTTAGACCTTCATTACATTTGATGTTACCTAGTTGATAAGTACTCAGTCAATGTCAAGTGCACTATTGAATCAATGCCTTGGTTTTCTACTACACTGGCAAAATAAGCAGTGTTAGCTAACAAGATGAGGCCTAATGAAAAATATTTTTTAAAAGGTGACAACACAAACAGGAGAGGTTTTGACTGGGCAAGGACTGGCCAGGTGAGAAGAGTCACCTCCCGGAATGTAAGCAAAGATAGGAGGTGTGGCCTTGTTTGGGTTTTTCTTAGTGTCAATTAACTGACCAAAGAATGTCACTTCCAAAAAGAAAGCGTTTTCCTCAGTTCCTCAGTAACATGGTTTCTTGGAACCTTGCAGCAGCCTTCAGGCATGTAGTCAAAACCAGCCCAGACAACTTAGCCTTCTGGGGAGCAGGATGCTCCCCATTATCTGAGCCAGGGATTGCAGCAGACTCCATCCTCATGCCCTATCATTTCTTTTCCCTTGTCCCTTAGCCATTCCCCCTTATCCCTTCTTCTTCACTCTCTCCTATGGGACCCTTCTGCCACTGGTGAGCATGGGGTTGAAGTGTGCTTCTAAAGTCAGCTTGTCTTGAATCTCACCTTGGCACTCTCACTTTACCTGGCTATGTAAGAAGTTATTTAACCTCCCTATGCCTTGATGTTCTCATTAGTAAAATGGGAGAAAAACTGTTCCAATCTCTTTTTCATTTTTAAGATTATTTATTTGAGAGGTAGAGTTATAGAGAGAGAGAAGAGACAGAGGGAAAGGTCTGGTTTACCAGACCTTTACCAGTGAATCTGCTGGGTTCACTCCCCAAATGGCCGCAATGGCCGAAGCTGAGCTGATCCGAAGCCAGGAGGATACAGGGACCCAAGCACCTGGGCCATCTTCTACTGATTCCATGGATTCTTTTCTGAATCCATCTATTTGCAGATGTACCAACAGAAACCCACATGAGCTTCTAACATTTTTTTTCTATCTCATTTGCCTCAAAGTCAAACTTTATTAGATATATGACACTCTTTCCAAGTTATTGCAGGAGATAGCTGTATTAACTTGCTTCACCACTACATTGCATAGATAATCATCCTTCACCTTCATCCACACCCTAATATATCCCCTTCCCAGCCTATAAAAACTATCATCACTGGGGCCAGTGCTGTAGCACAGCAGGTAAAGCAGCAACCTGCAGTGCTGGCATCCCATATGGATGCAGGTTCGAGCCCTGGCTGCTCCTCTTCCAATCCAGCTCTCTGCTATGGCCTGGGAAAGCAGTAGAAGATCAAAGTGCTTGGGTCCCTGCACCCACATGGGAGGTCTAGAAGAAGCTCCTGGCTCCTGGCTCCTGATTCCTGGCTTAGGATTAGCCCAGCTTCAGCTGTTGCAGCCATTTGGGGAGTGAACCAACAGATGGAAGCTCTCTATCCCTCTGCATCTGCCTCTGCCTCTCTGTAACTCTGCCTTCCAAATAAATAAATAAATAAATCTTTAAAAAAAAACTACCACCCATGAGAGTATTTTAGGCATGGAAAGCCAAGACACTCTGGTGGGAAAAAAAAAAAAAAAGAGGACCTAAATGAAAGATCTCTGTGAGTGAGATCTCAGTAGAACAAATGGGCCATCAAAGAAGAAGGTACCTTTCTCTGAAGGGAGGAGAGAACTTCCATTTTGACTATGACCTTGTCTAAATAAGATCGAAGTCGGCGTACTCAAAAGGCTTCCATAGCCTTGGCAACTCATGACTAGAGCCTAGGAAGATTACTGACGCCATAAACAAGAGTGTCAAATTGTTAAGTCAACAACAGGAGTCACTATGTACTTACTCCTCATGTAGGATCTCTGTCCTTAATGTGTTGTCCAATGTGAAGTAATGCTATAACTAGTACTGAAACAGTATTTTACACTTTATGTTCTGTGTGGGTGCAAACTGATGAAATCTTTACTTAGTATATACTAAATCAATCTTCTGTATATAAAGATAATTGAAAATGAATCTTGATGTGAATGGAATGGGAGAGGGAGCGGGAGATGGGAGGGGTGATGGTGGGAGGGAAGTTATGGGAGGAAAAAGCCATTGTAATCCATAAACTGTATTTTGGAAATTTATATTTACTAAATAAAAGAAAAAAAAAAACTACCGTGATCAATTTTATCTTCTGTCACTTTTATTAAATCCTTTCCTCTCAGTTATATACTTTTTTAACTGGTTTTTAAACATGCCCAAATTAGAAAAGGCAAGAACAACAACACCACTTCCTGGAGTCATATCTTTCAAGCAAGATCCCAGTGCTTTCATCTTTACCTCATAAAAACAAACTTCTCAAAAGATGTTTTCCTATACTCACCATACCACTTTCTTTGCTCTCTTTCACCATAACACATTCTAGTCACCTGAGCCTCCACTGCTGCACACTTCTTATTTATTTAAAGATTTATTTATTTATTTTATTTGAAAGGCGAAATATAGAGAAAAAGGGAGAGAGAGAGAGAGCGAAAGAATCTTCCATCCACTGGCTCACTCCTCAAATGGCAGCAACAGCCAGGGCTGGGTCAGGCAGAAGACAGGAGCCAGGAGCCTATTTCAGGTCTCCCATGGGCTGCAAGGGCCGAAATACCTGGGCCATCTTCTGCTGTTTTCCCAAGTACATTAACAGAAAGTTGGATTAGAATTGGAGCAGCCAAGAGTTGAATCAGCGCCCATATGGGATGCCAGCACTGCAGGGAGAGGCTTAACCTTCTATGCCACAGAGTAAGCCCCTACACATTTTTTTAATTCTAATTTTATTAGAATTAAATTTAACACAGCTGACACTGTGTTATATCCTGAAATTCTGTATTCTTAGCTTCCATAGTACAGCCCTCTTCTACTTTTTCTCTTCCCTATCTGCCTCTTCACTGTCTCCTTTATAGCTTCCTCTCTTCTGTCTGCCACAAATACTACAGATCTTCAAGTTTTCTCTTCCTTTCAGTACATTCTCTCTTAACCCCATTCACAGTTCAGCTTCAAGTCCTACCCTTACAAGGTAACTCTGAATCACATCTCCTTCCCAGACACCTCCTCTCAATTTCAGAATCTTTTATCCAATTGCTTACTTGATACTCCATTTGAATGTCTTAAAAGAATGTTTGAAAATGATTCCACATACACAAAAACAATCTCATGATCCTGCGACATTTCATCTTTTTTGAAAGGCACCACTCCCTATTCAGTCATAGAAAGTTCATCCCAAGGGGTACTCTTCATTCCCCAATATTACTCAGTCATCACAGACAAGAGATGTCAATATCACCATGATGTTCCACAAACTTTTTTTAAGTTTATTTTATTTATTTTTAACTTTCATTTAATAAATATAAATTTCGAAAGTACAACTTGGATTATAGCGGTTTTCCCCCCATAACCTCCCTCCTACCCGCAACCATCTCATCTCCCAGAAGAATGAAAAAATGACCCAGAAGAATCTTTTTTTTAATAATTTTTATTTATTTTATGTAGTTGAAAGGACAGGAGAAGAGAGAGAATGAATCTCCTGGTTCACTCCTCAAATACCTGCAACAGTTAGGGGCTAGGCCAGGCTGAAGCTAGGAGCCAGAAACTCAATCCAGTCTTCTAACCTTTGGCCTGACATAGCCCTGGCTGGTGTGCCATTTGGGAAGTGAACTAGCAGGCAGAAGATTGATATCCCTCCCCCCTTCCCTCCCACCCTTCTCTCCCTTTCTCTCCATCTCAAGTACTCTGCTTTTCAGATCAATCGATTGATTGATCTCATTACAAAGAGAGAGAAAAGAAACAAACAAACAAAATGCTTTTCTCTCCAGCCATTTTCATCCCTCTTCCAGGTCTTTAGGCAACTAAACAGACTTTCTTACAGTCTAAATATCTGCCATACCTCTATAGTTTTACAGTATCTTCCTCATAATTCTCCTTCATCCTCACTTTTCCTATCTAGGAATTAAGCCCAATTGTCCTTTGCGCCAGACCAGAAACCCATTTAATTGTCATTGCCTTATAGTATGCTCAGAACCATTCCCCTTAGATAAAGCTAAGTCAGTGTGTCAGATTGAGTGTACAGTCATGCTTTCTGCTTAGGGTAAGTTCTTTACCCAATCAGACTGTGTGCCTAGCAACCTTTTTGCACTGCTAAAGAATGCTCAAGCGAGCCTTCAGCACCATCATTGCTCATTGGATCCCCAAATGGGCACTGGTCTCTGCAATGTATCTGAATTGTTAGAGGGTGGTCATCTCTTCTGATTTCCTGGTTGAATCTTATCTGTTATATGAGGGTGGTTCAGTCACAGGGTAAAATGCTAAGGCTAAAGAAGCTTTCAGACTGCTTGCTCCCCTATTTTTCAAACCACTGCTCACAATTCACTAGAAAGCTAGTAGTCACTTTAGTGGGTCCCAACCAACAATTTTTTTTTTTTTTGACAGGCAGAGTGGACAGTGAGAGAGAGAGACAGACAGAAAGGTCTTCCTTTTGCCGTTGGTTCACCCTCCAATGGCCGCCGCGGACGGCACACTGTGGCCGGCGCACCGCGCTCCTCCGATGGCAGGAGCCAGGAGCCAGGTGCTTCTCCTGGTCTCCCCATGGGGTGCAGGGCCCAAGCACCTGGGCCATCCTCCACTGCACTCCCGGGCCACAGCAGAGGGCTGGCCTGGAAGAGGGGCAACCGGGACAGAATCCGGCGCCCCGACCGGGACTAGAACCCGGTGTGCCGGCGCCGCAAGGCGGAGGATTAGCCTGTTGAGCCACGGCGCCGGCCCCAACCAACAATTTTTAATAAATGGAATAAACTATGCAAAAAAATCTTAGTGCACAGTACATATCAAGGGTTTTCATCGTTTTATAAAACTATTTCAGCTCTGTGTATGCATGTGCCTGAGTATCCTAGGTCATGGTATAAAATCAGTTTCTTAATGACTGACGTGAGTTTCAAACAAACTAAGAGTAGGTCAATTGGCCAGCGCTGTGGCATAGTAGGCTAAGCCTCCACTATGGTGCTGACATACCATATGGGTGCCAGTTCATATGCCAGCTCCTCTTCCAATCCAATTCTCTACTTATGGGCCTGGGAAAACAAGTGGAAAGATGGCCCAAGTCCTTGGGCCCCTGTATCCACATGGGAGACCTGGAAGAAGCTCCTGACTCCTGGCTTAGGATCAGCCCAGCTCCAGCCATTACAGCCATTTGGAGAGTGAACCAGTGGATGGAAGACCTTTCTGTCTCTCTCTCCCTCTTTCTCTGTGACTCTACCTCTCAAATAAATAAATAAAATCTTTAAAAAAAAGAGTAGGTCTTTTTTTATTTAAAGATTTATTTTATTTATTTGAAAGGCAGGGCTACAGAGAGAGTGAGAGGGAAACACAGATAGAGATCTTCCATCCTGGTTCCCTTCCCAAGAGGCCACAACAGCCAGGGCTGGGCAAGGCCAAAGCCAGGAGCAAGGAGCTTCTTCTGGGTCTACCACATGGGTGCAATGGCCTAAGGACATGGGCCATCTTCTGCTGCTTTCCCAGGCACACCAGCAGGGAGCAGAACAAAAATGGAACAGCTAGAACTCAAACCAGCACCCATATGGGATACCTGCATTGCAGGAAGCAGCTTAACCCACCATGCCACAACACAGGCTCCAAGACCAGTCGTTTTCAAATAAACATACAGTACCTGGTCCAGAAGTATCAGCTATTACCTGGGAGTTAGGACTCATTAGAAAAGTAAATAACTGGGGGCAAGTGTTGTGATATGTTCCGGCTGCTCCACTTCCTATCCAGGTCCCTGCTAATGGCCTGGAAAAAGCAGCTGAAGATGGCCCAAATGTTTGGGCCCTGACACACACATGGGAGACCCAGATGAAGCTCTGGCTCCTAGCTTTAAACTTGCCCAGTGCTGGCTGTGGCGGCTGTCTGGGGAGAGAACCAATGGGTAGAAGCTCTCTCTCTCCCTTTGCCTTTCCTCCTCTCTATATAACCCTTTCAAAAATAAACAAATCTTTTAAAAAAATGAAATGCAAACTACTGGACCTCATCCTAAATCAGAACCTCTGGCAAAAAGTGGCTGGCAATCTGTGTTTTAAAAAGTCTTCAGGTAACTCTGTTGCACACAGAAGTTTGAAAACTACTGGGTTTGTGCTTGCTTCAGCAGCACATATACTAAAATTGGAACAAGGCACCTGCTGTGGCGCAGCATGTGAAAGCCCTGGCCTGAAGCGCCAGCATCACATATGGGCGCCAGTTCTAGTCCCAGCTGCTCCACTTCTGATCCAGCTCTCTGCTATGGCCTGGGATAGCAGTAGAAGATGGCCCAAGTCCTTGGGCCCCTGCACCCACTTGGAATACCCGGAAGAAGTTCCTGGCTCCTGGCTTCGGATCAGCGCAGCTCCAGTCGTTGCAGCCATTTGGGGAGTGAACCAGTGGATTGAAGATCTCTCTCTATGTCTCTACCTATCTCTGTAACTCTTTCAAATAAATAAAATAAAACTTTAAAAGAAAATTGGAACGATACAGAGAAGATTAGCGCGACTCCTATACAAAGATGACATGCAAATTCGCTAAGCGTTCCATATTTTTAATTCAGGATTCAATTCCTTCCTGTGTTGCTCTGAGCATGAAATCACTTCTAGTACCTCTGGCTACACGTGTGATCCTGTGATGACAACATGTGGAATCTAAATTGGAATTCTGTATATTCTCATCACTCAATTTATTTTTTAGCAGTATAATGGGTACATTTTAGAGTCTTCCATTTTGTGTGGAATTAGATCCTCCCCTTCAAATGTTGTAATTAACATCACTTAAAATAAAACTTGAATAAAGTATTGAAACCTAAAAAAAAAAAAAAAGAAAGAAATGAAGGAAGAAAGGGAGGGAGGGAGGGAGGGAGGGAGGGAACAAACCCCTGGGCTCTAGGTAATTTCAGTTTTCTCAATCACAGGAGAGACGGAGTCCTAGAGATAATTATTTCTATGACTCTTATGTCATTTCTCCCCAGAGAGATAGCTAGCATTCTAAAAGACACAAAGAAAAGAAGTTCATCATTACATATAGTGGATGACTGAGCGCAGAAGGGCATAATCCTGTCTTAGAAGTGGCTGAGAAGTGCTTTTCTAGCATGAACTCCCAAGTTCTCTTTCCAGATACATGACCCAACCAAGGTTTTCCTAGATATAATCAAATCAACACAAGGATTTGAATACAATTGTTCCTGTTTAAAATATATTTCTTCTTATCTCTGTTGTAACTGCAAACAATAATCCTACTGTGACAGTAAATAAATTAATTTTAAAAACTGTTACTAAGATTTGCAAGCAAAAATTTGTCAAGGACATTCAAAATCAGCCTCTACTTAATTTATCTAATCTTAATGCTCATATTTACAAACTCTCCTTAGACAATGACTCACTGCTTTACCCCTGATTTGTTGGCACCACATGCCCAATCACAAAGCTGTGATTCTCATGGGGTGTTGAACATGAAAAGTCTCCTTGAAGATTCTAACCACCCCCAACCCCATAAAGAATCACAGCACAGGATAAAAGACAAAGTTGCTAATAACAGTCTAAGCAAAGAACCTATCATCCTATCAGGACTGCCAACTTCTAAATATGCATTGACTGAGTTCCAGGATGATCCAAAAGCCTAAAACATAATTCATTATTATATACTTATTTATTCTCTGCAAAGCATCAATTTAGAAGAAATTAACATCCAGCTATTAGAAAGGGAAAATTTTCTTGTCAATCAATGAATGAACACTTTTCATGCCTACCATGTATGCCTCAATCTTCTCAGCAATATGTAGGATGCGGATGGCTTCAAGTACCTGGAGAGAAAGGATCATAAAATATGAACAACACAATAATGAAATACTAATAAATCATGTTATTAAAGACTAGTTATGAAACTATATGAAGTGTTTTTAAGAAACACTGTCCTAAATCCAATCCGAGAAATGCTGATATAAGACTCAGCTGAGGTGGGGACAAGGAATCTATATTTAAGCCTACTCAGAAGGTTATAGTTATCAGTCAAGTACCACTACCTTAGAAATCCTGATGATAGGAAATTTAATTTTAACCCTTGTGGTCTTCTTTGTGAGGCAGTAAAGCTGACAGTACCTTGAAACAGAGTGAAAGGTGAGAAAAGCAGCAGAGGAGCAGAGAGCAGGGGTGTACACTCACCTAGAGCTCTTATGCCAACATACTTAAGGAAGCTTTGGGAGGTACAGAAGAAGTGCCAATGAAAATCAGAGAAACCATCTCCCAAACTGAGTCCTAAAGACTGAGCAGGAGAAATCTGCCAGTGACAGAAAGGGGAAACAATCTGTACAAAAGCAGAGAGGATAAAAAGGCAAGGTGTACTAAGTGAATAGTAGAAGTTCCATGTAACCAAAATAGGCAGAAGAGAAAGGACGACAGGCCTATGAGAGACAGGAAAAAGCAGGGATACACAGGACTACCATGTAAAACATTAAAAGGGATTGGGAATTTCAAACTCATAGAGGAGCAAATATACTACTGGATGTACTTGCATGTGATTCATTGTGTGAGGGACAGGACTGGAAGTAGAATTTGCAGATTCATGCCCACACTAGCAGGGGTGTCCTATTCACCCCAAGCCAATCAGTGCCTCATGGGCAAAGTGCCCTTTAGTGATTTAGTGATTTTTTTCCCCTAGAAACAGCCAGAAATCCAGATCCCTAAATGTCGACTGAAAGTCTTCAAGTTATTACTCAGCCCAAGCAAAATACAACTCTTAGCCTAACATGGATACAAGTCTAGCACCTCTGGGCTAAAGTCTTACTTAAACTTACTTAAACTTACTGCATCCAAATTAGACAATAATTTATCTGGCTCACTATATACCTGATTCACAGACTGGCAGAGCATGGACATAGGACAAAGTCTTGTTTGAGAACAACAAAAATTCAAGTTTAGAGCTCTTATTCTGGAACAATCCAGATGTGTGTGTGTGTGCTAGCTCCTCAGTGTAATCATAGGCAAGATGTTATTCTCAAACTTTGTGACATTCTCTAAAAATTTTCTGGCTCAGAGAATATACTAACATAGCCAGAGGAATTATTTGAAAAGTAGCTATTCTTCAGTAATACAAAAGTATTTGAGAGCATTCACAATTCAATTCTACATGCTAGTATCACAGGAAAAAAAGAGTTGTATTTTCATTGTGCAAGCTGAAAAAGACTTTATTTAGCAGCATTTACAAATCTTCACTTCATGAACAACAAGAGCAAATTCATGGTTTTTCATAGTCTTTTCTTTTTGGAGGATCATTCTAAATGCAAATGTATTAAAGATGGAAAATGTTGCTATTTTTCAAACAGTGCTCTTTTACGTGAGAAAGAAAAATTATTTATTTTAGATACCTGTTCAATCAACTCTTAGAAATCATTCCATGGCATATCTTATGTTTATACGTATCCCATTGCTAGTACAAAAATTACTCTTCTATGGATTTTAGAAGTAACTTAAGAATATCAACTGCATAAATTTTACTACATAATTCAAAACTTCCTTTTAATAATTTTAAGGTTATCACAATAAAGATATCCCTCTGAAAACAGTTGCCAATTTTCCCCTCTATATTTTTTTTACTACTATAAGAAAAGATTTCTCTTTATTCTTTTCAAGACTTGGAGAAGGCTGGTTTTTAAATGAAGATCATTCATTGTTTCTACTCTCCCAGAAAGTCAGTGTGGTAGGCAGAATAAAGGACCTCCCAAGCTATCTACATCTCACCCCTTAGAACCTGTGAACATATTGTGTTACATGAAAAGGGAACTTCACAGATGTAGTTAAATTAAGGCTCTTGAGTTAAACAGAATATAATGGGTTATCTGGGCAGTTCCAATATAGTCACAAAGGTGATTATAAGTGAAAGAGGGACGCAGAAGAGTAAGAATCAGAGCGGGGGGTGGGGGGGGTGACACTGTGCCGTAGTGGGTAAAGCCGCCGCCCACAGTGCCGGCATCCTATATGGGCTCCAGTTCGAGTCCCAGCTATCCATTTCCGATCCAGCTTTCTGCTATGGCCTAGGAAAGCAGCAGAAGATGGCCCAAGTCTTTGGGCCCCTGCACCCGCATGACAGGCCTGGAAGAAGCTCCTGGCTTCAGTTCGGCATTGCAGCCGTCTGGGAGGTGAACAATCGGTTGGAAGACACACACACACACACATACACACACACACACACACACACCCCGTCTCTGCTTTTCTGTAACTCTGCCTTTCAAATAAAATAAATAAATCTTAAAAAAAAAAAAAAGAATCAAAGAAGGATATGACAATAATGATGCAGAAGCAGGAGCAGTAGGATTGTAAGCTCTGCTGACAGAGAGGGCCACAATCCAAAGAATGTGCCCAAGGAATGTGGGCAGCCTCTAGAAGCTGGAAAAGAAAAGAAAATAGATTCTCACTAGATTCCGGGAAGAACACAGACCTGCTAATGTCAGCCCTGGAAGATCCAGATATCCAGAACCCTATGAAAATATATTTATCTTGTTTCAACCCTCTAAGGTCATTAAAATAACACTTATAGCTGCAGTAAGAAACTGATAGATCCTCCACTTGCGGCGCCGGCACACCGGGTTCTAGTCCCGGTCAGGGCGCCAGATTCTGTCCCAGTTGCTCCTCTTCCAGTCCAGCTCTCTGCTGTGGCCCGGGAGTGCAGTGGAGGATGGCCCAGGTCCTTGGGCCCTGCACCCGCATGGGAGACCAGGATAAGCACCTGGCTCCTGGCTTCGGATCAGCGCAGTGTGCAGGTCGCAGTGCGCCGGCTGCAGCGGCCATTGGAGGGTGAACCAATGGAAAAAAAAGGAAGACCTTTCTCTCTGTCTCTCTCTCTCTCACTGTCCACTCTGCCTGTCAAAAAAAAAAAAGAGAAAAGAAAAAGAAAAAGAAACTAATAGAGACATTAATAACCAGTTCCCCTCAGAGCTGGATACCAGGAAGTTTTCAAACCGGTATTTTGCATTCTTTCAGGGGAAAAGTCTTCAATCAAAAACTTAGTAAAATGCCCTGTGCTGGCACTTTTGGGCATAACCTCTCACAACAGCATACTCAACAGAGCTATTCAGCCTATATAAGTCAGTTTTTCATTTCTACAAAGAAAAACGCAGACTATCATGAAGGAAATAAGTTTATTCTAACTCCTGGTTTTGGAGGTTCACAGTTCAAGATTAGAAAGCCCCATTAGTTCACATCTGGCGATGGCTTTCTTCCTGGCAGAGTAGTGAGGTGGCACACAATATAATTTGGCAAGAGGGGCATATGTCTACATCTCTCCCTATAAAATCTCCATGATTCAATTATGGGGGTGCCATCCTAACAACCTAATCCAATCTAATTACTTCCAAAGGTCTCACCCTCTCAATATCACTAACATAAGGCTTTGAGGACCAAGCTTTTATTTAACACATGGGCTTCTGGGGACAGCCAAACTAATACCCACACCATGCATACCTTAGTGAACACCCTCTGTACAGGCATCCCACCCTAAAAGATACCTGATAACTTTAAGATCATTCAGTGTTTGAATAATATCTTACACTGATCTGAGGGAAATGCCAGACCTCCATAACTCCCCAGTCATTGCTCCTTTCACTCTGCTAAACTCAGTTTGAATGAGGTCTTCAGCTATCCTATTTCTAAACACAATACAAAGGAGTCCTAGTAGCTCTTACAGAAATAGTAGCAATTTTTTAAAAGTAGCATTTGACTTTATCACAGAAAAAGCCATTATGTAATTATTTTAAATAATAATATATATTTTAAAACTTCACATCAGCAACCCTCCATTTCAGCTAATGATTTGTATAAGACTAATAAATTTAGAGAAGTCATCACTTTTTCACTAATATTGTTACAACTTGTATCAAAGAGTCAAGAATGAAACATTTTTCTTTCAAAATTGACTTATTAAGGACTGCTTTTTTTGTTTAGCACTTTCAACGACCCTGTGAGAAAAATATAAATATTCCATTTTTATTATAATGATGTGATTGTATATAATACATAAACCAAAACTATTTCAACTAGCTACATTCTATCTTTGCACAGCCTGCTTAATTGACTAGTCAAATAGTAATATGGTTTTAGATATGCCTCAGTCTCAAAATCTAGTTCATACCCATCAACCCTGAGATCTTTCGCAGATCATTAAATCTCCAAACCTCAGTGTTCCCATCTGTAAGATGCAAGTTACATTTACATAGCTTTGGGATAACTGCACCATAATGTGATTGCAGGGGGAGCACCATGCCAGGCACACCGTGGGCTCCTAACAAGCTTTCTCACAGCAGAGGATGCAAAATAAGGGGCAAAATTAGGGACTAAATTGCAGCCACCTGGTGAGTGAACCAGTGGATGGAAGATACGTCTTTCTCTCTGTAACTTCGCCTTTCAAATACTGAATCTTTAAAAAAAAATACTACTAAGAAACTAAGAATAGGGAGAATTTATCCATTAGGAAAATGAGAACCATAAAATAAAATCTGGTACCAATGTGAAAACTCTTTAATTAAAAGCCTACACAGTATAACCTATGCCAACTTATGGCTAAATATAATTTTCTAAAAATTCCATCACTTTGAAAACACTTTTCCCTCATTTGTCGTTCATTTTTAAGCACACACCCAACGGATAACCGCTACGAAATCATAACCCACCGTGAAGTGAACGTTAACATCGGCAAATGATGTCAAAATGCAGGGATATTACTGCGTGGATTCGAATCTGGACTGAAGCCCTTTCCCCGCCTCAAGATGCTTAGTGACGGGGAAGCGTTAAGAAGTCAGGCGGAGAATGCTTGAGGAAAGCGTAACTTTTAAAATACATCCGTATCAGGGGAAGGGGAATTCCTCCCTAGCCGTGAACTCCAGTCACAAGGAAATCAAATGGCGCGTTCTCTTCTGGGCACTTGGGCTCGCTACCTCTGTCCTGGGCCATGAGACGGGAGCATAGGTGAGCGTTCCCCTTCTTCTTGACCACAGCCAAGGTTGGGACACGCGGGCTGCCTGCGGGGAACCACCTGCCCACTGCCCTGACCGCAGCGACTCCGCTCCACAGCCCACAGCCTCTCCAGCCCTGAGGTAACACTCCCCGGCAAGCTCCTCCCCGGCCCGCCTCGCCCCAAGACTCGCACATGCGTAAACGCCCTAAGGAGAGCTCCGCGCGCCGCCCAAGCCCAGCTGCCACGCAGCCAGTCCTTCTGCCCTTCTTCGGGAAGCCAGCTTCACTCCTCAGTAATACGCATGTGTAAACCTGTGTGGCCCGGGATCCTTTAACAGACAGGGGAAGGGTAGTAGGCGGGACCTCGCTTCTTGCGCACGCTCGGGACATGCGCAGTGTGGGCGCTGAGGCGCCAGCTGTCGATTTGGAAGTTCCGGGAAGAGAGCGCATGCGCGAGGGTACGCGTTGCCGGCGAAGAGGGGAGCCTGACGACTCGGAAATTTGAATACCACAGTAGCATGGAGTGTGACCTCATGGAGACTGACATCTTGGAGTCGTTGGAAGACCTAGGGTAAGACTGCCAAGGCACGGGTCCCCCGAGCCTCACACTGTCGGTCCCCGGGGAACACCCCTGCGCCCCAGTGAGACACCTGCTTCTCCACGCCGCACCCGGTGGCTCTTGCTGTGGCTTTCCAGTAGCCCCAGAACCCCAGCGCCGCGTCCACTTCTGTCCTGATGGCTCGGGGCCCCGCAGCACCAACGCCCCTAGGCCTGCCCTGTGCTCCCTGCAGTCGAGTTACCCCGCGGCATTTGTCAGTCATGCGTGTCATTGTCTGGACTCGGTCTCGCCACCCCCACTCCCCGAGTTTCTTCTCTTGCTCCTTATCCTCCTGCTGTACCCGCTCCTCTCAAGAGTAGATTCTCTGTCTTCATGCTCGTCCTCCAAATTTCCTGTTCTGCCCGTGCACCCCCACCCTGTTTCTTCCAGAAATTCTCCTTTGCTCAGTCATCTCTGCGTGCAGCCAGGCTTGCCCAAGCCACATGTCTGGACGCTGCATCCGTTCCGCTAGCCTGCTTACTTGGGCGCCTAACCTGGCACCACCTCGCTGGGATCCACTGGCAGCTCCTAGTGATTTTCTGACACCCTGTCTCCGTGGAGCACCATTAGCCACTTCATCTTTACCCACTAAGAATCAACATGTTTGTTTTCCAAACATGCAAAAAAACAAACATGCAAAACTGCATCTGACAGTTACCCAACCATAATTCATTAATATCTAGAAGTTGGAAATAGGGCTTATCTCACTGGGTCACCCGGATCAAATGTACTGTATTAAATTTGA
Organism: Sylvilagus floridanus; assembly: GCA_949820135.1. NCBI lineage: Eukaryota > Metazoa > Chordata > Mammalia > Lagomorpha > Leporidae > Sylvilagus > Sylvilagus floridanus. The sequence goes on along the minus strand of OX463245.1, from coordinate 17,699,161 downwards.
GAACTTAGAACCTCTTGGGCTAAATGAGGTTCTAGACACAAATTGTATGATTAACTATTTGCCTATAAGTTTTGGTGTAAAAAAACAAGTACTGGTTTAGCTAGTTGTGTTATAAGTAAGAGCTCTTTTGTCAAAACTTTGCCTTAGGCTTTCCATTGATGTGCAGCCCTTTTATAGAAACCCTTTTTAGGAAAGGAAGCTGAGCTTTCCCAAAGCCTTCTAATTTAAATTTCTTGCTGTCCTGGTAGAAATTTTTAGGAAAGGAAATGGACCTATTAATCATCCTTATTTGTCAAAATGGGTTACCATTGTTCTCTTCCTTGAAACTTAAGCTTTCTGGAATATACTGGACTTTGGATGTGAGGAAAATAATCCCTTATATGTGGACATCTCAAACTGAATTGCTCCCTCACCTGTAACCAGTCATTCAGAAGACATTTGTGACGAACCCTTGCCCTTATGCCTGTGTCGCACTGGGTGCTTAAGGGTACAGGGTGAGGTGAAAGAGAGGTTCACAGAATACTATGAAAATAATATACTGTGAGGAGCACCAAGGAGGGTCTCTTTTGTAACTTTCTTAACAGTACTTCATACAAAAGAATGTAAAATCTGACCAGTATACAAAAAGCTCATGGAAAATGCATGATTTCAAAAAATGTTTGCAGTAAAATAAACCTATCTTTTAGGGAAGTACCCTTGTGCGTATTAAAGTTATTTTGAGTGATAGAATCTTTGTCTTTTAATTTTTACTTAAGGTATATGAATTTCATGTATTTCCTATAGACAGATTCGGGAACATAGTGATACCACCCTACCCTTCCTCCACCCGTGCTCACACCACTGTTCCTCCTCCCTCTCCTATTCCCACTCTTAATTTTTTCAAAGATCTATTTTCGGCTTACTTTATACTCATGAGATTAACCCTACACTAAGTAAAGAGTTCACCAAATAGTAGGAAGAAAAAAACGTAGGTGATTGGAGTTCATTATTACTGCCATGAATGTTTGATGTTTTAAAAGTACATTGGAATCACAGAGAATTAGGATTCAGATGCACAGTTCATCAGGTGGCCAACAATTATTCAATTAATCTTGACATGTCAATGGTATGGTTATGTCTTCTCTTAACACTCACTAAATATAGAAAAATTAATGATTAATTGCAAAGATGTTTAAAGGAAGTCATTAAAAACCTAACCTACTTTATTTCTGCAAAAATTTTTCTACCAAAGATAACCTAAGTTCTATTTCTGAACTGGTAAGATATATAATAACTATCATTTATTAATGTAGTGTTAATACTCAATTCAGTTACTTTATTGTACAATAAAGTGAATGCAGAGAAGTTGGTATAATTTAGTAGTGTATGTGATTCTGTCCAATATTCACATATATTTTGAAGGATAGAAATGCAGTCGTCATTTATCTTTGTTTATTTTTTGAATGGTTCAGTGTAAGTTTGAATGGTTCAGTGTAAGTTTTTACAAGTGCAAATGTATACATCGGTCATGATAACTTGTCTTTATTGAAATATTGCTTAATTGCCTGAAGAATACATACATGTATTTTTATCTGTAATATATTAGGTATGACTTTATATTCTTCTGAAGTATAACTTCTTACTCACCAGTTACAAGGGCCCCTTGTTGGATGATGGCGCTCTGTCTCAGGCAGTCTCTGCTGGAGCCAGTTCCCCTGAGTTTACCAAACTCTGTGCTTGGCTGGTGTCTGAATTACGAGTGCTCTGTAAACTGGAGGAAAATGTACAAGCAACTAACAGTAAGTAAACATTCACTTGAAGGTGCAAAATGTAAAAATAAGATCATGATATTGTCTAGTTATTAGTACTAATGCTGAAATTTCAGGTTTTTTGTAAATGTAAAGAAAAATTTTGTAGAAGAGTCAAGATACTTTTCTCTCATTTATTGTTTTTAGAGATAAAGTGATCCAGAAGTTTAAAAACCAGAATATAGTCATATAACTATTAGAAACTTGTGGAAACTAAAAAGATATACAGAAAAATGGAGATTATAAGTATAGAATGTACAAACTTTCTATTTTTTGTAAACTGAATTGTGAGATCCTAGACTTGTGACTAAAAGTGGAAATTAGAATGTATTTCTTTTAGGGTCTAACAGATTATGCAACCCTATAGCATGTAAGTTAAACACATTTAATTCTGTTATATGTGGAAAGAAAGAAGCTTTCTTTATCGAAGGACCATATCATTAGACAGATCACAACCAGATCCAGCATGATCAGATTTATGGGGCTGAGAGCTATTTTCATATTTGCCAATTTTGTTATGGATTTAGCCATAGTTTGACAACTCCGCAAAAGAAATGAAAGCTTGGAACCTGACACTCCACCAGCTGGTTCTCCTTGCCATAGGTAAAACCCATAATAGGAGACAAAGAAAAATGTCCACCTGTTAACCCATCCTTTACGAGAACTGGATACATAATCCCCTTGTCCCACATAATCAGATTTTGAAGAGCTCACTGTCTTATATGTTAGTATATTCAGTGTGTCTATGTTAATTGCCTTTAGTTCTAATTATTGAGGAGCATATGGTATAAGAATAGTGAATGCAGCAACTTATATTTATTGAGAACTTACTGCCTTCTAAGCACTTTGCTTATGTCAGTCCATTTATAAACTTCTGGACAGCCCTGTGAGGCAGATTTTATTACTCTTATATATTAAACAAGAAAGCCCCAAAGAAGGTAAATACATTGTCTAGGGTCACACAACCTGTAGTAGTTAGAGCTAGAACTGGATTCAACCCCAGGGGTTAAGTTTTGGAGCCATTGTTCATGCCCTTGGTTGCTGGACTGCCTCCTGTTATAACATTTCAAAGCTTCTAGGAACCTTTGAAAGCACCTACACTAGGTGATAACTATTTTTAACCTGGAGCCACTTTGCGCAAATGAAATGTTATATAGAAGCCAACATATAAAGCATAAAACGTGTAGAGAGAGAATACACCTTTTTCACACCTCTCCTTGTCTGTCCAACCTGCCTCTGAAGGAGCTCTGTGGAACTCCAGAGTTCACAGATAACAGTTTGCAAAGATTGATGATTCTTTGGATTTTTTTTTATAGATTCATTTATTTGAAAGTTAGAGTGATAGAGATCTTCCATCCTCCGGTTAAATGGCTGGTGCTGCTGCAGGCTGAAGCCAGGAGCCAGGAACTCCATCCCCATTTCCCATGTGGGTGGCAGGGGCCCATGTACTTGGATCTTCTGCTGCTTGCAAAGGTGCATTAGCAGGGAGTTGAATCCGAAGCAGAGCAGCTGGGATTCAAACCAGCACTTCCATGTGGGATGCCAGTGCCTGGGGCAGCAGCTTAACCTGCTGCTCCACAACACCAGCCCCAGTAGTCTTTATTTTACAAGTGAGAAGAAGGATTTAGGTCAGATGCCTCTCAAAGTTGTTAATTTGTATCCCTTTATAATACTGAATAGAGAACAGTCAGATTAGAAAGGAAGAAAGAGCTTTGTGTTTTCCGTGGTTCACCCAATGAATTCTATATTGCATGTTATAGCAATACAGAACTGTAAGTCATCTTTACTATCTTTGAATTTGGTCTAATGGGTAATATTAGCCACAAATTGCAATCACTGGAGATAAAGTAATTAAATGCTTTTTTTAATAGTTCACTTGGGAATGACATTAATGAATGCAAAAGTACTTAGGAAAAGTTTCATTGAGGAGCATGACCATTGGGCTTTGATGTGTGGATAGAATTTGCCAGAGAAGAGAGTAGAGGGCACATCAGTCACAGGGAATAACTTAAGTAAAGGCATGAAAGTGGAAATGAGACTGGCTGTTCTTAGGACAGTGAGGAGCCTGGCCTGGCGCAAATAGATTATCTGGAGCTGGTAGGTAGGTAGCTACAAATGGATGTGTGAGAAATGATCAACAGGAGCAGCCATGAGAATCTTTTAAAGACAGAAAAAAGTCGATGATATAGAGATTAGGGAGCCATCAATGATTCTCTAGAGAATAAACTATTGAACACTGTTTAAGAAACAAAATGTGCAGCCTATGTTGTAGCACTGTAGGTTAAGCTACCACTTGCCATATCAGCATCCCATAGAGAGTGCCCGTTCAAGTCACAGCTATACCGCCTCCATTCCGGCTTCCCACTAATGCACCTGGGAAGGCAGCAGAAGGTAATCCAAATACTTAGGGCCTTGACACCCACACGGGGGACCAGATAGAGTTCCTGGCTCTTAGCTTCAGCCTGACTCTGTCCTGGCTGTTCTGGCCATTTGGGGTGTGAACCAGCAGATGCAAGATCTCACTCTTCACTTTCACTGTCCTTTTCCCTCCCCCTCTCCTCCCTCTGTTCTTGAGCCTTTCAAATAAATAAACCTTAAAAAAATATGCAGTGATATGAAAAAGGAAAAGGAGCTCAACTAGGGAAGAATTATTAAAAATTTCAGTTTATATGTAATAATTATTATGACAATGGAAAAAACAGATCAGTATTATACATAACAGTATTTTAATTCTTACAAGGTCCAAGTGAAGCTGAAGAATTCCAGCTTGAGGTGAGTGGGCTACTTGGGGAGATGAACTGCCCATATCTCTCACTGACATCTGGGGATGTGACCAAGCGCCTTCTCGTTCAGAAGAACTGCCTCCTTTTGCTCAGTAAGTTCATGGCTACAAGAATGTAGCTGTTATTTTCTGTTTATGTTTTCCACTACTAATAAACCGGTTCTTGAGTTTTTGTTGTTGTTTCTTCATTATGGATTTGATTCAAAATTTTATTTATTTTAAACAATACTTTGTTAAATTTCCAATTTAGGGGCTGATCATAGGCATCTGCACCGGTGGCACTGTTGAGTTTATAACTGATGCTCTCACCATTTCAACTTTGATGGTTCTCTGGCCATTACGCTTCACTTGCTATAATCAGTGGTAGTGCTGGAGGGCTGTTCAAATGTATGATCATTTAACTTTTGCATCCTACACTAGAAGCACATTTTAAAATAGACTGGGAAGAGAGTATGGAAATATGGAAAATAAACTGGGTTTTTTTTAGAAATTAATTGCTTTGAGTAGCATAAGCATTCATTAGATAACAGTTAATGTTAATTATTTAAAGTATTTTGTCTTAATATTTCTTCATGCTTTGGGGCTTTAACTTTATTTTTAAATATTCTGTAATAATACTTGAACCATTCCTGTACTTTTTAAAGATTTATTTATGTATCTGAAAGGCAGAGTTACAGAGAGCAGAGGCAAAGAGAGAGAGAGAAGTCTTCCATCCGCTAGTTCACTCCCCAGATAGCCAAAATGGCCAGAGCTATGCAAATCTGAAGCCAAGAGCCAAGAGCTTCTTCTAGGTCTCCCACACAGGTGCAGGGGCCCAACGACTTGGGCCATCTTACACTGCTTTCCCAGGCCATTAGTAGGGAGTGGGATCAGAAGTTGAGCAGCCTGGACTCGAACCAGCGCCCGTATGGGATGCTGGCACTGCAGGCGGCAACTTTACCTGCTGCTATAGCGCCAGTCCCATAATCTTTTTTTTTTTTTTTTTTTTAAGAAGAAAGGTTTGTTGTCAGGTGGAGGAAGCCCAACAGGCCAGGGGAGAGAGGGTGAGAGGGTAAGAGAGAGGAGGATAGTGTAAGAGAGAGATCAAGAGAGCATGTGTTCTGGAGCAGGTCCTCTTAAACCTTTGCCAAGGGCCAGCAGGGAAGTAAGAGCAGCGGATCCCATTAGGATGGGGGTGGAGCTGACACCTATGGTTGGGCCAATTGGTCACCTGGCTTCCAGTAATGGCAGGGGGGACCAGAGGGTCCCATAGTCTTAACTCAGAATTTTTGTTGTGTTCTGAAAAGCAGTTAGATTAACCTTTGATTAATAGTTTTCTTTGAGACAAGCACAATTCAGAGAATTTTTGTAATGTTTTGTATTTACAGCTGTACTGTGGTTTCTAAAATAACACAACTCTGGCTTTGAAGTTTATGTTTTAAAAAAAGATGTGTTCATAGCATTATGCTTAGGCACTAAGTTATGACGAAATCATTTTCTTAACTTCCCCTTTATCACATGATTGATATTGTGAGCAAAATACTTTAAATAAACCTAAAATTAAATACTGCTTTATATATTGATGTTGCTGCATATAATTTATACATTCATACAGTTTCTTTTAAATCGTATAATTTCTATAACTGGTTCAACAACAGTGTACTCAATTCTTCTTTCTAGTGTTGTTTATCCATAACCAATAACATTTGGCAATTAGAATGTGTTCTCTATCTAGGAAAATAACAGGTATGTGAGATGCTTAGTAATGACCCTGAGTAGCTAATTCATCCAAAAAGCTCAGAGGTTACCCTATTTTGCACCGATGCTCATGAAAACCACTTTGAATGTAAATATTTATGAAATGGTTTTAACTCTTTCCTGTTTCTTTAAGCAGACTGCAGTGACCCTTATTTGGACTCAGGGTCATAATTATAGACTATATGTTAATATGCTATCACCTCAAAAGCTTTTCAAGAATATACAACTGTTTGCTCCTCAACTAAATGACTAAATCAACTAAAGGTTACTCACTTTTAAAATTAGTCATACATCCATCCATACACACACACTGTTTCCCTATTCTCTCTCTTTGCTTGTGCTGTTTCCCCTTTCACAAATATTCCCCATAGTCTGGAACCTCTGTTTTGTTTTAGTATTTATGTACATTTGCTCATTTCTACATGCTCTGTGTAAATATTTCTCATCTGTTGAAGTATCAGTTGTAACATTTTAAACGCTATAATTTTACTTGTTTCTAGCATCCTTTTTTCACTTATTTGAATCTTTTATCATCACATTGTATTTGGGAAGAAAAAAAAACAAGTCAAAATCATTAGAGCTGTTAGAATAGTATTTAGAATAGTCTGAATAAGTGGCAGAAAAACTCATATCAGTTTAAGGACCCCTTTGGCTATTCATTGGCCTGTTAGGATTCTCAAATTATTTCCCTTTGGTAAGTTAAGTCAAATATCTGAGTTCCTGATATGTAAACTATTCATCTGTATTTGTTTTTACATATATTCTGTATTCCCAACTAGATCATCAGTAGCAATAATCTTTTTGTTTGTCTTTTACTATTTCTCCAGTGCCTTTTTGAATACATCAATTACAGTTAGAAAGTTTTTCATGGTAATTATATCGGTGAACTGACTTTGTGAATGCTTGAATTGTGTTGTCCTAAATTTAGAGATCCAATTTATTAAATCATAAAATAAGATTTTCTAGAACAAGGGTTGGCAAATGTCTCCTTAAAGGGCCAGATAGTAAATACCTTTGATTTTGTGGATCTTAGCTCTCACATGTTCTCAGCCCTGGTGGCATAGCATGAAAGCAGCCAGAGACAGTGTATAAATCGATGAGTTGTGGCAGTGTTTTAGCGAAACCTTGTTTTTAAAAGTTGTGATTATTTTTCTAATAATGGGTTTTAATGTTTTGTTGTTTTAACTCTTAAGTACAGTTTGCTATGTGGAACACATTATGATTTTTATCAAACCCATTTAAAGTGACCTTTGCAGAAACTTAGCTGTGTTTATTGTTTTAGAATAAGAGTTGCCAGCTTTTCAGAAAGTGTTTGCCAAAATTATGGCCCTATGCTTCTAGCATTACGCCTTGGATGTAGTAAATGACATGTTCAAGCTGATCATTCTGTTGTGTTTTTAATAGGACTTAAGAGCCTAGAAAATATTTTGTTTTTCCCCCAAAAAATACCTTCTTCACATTGTTAGGAGGACCTCGCTTTGTCACATAACCTGAAATCCTGAGATTCAAATGAATATTATTCTTAAAAATTGAAATGTCCTTAGGAAGGTTGAAGGGATGGGATTGAATATTTATGCCTGCAACTGAAATACCTGAAGCAGATTGCAGTCCTCATTATACCCAGTTGAAACCAACACACAAGGGGATGATACACTAGGGAGACTCCGCAGAAATTTTGATTGGAAGGTCTTGTTGTTTAGAGGGGAGTGGGGTGAGGGAAAAGGAGCCCTGAGATGAATACAAATAGAAGCAGGCTTTCTTCGAATTTGCACAGGGTTGTTAAAGGATTCTGGGGATTATGAAAAATGGACTTTGGGGAGTTTAATGCTTTTCCATTTCTCCAGTAATTAAACCTTGACTTCCACCCCCCCCCCCCAAAAAAAGGTTATTTCACAACAATTCTATACAGGTTTCCTAATTATTGGGAGACAAGAGAGCAAGGTAGTTGTATCACTGGCACTCATAAGTGGTGAGAAGGTTAAAAAAAAAAGAAATTTTATCTATCACTAAAAATTGGTAACCTGCCATCTCTTGCAAATTTTTTAACACATGCCAACCCCTGTTCTGGAGGTTCCTTAATAGTGTAATGCTAGGATCCAAATTTTTAGGTGTGATCGTCCTTGAATGGCTTATTTTTAAATTGACCTTTAAACATTATATATTGGTTAAACACCTGAATTACTGACCAGTTTGTATGTTATGTCATTTGCAGGTAAAAATGGTTTTCCTTTCTTGGTTTTATCCATTCTTGCAGCTTTAAAAGTTACATAGCATTAGGTCTATAGAGTTGTGACTCCAGACTTATGACTATTAACTATAGCTGTATCTCATTTTGAAATCTTATTTTGTTTACTTCAGCATACCTCATCTCAGAACTAGAAGCTGCCAGAATGCTCTGTGTGAATGCTCCTCCAAAAAAAGCTCAAGAAGGAGGCGGTAGTGAGGTCTTTCAAGAGTTGAAAGGCATATGTATTGCTCTAGGAATGTCCAAACCTCCAGCCAATATAACTATGTTCCAATTCTTCAGCGGGATTGAAAAAAAAGTAAGACCTTTAGTACCAGATTGTAGTGTATTAAAGGCATAGTCCTACATTTGTTTGAAATGAAACATTAAGTTAATTTCTCTTAATGGGAATCTAATGTGCATATTATTAAGTAATTGTTACAAAATGAGTTTGGGGTTTTAAATCCTAGAAGCCTTAAAGAGAAATTAGTATTTTAATTTTATTAAAGCATATTAACGTGTTTCTTTTTCAAGAGGAAGCTTTACACTTTGGTTTCTAAGCTGAAGTAAGCTAGATACAATGCAAAAAGAACTAAGATTCAAGTCCTTTTTAAAATGTATTTTATCACTGAACTTGGATGCAGTTATTTATCATTAAATGTTACCGGCCATTGACTGGACAGAAAAGAATGTTAACATTTTTGTTTCTTAATCCAATCGCTTTGGGTCTCGTATGTTTCAATTGGCAAACTAGCTTTATTGACGCTAACATAATCTACTACCTGAAAATAAATTAGTGTTATATTTTTATACCACACAGTTAATATTATATAATTGATTAGGATCAAGCCATTGTAACAAACAATTAATGTGCAGAAGAGAATGATATAACAGAGTTACTCCCTATATGCGTATCCTCTGGTTTCTAAGAATTGGTACATTTGTATTGTGGGGTAGATAGATGCCATGATGCCCACATTTGGCTGAACTCTACAGGGGAGCAGCAGTGTATCCATAGTCCTTATTTTCCTGTGTGTTCATTCATCTGTACAGCAAATGCTCATTGAGTGCCTGCTGTTGTCAGGCACTGTCCTAGGTGCAGTGAAGGACTCATGCTCCTTATAGGCTCGTGAGGAGTGGGACAAGTGAGTGTGTTTATCTTGTGGGTCTTGTCCATTACATTTGCATTTCAAAACATTGTCCACCTTTGCCTCTGTCAGGAATCTTCTTTTGATGGCAAGATGTGATGGGAATTAGGAATATGAGGAGAATATATTTTTACTTTTTATTTTTTATTCACCTATTTATGTCTTTGTGTCAGTTAAAGGAAACATTAGCAAAAGTTCCACCTAATCACGTGGGAAAGCCTTTACTGAAGAAACCAATGGGACCAGCCCACTGGGTGAGTAGCAACCATCGTGAGTTAGCTTTGTGAGGAGTCATCCATCCATTTCTTCATCATTATGTCAACTCTTTATATCTTGTACTTGTTAAAAATGTGTTTTCTGATAATGTCATTCCCTTAGTGTTATCCTTAGAATCATTTTTGTGACTCTCTCAAGATTTTTATGCAGAATAATTTTATTTGCATAAAGTTAGAAGCACTTTTCTCATAATTTGTAAATACTTTACACAGCTGATTAAATAAAGCAAAGTTCCATGTGAAACATGTTTCTCATTGCCAAATGGATTGCTTTCAAGACAGAAACTACTAGGCTGAGCTTCACATGATGCATCATGGGAAATCGAATTATTTATAATAAGGGATTTTATACTTTGCATATTCTTAGAGACAGCATTTTTTGCCTTTCATTTCATTGACTCTTGATGTATTGTGTGGAAGGAACTACTTGTGTTAAGTGCTGGAGTTGCCATTACAAAAGAAACAGATGCAGTTTCTGCTCCTTCAGAACAAAAGATCAAACAGATTTAAATGATAACTGATCTTTTAAATTTTTCTTCAGGAAAAAATAGAAGCAATTAACCAAGCCATAGCCAATGAATATGAAGTCCGGAGAAAGCTGCTGATAAAACGTTTGGATGTCACTGTGCAGTCCTTTGGCTGGTCTGACAGAGCTAAGGTACACATTAAATAATTTAAAAGAACAAGAGGGCTGGCACCATGTGCAGCAGGTTAAAGCCCCAGCCTGCAGTGCTGACATCCTACATGGGTTCAGGTTCAAGTCCGACTGCTCCACTTCCAATCCAGCTCTCTGCTATGGTCTGGGAAAGCAGCAGAAGATGGCCCAAGTTCCTGGGCCCCTGCTCCTGCATGGGAGACCCAAAGAAATTCCTGGCTCCTGACTTTGGATTGGCGCAACTCCGGCTGTTGCAGCCAGTTGGGGAGTGAACCAGCGGATAGAAGACCTACCTGTCTGTCTGTCTGTCTGTCTCTCTATCTCTCTGCCTCTTCTCTGTGTAACTTTGACTTTCAAATAAATAAATCTTTAAAAAAAAAAAAAAACGGGATTTATGGACATGCTCCCTAAACATCTAACATCTAAACAGTTTAGATACAATGGAAACTATAAGAGAAGTACATAGGAAACACACAGGAATTTTTCCTTAGTAAATTGCCAGCTAGTAATTCTTTCAGCTATTTGGAAATAATGAAAATTTTTCAATTTTGAATTACTTTTCAACAAAAATGATTCTTATAATCCTTTCTGGGAGATAAAAGAGAAAGTTACTAATCTGAAAACTACCAAAATAATAATTTCTCTTCAAATTATGTACTTTAAGCTAGCTAGCTAATTTGCTAATATAAGTTAGAAATGGTTTGAGTTTACAATGGACCAAATATGGCCCCAATTTTATTTTTTAAGATTTATTTACCTATTTGAAAGTTAGAGTTACAAAGAGAGAGGAGAGACAGATTTTCTATCCTCTGGTTCACTCCCAAAATGGCTGCAACAGCCAAGGCTAGGCCAGGTGGAAACCAGGATCCAGGAGCTTCTTCCGGGTCTCCCACATGGTTACAGTGGCTCAAGGACTTGGGCCATCCTCTGCTGCTTTCTGTGGCACATTAGCAGGAAGCCAGATTGGAAACGGAATAGCCAGGACTCAAACTGGTGCCCATATGGGATGCTAGCACTGGAGATGGCGGCTTAACCCACTATGCCTCAGTACTTGGCCCAGATATTATGGTCTGTTTGTATAGAATTGGAGAATCTCATGAAACTTAAATTTTATTTCAGCTTACATGAGATAATCCTGGTAAAAGTCTTGGATATTTTAGTAGATATTTTCTACCTAGTAGAAACAAAAGATGGGAAAATTAAAAAGCAAAATTATTAGGGCAGATATTTAGCCTAGCAGAAGGTGCCCACATCCATATTGGAGAACCTGGGTTTGATTCCCAGCTCTGGCTCCTGACTCCAGCTTCTTGCCAAAACAGACCATAGTAGGCAACAGTAATTGGATCCACACTATCCACATGGGAGACTGGATTTCTTTGTGTGCTTCTGGCTCTGGCTGCAGCTCAGCCCTGGGGCCATTGTGAGCATTTCAGGAAAGCATTTGATGGGAATTCTCTTGTTTTCTCTCTTTCTCCCCCTGCCCCTTCCCCTCCTCCTTCCTCTCCCCATCCCCCTCTCAAATAAGTAAAAAAATAATGTAAAACATAATTCTATAAAAGCAACATTATTGAAATGGTTTTAACACAAGTGTATTCCTTGTGTCATTTTGAAAATTGACCTTTGTCTTTGAACACTTTTCTTTCAACAGAGTCAGACAGAAAAACTAGCCAAGGTTTACCAGCCGAAACGTTCAGTCTTATCGCCTAAAAGTACAATTTCTGTTGCACATCTTTTGGCTGCAAGACAAGATTTGTCCAAGATTTTAAGGACAAGCAGTGGCTCTATTAGAGAAAAGACTGCCTGTGCCATCAATAAGGTGATTAGAGTACTTTTGATTTTCTTTCTGATACATTTTTTTCTGTGTATAAAACAAAGTAGCTTAAAATATCTTTCTTATCCCATAGGTGTTGATGGGCAGGGTGCCAGACAGAGGAGGTAGACCCAATGAAATTGAGCCTCCACCCCCAGAGATGCCACCATGGCAGAAAAGGCAAGATGGCCCCCAGCAGCAAGCAGGAGGCCGAGGAGGCGGGAGAGGTGGTTATGAACATTCTTCATACGGAGGACGAGGAGGTCACGAACAAGGAGGAGGGCGAGGTGGACGTGGTGGCTATGACCACGGTGGTCGAGGGGGAGGAAGAGGAAATAAGCATCAAGGAGGCTGGACAGATGGAGGGAGTGGAGGAGGAGGTAGCTACCAAGATGGTAGTTATCGAGATTCAGGTTTCCAGCCAGGTGGCTATCATGGTGGCCACAGCGGTGGCTATCAAGGTGGTGGTTATGGTGGCTTCCAAACATCTTCATATACAGGAAGTGGATACCAGGGTGGTGGATACCAACAGGACAATAGGTACCAAGATGGTGGGCACCATGGTGATCGAGGTGGTGGTCGTGGAGGGAGAGGTGGTCGTGGAGGGAGAGGTGGTCGTGGAGGCCAGGGAGGAGGTTGGGGAGGAAGGGGTAGTCAGACTTATCACCAAGGGGGTCAGTTTGAGCAGCACTTCCAGCACGGAGGTTATCAGTATAATCATTCTGGATTTGGACAGGGAAGACATTACACTAGTTGAGGCTACAGAACCTTTTTGCTAGAGCTCAAGTAATAGAAACTTAGTTTCAGAATCCTGAATCCAGCATCTATTTGGAATTAATGAAAGATTATAGGTGGCAGGCAGATTCCTGCTTGGCGTGAGCATTTGTGAGTCTTCGTTCTGTTTTGTTTTTATGTTTTTGTTTTTTTTTTAAATAGACTTACCTAATGCTATTTGACAAACACGTATGACATCTCTCCTTTAAAAAAAAAAAAGAATTTAAGAAGGTAATTAAACCTGCCTTTGATTGACCAGTATACTAATTTCAGAGTCAGAACTTGCATACTTTTTTGAAGAAATCACTTGAACAAGTAATTTTCATTACACAGTTTTGAAAATGAGGATTCACCTAGACTTTTTTCAAGCTTTCCCACAAGGTTACCTTCCTCATTAACAATCCATTTCTGTGTGTTTTATGTCAAGTATTCTAATGCTTGTTTCCCAAACACAGTTCTGCCTCTGATTGGCTTTTTATTCAGAAACGTTGTGCCACATCTGCTTCACCATAGAACTTTTAGTCCGTTCCTATTAAATGAGCTCTTCAGATAGCACATTGAGTAGCCTTATTCTGTTGGAATACTGTACCATATGCTCAACTCTGAAAACCTTGAACACGGCCAAAATCCATAAAGATTATAAAAGCAAACCTACGTTGTGAACCTATAGTACAGGTAGGCATTTAGTTGAGTAAATCAATTCAAACTGACCTGCATCCATCCAAAACAAGTCCCTCCTTCAACCTTATTTGTACTTGAAATCTGCTAGAAACAGCAAACCAAAATTTGTTTTATGCACGAGTTAATACCACTGGCTCAGCAAATACAAGTTAGTTTGCTCTAGGCAGGAGACTTTTTTTGTAATGGAAGAAATGCACTACGAAGTAAAACATTTTTGCTTAGTGCAGGAGGCCCTTTATTATTGCTGCAGAAAACAAAAGCCTGGCTGAGTTGATGTTTTACATTCTCTCTTACTGACATCTCCGTGACATGATGCTTCTTGCTGGGTTTTTGTGTACGTAAACATTGTCAAGCTGTGAAAGAAAATGGCTGGAGGTGTGCTGTGTGTGAAAGGTGAGCAATAAAGTATCTGTAAGTTCTCTCTTTGGTTTGAGTTTTATTTTAGCCGCTTCTTCAAAATAAACTATTCTGGATACTTCTGTCAAGCTTAAAGCCTAGAATTCCCAAAGATTCTTGAGCATTTCCTGAAATTTATAGTGGAATGTAACCCTTTTCCTAAAACCTTAAATAAATTAAAAAGTGGCTGTTTCCAAATTTACTTCATAAATTATAGCTGAAAAACTGGGCTACTCATCTCTCACCACTGGGTGTAGCTGTTGCGCCACATATTAGGCAAAGATAAGTTTTTTTTCCCTAATCTTTCAAGGTTTTTGTTTTGTTTCTCCATACTTCACAGAAGGAAAGTGAATTGAAAATACTTACTTGTTAAAAAGAAATTATTTCTTATTCTCCTGCTAAATTGGGCTTTTTTAAAGTAAACAGTCAAATCGTGTTTAATATTAAAAACAGTCTACTTGCTATTGAGATTAAGACTTTACTTCTGATAACTAACACCTATATTGAAAGACTACTTAGATCCTTCACCTGTTTGTTTTTCACCGACATTTACCATTCTAAAATGTTCACAATGTTTTATTAAAATTCATTAAGGCTTCACATTCTGTCTTGTACACTGTAAATGTTAGTCTCTTTAGGCTATTAAATAATTATGTTTAGTATACATGTAAGTAGGAGTTTCTTATTAGAGAAATAATTCTCAAGGTTTCATATCTTAAAATGAGAAATGTGAGAACTTGTTCACCTTTAAGTTATCACTTGCTTTAATTTGTTTAGTAGCCTCTGACACACAATAGACCTACCAAACACATTTCATTCTTTTGACAAAAACAGTTATAATTTATTTTTACCACTAATAAAGTGCTTTTTAAGGTATCAGCATGTAAGAAAGCAAATGATATATTTCCCCTTGATAGGCTGTAAAATTTGCTTCCTCATTTTCTGCTTCACATTAAATAGTTTACCCTCCATGATGAAACTATAAAAGGCTAGAGTTTCTCTTTAGGTGAAATTCTTTGAAAGTAGGATACTTGAAGCCTCCAATCAGCTTAATTATTTTAAAGTTCTTGGGTTTTGTAACACATCTTTTGATCTTACATTCATAACCTTAGCTTGGAGTAAATAAGGACTTACTGTCGAAGGGGATATGGGAATTTCTTGAAGAAAACTTCAAGAGGGAAATTTTTGACATGAAATCTGAAAATACTGTCTCTCAAACAGATAAGATCTTTCATGAAAGCTTTCTTTCCTTCTGCTACTAGGACCTAGAACAGAATGTCCATGTTCTATATGCAATTTATTAAAGATATACTGCTTCTCATTTTTATTCCTTACCCTAATTCTACACTAAGCTAGTGTCCAGCTGTGCTAGACATAGAATAAAGTTAAATTCTTGCTAAGGGAGAGCATTTGAAATCATTTCTATATATACTTACTTGATGTTCCTGTGCCCAAATCACCTATATTACTATACTTAAATTTTTTCAGGTTGTGCTCATTCTACTTTTCTGGATACTTTGTCTGTCAGTGTTACAGACTTTTGAAAATAGATTTTAAAAGTGTATATTATTTGACCATTCTTCTCCTTTTAAATAATATTGTATTAGGTTCATTTATTTTTTAATAATGCCATTGAGTCTATATAAATACAAAATACATGCATCACAGAGAATCTACCATTATATTAAAACTTCTCTTTTCCTGCTTTTCTTGTTTCTCTTATTCCTTGCTGGTATGACTATGATAAAACAAACATTGTTTTTTGTTGTTCAGTGCTGCATTTCTGAATTTGTACACATTAATGTATTCCAGGAGTTCAGAACACTGAAGCATGGATGCATGTCAGTGTTTGAATTTACTTTTCACCTTGCACAATTTTAGAGACCTGCAAATGAGTGATTGGTAAAGAAGTTGCATTAAACATAACTGTTGATGTGAGAAATTCCACAGTAAGTCATTTCTTGCTCAGTAAATGTAAATGAGGTGTTGGATACAAATGGAAATGTTAACATGTTCTCTAGGAATTTGGGTAGGGAAACAGTGATTTCTTGAAATGATTATGTTTGTTAACTTGAGTTATAATTTCTTCAGGAAGAAAAAATCCTTCCAGTTCAGTTCTGTAAAATCTGAGTGCCTATTACATCCCAGGCTATGCTGCATTGAGGTACAGAGATAAGTTAGGAAATTCTCCACCTTGAGAAATGTCAAGTGACAGAGTCAGAAACATAGATAATTGTAATATAAATAAACAATGATGCCAGGGTACAAGGATAGCATAGTTTTTTTTTTCCACTGTTGATCATTTGAGGTGGAAATTGGTAGAAGCTGAAAGATTTGCAAGGCTTAGGTAACAGAGGGCCCCACATAGCTTGGATCTATTTACATACAGTAGTATATGAATGAAAAATTTGTCATTTTAGAATTTAGAGTCCATCTGAATTACTGGCTGAAGAGTGAAGAATAGATTGGGAAGGGTAAAAATAGGATTCAGAAGCATGCAGCTTAAGCTAACATAATAGGGGTACAGAAAAGGCAGGTTTGGAAAAAATTAGGAGATATTGCAGTTTAAAGTGAATGAGAAATTTAGTATGACCCCAGGTTACATAAGGACATGATGATTTCATTAATTGTAATCAAAATTTATTATAAGGGAAAAGATGTGCTGAGGGGAGTGATTCTAAAAACTTCAGAGAACACCTGGAGAGAGTTTTGACTTGGTCCTGATTGACGGTGTTGGAATAGTCCAGCAGAACTGTTGATTCAATGTCAAACCACCAAAGTGGGAAGAGAAAACAATGGACCATGGATGGAATCTTGAGGAGTAACTCTGTGTGTGTGTGTGTGTGTGTGTGTGTGTGTGTGTGTGTGTTTAATGTTAATTTCTTTCGTCTACTGGAAAGGCAGAGCCACAAAGAAAGATCTTCCATCTGCTGGTTTACTTCCCAAATGCCTGCAGCAGCCAGGGTTGGCTGAAACTAGTTGTGTTTTCTTTGTGGGTAGCATGGAGTCCAAGCAGTTGAGCCATCGTCTGCTGCTTTCCAGTATACATTAGCAAGAAGCTGGGTCAGAAGTGGAATAGCCAGGACTCAAAACTAGCACTCCAAAATGTAATGCAGGACATCCCAAGAAACAACACCACAACACCCATTCCTTGAATATTTAAAGGGTGGATGAAGGAGGGTCAAAGAGTAAGGAAAACTGAGAGAATAGTGGTGTGGAAGTCTAGGTTTAGTACTAAGAGTACAAGTTTATTGCTGCTTATTAACATTGTTGGATTAGACTAAACTTGTCTTCAGAGTTGGGTGAAAAAAGTGGTCCAAAGCAGTCTCCATACATAGTGAACTATATCCTAGCTTGATGCATGAAAACAGAATGTAACCTAAGAGTATACCCTTGTAACCAAGCCCTGAGTCTCAGCCAATCAACAGTAGTTAAGCTTCAGCCAGTAACTGGCTGCCAGCCTATTACATCATGCCTATGTATGGCAAATGGTGACCACAGCCAATCAGATTGTTTCTGTATGTCACTTCTTTTTTCTGACTATAAATGTAGCTTGTGATAGAAGAGGGTGCACTCTGAAACATCTCTGGTGTGGCAGGCATGATGCCTGGTTTTATAATATTTTTGGAGGGGCGTTAGCACTACTGTCACCCCCATTTCACATATAAGGATAATAAAGCCAGGATGACTGAATAGCCCTGCCCACATCATTTGCTAGTAAACAGTGGAGCTGGAATCAACTAAGGCCATCTGGCTTCTGAGCGGAGTGATTAACAATTCCTGATGCTACAGAGCAGTTCAGAGAACTGGAGAGTACCCGTTATTCCATTGTGGCGACCTTTTCAAGAATCAATACCAAAGCCAGTTTTTAGAAGTTTAAAGAAGGAATGAGACAGAAGGAAGTCTCAGACTAGTTCCAGAGTTTCACTAAGAAAATAAAAACAAAAATTTAATGAAATGTTCCAAAAAGCACAAGAAAGTTTAAAAAATAAAATCTGAGTACTTGAAAATCTTTAAGAACCCAAAAGTGTGATTGCTGAGTTTTTTAGGAATTCAAAGTGAATATATCTAGCATTTATTGTATTACAGAGTTTTTTTTTTTTTTTTTTTTTGAAGGCATTTAGGAAACAGTTGATGGAGATCAGGTTTTCTTTGAAAACTGTAATATCAAGTCCTCAGAACAGAGAACTTTACTCCTGGTTCATATGGCTTCCAGCACTTGCCAAGACCTTGGCCACTTTCCTCCCTAATTCTGTTAAGGCTTACTTACCTTCTTCAGAATTGTTTCTCAATGAAACCAGTTCATGTGTTGTTGAAAGTGATGAATTCTAAGTTAGCTGCGCTACTTGAAACTTCAGATACTAGCTTCATTTTAATTATCTTCAATCATCAGTGAAAAAAATTCCAATTAGTAAATCCCAACCTGAAGGGATGAGGGTTATTTTGTGATCTTATTTACTATGATGAAGAAATGTAAGAAATAATTTTAACTCGTGTGCTGTCCTCTAAAAGTTAACTCCTTACCAACTTATTGAAGTGCTTACTATGGGTGGGAGGGAAGCAATAAAATGTTTGCTTAGAGGCACTTATTCTGAAGCTCAGGCAATGAAATACATATCCATATTAAAATTTGAGTGCAAGGAATGGATGCAACAAATACTTGCCTAACAATTCATTTAGAGCACCAGGAAGCAGCTTTTCTTGATTTGGAACTCTGGAACACTAGCTGTGCTCCCATTAGCAGTTAACCTGTTGAACCGTAATCTATAAAATGCGGGTAATTTTCATGTTCTTAGAAGAGCTGTGAGGATTAAGTGTGTGAGAATCTACACATGTAAAATGCCTGGTGCAGTGTATACCACATTGTAAGTACTCGATGTTTAGCTATTATTGACACACAAGGAATTAATGCTCTAACTCAGGGAAGATAACATGTTTCCTGGTTCAAGTTCGGAACACATGTTACAAAGTGCATAGCACTCCTGGCCGGCGCCGTGGCTCAACAGGCTAATCCTCCGCCTTGCGGCGCCGGCACACCGGGTTCTAGTCCCGGACGGGGCGCCAGATTCTGTCCCGATTGCCCCTCTTCCAGGCCAGCCCTCTGCTGTGGCCCAGGAGTGCAGTGGAGGATGGCCCAAGTGCTTGGGCCCTGCACCCCATAGGAGACCAGGAGAAAGCACCTAGCACCTGGCTCCTGCCATCGGATGAGCGCGGTGCGCCGGCTGCAGCGCGCCGACCGCGGCAGCCATTGGAGGGTGAACCAACGGCAAAAGAAGACCTTTCTCTCTGTCTCTCTGTCTCACTGTCCACTCTGCCTGTCAAAAAAAAAAAAAAAAAAAAAAAGTGCATAGCACTCCTAATACTTTTAAATAGTCTCAAATATCCCAAATGCTCACACAGGCAGAATCCATGTGGGAATCTGCTATGAATCTTTTTGCTTTTTAATTCTAGATCTTTCTAATAGGAAAAACTTTTTCCATAGTAGTTCATGTGTGACTAGAGAATGTAATAGGATTGGCAAGGACAACAAAGGGAGTGAGCTGAAGATAGGAAGACTTTATTGGCTTGTGTTTCAGAATTCTTTTTATGTTCCTCCTTATTGGGCTGGGTTTTTTTTTTTTTTCTTTTCATCAAAAACATAATAAAGTAAAAAGATAGAATAATGTCTATTATTTAACATCATTGCTTATTCCAAAATGGAATAAACAGTAGCACACAAGATTATTGTAAGAGCTATTCTGTTTCAATGGATAAGTTTAAGCAAGAGAAGTAATTTCCAGATCCTCATCTTCCACAGATATTCTTTCCCAAAACTAGCAAAGCACTTTTCCCATTTTGCAAAGGTCCAAAACTCATCCCTCATCTTCCTCTTGTGAATTCCCTTCCAGGTGGTAAACAAAGGGACAAATCCAAATACTAATTCTGGGAAGCTTTTTGGCATCCATTCAAAGCATTCTAGCCCTTGAATTTTTTCTGACTTCTCTTCATAATCAAATGGCTCTTCTGGAAATACTCTTGACTTCAAAGCAACCAAAACAGTATGATGTAGTTAGTGTGTGTGGTTTTAAATTTAGCCAGAATATTTTATGAAAACCATATTTGCCAAGATATTGAATAAAACTGACAGATAAATTGTTAACTAACTTCTTTTACTTACAGAGTGGTCTTTATGCAAGAAGGTAATTGAAACATCTTTTGCCAGATCGTTTCATGAGTATTTATTCCAAACAGTCAACACATTTTTATCTTAAAGGAAATAAGTGTAAGATGAAACACTCCATCTTAATGTAAAAATGTGCAGGTGAACAGAAGGCTTAAAGATCACTAATTGGGTAAATTCCTCATGTGCATTTGAGAGATACTTCATATCTTATGCACTGTCGTAGGCCAGGGACAGATTTCTCTGCATGTTATATACCACACAGGTCCCCTTTTGAGAATGCAACCCCTACCACTCTATGTGGAAGAATACTACCTTCAAAGTCATTTTAACTAGAGGGAAAAACAAGAGTGATGGATGTGAGCTACTGGGAAAAGGACTATATTAGAAATTTTTTTAAAATTAGGTTTGTCTCAATTGTAATAACTGATTTAGGGATTTTTCTATTTTGTTAAATGACTGTTAGAAGGGTAGCTGCATTGTTATGCAGTTAAGTCTTTCGTTATCATCCTTGGAGTCAAATTTCTTCCTCTGTGATATAGACCCTAAAGAGAATCCATATCATTCTGTTATTATTATTATTATTATTTAATTTTTTAGTAGATAATACATAGCAAAATGAAAAAGAGAAAACTTAGCCAATAAAGCCTCTTTCTCACCTATATACCTCAGCCACACAGACATTAGAGATAAATTTAAAATAAGTATTCATTCTTTTCTCCCTATTTATACACAAATAGTGGCCTACAATATACATTTTACATGTGGTTTTTATTTAAAAATTTATCTTGCAGTTTTCTATATCAATTCTTTTTTTTTTTTTTTTTGACAGGCAGAGTGGACAGTGAGAGAGAGAGACAGAGGGAAAAGTCTTCCTTTGCCGTTAGTTCACCCTCCAAAGGCCTCTGCGGCCGGTGCACCGCGCTCATCCAATGGCAGGAGCCAGGTGCTTTTCCTGGTCTCCCATGGGGTGCAGGGCCCAAGCACTTGGGCCATCCTCCACTGCACTCCCAGGCCACAGCAGAGAGCTGGCCTGGAAGAGGGGCAACCGGGACAGAATCCGGTGACTCAACCGGGACTAGAACCCGGTGTGCCGGCGCCGCAAGGCGGAGGATTAGCCTATTGAGCCACGGCACCGGCCCAATTTGTTTCTTTTAACATCTTAATTGTATTGCATTATATGGATATAACCATTTTGTAGCCAGGGCTTTATTGATGGATTTTGGATTATTTCCAGTGTTTTCCATCTTCAAGTTAACCTTGCCTTGTTAACTTTTTATTTATCTGACATACAAGTATAGCTTGAGGGGTCACAGTAAGAGCTTGGATTCTAGACACCAATTGCTGGAAT
The DNA here is from genome assembly GCA_949820135.1 of Sylvilagus floridanus. NCBI lineage: Eukaryota > Metazoa > Chordata > Mammalia > Lagomorpha > Leporidae > Sylvilagus > Sylvilagus floridanus. Next base: position 17,677,381 of record OX463245.1, on the reverse strand, counting down.
TTGAACCCTGGCTCCACACCCTACCTTGTATGTGACCTTGGGCCTGTTAACTTTTCTGCCTCAGGTTGCTCATCAGTGAAAATTCATGAGGAGCTTCAGTGTGCTGCCCTATGTCAGCTCCCTAGAATAGAGCCTTACATACAGTAAACACAAATAGTTACTGCTATTGTTACTAATTTTTATTCCCAATGTGGAATTATTAGGTGAAAAAGGGAGTATATTTCTGATGTTGATATATGCTGCTGAAATGGTCCTCATAGAGGTTACACAAATTCACATTCTCAATAGTGATGTAAGAAGAGAATACCTGTTCACCACACTTGCTAAGAGTGTTCCAGCTTTTTGAGTCTGCCGAGTGAAATCATTACCACAGTGAAGTTTTAAGCCTCGTTTCTTTTTTTTTTTTTTTGATTATTTTTAAGATTTATTTATTTGAAAGAATTGGAAAAAGAGGTAGAGCTAGAGAGAGAGAGAGGACTTCCATCTACTGGTTCATTCCCCAGATGACCAAAACAGCCAGAGCTGAGCTGTTCCAAAGCTCAGAGCCAGGAACTGCTGGGTCTTCCCAACAGGTGCAGGGGCCCAAGGACTAGGGCCATCTTTTACTTCTTTCCCAGGCCATACCAGAGAGCTGGATCCCAGGTGGAGCAACCAGGGTTCAAACTGGCATCTGGCCTTTAACCCGCTGTGCCACAGCACTGGGCCCTCATTTCTTTTTTTTTTTTTTTTTTTTTTTTTTTTTGACAGGCAGAGTGGACAGTGAGAGAGAGAGACAGAGAGAAAGGTCTTCCTTTGCCGTTGGTTCACCCTCCAATGGCTGCCGCGGACGGTGCACCGCACTCATCCGATGGCAGGAGCCAGGTGCTAGGTGCTTATCCTGATCTCCCATGGGGTGCAGGGCCCAAGCACTTGGGCCATCCTCCACTGCACTCCTGGGCCACAGCAGAGGGCTGGCCTGGAAGAGGGGCAACCGGGACAGAATCCAGTGCCCCGACCGGGACTAGAACCCGGTGTGCCGGCGCCGCAAGGCGGAGGATTACTCATTTCTTTTTTAGTAAGGAAGCTAACATGGTTTTTCTGAGATCCTTGGATTTCTTTTAGTGTGAATTGCCTGTTCAATTTCTTTGCTCATTTTATTGGAAACCAGGATAATGAGTTTGTAGGAATACATACCTCTTTATGTATTATAAGTAAATTAGCTCTGTTTGTAATATGATTCGCACATATCCTAAAATATTTTTTGTCTATCTTTTCATTTATTTTTTGGTGGGATGAGTCCCTCAGACTTTTTGTGTATCTACATAACTGATTTTTATCATTCTTTGGCTTCTGGGTCCTGTGTCACACTTAGAAAGCCTTCCCCTAGCCAAGTTAATAATAACTCAAACAATTTCCCCATAGTTTATTTTATGGTTTTATTATTTTCCATTTAAATCATATATTCATTTAGAAATTATTATGGTGTACGTTTGTGGTATAAATCCAAATTTAATTATAAAATTTACATTATAAAATCACTACCCAGTTGTCTTATTCACTGAATATTTTTTTCTGAAATGGTAAGATGACCATATTATCATATACTTAATTATCTATATTTCAATTTCTAGGATAATTTTCAATTTCTATCTATGCATATACTTATAATCTGTTTTATTTGTTGAGGTTTTGTGTTTTAATATCTGGCAGGATTAATTAATACTCATAACTCCTTTTCAGATATCTCCTAGCTATTTTTGTTTGTTTTCACTCTGTGAACTTCAAAATCAGCTTACTAATAAAAAAAAAGTCCTGTTAGTGTTTTGGAGGGACTTTGGTATTAAATTGAAGGTTAACTCAAGGAGAACTGGGATCTTCAGGTTGATTTTCTTGCAGTCCGAGATTTTGATGCCTTTCAGTCCTTTCAACCTTCTCGCATGTTCTCAGAATATATTAAAGTTATTATGTCTTTGAGCTGATTGTTATCTGTGTTTCCAAAAACTATTTCTATTCATTTAATACCTATTTGATTTTCTTATTACTTGTAAGTTTTCAGTTGATCTTGGGTTCCTAAGTATAGGATCATGTCATAGTGATAATTTTGCCTACTTTCAAATATTTATACCTCATTCTCTTTTCTAATCGCTTTTTTTTTAACCTAATACTTGAAAGGCATTGAATAGTGGTGACAGACTTTCTTATCTTCTTATCTTAGACATGTCTGATACAAATATTTGCGTTGTTTCTTCATAAAAGAGCATCCTGGCTTGGGGGTTGAAATATATTCTATTTTGATTTTTAAGAATCTTAAGATGAAAATGGGTGCTGATTCTATCAAATCTTATCTAGCATGTATTAAGATGATCATATGATTATATATTTTTAAGATTTATTTATTGAAGGGCAGAGTTATAGAGAGGCAGAGAAAGAGAGAGAGGGATCTTCCATCCACTGGTTCATTCCCCAGATGGCTGCAACAGCCAGAGCTGGGCCAATCCAAAGCCAGTAGCCAGGAGCTTTTTCTGGTTCTCCCACGTAGGTGCAGGGGTCCAAGGACTTGTGCCATCTTCTACTGCTTTCCCAGGCCATAACAGAGAGCTGGATCGGAAGTGGAACAGCCGGGATTCAAATCAGCACTCATATGGAATGCCAGCACTGCAGGCAGCAGCTTTACCTACTACTCCACAATGCTGGCCCCATAATTGTATTCTTTGGATAGCATAATTATATCCGTAAATATGTCACTATCGAAATACTCTTCAATTCCTAGTGTGAAACTTCCTTTTTTTTTTTTTTTTTTTGGTATGTCAGATTTACCTTGATATTCATAAATGAACCTATTCCAATGCTCTTATTCTGGACAATTCTTACTGGATTTTGGTGTCAATATTATGTTTGCATAATTTAAATGACTATGGAAGTTTTTCTTTATAGTTTAGAACAATGTAAATTACACTGAAATTATCCATACTTCTCAAGTTTGATAAAACTCTCTAATGGAACCATCCAAGCATGATAATAATTTTGAACAGTATCTCTTCAACAACTCCAGTTGGTTTCTTTGTTCTGTTGGTTGGTTGGTTGGTTAGTTTTTTGAACTAGATTTGAGCCAAGTAGTGATTGTCTATTACTCTACTAGTATTTAAGACAGTCATTTTTTCTCTGAAAAGTGCTTATGCTGTATCCTATGCCTGGGATGTGCTGTATTTTTATGATCATTTGATATGCATTCTTCAATTTCAATTTCCTGTCTCAGAAGTTTGAAAAGTTTAATTTCTGAATTTTAGGTACTTTATCTTTTTTAAATAGATGCATTTTATTATTTTATTTATTTGTAAAGGAGAGTTACAGAGAGAGAGAGAAGGAGAGAAAGAGGGAGAATATCATTCATCTAGGGTTTACTCCCCAATTGGCTATAAGGATCAGGGCTGGGCCAAACCAAAACCAGCAGCCAGGAGCTTCTTCTGGGTCTCCCAAGCACCTGGGCCATCTGGTGCTTTTCCCAGACAGATTAGCAGGGAGCTGAATCATAAGTGGAGCAGCCAGGACTTTGAACCAGCACCCATATGAAATGCCAGCATCATAGGTGGTGGCTTTACCCATTATGCTAAAACACTGACCCTGCTGCTTTATTTTTCTGGCTTTTACTAATTAAGTTCTAATTTTAAGGCATCATGATAAAATTTTATCTATTAGTTCAAATTTTTGAAATTTAGTGATTTTTTGTGGTCTTAACAGCCTGTCAGTTTTTGTGAATGTTTTATTGGAGAAAATGGAAGAAGAAATTATCTCAGTTTTCAGAGGGCAGAATTGAATCTGTATATTTATCAGTTGTAGCTTCAGACTCAAGCCAGACCTGTGGGAACAAAATCCTAGATTTGCTATTGTGTTCTTATGCAAATTATTTAACTTCCCTGTGCCTCAGTTTCCTCATCTTGAAAATGGCTATAATAATGTCTACCTCTTGTACTTATTGCTAGGATTAAATTGGTTCATGTGTGAAAAAACATTTAGAACAATAGAATGAGATAAACATGTATGTGTTAATTTTTATAATTATTTATGTCTACCTTATTAATTATTTAGTCCTTCTAGAGTAGCACCATGGCCGAATTAAAATATAATACAAGCCACAAATGTGTTTTTAAGTTAAAGGTAACCATGTTGAGTCCAACCTCCGATCTGTTTAGTAAGAAGGCGCCTGTGTCTGGCAGAGCCGGCATGAGACCAAGAGACAATCCTTCCCCGCCGCCCGGATAATCAAGAGTTTTGGCCGGACCTCTGAGCATACATCGAGAGAGGGAGAGAGGAGCCAGACTAAAAGCACAGACTATGGCGCTGAAATGGATTAATAAGGAACTTAGTGATTTGGCCCGTGACCCTTCAGCACAATGTTCTGCAGGTCCAGTTGGGGATGATATGTTTCACTGGCAAGCCACAATTATGGGACCTAATGACAGCCCATATCAAGGCGGTGTATTCTTTTTGACAATTCATTTTCCTACAGACTACCCCTTCAAACCACCTAAGGTTGCATTTACAACGAGAATTTATCATCCAAATATTAACAGTAATGGCAGCATTTGTCTCGATATTCTAAGATCACAGTGGTCTCCTGCTTTCACTATTTCTAAAGTTCTTTTATCCATTTGTTCACTGCTATGTGATCCAAACCCAGATGACCCCTAGTGCCAGAGATTGCACGGATCTATAAAACAGACAGAGATAAGTACAACAGAATATCTCGGGAATGAACTCAGAAGTATGCCATGTGATGCTACCTTAAAGTCAGAATAACCTGCATTATAGCTGGAATAAACTTTAAATTACTGTTCCTTTTTTGATTTTCTTATCCGGCTGCTCCCCTATCAGACCTCATCTTTTTTAATTTTATTTTTTGTTTACCTCCCTCCATTCATTCACATGCTCATCTGAGAAGACTTAAGTTCTTCCAGCTTTGGACAATAACTGCTTTTAGAAACTGTAAAGTAGTTACAAGAGAACAGTTGCCCAAGATTCAGAATTTTTTTAAAAAATGGAGCATGTGTATTATGTGGCCAATGTCTTCACTCTAACTTGGTTATGAGACTAAAACCATTCCTCACCGCTCTAACATGCTGAAGAAATCATCTGAGAGGGAGGGAGATGGATGCTCAGTTGTCACATCAAAGGAAGCAGCATTATTCTAGCAGCATCCATTCTTGTTTAAGCCTTCCACTGTTAGAGATTTGAGGTTACATGATATACTTTATGCTCATAACTGATGTGGCTGGAGAATTGGTATTGAATTTATAGCATCAACAGAACAGAAAATGTGATGTATTTTATGCATGTCAATAAAGGAATGACCTGTTCTTGTTCTACAGAGAATGGAAATTGGAAGTCAAACACCCTTTGTATTCCAAAATAGGGTCTCAAACATTTTGTAATTTTCATTTAAATTGTTAGGAGGCTTGGAGCTACTAGTTAATCTATCTTCCAATACACTGTTTAATATAGCACTGAATAAATGATGCAAGTTGTCAATGGATGAGTGATCAACTAATAGCTCTGCTAGTAATTGATTTATTTTTCTTCAATAAAGTTGCATAAACCAATGAGTTAGCTGCCTGGATTAATCAGTATGGGAAACAATCTTTTGTAAATGCAAAGCTGTTTTTTGTATATACTGTTGGGATTTGCTTCATTGTTTGACATCAAATGATGATGTAAAGTTCAAAAGAATGAATATTTTGCCATGTTCAGTTAGAGTGCACAGTCTGTTACAGGTTGACACATTGTTTGACCTGATTTATGCAGAATTAATAAGCTATTCAGATAGTGTAGCTTTAATATGCTGCACCATGATACTGGCAGCCCTGGAGTTCATAGATGGACTTGGGACCCAGCAGTTTTGAAGCGTGTATATGGAGTTTTAAGAAATTTATTTTCCAGGTGTAGCCCCATCTAACTAAAACTTATCTTCACCTTGTACACTTGACAGCTGAAACAAACATAACTTGGGAGTGATAATGGGTCAAAATTTACAAAATAAAGTACTGTTCTGGTGTGGGAGTTGTAAAAAAAAAAAAAAGGTAACCATGTTGAGAAAAAAATTTTAAAAGATAAAAGTTTATTTAGCCCATTATATAAAAATGTTATTGCAACACATAATCAATGCAAAAAGTGATTAATGACATTTACCTTCTTTTGTACTAAGTCTGAGATTTGGCATATCTTGTATTTATGCCATATGTCAATTTGGACTAGCCATGTTTCAGTTGCTCAATAGTCACATGGAGCCAGTGACTACTATATTGGATGGCGCAGGACTAGCACCTTAACTGTGTACTTGGTACTTGGTTATTTCATGAGTGAGGGAATCTATTTGTCCTTGAATCACCCATATTTTATGTGCTATGAATGATGATGCTCTAATTTAGTACAAAGATACTCATGGTTATGTTTTCATTGTGAACTATGTCCTTTAGCATTAAAATGGACCTGCCTTTGACTCTTAAATTTATGCCTTTTGCCTTGAATTTAATTTTATGTGATACTGTGTTTATTACCAATGTTTTCTTTTGTTTCATTTGCCTGGAATAATTTTCCCCATTTTTAGATTTTTCAAACAGCTGAATTACTTTATGGTAGGTCTTTTGTAGAAGCACAGAATTGGGGTTTTGTTATCAACTGTGAACATTCTTTTAAATCAATTTAACCTGGGTGTGTGTGTGTGCGTGTGCATGTGTTTGTGTTATAATTATTTATTCTTATTTCAGAGAGAGAGCTGCCATCTGCTAGCCCCACTCCTCAAATGCTTGCAATGGCCAGGACTGGGCCAAGTTGAAGCAAGGAACCAGTAAATGAATCCAGGTTTCCCATGTGGGTGGGTGGCAGAAATCCAATTACTTGAGCCCTCACTGTGCCTCCCAGGGTCTGCATTATCAGGAAGCTAATAATCAGGAGTCAGAGCCAGGTATAAACATAGATAATCTCATAGGAGACACAGATGTCTTAACTGGCACCTCAACTATTAAGCCAATTCCTGCTTGCTCCTCTCCCTATCTATCTATCTGTCTATAAAGATTTATCTATTTATTTGAAAGGCAGAGTTACAGAGAGGCAGAGGTAGAAGCAGAGAGAGAATCTTCTATCCATTGGTTCATTCCCCATATGGCTGCAATAGTGAGAGCTGAGCTGCTCCAAACCTAGGAGCCAGGAGCTTCTTCCAGGTCTCCCATGTGGGTGCAGGGGCCCAAAGATTTGGGCCATCTTCTACTGCTTTTCCAGGCCACAGCAGAGAGCTGGATTGGGAGTGGAGCAGCCAGGACTCAAACTGGTGCCCATATGAGATGCCAGCACTGTAAGTGGCTAGGCCACAGTGCCAGCCCCTCTCTATATATTTATAAGACTGATATGTTTGAACTTAGTATTTGTTCACTTTCATATAGGCTCTCTTTACTTCAGTTTTTATATTTATTTTGGGAAGATTTAGAGTTGTACTACTAGCTTTTCATTTATAACTGTAAAAGTACCTTCACTTTATATTTCTTTTGATAGAAATACTAAATGATTCAAAACCTAGACAGGAGGCACAATGACTGCATGTCCTTTGAGTGTCATTCTGGAGCAGTCTCTAGTAGGCCTACCTGTACTTTTCTTGAGCAGTTATTCTCGTATGTGGTACCTAACAGCATCAGCGCAAACATTGCTTAGGAACTGAGAAATTCAGGTTCTCACATTCTAACTCAGACAAACAGAAACAGCAGCTCTGAGGATGGCCTCACCAATCCGTTTTTTAACAAACCTCTAGGTAACTCTGCCAGCATTTGTTGCCAGTTTTAACACCTTGGGAACTCTTGGAAATGTTTAGACATTTTTGGTTATGCCAACTTGAGCAAGGAGAAGTGCTACTGGTATCTAGTGAGCGGAGGCCAAGGATACTGCACCCTACAATGCATAGGATAGCCTCCCGCCCCACCACACACACACACACACACACACACACACACACACACTTGCCAACAAAGAGTTATCTGGCCCCATTAAATATGAATAGTACAGAGGTTAAGAAACCTTCCTGTAAGGAATATTTTAAATATTTATTTATTTTGTTTATTTAAAAAACAGAGATCTCTCATCTTCTGGTTCATTCCTCAATGCCCACAAAAGCCAGGGCTGGGCCAGGCCAAAGCCAGGAGCCAAGAACTCAATCTGGGTCCTCCATGAAGGTTTTAGGGACCCAAGAAGCTGAGCCATCACTGCTGGCTCCCAGAATGTGTATTAACAGGAAGCTAGAATGGAGAGAGGAGCCAGGATTTGATCCCAGGCATTTTGATATGGGATTTAGATATCCCAAGTGTAGCATCTTAATCACTGTGCCAAATACCCACTTTGCAGGGAAATAGAATTTTGATTTACTGTTTACAATGGATTAGGGTCCACATGGTTACTTGAAGAAAACTGATAAGATACAAATGATTTTTATCTGGTAGAAATGCAAAATATTGCTGTCCAGTAAAAATGGTGATCCCAAAGGTTGTGGTTTAAGTAGGCAGTAGGTTTTTTTGTTTTGTTTTGTTTTTTAAGATTTATTTATTTGAAAGGCAAAGTGAAAGAGAGGGAAAGACAGAGAAATAAATTTTCCACCCGCTAGTTTACCTCCCAAATGGAACTCAACAGCTGAAACAGGACCAAGCTGAAACCAGGAGCCAGGTTCTCCACCCTAGTCTCCTCCTACAAGAGTGGCAGGCACCCAAGTCCTTGGACTATCTGCTGCTGCTTTCCACAGGCGCATTAGCAGGAAGCTGGATTGGAAGCAGAGTAGCTGGAACTCAAACAGAAACTCCAATATGGGATACTGGCTTAATCTGCTGTACCACAATACTGCCCACATAGGATATTGTATTCATTGTCCGTTATGCAGCAAAATGACCTAAAATTTAGTAGCTTGAAACAATTAGCATTTATGATTATTATGGTTTCTATGGATCAAAAATTCATAAAGAGCTTTAATTCTTAGAGAAACAATTTTCATATGCTCTGTGGAAGTTTTGTTTGTTTTCTTATGGAAAGTCATCTGACATTTACTGTTTTTTTTTTCTCCCTCTACTGTGCCCTGCAATTTTGTTTTGATTCCTTTTTAATTCTGAGCTTTAATCCAAAATTTATAGCAAGCTTTTACATGGGAGGAGTGAGGATTTTTTTCCAGGCCAGGTGAAATTTGAGAGTGATTTTTCAAGTAGCCTTTACATCTTTTCAGGGACTGGAAATTGTGATATGTGTTCATTCTGGACCCTAGCATTCAGCCGTCACAGAGACAGATTGTTTCTTGCAAATACAGCTTATCTGTGTGCCCAGCTCTGCTGCTTCTCAGCACCAAACAAGGCCAGGAAGCTCCTGCCACCAGCTGGTATGTCCCTGTCCCTGCTGTTGTAAACAAAGGGCAGAGGGTTTACCCTTCAGAGTGGGCCTGCTCTCTCTGAGATGGACATTTGTTGCTGCTTGCTTTGTGTTGTCTTATTTTTAAATATTGCTGCTGTTGAGTCCCTCTCTACCACAGCAACTTCCACCCATCTCCTCCTGCAACCCCTCAGAACAGTCTGATGCTTCGGGCCATCCCGCCTCAACTGGGCCTACGATTTCAGATCTCTCATGTTTTTCTCTGCAAACAGAATTTGGTTTTTGTTTCTGCTTGTTTTTATTCTCACTGTTACTTTAAAAAAAAAAAACCTATTTATGTATTTGAGAGGCAGATAGAGAAGGATCTCCCATTCACTGACTCCCTGAAGGCCTGCAGTAGATGTGATTGGCTGGGGCCAAAGTAGGGAGCTGGGAACCCAATGAGGGTCTCCAGTATAGGTGGCAAAAATCCAGGTTCTTCATCAGCTGGGAACTGGAATCAAGAGCAAGAAATCGAATTTGGGTACTCTGATGTAGGGGGTGGGCATCCTAAATGCATCGTTACTGCTAGGCCAAATGCCCACCCCTGGTTGTTGCTTTTTATATGCTTTCTCATAAGAGAATTAATAATGATCCCTTTTCTCATCAAACTTTTTTTGTAAACTATAAACCTTCAGAAAAGCTAAAAAAATAGTACAATGAATAACCACTGCCTTTTACTCATAGTCTATAATATTTTGCCATATTTGTTTCCTCTCCACACTAAATGTTCTTCGGCTGGACCACTTGAAAGTTGCAGATGTTGATATTTCATCTCTAATTACTTGGCAAGCATCTCCTAAAATTAAAGACATTCTCCCACAAGACCATAAAATCATTACCTCATTGATGTGAATTAACATTCATTCAGGATATCATTTAATTAACATACAGTCCACATTTTAACATCCCCAAGTCTCCCCAAAATGTCTCTTTATTTAATTTTTGACATAGTTTCCCATCAAGATTCATAACATCACTTTTGGTTGTTTCATTTCATTAGATCTCATTTGATGGAGAACTACCTCCTCTTCTTTCTGTTTTTATTCTTAAAGTATTCAGGTCATTTGCCTTATGAAATGCCCCCATGTGACTCTTCCCTTACGCTCCTATGGACAATGCACATGCTACTTAAATTCTCAGAGGATGTGAATTCCAACATGATTGCTAGTAACATTCAAAAAGATAAGGTGAGTGTTTTTGTTTGAGAACTGAGCACACTCTACACTTCAACCAGCAGGATTTGAATGCAGCTAGGAGGAAGCTATTTCCTGATAAGCCTTAAATGCCAAGTTGTTTTCTATACTTACCTTCAAATGTGTTAAACTACATTGTGGTTATCAAATGAGTGGTATGCTTTTTATTTTATTTTATTTACAGACTACTTTCGGTTTTAAAAGTCATTTTTTTTCTTTCCTTGTCTCCTTGTGGTAATTTTTTTCAAACTAGCCTTTTAAGCCTACCTGTGTTTTGGCCTATTTACATGTACCCAACACATGGATTTTTCTCTAAAGTTACCTTAGTTGGCCCATTTGCTTCTTAATCTCACCTATTTTCTTTTTTTTAAAGGATTAGAGGTTATCTTTTATTTGTTTATTTTTATTTTTGACAGGCAGAGTTAGACAGTGAGAGAGAGAGACAGAGAGAAAGGTCTTCCTTCTGTTAGTTCACCCCCCAAATGGCCGCTACGGCTGGCACACTGCACCAATCCGAAGCCAGGAGCCAGGTGCTTCCTCCTGGCCTCCCATGCGGATGCAGGGCCCAAGCACTTGGGCCATCCTCCATTGTACTCCCGGGCCATAGCAGAGAGCTGGACTGGAAGAGGAGCAACTGGGACAGAATCTGGCGTCCCAATCGGGACTAGAATCTGGGGTGCCAGCGCCACAGGCAGAGGATTAGCCTAGTGCACCACGGCGCCAGCCTCACCTACCTATTTTCAAATAAGCAAAGAATAGCCAACATTAGAAGAAAAGCAGAACTAATCCTATAAATGCTTAATGTCAAGAATAAGAAAAGTTCTTTCATTTATACCTTGTTTAAATAATTTTTGACAGAATATTTAGTTAAATACTAGAGTTAGGGCCTCCAAAGTATATACTACATAGAAAATCTGGAATCTTGAGATAAGTTTTGAAAAGAACCTTGGTTAATTGCAAAATAGTATTAACGTAGAAGCTCTTTACAGAATACTTCTACATATATTATCTGTGCTGATCTTTACAACAGTCTAGGTAGTTAATAAAGTTGTTAATAATGGTGGTGAAATCTCTTTCAAATGAAGAAAAGAAGCTTAAATGGACCCAAGCACTTCAACCATCTGTTGATGCCTTGTACCATCTTCATAGCTGGAAAGCTGGAGAGAGGAGCCACAGTCAGGAATCAAACCTAAGAATATCTATGTAGGACACATGTATCCCAAATGGCATCTTAACTTCTAGGCCACACACCCACCCCTATTTTTCACTTTAAAGGCAGACCTACAAAATGGAGGTCTGGAGAAGCCAACCATAATAGTTCTTTTTTCTCCATCATAGGCTTGCATATTTTGTTTATTTTACTGATTATGGGTGATAGATTGGAAACCATTGGTTGCAAGTATAGATAATCAGAATTATAAAGCAGCTTCATTATTGCTCAAATTCCTCTTCAACAAAGTCATGTATATGGGTGTATACATTGACACACAGGTATAGTTTACATACATAGGTAAATAGGTCCCCCCCTCCATGAATAGGGCTTTTTATTTGCTACTAATAAAGTCTTAAGTTTTAAACAGATTCTTGGATTGGTGATTTATATCCATCAACTCATACAGCTTAAGCATCTGTCACATCCCCTGTGGCTTTTCCAGAACTACTACCTTCACCATGAAGATCCATGAGTCTACCCAATTCAAACCTGGGCTTCTTCAGCATTTTTACTTTTCTAACAAAGACATCATGAGAGGATAAAGAGATAGACAAGCCTTTTCTCTGTCTTTTCCAGTGCTGTCTGGGATCAGTTTATTGATCACTTCTTTCAAGTCATTTGTTGGCAACCCTGAGGTTGTGATTTTCATCACCTTCTGGAGTTGGCGTACCTATTGGTGCAGAGCGTGAGATGTCTTCCATACCCGATTGTTGCTTTTTTCTTCTTTTTTTAGTAAAACCAACACAGAACAAATGAAGCAAATAACCATCAGTTTTGACATCAACATGGGCTTCAGTCACAGTCTGCCATTTTTTGACCATGAAACACATTTAGTCACAAGTACAATCCATGCCACGGAAGCTATTTTTGCCCCAAACATCCTCAGTAATTAGTTTGATTTTTCTAAATGCTTTTTCATTGTTCTGCAGGTCAGCAAGGCACACTTCAAACACATGACACTTGAAATCATCAGCTGCAATTTTGAATCCTTGAGTCCTTGTACATATTTCTTATTTTCAGCAGTATTTCTTATGTTTAACATACCAGGTGCTTTCACATCAGACCAATGTTTCTTAGAAAACAGACCAACCACCTTCCTCTGGATGTACTTTTTGCCACCTTTGGCTCTTGCCAGCTGCCATGGAAGTGCTCAGAGAGCAAAAAGGCTGTATTCTTTTTTTGTTTGTGTTTAATTTTCACTCAAGTTACATTTAGTATTGTCACAGGGAGACTGGCATGACAATACTCTTTCTATATATGAAAACTCAAAAACATCCAAACTGAGTATCAAGTAAAATAATTCATTTGAGAAGAAAAAGAACATTTATTAAGAAGTTTCTTCCTGAATTTTCAACTCTTCTAAAACACAAGAAATATTTCCTGTACTTAAGTTCTCATTTCCTATTTTTGAGTCTGTTATTTTGTATTTCTTTACATTTATGAGCAAGAATATATGAGCTTTTTGTTACTTTAGCGTAAACATCTGAGGCAGCCACTAAGAAAGGAAGAAGATTTATTTCATCTTATAGTTTGGAGGTTCATGGTCAAAGCTCAGGCAGCCCCAGCTGTCGGGGCATCTGTTAGAGGCTGGCAATGGTTGAGTGTATCTGGAGAAACAACCATATGGACAGCCAGCAAGCAGAGCAACACAGGATGCATGCTCGCTCGGCCTATATGTCCAACTGCCTAATGAGAACTACCTTCTGAGGGCAAGCCTACAATGAGCTAAAGACCTCCACTTGGCCCAACTCTCAGATGCCAGAATTAGATCAAGTCTCTATCCTTAACCCATCAACTGTTAACATAAGACTTTGAGGTTTAAACATCTCCATGAATGTGGGAGCCAAGTCTTGTTCAACCTGTAATAAGAAGACAATGTTGGGTGAGAGATGGCTATTTGCCCACTGCAGCATTTGCAAATGGTGAGTTCTCTTATTATCTACCTTAATCATACTCCCTCAATTATGAACTTCATTTAATTAGTATTCCTAACTTCTATATCTGTTAGGAACAATAAATACATTCTAGAAAATTTGAAAGTATATATCCAGTCACTGGAACTATCTTGCTTCCACACGCATGTGTTCTCTGTTCCCAAGGGCCAAGTCTTGCTTATCTTTGTGCAGCTTAGCCTTGGATCTGCCCACAAAAGACACTCAACAAAGCAGAATTGTCCTCAGTTGTCCTCCAAGGAGAAAAGGGATAGTAAGGGTTTAGCTGAAGCAGTGCTCCAAATAGAAGTGAATTCAGTTTTACATGACATATCCACACTTAGCTCTAATTATGGACTAGTGTAACTGCGGCTATTCACTTGGTATCAGCTCTTTCTCTTCGGTAAAAGGTATAATCCTACCTATTTTTTAAACATTTTAAATCAAGTTTTCTCTCCTCTAATCATGTAATAAATAGATCAACATCTCATTATTTGAATTCAAAGAAAGGTATTTAAAATAGTAGTAGAATGCAATTTAAATGAAATGTTAGTCAAAGGTTATTTGTGATGATTTTCATTGAATTAACATTAATTATGGAAGGCAGTTTCTTTAAAACAGTACAAGAGTTCTCTTTCACAGCTGAAAGGGTTTTTATTTTTAATTCTTAAAATTATTTTGGTTTCCAAAATTTGGTAATTGCTTTGAATTCTGCCTCACAGCTTATTCAATGGCTTGTTTTTCTGCTAAATCTTGATTCCCCTAAATTTGAGTTGATTTCTTAATTGCTGCTCCTATTTCAGGAATCTTACAAAATATGAGTGGACCCAGACAGGGCAAATATAGTTACTTTTCTCCATGGTTCTAAATACTAAAAGAGCTCTCATGGCTTGTCATAGCTTCCTCTGATGCAGAATTAGTAAGACTTATGTGATATGTACATGAGTGATTTGTTATACACCATAGCAACTGTATGGTAAGAACCACATAAACAGCTTCTCCTTGTAACTGGTCATTATTAACCATCCAGGATCTGAAGAGCTTCCTTGTCCCTCAGGAAATGATGAAGTCTGGTGAAGTCCTAGCCCCACCCAAAAAGCACACAAAAAGACCTCTAAAGCAACTCCTTGTTAAACACCAACCCCCTCACACACATTTATAAAAATATTAAAGTAATATTCTCACAAAAGCAAAGTCTGAGTTTAGAGAACAAATATCAAGTACATGCACAAAAGCTTTCATTTCACCCGTATATAAATGGCTCTAGAGAAAGATGCATGAGAAAACTACAGACTACATAACCCAGTCTTCATGACACCTAACCAGGGTCAGGGGGAGGAAATAAATAGTTCATAGTTGGGGTCAGTCCTCTGTCCCATGGTCCAGTCATGGAGATACCACAGTGTCACAAGGCAGTGAGTGTCCAGATACCTTTCCAGGTAACTTCCTGAGTTGGAGTATCTTCCAGAGACTCTCATGTTGCTTCTCCCAAAAGCCAACAGTATTTTTCCTTTTGTCTGCTCAGCCAGACGTCAGCCATCCTGCAATATAAATTAGAACCTGTTGTGGGACTGGGTCTCACTGGACAAAATAGGAGTGTTCCAGAAAACGGAACTGGTCTCATAAGACCAGTACCTTGTAGGCTCAGGATTTAGAGGGAATAAAATGATCATGGAGTCCACCAAGCACATGAACTCTTAAGGACTCCCATACAAAGTCCATTGAGGTATACTCCACAGTGTTTCCTAAAGAGTGCTCCACAAAACATTAGCCCTCAAAATGCTCCTTGTTAAAAGGTTTCCCTCTTAGAAAAGGAGATGTGAGCTAGCAGCTTGCTGTCTTGCCACGTGATCCCCTCTGCCACATTATGATTCAATATGAGGCCTTCACCAGAGGCCAATGCCTTGATATTGCATTTTCCAGCCTTCAGAATCATGAGTGAAATGAACCTCTATTCTTTATATATTAACCAGTCTGTAGTATTTCAGTTATAGCAACAGAAGATGAACTAAGACAACTGTCTTCTATCATTTAAATTATAGGACTCATAGACATCATCTGATGCTAAATAATTAACGTGGAGATCATTTTTCCTAGTGCTGTTTAATTAGCCTTCCCTGACAGGAAAAAAAAATCTTGAATTTAAAAAATCCTTTGTCTACATATTCAACTCTTAGATATAAATTTATCATGCGTTTTCCTTGTTAGTTTATTCCTAAACAAGGAATGTCTTCCCATTTTTTATGGATGCAGCTGAGAGACTGCATAGTATGTATTTATATTAATGCATTTTACACAAAAGCATGTTATATTAATGAGCACAAATGAAATTAAATACTGGTGGTCAGTGAACCATCCCTATGATCTGTGAGATGAGAAAATTGAAAACATAAAAGAACATTTGAATGTGAAGACTTATTTTCCAAAGAACAAAATCAAGTTTTAAAAGGAAAAAAATCTTTATTTCCATTTCCTAATGGAGTTTAATAATCAAGAAATCTCACCTGTATAAAGGATTGTCCTACTCCTAACAGGCTGTGTATTTCTCCCAACTCAGGAGCACAGTTTAAGTCACTTGAAATGCGATAGGCTACAAGAAGTGAATTCATGACAAAAGCAAGTACTACTCCAAATTCAGAATCCAGGAGATGGGCCTCCTACAGTTCCAGAGTCCTGGTATAATTGTCTTTCTGGTACCCATAGTGCCCATGGAAATAGCTTTTGTAGGCTGAGTTGGTACTCTCAGTGATTAGCTCAATTTTAGTTTTTATCCAGAAAACTTGCACATTTATTCTTTCCTTTTTTTGGATTACAGATCCCTTTGAGAGTCTGTTCAATGCTATTAACCTCTCCTCTGAAATGAGCATATGTCCATGCATAATTTTATACAAAATAAAAAGCCCTTACATCAGTCTCCCTGAACTCATTTTTTAGACCTCACATTAAGAATCCTTGCCATAAGATATTGAATTCTGGCACCAAATCATGAATTTTTTCTTATGCACCTTTATATTTCTGGCTTGGGCTGTGCTTGGTGAATACATATGGGAGAGCTAGGTACTGATAGATTTTCCAAGATAACGAGCAGGGGAAATGTTAAATATAAAGTTGGTGTTGCAAATCTATGGAGACAGAAAGTATAATAAGTGCTTATGGCTACAGGGAGGTGGAGGAAAATGACTACAATTGGGTACAAAGTTTCTTTATTTAGGAATGATGAAAATGTTTTAAAATTAGATTATACTAATGGTTGTATGACCCTCAATACACTAAAAACTGAATTTTACACTTTTAAAGGATGGATTTTGTGGTACATGAATTATATCTCAACAAAGCTCTTTTTTTTTTTTTTTTTTTTTTTACAGGCAGAGTGGACAGTGAGAGAGAGAGACAGAGAGAAAGGTCTTCCTTTTGCCGTTGGTTCACCCTCCAATGGCCGCCGCGGTCGGCGCGCTGCGGCCAGCGCACCGCGCTCGTCTGATGGCAGGAGCCAGGAGCCAGGTGCTTTTCCTGGTCTCCCCATGGGGTGCAGGGCCCAAGCACCTGGGCCATCCTCCACTGCACTCCTGGGCCACAGCAGAGGGCTGGCCTGGAAGAGGGGCAACCGGGACAGAATCCGGCGCCCCGACCGGGACTAGAACCCGGTGTGCCGGCGCCGCAAGGCGGAGGATTAGCCTGTTGAGCCAAGGCGCCGGCCAACAAAGCTATTTTTAAAAGTTAATATTATGGGACTGGATGAACCAGCAGATGAAGATCACTTTCTCTCTGTCTCTCACTATCTGTTACTCTGCCTTTCAAATAAATACAATAAATCTTTAAAAATAAAAGTTAATATTTTAAGAAAAGGAAAAATAGCTTATAATAAACTTCGTATGACTGAAGATAATGTGTGGCCTTTTTATTACCTTCAGTGAGGAAGGAGCTAAAGGGATTTTGGTTAAAGGTCATTGAAGTTTTTCTCATCCAAAGGAAAAAAACAAAGACAGCATGCTTAGGTCTCTTGAAGAACAGAATATGGAGAGTAAAGAACTTTACCCATGAGAGTAAAGAACACTGGACTGATCCAATAGAATCTCTGCTTAACCCAATCTGTTAATGAGAATGATTCAACAGGGAAGTGATGGCTGCCCTCCATGACAGAGGGCTTCAGAGGTTAGAAATATATGCCAGCCAAGTCCTTGAGTCCCTGCTTCTGCATGGGAGACCCAGAAGAAACTCCTGGCTTCAAATTGGCCCAGCTCTGGCTGTTGTGGTCATTTGGGAAGTGAACCAGTAGATGGAAGACCTCTCTCTCTCTCTGCCTCTGCTTCTCTGTAACTCTGCCTTTCAAATAAAGAAATAAATCATGAATGAATGAATGAATGAATGAATGAAATGAAAGAGAGAAAGAAGAAAGGGAGAAAGGAAAGAAAGAAATAGGATGCCAGTTTCTCCAAACTCTTTTTCTTAAAGCACTATGGATTTTTCACTAATGAATTTATCTAACTCCATCTTGAATCAATTTCCATTTTCAGCATATACTAACAAATTCCATATGTATCCCCATTTGCTTTGGATCATTTGTATATGATTCCTATCCAGGGGAAGAACTTGGTTTATAGAAGCCTGAGTTCTCTCTAACTGATTTGCACCACTTCTTTCTGCAAGGTGATATCAAAGCCTCATTTAGTAGGGTCTAGAGTTTCCAATTCTTCTTTATCTGCAGATCTTTTGCTTCCAATGTCTCCTGTATGTTTGGGACCTGCTTCTAGCTTGGAACACTAAGTAGATCTGTAAAGCACAACAGTATAAGACACAGGCAATAGTCACCAGTTTCTGGAGCATAATTTCAGGATGAAAACATGACAACCTTCACTAGGTTTTAGAACTTAATTCTGTTCAGTTTTATATATGATGAAACTGAGGCACAATGGAAAGAAACCATCCTTCCAGGGTCAACAAAAAGGCCAAAAATGACATGTCTTGATTTGCAAATATCCTATTTTTAACACTAGAAGGCTGCCTCCCTTAATGCTCATCTCAGCACCTTCATCCTCCTTCATTTTGTTTTATTTGTTTTACATAACACTGACCTCACCATCCTGTCTGGTCTCATCTTGGCCTTCATCCTGGTCAGGTTCAAACTCGGTGCCCCGATCAACAACATCCACTCCAGCCTGTACCCTGGGCTTCTCGTTTTCCCACTTGGCAAAACCTTTGTCCTTTGCGGCTTTGTCATGGAACTTGGATTTCATTTTGGGGAAGGTGTGGGACCCTGAATCCCCCCAGCCAGCCTCCGACCAAACAGGTTCAGTCTGCGTGGCCTGGCTGGTGGTGGCCCGCTGTAACCTCACAGAGATCTTGCGGGAAGAGCCTGTGACCAGTGTGATGGCTCTGCTGTCCAGGTCCTGATGTCCAGCAGCAACCCCAGGAAACTCAAATACATCATCTTGCACTGAGGGGGAAAGAAGATAGTGATTAATTGACATCTGGATGTTTGAGAGCAACCCTTCAATGTCCACGCAAAGAAAAAGAAACTGACATGCAAGGTCCCAGAGAAACAAACTAGAAACAGAACTAAATTACCTACAAGGGAGTCGAATGTTAGACCTGACAGCAGAGAGAAGTGACAGGGAAGTCAAGGGTCTAGAAGTCAAGGGTCTAGACTCAGAACCCAAATGAGGTCCAGGAATGGGAGGTGAGCAATGAGACATTGTGGAAGAAAAAAAAAAAAAAAACAACAACAACAAAAAACAAGAGGACATTACCTGGGGGTATTGAGGGGCTTCCTGGCAGTGACCCATGACTACTCCCCAAGGAGGGTGCCCGGGCCAATCTCCTGCAGGCCAGAACCAGGAGGTCTTTGCACTGTTTGTGACAATTGGCTCCACAATCTGAAAAATTCCAAATGGGTCACACATGAGGAATGTGAAGCATGACTAGGCTTCCAGAGTGCCACTTAGCTGCCAGCCCTCTCCTCCCCTACCCACTTCTAGGTTGACTCTCAGCCCAATGCAGGTCCACAGAATGTATCTAGGGGGCTGAAAAAGGACCATACCATCTCTCTTGAGCCCCTGAAGTCCTTTGCTATTTGCTCAACTTGTTCCTCTGTGTAAGTTATTGAGGTACTTAGGGAGCATGCAGAAGGAAGGGCCTAGTCTGAGAGGTAAGTTACTCTTGCCTGAAATGAAATGCAAATCATGTGGGACTGGGGTTCTTTCCCAGGCCAAGATGGAATCCCCACCAAGAGGCTCTGGAGTCTCAGCTTCACCTCTCCTGGGACCAACAGCTGCCTCTGCTGATTTACTGTGATATGTTCCTCCACTGAGTATTTCTCTGGATTTTTTGTTCATTTCCAGAAACCTTTTTCAGGGCAAGTAAGCGTATCTTCTGCTTCCTTTTTTTTATATAGAAATAGAAAACAAGGTGGGCTTATGCTCAATAAACATGTCCTTCATTTGTGGCTGGGATATGAATTTGGGTGCTGTCCAAAGTCCTGTGTATTAAAGGCTTGGTACTCACAGGGTGGAAACTTAATCCAATTTTGGTATTTAGAACTGAAGTCTTTAAGTAGTGACAGAATTGGATTGAGTTGTGAGGGTGGGGCCATGATTGAATCATGTTGGTTTTATAGGAAGCAGCACAAGATGCACTCTGGCTCTTGACGTGTAATTCTCTGTGTCAGCTTGACACTCTGCCAAGTAAGAACACTTTCCCTAGATGTCCAACTAATGGGGGCACCTGATCTTGGACTGTGAAGTTCCAAAATCATGAGCCAAAATAAACCTTTTCTGTTTACAAAGGTGGTTTCTTTTAGATATTTCATTAATGTAGGCATACAGCAGATTCTGTGAAATTATGTATTAAGATGTTTTAGTTAAGGCAGTAGAATATTAATTATGACTTGAGGTAGAAAAATGTGGCCATGTTGGAACATAGTTCATAATTATTTCATATGATGAGAGTCCTATACTTCAATTAGAATCATTGAACAGATATGACCATTCTACAGTATATTTCACTCAACATCAAAGAAAACCTTCTAAGTATTTACAATATCCATTGTTCCACAAATGATTTTGTTTCAAATACTCTTGATACCATGTTTAGTCCATTTTAATTAATTTTTTCTACTCTATGTGCCAATAGGAGAAAACACTGTACTTATATGTCCCAAGATAACCCAAGAGTTTAATTTTCATCTTCATAAAATGTGTGTATGTGTGTGTGTGTGTGTGTGTGTATCTTTCAGGAAATGGAGGAACAGAAACCAGAATAAAACTAGTGACTCACTGCTAGGAAATAAGATACTACAACATTTTTGCTGTCTGACTGTAAAAATCCAAGTTAAACCAAAGCAAGTGAAAGACAAGTTCTATAGGGAAGGACCTTCTGAGCACTTAACTGTGGCTTCCAGCTAGGAGCTTCACATAAACTTTCTGTTCATGCAAAACAGGACCAAATACTGAAAGATGGCTAGAGAAAAAAGGCATTGTGGGAACAGTATTCGACTAAAGGTGTTCGTGATTACAATGTTTCCTTTTGAAAATGTCATTATATTTTTCAAGAGCATTGCTAGATTTTTTAAAGAACCAATAAAACTATTTGCAAAGTATCTAGCAACTCAGATTAAACACCAATAATGTGTAATAACCAAATATATATACACATATATATGAAGCAATATATTCTCATAGGCTTAAAACACATGCATATTGCATTTGTCAAATACATATTTTTTCAGTTTATAAATTTCAGTTAAAGGGGGATATATTAGAATGAATTCATCGAAACAGACAAAATATGTTTCTCATGTTTTATCTTCATTATCCATATGATTTAGAAAGACTAGCTATGAGAAAGTAGGAGGAAATGCCTATGTCTTCCAGAAATTAGTGTGTTTTTTTCCCTTTGAAGGGAAATTCTTTTTTTAAATTTTGAGAGGCAGAAAGACACACACAGAGAAGACACAGAGAGAGACAGTAACAGAGAGAAAAACAGAACTCCTGTCTACTTTTTTACTCTCCAAATGCCTGTAGTGGCCAAAATCTTGTACTATAACCCAAGTCTCTCATGTGAGTGGCATGGGAGCCATTGCAACTGCTTCTGAGGCATTAGCAAGAAGCTAAAATCTGGAGCTGGACCTGAGAATCAAACCAGGCATTCCAATCTGGGACATAAGTTATCTTAGCCACTGGCTGAATGCTGGCTCTGAAAAGGTTCTTATATCCAGGATTTTAGTAAGGCTGTCACACTTCAGAATTCTCACCATAACTGGATACTGATGATTTATTTTTTTTGACAGACTTTGTTTTTTAGAGTACTTTTAGGTTTACAGCAAAAGTGAGAGGAAGGCACAGAGATTTCCTATATCCTATGCATCCACACATATACAATCTCCCCTGTAACCAATATCTCACAACAAAATGGTCTATTTTTTACCATTGATGAACCCACATCAGCACCATTATCACCCAAAGGCAATAATTGACACTAGAGTTCACTCTTGGTACTGTAATGATGGTTTCTTAACAAAATTTCAGCTCACCTGGGCTCCTTCCCTTAAACAACTCCTTTTCTTTCTTTCATTCTTTTTTATTTTTTTTTTTTTTGTCTTTTCCCCAAAGAAACCTTTTATTTAAGGAATACAAACTTCATGTGTTTTATAAGTAAAACTTTAGGAACATAATGGCTGATGATTCCTAAGGGATCTTGGAGACAGGGCTAGATGGATGTATGCTAAGGTTGGCTTGCTGCCCTCTCAAAGTATGCTGTAAATTTTTAATTCTGGTTCTCTAAAACTCTGGTGACTCCTTCCTGGACATATTCACCCTTTGTGGCCATTGGCACAAGAGACCTAAGTGCTCAGTGATATCAAGAACTTTTGTTAATGTATCTATGAACTATATTGAATCTGTTAAAGAAAAACTAATTATAAATTAAAACAAAAAGTTTTAAAAGTAAAAAGAGCTTTTGCTGCTTAACCAGAAAATTTGGATTCCTACCTAAAATGTCTCAGTTTGAAAACTAAAAAAAAACAATAAGAACATGAATTTACCTTTGCATTTGTATCCTTGCTTGATTATGCCCCAGAGCTGCAACAAAAGACAAAGGACTGTCAGAGAATCTGGAGAGAAATCTGGGAGGGAAGTTCTGGGAAGTTTCATGACTGGCCAGGCACAAACAGGATGTCACTGCTCTTAACACTCTTCCTGTCAAACAGAAGGACCCTCTCTCAGCCCACCCCAGTTGTGGTGATAACATGAATTTTGCTTCCTTTTTCTTTCTCAGAGCCAAATGGGAGCTGGAGTGGGAAATGGCATTTGTGTGTTTGTTAGACTCTGGTATGACACACTCTCAGCAAGATTTACAGGGGAGATGGCAATTTGTGTTTGGAAGCCCCTAGTGCCATCTCTCCTTATCACTATAGGAAATACAGCAATCTAAGAAATGCACTTTGATGTAGGCAGGCAGATAGGATAAAATCGATTAGATTTGTAAGCTTAAGACCACGCCCTCAACCATGGCCCCTGTGTGATCTCATGCCCTTACCTGATCTCACCTGAATGCCCACCTGCCCATCAGACTATGCGATCACTCCCCTTTGGAAAGCATACAAAAGCCGAGGAGCACCCCAAAATCGCTCTCTGCCTTTGCTTCACTACTCATGCTAAGCTACTTGTAACTGCTCATGACCAAACACTTGCTTCACATGGCTCCTGGCCTGCCCTCTGCTTGGTATGGACCCAACCTAGCCTCTAGACTTTCTTTCTGCCCTAAATAAAGCCCTCATTCTTCCTGTACATTTCTCTCACTGAATAAAAAGGTCACAAACTTACCATGTTGTCTGGTCTATTTGAGCCTGAATTCTTCTCCGAATATGTGACAAGAACCCACAACATTATTAATATTAAAAAATATTAATAAGCAGGATGGTATCAACTTTATACTAAAGCATTTGGATTTGTAAAATTATTTTATTTAAGTGTTTAATTTTTTGAGAGGCAGTGAAACAGAGAAACAGTGACAGAGCAAGAGAGCTCCCATCCACTGCTCTTTTCCTCAAATGCCTGCAACAGCCAGCACTGGGCCAGCCCTAAACTGGGAGCTGGGAAGCCAATCCAGGTCTACATGGCAGGAACCCAACTACTTGAGCCAACACTATTGCCTGCCAGGGTCTGCATTAGCAGGACACTGGAATCTGGAGTCAGAGCAGGGACTCAAATCCAGAATTTTCCCTACTAAGCTAAATGCCTGCACCATGTGTGGATATTAGATTTACTGAGTAGAATTTGTACCTTGAAAGAATTCAGAAGAGGAAACTAATTTACTCATATACTCAATCTTCACAATTCTTCCATGTTTGACCTGCACCAAAGCTGTGTATGATGTAGAAAAGCCTCAGAATCTGCCAGCCAAGATGTTATTGACTGCCACTTACAAAATAAGAGTGGCTGTTAAATAAAAATTATAGGAGGCCATGTTTTGGACCAAGTTCTTTTACAGTCCCAGCAAACCAGACCCAAAACCAAAATGGAGCTACCCATGCTACAGTTCTGTATCACCAAACTGAAACTAAACTGTTTATCTTACTTTCCAAGAAACCATAAGAGATAACAGGCACATTTCCCAAACAGGCTGGGTTTCAATGATCATGATAATGAAGCTTCCTCAGCCTTATTTGTTATATACAAAAGTAACCTGAGGGGCTGGTACTATGGCATAGTGGGTAAAGCCACCACTTGCAGTCCCAGCATCCCATATGGGAGCCAGTTCGAGTCTGGCTTCTCCACTTTTGTCCCAGCTCTCTGCTATGGCCTGGGAAAGCAGTAGAAGACAACCCAGACACTTGGACCCCTGCACCCACATAGGAGACCTGGAAGAAGCTCCTGGCTCCTGACTTCAGATTGGCACAGCTCCGGCCGTTACAGCCAAATGGGGAGTGAACCAGCAGATGAAAGACCTCTCTCTCTCTGTTTCTGCCTCTCTGTAACTATCCCTTTCAAATAAATACATAATTTTTTTTTTTTAAAAGTAACCTGAACTAACCAGTTGGTAACCAATCCATTATTTTTCTCTTTTTCTGTTTCCCTGTCCCTCAAAATAACTTGGAAATGACCAATTTTCTACTTTTTTTTTTTAAAGTGGTTCATTCCCCAAAAGATCGCAACATGACTCAATCCAGGTCTCCCAGGTACATGAGCCATCACATGCTGCCCCCCAGTGTTCACGTTAGCAGGAAGCTAGAGCCTGGAGTGGAACAAGGACTTGAACCCAGGCAATCTGATAGGGGATGCAGGCCTCCCATGTGAAGTCTTCATTGTTGCATTAAATGCCCACCAGCACATTGTTTTAGTTTCTGCTTTCTTCAGCATTTCCCTGTCTGCCTGGCTCCTTAGAACACTTTTCTATTTTACAGAATGAAGTATTATTTTTGATTCTAGAATCAAAAAGCCAATTAAGATCTTCAAATCATTGAAATGCTATCCCTTGACTTGACAAATTATCCAGGAGAGGTGTGAGGGTCCATGGTTTCACAAGGGAGCAACTGCCCAGGCACTCCAGGGGCGTTGTCCAGAGGGTAGTGTCTTTGTCCTCCTGACGGACTCCCTCTAAACACTGTGAAGAAGGGGGCTCATCGTGATCTTTCCTGTGCCTCCCTACAGCATTTGTACATGGGTAACAGGGACACCAGGAATGTATGGTATCATCAATTAAATGGGCCTAGTTCAAGTCAGAGAAGCTCCATTCCCAACCTTTTAGTGGTTAGGTTACATGGTTGTTTTTTACTTAATTAAATGATGTTGAAAGAAGCAGGACAGGTGTCCTCCTGGGACGAATGGGAACATGGCTCACAATGTATCACAGGTGAGCAATGCTCCTGAGTGTGTCATCATGGCTTTGTAAGAAGCTGTCAGGGAGCCAGCTCTGTGGCATAGTAGGTTAAGCCTCGGCCTATAACATCAGCGTTTCATATGGGTGCCGGTTCAAGTCCCAGGTGCTTCTCTTCTGATCCAGCTCTCTGTTAATTGCCTGGGAAAGCAATGGAAGATGGTTCAAGTGCTTGAGTCTCTGCACTCACATGGGAAACCTGGAGGAAGCTCCCAGCCCCTGGCTTCAGCAGTTGTGGCCATCTGGGGAATGAACCCGCATATGAAAAACCTCTCTCTGTCTCTCCCTCTCTCTGTTGGTTAACTCTGCCTCTCAAATAAATAACTAAACCTTGACAACAACAACAAAAAAGCTATCACTTCTGACCCAGTTCCCTGCTAATGTGCCTGGAAAGCAGTAGAGGACAGCCTGGGTATTTGGGCCCTTGCACCCAACTGGGAGACCCAGAAACTATTGGCTTCTGGCCTCAGCCCGGCCCAGTCTAGTCTAGTTTGCTTCTCCTTTATGAAGGGTAAATATGGGGCCAGCATTTGGCAGGGCAGTTAAGAGCATTATGATGCCATTTGGAAACCCACATCCCGTATCAGAGAGCCTGGGTTTGAGTCCTGCTCTGTTCAGATCCCTGAAATTCAGATTCCTGCTAACGCACATCTAGGAGGCAGCAGGTGATGGCTCAAGTACTACAGTCGCTTGCTATCCATGTGGGAGATCTGGACTTAGTTCCTGACTCCTGGCTTCGGCTAGGCACAATCCCAACCTTTATAGGTATTTGGGCAGAGTCCCAGTGAATGAAAGAAAGGGAAATAGAAATGATTTTAAAGGAGGATGTGATAATCCAGAAATTCGCAAGGACCAACAAACACTGTGTAAGCAGTTCTTCCTCTATGGAGCCTTGAGAGTAGTAAAGATGATAGCTAACATTTATTGAATTCTTGCTATGTGAAAGGCACAATTTTAAGCTCTCTACATGTTTTAACTCATCTAGTGCCCACAATAATCTTGTGGTATAGGTAATAATATTTTTCTCCTTTTTACATAGGAGGAGACTGAGTTCCACAGAAGTGAAATTATGTGGCAAAGCCTCCATATACAATAATGAGGGAAAGCAGAAAGCAAAGCCATTGTTCTCAGGTGGTCTATGTGTGGGCAAAAGCCACTGAGGTAGGCCACGAAAAGATGAATAACAAGAGATATCCTAATGTCCAGAGATAGTAGCAAGCCACAGGAGCTGCTAAAAAATATAGAGAGAGGGCTGGCATCGTAGTACAGTAGATTAATCCTCCACCTGCAGCACCAGCATCCCATATATGCACCGGTTCTAGTCCTGATCGCTCCTCTTCCAATCCAGCTCTCTGCTATGGCCTGGGAAAGCATGGAAGATGGCCCGAGTTCTTGGGCTCCTGCACCCGCATGAGAGACCGGGATGAAGCACCTGGCTCCTGGCTTCGAATGAGCTCAGCTCCAGCCATTGCAGCCATCTTGGAAGTGAACCAATGGAGGGAAGACCTTTCTCTCTGTCTCTCCCTCTCACTGTCTGTAACTACCTCTCAAATAAATAAATAAAATCTTTAAAATAAAAAAAGAGAGAGACAAATGATAGTTCCATGAGGACTAAAAGTATGGACATGGTGTGTTAATGCATACTTATAACCAGGAAGAAAATACTAGCCATGGAAAGGCACTGGGTCAGTGTGCCACCATGGTCAGTAGAGGGTGTCCTTGTGCAGGTAGATGGGTGTGCAGGAATATTTCCCACGTTCCTTTAAAATCAGAGCTGCTCTAATACTTGGAATAGTTTCTTAAGGCTTAAGGAACACTGGACTGTGTGGGCATTGTGGCACGCTAGATTAAGCCAATACTTGGGATGCCTGCCTCCCATGTTTGAGAGCCTGTTCCAGTCCTGGCTCCTCCATAATTTCCAGTCCAACTTCCTGTTACTGTATTCTGGGAAGCAGCAGATGATGGCCCCTACAACCTCACTGAATTCATGGATTTAGTTCTGGGCTTCTGACTTCGACCAATGAAAGGAAGTTATCTCTCTTTGTCTCTGTCTCTCTCTGTCATTATGCCTCTCAAGTAGATGAAAAATAAGCTTTTATTTCTTAAAAGGAAAAAAAAAAAAAAAACAAGGAGCACTAGAATGAGAGTCAGGAGACTTGGAGATGACTCATGGTCCTGCTTTTAATGATCCATGTGACGTTGGGGAAGTCACTTAATTTTCTCCAGATCTCAGTTTCCTCATCTGTAAAACAAGGGAGTCACCAACACTCTTTCACTTCTGGAATTCTAATTCTAAAATAAATGGATTGCAGCACAAGTCATGTCTGTTTGGGGAAAACTTACTCTGATTTTTTAACTTATTTCCAAAGCAAATAATGCAGCCATTGGAAAATGGTCCCTTGCATTCTTCCACAATTCTTATCAATCACACATCTATAGAGTTGTACTGATGAATTCCTTTGTAAGCCAATGGATATTTTTAAATGTATGTGAGTAGTGAGTAAAAAAAAAATCAAATTTTACCAATGAAATTAGATGTATTTTGAAAAATATAATTTCAAATCTTCAAGGAGCATTAAGGAAAGAAATACACTGAACTATGTGACATCCAACATGCCTAATGTTATTTTGCTACCACAGCAACATGGCAGGTATTTCCTTCCTTTTACAGATAGAAAAACAGAGACTCAAAGATAGTTAAATAACTAGGTCAGGGAGAGTCAACAGGGGGTAAGAACAAGATTCAAACTCGCCGGCGTCACGGCTCAATAAGCTAATCCTCCGCCTAGCGGCGCCGGCACACCGGGTTCTAGTCCCCGTCAGGGTGCCGGATTCTGTCCCGGTTGCCCCCTCTTCCAGGCCAGCTCTCTGCTGTGGCCAGAGAGCGCAGTGGAGGACGGCCCAAGTGCTTGGGCCCAGCACCACCATGGGAGACCAGGAAAAGCACCTGGCTCCTGCCATCAGATCAGCGTGGTGTGCTGGCCGCAGCAGCCATTGGAGGGTGAACCAATGGCAAAGGAAGACCTTTCTCTCTGTCTCTCTCTCACTGTCCACCCTGCCTGTGAAAAAAATAAAAATAAAATAAAATAAAAAAAGATTCAAACCCAAGATTCCAGATTTCAAGTCCAGAGCTTTCTTTCCTCTAATTTTTTTAAATGACTGATTTATTTATTTGAAGAGCAAAATGATGTATTTGTTTCCTAAAGAAGTGGCTTGGAGCTGCAAATCCCTGTGGAGATAGGAACAGAAGCATTTTTCCTTTGTTGGCTGAGAAAGAGCAGGTCCTCAGTCTTACCTTTTCTTTTTTTTTCTTTCTTTCTTTTTTCTTTCTTTCTTTCTTTCTTTTTTATTTTTTTTTGACAGGCAGAGTGGACAGTGAGAGATAGAGAGAAAGGTCTTCCTTTTCCGTTGGTTCACTCCCCAATGGCCGCTGCGGCCAGCGCACCGCACTGATCCGAAGCCAGGAGCCAGGTGCTTCTCCTGGTTTCCCATGCGGGTTCAGGGCCCAAGCACTTGGGCCATCCTCCACTACACTCCCTGGCCACAGCAGAGAGCTGGACTGGAAGAGGACCAACCGGGACAAAATCCGGGACCCCAACCAGGACTAGAACTTGGTGTGCCAGCACCGCAGGCGGAGGATTAGCCTATTGAGCTGCGGCACCAGCCAGTCTTACCTTGATCCTTGACCACATCAAGTGCTATCACCCACCTGGAATCATTTTTGAGGTAACATCTGCCTCTTATTTACTCCTTCTCAGGTGGTTGTATGCTTGAACACAAATTCCTGCCCTTGTCTTCCCCAAAGAAACAATGTCATATAGGGGAAGCATATATCAGCAATGGCTTCAATATGGGTCAACAGTGGGATATGAATAAAGCTAACAAAACTGAGCTCTGGCATTTAGGAAAAGAGCAACCATCATACTCACTGGGGTGTTTGGCAGCCCTCACCTGGAATGCCACATTTTCCCATTTACTTAACTTGAATATAGACTGGAAGACATATAGGGCCAAAAGCTAACCTCAGTTTCCAAGGATTTCTCAAATGTGAGGAATGAAGGACACACTCTCCATTTGTTGTCATGGTGCAACTGGAGCACAGGATTCAAGTCAGAACACTTGTGTCCTCTGTGGCCCTCTATAGTCACAGGCAAAGGGAAGGGTTTGTTGGGAGATTTAATGAAATTAAGTGACTGGGGAAGTACTTTGTAACTGTCAAGTGTTAGGTAAATGTTACTTAGTATTATAACTATCTACTCTCTGAAAGATTTTTTTTGTCCTTTTTGAGTTGGGAGTTAATTGAGTCATGCCACAGTGGATTTCTAGTGACTAATACCATATGAAATGAGCACTCAAAGGAACTGGCTAAGATAAATGCTCTGTTTAATTGCAATTACTTATGAATATTAGTGATGAATGCCAGGAGTTTGGTCTGACACCTTTCCCTGGCAGGGATTAACAGACAAACCACTCTCTTATATTAGCAGCTCTCACCAACCTGCCCTGTCTGCCAACCCTGCATTCCTAGAGCACAGCTAACCTCATAGATCTCGCCTTCACTTTCATTTAATTTTTACTGTCAGAAAACCATCATGATTTATTTCTGACCCAAAGCAGGCTCTAGTGAGTGTGTCATTTTTTACCTTCTCAAAATGCTGCACCAGTAACTACCCACCAAGGAAAATGATGGAAAACAGACTTACAAATCCTGCACAGTGTTCGCAGAAGGTTGGCTTCAGGTAGGTCATCTCTTGAAAATTATGGACAAATCCTGGTCCCATTTTACAGTGTAGTTGGGATTTAGCTCTCAGGAAGTAAGCCATCATTTCGTCTTTACTGATCAAGCCATCTCTGTTAAGAGAACCAAAGAAGGGAGGGATCTTTGAATCCCACATTGCTAAGCAGTTGCCACACCCACCCTCCATACTTCTGTGGCCCAAAGAAGATGAGGAATGTTGACTTCTCCATTACATCTAAAAGGAGGTGGGATCTCAAAGGACAGCATCAGGTACTGAAAGCCTTTCACAGTTAGTAAAGATGGTGTGTGTGTGTGTGTGTGTGTGTGTGTGTGTGTTCATGTGTGCACATGCAGACATGCAGGACCATATACACTGTGCACATAGGAGGCCTGTGTACTCTGACACAGTATGGAATAACAACTTCCAGAAGGATATCTTTCTAGCCCTTGTCTAGCACTAGGGTTTACAAATTACATAGCCGGATAAAAAGAGGAAACTGTCTTAACTTCCCGTTCTCAAGTTCACTCAGCCTGGTACCATCCAGCCACTTCCTCAATGACACTCTCACTCATTCAGCCTGGCTCATGGCCTGTCACTGAAGCAGCACTTCCATTCATCTCAACACAGAACAAACTCACCTCCATATCCTCCACATACTGCACATCCTCACTCTGGTTTATCAGAAAAGAGGAAATCTGTTGGACACAGTGAGCTCCAAGTCACCTTCTTTCTATACCAGCATGGGCCGGAGATCACACCTTTCCTGGTCAGTTCAGAATTCCTTTATACTCCCTGGTTCTTGCTTGGGATACTCCCAGCCCCCCACTGTCTAACTGCCATATGACTTGACACTTTTCCATCCGCTCAGTCTCTTCACCTATTTCTCCCTCTGCCTACAGTTATATTCAGAATTCTCCCTTCTGAAAAAATTTCCTCAATCCTACTACCATTTCCAGCACTTGTCTTTTCCCTCTTCCTTCTCTGATTCCCACAGTTTTCAAAAAGAGGACTCTAGCTCTCCATTTTCTTCAATTACTCTTTACTCCATAGAGTGAGGTTTCCAGTCCTACTAACCTGTCGAGACTATCAGCAAGGACATCCTCAGTGGCCTTTCCTCATTCTTCAGACTTCCTGACCTCTTGGCAGTAGATGGCATGAGGACAAAGGTCCTTTCTGACCCTCTCCCCTTATGGAACCCTGCGATTCCATGCAGTGTGGTTTTCCTCCTTCTCTTCGCCCATTCTCCCACAAAATCATCCTTCCTCTCAACATCTAGATGTTGGGGAAGGTGTTTCTGCAGGCTCATTGCTTAGGAGGATCCATGCTCTTCTCCCTCTGAATTTTCCCATCAGCCCCTGCTCACCACACTAAGGATGCCAGCTCATGACACTGGGCTGAAGACTGTATCTCTACCTCTGACTATTCATCTGAATCTTCAACAATTCACTGGATGTGTCTTCCTGTTGGTCTACTCTCCTCCCAAAACAAACATATCCAAGCCCAACTCTGTATCTTTCTTACCAATATTCCTGCCCCAGGCTTCTCTGATGCTGTTAGCAGTGCCATAATTTTATTACAGGTTTAAGAATTTCAGACCTCTTCAAAATTAAACAGTCAACTCATGACTTGCTCTTCTCAAGAGGAACACATTATATTTTGGTCCCTGAATTTAATCACAAACACACATAAGGATCCTGGTTTCCTGGTGGAGGTACATTCATGGAGTTGAAAGACATACAGATTAAGAGATGATTTATTGACAGATAGATAATCGATAATAGATGAGAGATAGTAGATAAATGACAGATAGATACTCACATATACAACACCACTTAGTCACACAAGTCTGGGCACCAATTAGAATACAGTGAACAGGGTTCCTGGAACAAAACCACAAAGCAGCAACCCCAGCCCAGGCCCCTTCATGGCTTAATAGAAGAAGGAAAAACAATACTTGTCGCCTAGCATGTGTACCATCCTTCAGTATATAGATCTGTTATTTTATGTTACTATGATGTAGCGAGGAGCACCATTATCCAGCCCTTCCTGAATCTAGAGGGAGGTCATATGACCGTTAGCCACCAAGTCAACTTGAACAGATGTAATTGATGGTATTTCTAGACCTAGGAGTTTAAGAAACTGTTGTGCTCCTCCACCTCCTCTTCTCTCATCTGCAAGGTGTATTCAGGGGGCTCCACGACCCTAGATGCCAGCAAAGCCAGGAGATAGAGGGAGCCTACTCCATGGATTACCAGGAAGGGGAGTGCTGACCAGCCACTAGGAAATTAGACCCTTAGATGAGTGAGGAAAAAAACTTCAGTGTGTCAAGCTAATGAAAGTCTGGAGTTTGTCTCCTACAGAAGTTGGTGGTGTGTGACTAAGCGCACCTGGAATTATCCTATGTCCCTCTACAAAGAAATGGCCCATCTTTCCTCAGTTCATGGTGGGAATGTTCACATATGACCAAGGCACGAGAGAAGGGCCAGCTTCTGTGAGAGCCAGTCAGGGCTATCCCTAGCACTTACTCAGAGAACCTGCTCTGCTCACACCTGCCATTCTGGAAATAAAAAGACAGAACATCTTCAGTCTTTAAGTGAAATTCTGAAAGAATTGCTATCTCTGAATGAAATTTTATTTGGTCATTGATCCACTGAAACTTCCCAAGATGGCCTAAAACCTGACTCCCTGCCCATGGGGAGCAGATTACAAGTTAAATATTCCAAATAACAGTTCTCAAAGAGCTTTCTGTGGAAAACCAAACCCTTAAGATGCTAATCGGGGCTGCAGAGAGTAGGAAGAATGCTTTAGTTAAAAAACAGATATGTATTTAGGCCTGCTTTGCCAACGTCGCTGCACTGCTACCACCACCTTTGCCGCTGGCCCCTTGGCACCGCCTTCCTCCACGTCTGCCTCCAACTCCACACATTTCACGCCCTCTGTCGCGCGTTTGTCATCCTCCGTGGGCCTTGGGCGCAGGCGTGGTGGACAGCGGCGGCGGCAGAGCAGGCCAGGCCTCTACCGAGGTAGCAAAGGGCGCATCAGGGGCTGGCGGGAGCAGTGGCCCCATCAACCCGGCCTCCTTGCCTCCCGGCGTCCCGCAGCTCATCGCCCTCCTTGTGGAGCAGTTCAAGAGCCGAGGTCTGTTTGACAGCTTCCACCAGGACTGCCCGGTCGACGTGGACACCAAGCCAGCCTACCAAAACCTGAGACAGAGAGTGGATAATGTTGTGTCCACTCATCTGGATAAGCAAGAGTGGAGTCCTACAGTGAACAAGCACCAGTTGTAAAACGGCCTGAGGCAGAGTGTGGTTCAGTCAAGGATGTTGGAAGCTGGGGTAGACAGGATTATTTCTCAGGTGGTGGATCCAAAACTAAACCACATCTTCAGACCCCAGATTGAAGGAGCGATTCATGAGTTCCCGGCGGCTCAGAAGAAAGAGGCAGTGCCAGCGCCCCTCCAGAGCCTGAAAGCCCGGAGCCCACAGCCCCGAACCAGGATGCCTTCTAAGAATGTGCCTGACACCTTTTGACAGCTCCGTTTGGTTATGGTGAAGGAGTGGATTCAGTTACATAAAAGAACAACTTCCAAATGGAGATGGGCCACGCTCGTCACTGATTTCCAGATGGCAGCCTTGACTGTGGGGCGGCGTCCGGATGGAACAGAGAGCTGTTGGGCAGTCGGGGGGTTGACTGTGTGCCCCTGCATTGCGCGGCCATTGGCACTGCTGCACACGGCTCTGACACAGGAGACACTGCAGAGATGCAAAGAAACACTACAGCAACCTCGGCTGCCCTGAAGCAAGCTCTCATACTTGAACATGGAGATGGTGCGTGGGGTTTAGGGTTTGCACTCTGGGCTAAACAAAAGCTCCAGTGACGGAACATGACCAATCTCAAAGATAATGTCAAAGAATAATGGCAGTGAATGTTAGCTGGGAGCAGGTATTTGGCCGAGCTTGCTTGGTGTCTTTGAGTCTCAGAGTTGCAAACTAGAATGTACAAATCATTAGCACCAAATAGCTTTAAACTCATCGTGACTTATACAGAAATCTTCTAGCCAGTTTCCTTTGCCTTGTAGAAGACAACATAGAATCCTAGAATGTGTGTAGAAGATGACATAAGTGGAGGGAAAATGGTTGTAGGCTCTCCGCCCAGGGCATCTTCCTGTCCTACAGGGGCTGGTGAGTCTTGGATGTGTTTAGTTTATTCTCACGTTTGTGTTTTTAGAAAACTGAATGATCAATAAATGGTATAAGTTTTATAATAAAGTCATTTACTACTTAAAAAAATAAATTTAATTTCATAAAATTCATACAATAAATATATTTGATAAAGATACATATTTACACAATTTCATATACAAACAAAATTATAAAATAGTGTATTAGTCCATTACTCTCTTAGAGTCATAAAGTAAAACACCTTGGTCTATCAAAAGTTTTGGGGAAGTCACACAGTAAAGATACTTATTTAATTAGTTTTTCATACTTGATTATGTTTTCCATACTTGACAAGTTAATACCTTTTGCAAAAATACTAGTTAATACATGCTTTTGTGGAACATAGTGTGGAAAATAAGATCTTAGAGAAAACATCTTTTTCTGATATTTTCCAGTATTAACCACTCAGACTTCAGTGTGGTTAACCAAGGAAAGGTTTGAGGTATAAACGTAGGGTATCACATTGTCTGACGAAGTCATCTAATAAGAAAGCTATTAATAGTTCAAACCTTCATTCTTAGAGAAAACTCAGGTATTTATAGATGTTATGAGACATAGACATGATGATATAGAGAGACACAGAAAGAGACAGTTTACTGAGACAATCTCAGTTCTTCCTATAGAGGTAGCAAAGAAGAGAAATGAAAACTAGAAGGTGGTTTTAAGTCCATGTTCTATTTATAAGTCACGAACAGCAATAAACTAAGGGAAGAAATGGGCAGCTGGGAATTTTACTTTGTCAAAGAAGTTTATGTTTCTTACAAGTATAATTTATTTTAAAAGTATTCTTTGTTCTGGGTATGCATTAAAGATGAATTTAAGATTTTAAGTCATTTATATTAAAGTATCAAAGCTTCTCTTAGTGTGTTATATTATTTAGATTTCATTTTTGAAAAATTCTCATACCAACAAAATATTAGAGGGTTTTTACATAATTTAATTTGGATATTTCACCAACATAAAATCCAGTATTTCATTACAGATGACTTTAAAGTCAGCAACTAACCTCACATAATTAAAAGTTAATCAAATTTTTAATGCCAGCCTTTCTCAGCAATTGTTTTTAACTATTAGTTATCTTAAATGAGTTCAAACTTAGTCCTGAAAGCCACTAATTTTTCAGACATCATTGGAAACTAAAGCAGAATACATTTTTTCTGTTTATCAGTACAACCTTTGATCATGGAAATAAAGTGTGAATTATTTATTGTTATCTGCAGCTACCATGTGCTTCTGTGAAGATTGTTAACAGTCTAAGAAATCATGGTCATTCAGCGAATTTTAAGATTGCCCACAGTGGGACCAACACTGTGGCATAGTAGGTTAAGCATCTGCCTGCAGTGCTGGTATCCCATATGGGCTCTGGTTCAAGTCCAAGCCGCCCCACTTCTGATCCAGCTCCCTGCTAATGCACCTGGAAAAGCAGTAGAAGATGGCCCAAGTACTTAGGCCCCTGCACCCATGTAGGAGACCCTGAGGAAGCTCCTGGCTGATTAGCCCATCTACAGCCATTGCAGCTATTTGGGGAGTGAACCAGTGGATGGAAGATCTCTGTTTCTCCCTCTCTCTGTAACTCTGCCTCTCAAGTAAATAAATAAAACTTAAAAAAAAAAAAAAAAAAAAAAGATTGCCCACAGGTGCAGTGATGCTGAGGACTCCAGAGGTATATCTAACCATATTTGTCTTCTCTCTCTCTCTCTTTTTCTTTTTTTAAAAGATTTATTGATTTATTTGAAAGTCAGAGTTACACACAGAGAGAAGGAGAGGCAAAGAGAGAGAAGTCTTCCATTTTCTGGTTCACTCCCCAGTTGGCTGCAATGACTAGAGCTGCACTGATCCAAAGCCAGGAGCCATGATCCTCTTCCGGGTCTCCCATGCAGGTTTAGGGGCCCAAGAACTTGGGCCATCTTCTACTGCTTTCCCAGGCCATAGCAGAGAGCTGGATTGGAAGTGGAGCAGCCGCGACTAGAACCGGCACCCATATGGGATGTCAGTACTGCAGGCAGCGGCTTTACCCGCTATGCCACAGCGCCAGCCCCTCTTCTCTCTTTTGATGGCAGTTTTCTGGTGTTGGTAGCTAAGTAGTAATGTAAGAAATATATAGTTGGGCTAATTTGCAAATGGGTACTTATGTTCAATACTAACAATGTGGTTTACCCTGGGATTCCACCCAACTGCTCATGTTCATGGACTCCAAGGAAAAAAATCAGCTAAGTGAAACTTATCTCATGAAAGCACTAGAGTTGAAGCCATCAATATGTAAGTTATAGATTTCTCTGTCCTCCTCTGATAATAATTTTCTGTTTTAGGAAAGTTGCATTGAAATGTAACAAAACTAAGACTTACTGATCTTTGTCCAGCACACAGAAGGAATCCAAAAAGGGAAAATTGGCTGCTATACTTTCAAAGTCCTCTTGGGAGATGTACCCATCATGGTCGTGATCATAGTTTCTAAACACAGACTGCAAAGGAAAAACCAGTATTTACTGAGTAAGTATTTATAAGTCAGGCTCTGAACTGTTCTTGTGAAAGCAATGGAAACCAGCACGTTATCTTTCTTGCAGAAGCTTAGACTCTAGCGGGAGATAACTAAAGAGGTCTTTACAGTGCAACAAGATAAATGGTTTGCTTGAGTACTTGGGGGTGTTGGGGTGAGATTAAGAAAGATTTACTAGAAAAAGCAAGATCTAAACTGAGACTCTAAGTTGGGTAGGAGATAGGCTTGGTGGATTTACAAATTCCAGTGCCATCACAGTAGAAAAATGAAGCTTTAAGATGTTAAATGGTCTCAAAATTAAAGTCTACATTTAATTCAATTGCAATCAAATTCTCTCTCTCTCTCTTTCCCTCCCTCTCTTCCTTCTTCTCTCTCTCCTAGTTAAATTTAAAAAGTAAAATTCATCTCTATAATTTAAAAGATCGTAGTGATAATATGTTTAGATGAACAAACTTATTCAACAGCTCAAATAGCAGTGAATATAACAATACACAAAATTATCTAAACTGGAGAGTAATGAAGGGGAACACATCCTTTCAGGCATCAAATATGCTATAAAACTACATTACTGAAAACATGATAGAACTTACTACAGTGAGTGGCATTCAGAAACAGACATATATTTATGTATATGAAATTAGAGTATCAAAAATATCTTCAAATCTATAATGAAATTATCAATTAGCCAATAATTATCATTGAGTTAAATGGTCAATAATTTCATAAAACAAATTGTCCCCAAACTAAGTTCTAGATGCATTAAGAATTTTAACATAAAAGCAATAAAATAACAAAGATAAATAGATTCAAACATTTTTCATGTTTTACCAGTTTTGAGCATTCTTGGAATGATGTAAACATCAAAAGCTATAAAGAAAAATATTTTACTACAATAAAATGCAAAACATCGGAGTCAAAAAAGCTAAGCTAAGAAAGCTTAAGGTAAATGACAAACAGAACAAGTTATTTGTAGCTGCTATGGTTTAAACAAGATTTGGCTTCCAAATCATGCAGACATGTTAACCCTAAGGTCATAAGTTAATGCTATTAAACAGGGTAGAGGCTTGATAAAATTTGTGACCAGGAGATGGGCACAGTTGGGAGTCCACAGGTCACTGGAGCATGTCCTTAGGAAGGCAATGCTTGTGAGAGGGTTGGTCATGGAAGCCAAGTTGTGCCCAGCCCCTCTGCTTCCTGGCTGGCCATGTGCTCTACCACTGCCATCCCTGTCCTCCCCAGACAACTGAACTGATGGTGCTGCTCTACTGTGGACTGTGAACCTCCAAAATCACTAAGACCATGAGCCAGAATAAACCTCCTTGCTTCATAAGTAGCTTGTCTTCGGTATTTAATTGTCGTGAAGAACATCTGATAAGTATAGCAACATATGTAAGAGGAAAGACACAAAAGTAAAACAGGCAATCCACAAAGTAAAATATAAATAGTCAATACATGCATGGATAGGTGCTCAATTCTGTTAATAACTACAGAAATGGAATTGAAACTTTTTTTTAACATTCTCAGATCTGGAAATACTAAAATTGCATCACGTTAGTAAAGTAAATAGCCATTACTTTCTGGAAAACTCAGACTACTCCCTGACACAGTAATTCCCAGTTTTAGGAATTTGTTGTAGGGAAATAATTGAACAAGATTGCTCAATATAAGTGTATGTAATATGTTTGGGTGAGTAGCTAGCTAGCTAGATAGATAAACAGACAGAAAATGATGTCATACAAGATAACCTACAAATTAATGATGCTTATCTCTGAAGAATACAATAAGCAAAGCCTGAAAATAAAGCTTTTTTTCTCTGTAATTTATGTAATACTTCATTATTTACAATAATCACATCTTTATGGTCATAGAAAAATAGAAAGTGTTTTCCAATGCCTTCTGCTAAATTAGATTTTTCTTGTTATATGCATACTTTATAATTATTTATTTATATGTACTTGAAAGGCAAAAAGACAAAGAAAAGAGAGATCTCTCATCTACTGATTCATTCCTCAAATGCCCACAACAGCTGGTACTGGGCCAGGCCAAAACCAGGAGCCCAAAATTCATGTTGGGTGTCCCACATTGTGGTGGGAGGAACCCAAGAACTTGAGTCATCACCTGCTGCTTCCCATCGTGCACATGAGCAGGAACAGAGAATAAAGCTGCAACTCAGATCCAGGCACTCCAGTATGGGAAGTGGGCATAGTAAGAGAAGGCTTAACCATTACAATAAATGCCTTCCCCTAAATTAGGCTTGCAAAACAAGGCTCTTAAAACACATGTAAGAAAATTTATATTTAACTTGGATTCCAGCTATAATTAATCTCTCTCCCTTTCTAGATGGTTTCTGTCTATCCTACCTGTCTTCATTGTCCTAGGTTACAAGCTGCTTCATGAGTATTTTGCAAAGCAGGTAAGATATAAATGAATTAATTAATTAAAATAAGACTTAAAGGAGTGTTTAGCACCCACTGCTAGTTTATCTGTAGATAACCGAATTGCACAAAAACACACAACATTATATTCTTTTGCAAGTTCCAAGCAGGTTAAACGTTAACCATTTTGTAGAACTCATTTTTTATGGTCTAACAGCCTTATTTATATTAAGACTATAAGAGTTTTTGTGGAGCAAGTTAGAATAAAAATTCATAATAAAACCCAGTCTTCCATCTGCTTTAACCAATGGTTGGCAATTTATCCAAACTAGGCTGATCTCCCCCATGGTAAAGGAATTGGAGAGAAGGGAAGAGACGGGAATTAAGGCAGGCAGGGGTGGCAGAGATTCCCTGTAAGAGCAGAAGAAGCCAGCCTGAAGAACCAGAGTGAGGAACAAGTCATTCTGCCTTCTAATTCCTGGCGTCAGCTCATCCTTAACTACAGCTCAGTTCCTCTGTTCCCTGCAGTCCCTGGATCCTGTCCCCAATTTCTCTGGTGCCATGGTGGGTCTATTCTTACCCCATCATCACATGGCCTACACGGGATCTTATCACCTCCTCAGCCACTTCCCTCGCAGAAATTATTTCCCAACCTCCCTTTCTTATTTCCTTTTCCTGCATCAACTCCTGTGAAAAACTTTTCATTCAGTGCCTCATAGTTGCCTGGTTTTATCTACAATGTTGAACAGTTTCTTTTTCTTTAAATATCCTTTCCTAGCAAAACATACATTGTATGTCAAATGACTAAATCTATTGCAACAGAGGGTGTGTTGATCAAATAGACATTTAACAGGGACCCTGGTTCCCAGTGCCTGGGGTGTTTTGATTTCCTCAGATGGGCCTTCAATGCTTCTTTCTATGTGAAAAACTGACAGGACCTTGTTTCTATATTCAGTGCTTTTTAGGCCCTCAGCAGCACTATACTGGTATCTCACAGAACTCCAGAAACAGTGAGCAAGGGAAACTGTGCAGCCTATGGGTTTTTTTTCCTGCCCTTGAGTATCCAATGTATATAGCATTTTCTTGTGATCCATATGGATTTTTCA
Source organism: Sylvilagus floridanus (assembly GCA_949820135.1). Classification (NCBI taxonomy): domain Eukaryota; kingdom Metazoa; phylum Chordata; class Mammalia; order Lagomorpha; family Leporidae; genus Sylvilagus; species Sylvilagus floridanus. The sequence goes on along the minus strand of OX463245.1, from coordinate 17,636,831 downwards.
TGAGTTATCCTAATCCCCAAACAGTCCCTGAAGTTGGTGGCAATAACAGTGGTGGCAAACATGTACAAAGAAGAGGAATTGAAAATAGCTGAGAATATTAGGGTTAATGAAAGCAAACTGACAAGAAGGTCGAAGAGGGCCTTTCTGGAAGATTCTCCCCTAGACGTCAATGCCAGGTAGAGATAAGCATCTGCTACATTACTCCTAAAGCAACACATGGCTATTTTCATGAACTATCAGGTTCCTGGGAAACCAGAGAATATTATGGAAACAGAAAGGGGCCTTTTAGTGCTCTCTGTTGATTCTCCCTCAACCACTTACCTCAACTAATTTCCTTATGTGCTTGTTGATGACCGTGGGGTCTGGCTTTGGCATCACTCCTGATGCCCACTCCAGGGGTACCACAGGCTTGTTGGGTGTAGTCGGGGAGGTAGGCTGCTGACAGAACACATACACACATTTTTCAACATTAACTGAGGCCTTGGGCAACTAGAACTAGGGACATCAAGAAAGACAAACAGGTTTTAGTATTAATCTGGCCAACAGAAACTTACATTTATGTAGTTATGTGGTTATACAGCTAGCATCCTCTGTTTATTCTATCTAATGTGTAACCACATACACATTTAGGAGTGCATTTTTTTTAGCCACAGCCTAAATTCTATTACTTTAAACAGAAAAAAGAATGCTCATTCAAAAATCCTATCCAACTTCCTTAAACAGAAGAAAATTGCTCATGCAAAAATTCCCAAATATCACTAATCCTTAAACATCTTTAAGGGCACTTCAGAAGGCTCATGGAAAAATGGACTTATAAGTTTATTTCAGCAAAATTTTTGTAAAATACATGCTATTTTATAATATATATTTTCATAATTGTATGAAAAACCTTCATATATATGAATTTCAAAAAATTTTTCTGTAAAAATAAACATTTTTTAATCCTGTTTTCCATTACCTTTTAATTACCTTCATATGTAACAATCCATCATGAATTTTTTTGTGTATGAGGTATAAAATACCAGTTATCTGATTCTTTAGTATTTGGTTTTAATGATAAATTAGTAGGTATATGCAGTAAATGGGCACCAGGGCATGGCCAAGTTTATGTTCTTTGCCTGCACCTAGATTAACACATTTAATCCACCCAACTGTTCTGCTAGTCATTAGGTCTCTCTGGCCCTCTCTGATGGACTTTCTTTCTCCACAGGTTTTGCCATGTTCTTTCAGGACATTTTCACTGAAGAAAGTAGGGAGACTGAGAGAAGCCTGTCAGGGCGTACAAGACAACACATGCTTAAACAGCACAAGCACAAGACACCGTCCTTTCAGGAGACCAGCTAAGACTGCAACACCTTTATGGCCTCTCTGTGGGACCCTCATACATCAGCATATTCACACACATATTGGTGTGCACATGTAAGCCTGCATTAGCAGGTTCCTTATTTCATAATGAAGTGGTGATAAACATTTTTACAGGATGAACTGAGGAGTAACTGTACTTATTTAAATCCCTAAAAACGTGAGGTGGATGTTAAACAGGAACCTGTTACCAACAGGATCAGAAATTACCTGCGATTTGGATATGTTCTCTCACTCTGTCTCTGTCTGTCTCTCTCATACAGACACACACACACACACACCATGGATCTTTTTATGCAGATTTCCATCCTATTGATCTGGTAAAGGTATAACCAGATTACTGCAGAAAATTCAGGAGCACCAAAAGATATTTTAAACTTGCAAGTAAATTACAAGAATCCTCAATATTTGTGAGACGCCATGAGGACTACCACCTCAACATAGCTCAATTCATCCATTAGATCATTCTGTTTCTTTCAATGATATCATATCATTGTGAAGAAATAATCATTGTGGAACCAGAAATAAAGGTGGTGGCATTCAATCAGATTCCAAGATTTAAGTAATATTACAGCATCCCATAGGCACACACATCCATCAGTTATCATGGTTATTAAATTAAAATATTTGCTTTATTTCAATGCAAGTGTATTATTCTTTTGAGTGGTTACTAACTTATTAGAATACAGATATTTATTATGTTTTTTAGAACTAACCATTCTATAATTGAAGCCATTGGGTATTTCTTTTGACTAGGGGTGCCATGAAAAATTGCTGAAATACAAAGAACCAGTGAGACACTGTAAATAGGAAACAGTATTTAGATTAGGTCAGCCAGCACCAACAATGAGTACATTGCAGCTACAGGCCCTCAGCAAAGAGATCCTGACTGCAAATTATTTTCCAGTTATCAGCCCATGTCAAATAGGATGGCATTCCATTTAGAGGAGAGACAGGAAGAGATCAGGAAACATATACTCTTTTTCTTTTTAAAGATTTATTTATTTATTTGAAAGGCAGAGCTACAGAGAGGCAGAGGCAGAGAGAGAGAGGTCTTCCATCTGCTGGTTCACTCCCCAAATGGCCTCAATGGCTGGAGCTGGATGAATCAGAAGCCAGGAGCCAGGAGTCTCCTCCAGGTCTCCCATGTGGGAGCAGGGGCCAAGCATTTGGGCCATCCTCTACTGCTTTCCCAGGCCATAGCAGAGAGCTGGATGGGAAGTGGAACAGCAGGGACCCAAACCAGCACTCATATGGGACGCTGGCACTGCATGCAGCGGCTTTACTTGCTACACCACAGTGCCAGCCCCAGGAAACATATTACAACCAATAGAAAGAGTTTCCTGGGTCTGATGAAAAGGTCTCCCAAAATTGGCAAAAATGTATCCTGAAAACAAAGCTAAGAAAATGCACAGTAGACAAAAAGTGGGATGGTGGCAAAGTACAAGTGTTGGCTTAATCCCCCCACCAACTCATTGGATGTGTGACCTGTATAAGCCACCACACTCATCAGACCTGGTGTCCTCAAAAAAGTTCATGAGATAAAACACGTGATACCCTGCCAGGTGTCCAACAACTGGCAGCAATTCCAGTGCCCAGAAAATGTAAGAGTGTCAAAGTGGAAATCTCATGTGCACACATGCTCTAAAGCTTCACTCACTACCCTGGTTCATCACATCAGAGCTAAGCAATGGAGGAGGAGAATACAATACTCTCTCCCTTCACCTTTTTTTTTTTTTTTAACAAAAGTTCGCTCTGCTTTAATAGTGCTGACTTTGAAAAGTCTGGGTCCTCACTCCTCCCTTTGCCTGTTCCCAGAAGATGGACTTCAAGGGTGTGGCAGGACCAAGATGCACTTATGGAACCACTGCATGCACTATTTGTAGAATGATGCCACCGGGTCAGTGAGTTCCCCATCGGGGCTAGTGTTATTCTTTCCTCCCATGCCAATGAATCAGAATCACATTAAGTATTAACAGACTTAGGGGCTACTATGCCACTAACATGCTACAGAGTTCAGCCGAACAGGGCAAGGTTACATGAGACCTTCATAAGAACACTGATCTCACCTGGGTGAGCTCTCAGAGGGAGAACCACAAATAGAAGGTCAATAACCAGACAGAATAATGTTCCTCCTGATTTTAGCCTCTAATATGAAGAAATTATTTGTAAATGATTATGGTAAAATAGAAATTATATAGATTTTGTAAGTTCTTCAATCTTTAGAACAAAAATACACCATTGCATCAGCCAATTGCTGTAACAAAAAGTGATGTTTAGCATTGATCATTGGAGAGAAAACAATACCTACCGATTTTGAATTTCTAGGCTCCAGCACCAGTGATAGTTTGTAAATATCATCTTCTGTGTGATAGAGGTCCAGGGAGAGCTGCAACAAAATTAAAAGAGATAAACAATTATGCTGGATGACACATTTTTATTTACATTGTTAAAATATTTTGTAAATTGAATGCTTAAGTTCAATGTATAATAATCTGAATGAATTCAGAGCAATAAAAACAGGGCATGAAGAGCAGAGAATGAAATTCACAAAAAAGATAACTTAATCCTGGCATGGTCATCAGCATCAACACAAATCATTGACTTAATTTCTCAACAATAATTTTAAGTAGCTCCTAAGTGCTAAATCCTGAGCTACAGATGAGGAAGACTTGATGTTTACAGGCCAGAAGCATAAAATAAGATTGTAAATGTTGCCTTAAAGGTTTCATGAAAGGACTGTGATGATAAATGGGCAATTAAGTAGATCTCTATTTATTCTAGAGCATTGAGCTAAGTCCTGGTGACACAAAATGGTATAAAACTGTTTCCTTCCCTCAAGGGCCTGAACATCTATTAGAATAAACAGGATCTGCTATGGTTTATATATGTTTTTTGGGTGTCCCCCAAGCTTGGTCCCCAGGATGCCCCTATGAGAGATGGTGAATCTTTGAGAGATGGGCGGAAGGTTCTTAGATCATTGGGAGACATGCATTTGAAGGGACTGAGGGACCTCATTGGTGACATAAACTCTTTCACATGCAGCATTCCTGCCATGGGGTGCCACCATCTGCTGCCCTCACCAGTGGCCAAATCAATGAGACCCCTCTGAATCTCAGACCTTGAACCTCCAAAACTGTGAGCTAAAGAATAACATCTTCTCTTTACAGAGTTAGCTGCCTCTGGTATTTTGTCATAGGGATGAAAAGCTAAGCTAATACAGAATCTGAGCATTAAAGACGTATTCACACCAATAAAAGGTAGAACCTGCCTGCTGGGAAGTAAGATGCCCCACTCTAAATGTCACAGGAATCATTCAGGGAGGCAGCAGAGTAAAGCAGGAGAGCAGAGACATTGGAGTGAGGCAGGCCTGGGTTCCAATACTGAGCCTGGCCCTGGCAAGCTCTGTAACCTTGAGCGTTACTCCTCTGATGCTCTAAAACTGGAATTATACAGCCCCTGCTGAAATGGATTTTGATCAGAATCAAATGAAATCATGCACATAAAGAACATTGCACAGGATCTTATACACAGTAAAATCTCAAGAAATGCTCTTCGGGGTTGTGGATGTTATTATTATAATTGTTGATAATTTGATGATGATGATGATGATGATGATGCAGCATAGGGCCAAGGGTGACTGAAATAAGGACAGATTTATGGAGGCATTTGTGAACTGGAGCTAAACTGGTAAGACCTGGACAAATAAAGAGGGAGGGGACAAAGATTAGAAAGTATAAATGAATTGTAAAGCCTTAAAATGCCTGTTCCCAATCACTTAAAACATAAGTTTGAGGTTGAAAAGAATTCCCACACAAGTCGTTCCGTGCTAAGACACCTGCTGAATCACACCTTTCATCAGCAATGAAGATAACCAAGTGTTGGATCTTCTCTTTGAGCTGTTAGGCATGAAAAACAAATTTCCCCTACATATTTTGTCAAAAGACAAAGTCTTAATGTGTAAGAGTCTGGAGTAAGAGGGATGAGAAAAGAGGCAGAAGCAAGAGAAAACTCAAAGGTAAGGGATGTTTTTCACGGATTTATTATCTTTTTTGTTCTACTTCTTTTAGAACAGAAATTGGAATCATAAAATTTAATTTTTAATCATTTATTCATTAAACAAATATCTGTCAAACAGCAAATACTCCCATGTGGCAGGGATCACTCAAGTCACTGTTCTTTCAACTACTGAACATTCCTTGAAATATTTATTTATTTATTTATTTGAAAGGTATAGTTATAGAGACAGCGTATGTGTGTGAGAGAGAGTGAGAGATCTCCCATCTGCTGGTTAAATCCCCAAATGGCCACAAGTGCCAGGGCTGGGCCAGGTCAAATCCAGGAACCTAGAATTCCATCCAGGTCTCCCATGTGGGTGGCAGGGGCCCAGAGTGCTGTGGTCATCTTCTACTGCTTTCTCTGTTGCATTAGTAGGGAGCTGGATTGGAAGTGGAGCAGCTGGGATTCAATTGGGCACTTTTATGGGATGCCAGTGTCACAGGCCATGGCTTAATCCACAGTGCCAAAGCACTGGCTCCTGAATAGTTTAAAATTAACATTGTATATCAGGTCTTCTGTTGTTTTATACTGTGCTATCTAAATTTTTTTAAAGATTTAGTTATTTGAAAGACGGAGTTAGAGAGGGAGGGAGGGAAAGAGAGGGAGAGGGAGAGGGAGAGAATCCATCCCATCTGCTGGTTCACTCCCCAGATGGCCACAATGGCCAGGGCTGGGTCAGGCTGAAGACAGGAGCCAGGAGCTTCATCCAGGTCTCCTACATGGGACAGGGGCCCAAACATTGCAGCCATTTTCTGCTGCTTTCCAAGGCCATTAGCAGGGAACAGGATTGGAAGTGGAGCAACGTGGACATAAAATGGGGCCCATATGGGATGCCAGTGTCACAGGCGACAGCTTTACCCGCTATGCCACAATGCCATCCCCAAGGTTTTGTTTTGTTTTTCAACAAAACAAATTGACTTGACTATAAAATTGCCCAGGCATCATTTCAGAGGCTGAAATTCTGTGCTCACAAGGATTGCACATTGTATCCCCTCTCCTGAACAGCAATCACTGGCACCTCCAGGGGCTCTGTGTTTTCATAGGAACCATCCTCCTGTTCATTATACAAAAGCGTGCAGGTGGGGTGGGGGATGCTGACTGAGAAGCTGGTCTCACATCACTGTAGCTACAGCTCTAGCTCCTGACTTCCAGCTTTAAAATTCTGCATGCTAGGGAGCCAAATCACATACAGGAGCACAAGGACACGAGGAGCCTCAAAACTGTAGAATAATCCCTGATAAAAGAACTAGCATAGAGCCAAACAAATCCTGAGTTTTCTGTAATTATTAAATTTATTTTTAAGCCTGGAGTATAGCAGTGACCACAAAGATATACTTTCCATCCCTTCATCTCTTGCATGCCTTTTCTTCCAGCATAAGGAAATTTGGGGGCTGGGCATTTGATGCAGCAGTTAACATGCAGGTATTTCTATGTTAGAATGCCTGAGTTCCAGTCTTGGCTCCACTGCTTTACCCAGCTTCCTGCTAATACGCACCTTGGGAGGCAGCAGAGGATAGCTCAAGCAGTTGGGTTCCTACCACCCAAATGGTAGACATGGATTGAGTTCCAGGCTCTTGACTTCAGCCTGGTCGGGCCCTGGCTGTTGTGGGCATTTGGGGAATGAATCAATAGGTCCTCCCCTGATCCCCATCTCCCAAACAAATAAGTGAAAACTAAATTTTAAAAAGTTGAAATAGAATGTGCAAAAGGGGCATTTTGGTTCACAGCGTTTATTTCATAAAAAGTCTTTACATATGGAATTCACTTGAGGACCTTTCTTTTTTGCATTGTCGTAAGAAAAATGTGTGATGATGAATGGGATCTGAGCACCCAGGAGGCAACAGGGAGGGGTGTGGTCTGCGATGAGAAGAAGACAGCCACTCCTAAGCTACAGCAAAGGTTGTCAGCCTTTGGACCTTGAATTGCCAGATCTTCGGAACCTGGAGTTTTCTATGAAATATCCCATTTTTTAAACAATGGAAACTAGCAACAAAGAAATTTTTAAGATTCCACACGGGACAAATAAAACACATCTGCTGTGGGCAGCTGCCCTCCATTCTGCTGGGATCCAAGCCTCGAGAAAGCAGCAGTTCATCTGTCCTTCCCAACTCTGGATCCCATTCCCAGCTGGCAGCCCCACACCGTGGACTCTGATTTATAGAGAGAGAAACCCATGTGTCTTCTTTCTTCTGGAGTCCTTGCTATTGGGAGCTCATCTGGACGTGGCAAGCATGTAGCTTTTCCTCCTGACTCAGCTTCCACTTCTTGTGAGGAATGACACGGACATCTGGTGGAGCTGGGGTGACAGCAGCACCAGAACATCGAGGCAGAAATCCAAGTAAGCCCCACACTAAGCTGGAGAGAGGCTCTTGCAAAAGACACAGAACGGCCTTGGGTATTTCCCAGCAAAGCGGACAGATAACTGACCCAGTGATGGAAATAACAGGGTCTTCTCCAAATGTCTGTTTTCTACTTATTAGTGCTATGAACTTGGGGAAGTAAAAAAATCTTGAGTCTCAGTCTCTTGATCTATGAAATGGGACTCATAAATAGAGCTGCCTCACAGGACTGTGGTGAAGACGAAATGAGTTGATTTGTGTCTCTTGGGTTTTGTTTAGAAAGCCACAGATACACAGTGTGGCTTCCATTCAAGGCAGCAGCCTAATGTCACTAATGTCACTCTGCCTATCTGTGAATATAAAGCTGCCCTCAGGGACACCTCTGCCATCTCTGCTTGCCCAGTCACAGTCATAATTCTACCTCAGATTGCCTCTGGGCTAGGGACCTGCCCTAAGAAGGAACTGTCCTATTTCCTACACACCCTTGTTTAACTCGAGTAGTTTACAACGGGATCTCAGGAATATTTGCTCTTACCTAACATATTTTGAGTGTGGTTGTTTGACAAAAATTCCCATCTACTGTCTCAGGCTGTTGCATTTATTATCCTATCCTTTCAGCAAAGACTATTGCAGAGCTAGTTTATCTGGTAAGCTCTAACTTGCCTTGAATATTTATTATAAGACAAAGCACACTTGCACACTTGCTCATCAAATTACCTCTACTCACCATTTTTGCAACTGTTCTTCTTTTTTTTTTTTTTTGAAAATATGACTGTAAAAACACAGGGGCTTTCCAGTTATTTGCATGTACTCAGAATGGTAAAAGCAACCGATAAGGCTAAAAATACTATGAAAAAGAATCAGACTGTTTCATATATCTTGAAACAGAAGCATCAGATCTTAAACTCCTGGTACAATGAATTGGAATCACAATGGGAATGTCTACACCAGATCTTCCCCTAAAGGGGACCAATGCTCACCACAGTATGGTAGAGTGGTTCTCCTTCCTTCACATGTCTGGGGCTGTCCAAGGGGGCTAAGGATAAACAATAAAAATAACAGACACAGTCCCTGCTCTCCTAATTTTGTCCTGTAATTAACTCCTATCACTATGCATCCATGAAGAGTAAGGGAAATACATAATGTTTAACTCTTACAGATGTAAAGTAAGTAAATTAGATGTCTCCAATACACCCACATTAGACAGCCAATGTCCATGTGAGGCAAACCTTTGGAAAATCAGAACACCCTAGGCTAGGATGCATACATCTGCCATTTGCAAGCCTTTTGTCCTCTATAAATCTCAGTTTCTTCCTTTGCACAGACAGAAGGTGCAAGGATGATGCTACACTGACTGTCCTGCCCAGGCTGCATCACTGGGCATTTGTGTGAATTTATTAAATAAATGTATATGACAAGTATCATGAAAACTGTCATCAATTACTACAGAAAGTTTAGGCACTGTTCTATAGTTTACTACACAAAGTAGGTATCTAATAACTTAAGAGCTCTTATTTTCTAACCTCCAGGGCTCTCAGTTATATCTTGGTTCCTCACTTGGGGCAATGTTTAGATGCAAACAGTCAAGACAAGCAGAAACTTGACTTGGAGTCTTTGAGCAAAATGAATGCCCTTTAAATACCACGCTGTGGACATGCCTACATGCATGTGGGCAGCTGCAATAGAGCATACAGCTCTGATCCAATCATGCATGTGTGTCATAAAATGGCTACTGGGCTCCAATAAACAAATAATACACATCTCCACAATCCTCAAATTGAGGAGATTAACTCCCCAGTGGTCAGGAGGAGGGAAGGTAAATCCCTGTGCTTTGACCTTTCTCCTGGGTTGTTGGGAGACAAGGACGATTTTGGCTTTAAACAGAAACTGGCTCGATGCTCAACCAACAGACACAGGACTATGCTGCCCTGAGGAGTCACTGGGCCCATGCCACAGAACTGGACTGAAACTTGGTTCCATATGCTCAGGACGCCACCATTCCTTACCTCTAGAATCAAAGAATCTTAGCACTGGGAAGAGGCCTCATGACTGACAACCAAGCCCTTTGAAAAAGCCAGATTCAGGGGCTAGTTAGCAATAAGACAAAACTAAGCAACTGCAGAGGCAGAGCTGAAAGCAGGATCCCAGATCTAGGATCTGGGGAGTTCGAGTCTTCTATATTTTCCTTTAATTCTTTTGAGAGGAGAGGAAATGTGAGGAGATGAGAGAAAAAGAATATCTTTTCTTCCCAGCAAAGATGAGTGATTTCTCAGCTCTCAAGTTCTCATTTTACAATTACACCCTGAAATGTCTTTCAAAATCCTCTAATTTTTCTCTCTCTACTTTACATCATGTTGTTTACTGCATTTATCATTCAAAATTATTTTCCTACTCCATTATTATCCTGTATCTAGTGATACAAGATAATAATATCCAAGTACATGTATGTGCTCTGGGAAGTTCTACTTGACATCACAGATGCAGCCTGGACACAGACGCTGGAAACAGAGGTCACACGTTGAGATCACTACGCACACATCACCTGCATCTGTGGGTTTGCAGTCTGATTGGGACTGCAGCTCTGGTCACTTGCTCATGGAAACAAATTTACATGGCAAATGTTTAATAAACGCAGGTGCCTGGATTATTATGAGTCTTTCTCCTCAATACAGAATGCCTGTGTGTTTATTATTTGTGACACTAACTCAGCTACAAGAGACCTGCATTTCAGGTCACTTCTGCTTTATAACCAGCATCCAGCTAGCATTATGGTTTATACTTAAGGGTCTGTTTTTTTGGCAAACAATTATGTGCTCTAGGAACAGTTTTCCAGAAGGTCTAGGAACCAGGCTTCTATTCCAATGCAGCAGTCCTGGGGGATTTAGGCTGTCAGAGCTTAAGATGAGTTATTGGTTTCATTTTCCACACCCATAAAAGGAAAATATTCAATCCAGTGTTGCAGCCAAGCTTCAGTTGCTACGGGGTTATAAACCCAAACAGGGAAGTTGTGACCTCACTTATTGAAGCAGGGGTGAGAAACGTTGGTTATGCTTTTCCCCACAAAGAAGTAACCAGTGCAAAATGTTCTCCTTCACACACCTGTTATATCTGAAAGTTCTGAGACCTGGAGACCAGCTAAACATGTCTGCCACAAATGCCAAAATATATGAGTGGCAGGTAAATTGCTCTTGCTGACTCCCATCACTCCAAAGTACAACATTCACTTTATCTATTGAGTTTCTAAATATGCTTGGTACTGTGAGAGTTGATAAGGATGTGATGCATAAGACAGGTAAACAACAACAACAACAAATCTAATGCAAGGCAGGAAGTGCAAGGACAACACATGTGACAATGTGTTACAGCTGTGGAGGGGAAGAGAGAATGCTCCAGAAAGATAGAGGTTATTGAATGTGAGTTCCCACATGGATGGGCAGTGAAAGGATTTTTCCCAAGAGTTTGCAAAGGCCAGGAGGCAGAAGGCAGCTTTTCATGGTGGAAAGTACAAGAAGTCCCATATCCCTCAAGGGCTGGCATAGCATGAGAATGAGAGCACACAAGGCTGATCGGAGACTGAGTTCTGAAGAGTCTCGGATAACAGTCTAAGAACTACATCTTGGTGACTGGGGGAGGTTGGTGGTAGGAACAGGGAGATTGTTATGAGGAGGTCCTTGCCATATGTCATGCTGCAACTAAAGCAGTGCAGTGAAGATAAGGAGAAGCAGGGGATTTGAGATCACAGAGAACGAGCTGATTTGCTGGACTAGTGTGATGAAGGGGAGTGAGCGGAGAGAATGGATCTGGCGGGGCCTCTCTAAGAACTCCAGAAGTGGGAGCTCTAAAGGCAAGGCTGGGCCCCTCTGAACAAAGAATTCTTTTCCCTGAGGTTGCAGTCTCCAGTCATACCGCTTATGGGTTTGGGATTTCTTTTCCCACATTCTCTGAAATTTCTTCCCACCTACTGACCCTGAAATCCTTTTTCCCCCAAAGCAAATTGCTGTCATACATCTTCCTGTGCCCCCTGGAAAGTGAGGCACAGAAGGATTATTTAACACCAACTCTGCCCCTTGGAACTCACCGTGAGCAGGTTGATCAAATCCATGTTGGGTTCTAAGTGGTGAGAGGCATTCTGCAGGGACACCAGTTCACTCAGGGTAACGGACAGCTGGTGCATTTTTACAATGTTCACTTTGTTCTCCTCCATCCAGTCTGGGAAAATGACATGGACCGCTATCAAGTCTTTCAAGTGGACTCCAAGGATGGGGATTTTGAAGCCATCGCAGTCGGCAAAGGACTTGCGGTAATTGCAGTAATTGCCATTGGAGGAGACCAGCTCTGTCATTTCATTCCAGTTCTGAGAACAGATGGAAAAGAAGAAGTTGCAAACAGCTTTTCCCTTCTGCCCGCTCCCAGACCTTGCAATGTGTGGCTAGGAAATTCCTCAGCTACCAAGAGAAGTATCAATTGCACCAACATCGATGCAGGGAAATATTAACCAGGAAAAAGAAGTTAGAAAAATGTGCTAGGCCTGGCTATGAGTCCGACAGCCCATCCCAATCTTCTTTAATGGAAATAGCCTGCACCTCGGCCCACCTGCAAGGAATGCTGGGGTATCAAGTGGTATCATGTATACTTGAGTATTTTGTGAAAGCATTACAATCCACAAATTCAAGCACGCAACATAGTGAAATGTCCTATTTGTTCCAAGAAAGTTGCATTTCAGATATAACTTGAAGGTTAATCTGGGTCAGAATGGGGTAGGAAAATTCACACTGAGGTGCGAGATAGCTGTGGGTTTGGACTCCATGCCGACCAGAAATCACTTAACTTTCTTGGGCTTTGTCACTTTCCTTTTCTATAAGAAAGAGGAGTTCAAATAATAATTTGTAAAGACACCATGGTGATTCCAAACCACTATCAGCTTTTTTCAGTTTCTTATTCTTCGTAATATTTAAACGTTGTTTTTATGGGGTGGGTGTTTGGCCTAGCAGCTAAGCCACCAGTTAAGATGCGTGCACCCCATACCTGGCTTCACTTCTCACTATAGTTCCCTGCCAATGCAAACCTTGAGAAGTAGCAATGATGTCTCAAATAATTGGGTGACAGTCAGTCATGTGGGAGACCTGGATTGTATTCCTAACTCCAAGCTTCAGCCCCTGTCAAGGGTCCTTTGACAGCATTTGGGGAGGGAAACAGAAGATGGGAACTTTTTCTCTGTATCTGTCTCTCTGCCTATCAAATAAATATTAAATGTATCAAATATTATTTATCAAATAAATATTAAATTTCTTGAAATTTTTACTTGAAACTTTGTACAAAGCTAAAAGAATATAAACCACATAATGAGTCCCATTACTCCTACAGTGAGTGCAGAGTCTGGGGTCAGTTACTCTTCTGTAGCTTACTTCCTCTTATTTACATGGACAAGTCAGGGTTGGTTGCTAAGCAATAATCAGACCTTCCTGAGAAATCCCATAACTGATCATACTACTCTTTCTCAAAGCAGCCATGTGACCCAAACAGCGGTTTCCATGCTCAGAACCAAGAAGAGGTTCTGATTTAACATCATAGTCATTCCAGTGCCCTGGTTTGGGATTGGTTTAGGAACACAAAGTTAAGCCAATCAGTACACTGTGTGCCTTTCGACACTGGGATTGTTCCAGTGTGGACACAGGACCTGAGCTGGAACAACTGCCTAAAAAGAAGGTCTTTAATTCCATGGTGACAGGGATGAAGTAAGAAGTCTTCCCTAACACCAATTTTCATGAACAAAGAAAAGTAATTTTCCTGTTGCCTGGAGACAGCCCAAGAAAGAGGGAACCAGTCTAATTAAAACCAACCAACCATGGTAAAAATGCTGACACTCAGAGGAAGCCAGAGCACCTGAGCCAGTCTCCGATCAGACCACTCCTGGAATCTGCTCTACCTCTGGACTTCCAAGCATGTTGAAGGAGATATATTTCTTTACTGTTTAATAAACATAGAACATTTTTTCTTTCTTTTTTATAACTTAAAACTAAGAGTCCTATTCATATAGTAAATTTTGATAAGGGAAGCTTTTCACAAAGATGAAATGCTCCTTTTGGTTCAAAAAGTATGAAATGATTGATGTTGCCTGGGAATAAATACAGCAAAAGAGCTCAGTTTGGGAAAGAAACAGTGTAGTTTTAAAAATACACATTATTTTTTCTGATAAGTCAGCTGTAAGTCTGAGAATTTCTACACAAGGCTGTATCTTCCTCTTCCTTCCCACCACAATGAACATAGAGATATGAATAGAGCAGTGACTTTATTTCAGAAGGGTAAGAGAGGACCTATTTCTATCCTATGCATTTTGTTAAAGATTTATTTATTTACTTGAAAGAGTTACACAGAGAGAGAAGGAGAGGCAGAGAGAGAGAGAGAGAGAGGTCTTCTATGGTTCACTCCCCAGATAATGACAACAGCCGGAGCTGTGCTGATCCAAAGCCAGGAGCCAGGGGCTTCTTCCAGGTCTCCCACATGGGTTCAGGGGCCCAAGGACTTGGGGGCCATCTTCTACTGTTTCCCAGGCCATAGCAGAGAGCTGGATCAGAAGAGGAGCTGCTGGGAGTTGAACCGGTGCCCATATGGGATGCCAGTACTGCAGGCGGCAGCTTTACCTGCTACGCCACAGTGCCGGCCCTTATCCTATTCATCTTGTGCCATATGTATATATTACAACTCCTATCCTATAGTAAGCACCAAGCAAATAGTTGCTAAAAATATTTACAACTACAGTATTTTAATGGCATGCCAAAGCATTTTTGTTTTTTAATTTGAGAGGCAGAGTGAGACAGAATGGGAGGGAGGGAGGGAGAGAGAGAGTGAGTATGAAAGCGAGGGCATTCTCATCTGCTAGTTCACTACCAAAATGTCCACAATGGCTGGGGCCACAGCTGGGAGCTGGGACCTCAATCTAGGTATCCCGCATGAATAGTAAGGACCTAATTAATTGAGCCATCAGTGCTGCCTCTCAGAGTCTGCGATAGTGGAAAGCTGGAGTCAGGAAAGCTGGTGATCAAACCCAGGTACCTTGATGTGGGACAGCGACATCTTAATCACTAAACCAAAAGCCTGCTCCGTGAAAGCATTTTACTGATGCATTTACTTTCACCTCTGACCTATTTTTCCAGGCAGACTCAGCTAGTGTGGCTGTTCCCTCCTCCCAATTTGTGCCTCATGTGTAATCAACCATTGGTTTCAGAGAAAAACTTTCCCATTCAGAGTAACATTTGTTAGAATACTATACCTAGACAATTTACAATGAAATTTTTAGTTGGAATTAGGAACAAATCCACTGTACCTTGGTAACTTCTGAAGAAAGATGGGAATGTGTCTCTTTGAGACGTGAAATGGAACTATGGCTGAGGCCTCCTACCACCGCCATCAGGGTATTAAAATTTTTGAGCTGAAGGAGCTTCTGCAATAAAAATGTTATCATCAATGCTTTTTATGGATTTGGAACTACTCTGAAATTTCTGAACATAATTTCAATAACAAAAACCTAGGAAAAAATAACATCAATTTAAAAGAGGCACAAACAGAATCCATTAGAAAAAGACATTCATTATTTCACAGAAAAATAGCTGCACTGAATTCTTCTAAGAATTCCTTTTTTAAAGCAAGCTTCTTGCATGAGAAAAGTATGATTTGTTCATTAGATATCTAGGAGTAGTTTCATTGTCCAACGACTTTATCTGGTGAACACCAACCTCCCTCAATAGAATGATTGAGCACCCAGACTTCAAGAAGTCCAGTCTGGTTACCAGACATACCTTTGCAACATTGATAAACTTTGTGATCACTTCTGCCCTTTGCTGTGGGGTTGGTTTGCTGAGAACCATCAATTGGACCCACTTCGAGATTCCATTAAATAAAGCAATAGATCTCTCCAAGGTTGGGTTATTCTCCAGGCAGCCATGGATAACATAGCTTTGGTAATCAGTGAACTAATAAAGAAAGATTAAGGGATCCTGAATTACAAGGATGCTTTTTCAAAATTAATATGTTGCATAGAAGAGGTGAGATAGTATTTTGTAACAACAGTGTCTTTCATTTCACATTTATAATGGTACCTTACAAGTTTGAATATATTTATACCTTTAATATGTTCATTTGCAACATTTCAAATCCACACTCTATTGAATCCCAAATGTATTGGGTCATAAGTTCCATCTAGGCTATTTACTAAATTGCAAGAACACCTAACACCTAAAAGACCATCATCCCAAGAAGAAAAACTTAAGAAATATTCATTCTCAACACAACACTGGTGATTCTGATAAACAGAGAAGTTTCAAATACAATGGCATACAATAAAAAAGAGGAAATGAATTTAAATATAATTATCAGAAATCACAATCTTTTTGTAAAGTTATTTCAAGGAAAAAAATAGATAAAAATATTAGTGAAGTAAGGCAACTATTTAGTAAAATAGACATATTCTGAGAAAGTTAGCATTGACCTCAACAAAGACACACAAGACTTCTACCATACAAACAGGGCAGGGATTCCCTCCTGTGGCCTGCCTGTGGGAAATTACTGAGGTCCTCTCCAAATAGATTACTTAAGAACTAGTCTTTCAGAAAGTCATGCTTCTAACCAAGATGGTCTTCTCTGCAAGCAACAATGAAATCATTCCTTAGCATCTTGGAAAAGGAGGAGGGCAAATTTCCCCAGAGCTTGGTGAGACAAAGCAAAGCAGTTGGCTGACTGAGCCAGAGTGGAAATAGAATCATAAGAAGTAATTAAAGACAAGGCAGCTAAGAAAAGCCCACAGGGGTGGAAGAAAAGGAATGTAGAGAGGAAACAAAGTCCTATCAAGACAGAAGAAAAGAAAAGCTAAATTCAGGATTTCTGTACCTAGGAAAGAAACAAGCTGATGTCGAGATTAACCTTAAAGCCTACAATTCCAATTTTCAGCCTACGCCCATAATTAGGCCTTTATACAAATCCCAACCTAAATACATTTTCCCCCCAGAAACGAAAGGCCTAGCAAAACATGTTGACTTGGGAGAAGTCAATGAAGCTAAATAAACCTTGAATGGTTAAACCTCCACTGAGTATTTTAAAAAATCATGCTTTAATCCTATGAAAGGAGACATTGAAAAAAATAGCAACAGAAATACAGCTCCTGAGCCATAAAATAAAGACAGGATAATATTTATCTTTGGTTAAAAGGGATTGTTCCTGTGAATTAAGGGCACTTTTCCAGCAGAGCACAGTGACAGAGGCTGCCAACACTTTAGAGTATGAAAATGCGGCTCTTGGGAAAGTTGGCAATGGTGGTTGTTATCCTTGGAAGAATCAATGTCAAGTTCCTTACTGAGATCCTTCTAAAAGATTTATGCTCCAGAAAAGTGAGGTGCTCAGCCAATTCAATGGGCTCCAGATGGTCAAACAGCAGACAGGCTTTTCCCTTCTTGGATACTTTTTTCCTCTGAGTGACTCTTCTCATCCAGTCATAGGAAGGACTATAAAAGAAGAGTGAGTCTGGTCAATGTGCTGAAAGCCCATTTCAGTCAATGGAAGTTATTAACCTACTGACTCTGTAACTCTTGGCCTGCTTCCAGGAGCTTGTACAAAATACACGCCTTGTCTTTTGTATTTGAAGAGAAAACCACTGACCCATTGCCAATAGAACATAAACTTTGAGTTGTTTTTCCAGACAGAGTGGGTTTGCACTGATCCATCCAGAATCTTTTACTTGGTCTTCCTTCTGACCAAGCAAGATCTGGATCATAAAGGAAAGGTCAGGGTTAGGAATATAAATTTGAGAGTTTATCAGCATATAGATGGTGATTTAAGATGCATGGGGACCACTAAAGGTGTGGTTCTCACACTTTAGCATAAAATGAATTATCTGGAAAAACTTGTTATAAATATAAAGACAGAGACCTGGACTTCACTGCTAGAGATTTTGATTTATAAGGAATGAATCTGAATAATATGTATTTTAAACAAACATCCCTGATGATGCCTGGATTATTCACTTTTAATCACTCTTAAAGAAGTATTCTAGAAAAATAGAGTATGAATGCCTAAGACTCAAGAGTGTACATTTGTAAGATGGATAACTACATTTAGGATCATCACATAGACTTTTCCACACAAAGTTAGCTAGATAGGATCTCACCTAAGTAGCACCAAGTTTCTAATTACCTAGCTATCCAGTTTCTCATCCAACTATAGCCAACATTTGTACAACCTCAGGCCAACCTTAGAAGCACCATAGTACAAGGCTTCTCAAAAGTGAATGAGAATATGAATCCTCTGGGGACCCCATTAAAGTGCAGATTCCAACCAAGCAGGTTTAGCAAGGGGCCCAAGAATCTGCATTTCTAGTGAGATCCCAGGCAAGGCCAATGCTGCTGATTGGCAAAACACACTCTAAGTAACAAGGGCAGAGGGACATTAACCAGATTCAAATTCAGTAACTAAATACTGCATATCTGTCATGTGCCAAATACTTTCACATGCTATCTTACATGCTCATTGAGTGCTTCTAACAGTCCTAGGAGAAAGGTACTATCCCATCTTATAACTAAAGAAACTGCAGCTTGGGAAGATAAATGTGCCTAGAATGGTAGCACTCATTTCAACAAGGCTTTCCTGAAAGAATTAAACCTTAATTCTAGAACAGTATGGATTCGGTAAGAAGAGTTCATCACAACTCCTTTCCCAGAGCAGCAGACCTATCAAGTCCGAAAGATAGTAGTGCCACTCTCACATGCTGGATATGTCGATGAGGCTGATGTGTTTTTCATATCCCAGTTGACTAGCTACTTCTCGGAACTCTTCAGTCATACGAATCAAACCAAGATCCAAATTGAACTCTGCAGGAAACTTGAGAATCCAGTACCTAAAAGCCATAAAATAGTGTTGACAGCTGGAAGATTCCAAGTTGAACCTCTATGGAAACCACTATACCTTTTACAGACTACATTTAACATACATTTACAGACCACACTTCAAATCAGCTATGTTCTACGCCTGGCCCATCCCATGGAGTCTCTCTCTGCCTCCTTCACAAGGTCCACCTTCCACTAGGAGCCTCTTCATGACTCTTTCTAGAACCATCGCTGAGAAACAAGCTTTTCCTCAATTAGTGACAAATAGGTAGAAGTGTTTGTGGTAAGGGAGTAGAAGAAAGTAAATTCACCTAAGAGCCAATTTCATTCCTTAATCACATTGGCCACGATTTGATTTCCAGCTCAAATGATAAATGCTTCCTTCCTCCCTCTTCCAATTTTAACAAAATAAAAGGGACTTTTATTTTGTTATAATAAAATTGTCAAATTGCTTCTTGGGAAAAAGAAAGTTGTCAACAATTCCAGAACCAGAAACTACAAAAAAAAAAAAATCTGTAAGTATATTTACCTCATGAAGTAGCAGATCTTTAATCGAAAGTCATCACAGCTTTCTCCATCAGCATTGCGATACGTACACCAGTTAAAGAAAACAGTCCTTGCACCTTGTTTCCTTTGCAAATATCTGTAGCTGTTTCCTCAATTTATACAAATTCCTAATAAGAGGGCCATACTGGAGACATTTGGGTTACCAGTTGAACATTCTTAATTCAAAAATCTGAAATGCTCCAACATCTGAAACTTGCGAGTACCAACAACACAAGTAGAAAAGTCCTTACCTGCCCTGTAACAGGCATAGCCAAAACAGGTGCACTAAACATATTACATAAAATTACCTTCAGGCTTTATGAATCAGGTATACGTGAAACATAAATGAATTTTGTGTTTAGACTTGGGTCTCATTCGGAAGCTATCTTGTTGTACATGTGCAACTATTCCAAAATCCTTCCCCCATAAAAAAATTCCAAAATCTGAAACATTCTGGTTCCAAGCATTTTGCATAGAGGATACAAATTTATATGAGGGGGCTTCAAAATCTACATAGAAACTTCACATTATCTTTTAATTCCACTTTTCTTGAGTGCCTTGAATGCTGTTGTATATGAACATTCAAACAGGGGAGAGAGGTGAGTTTTGACAATTTTAGCACTGAGTAACTGAAGCTTGATTTGTTAATTCCCTTCGATGGCCACCCACTTTTTGGTCTGGAGGAGCAGGCACTTACAAAATTAGTTTTACCTTCCTGAGCACATACCAAACAGTAACTACCAACCATAATTAGAAACACATTGCCCGGCTGGCGCCGTGGCTCAACAGGCTAATCCTCTGCCTTGCGGCGCCGCCACACCGGGTTCTAGTCCCGGTCGGGGCACCAGATTCTGTCCCGGTTGCCCCTCTTCCAGGCCAGCCCTCTGCTGTGGCCCAGGAGTGCAGTGGAGGATGGCCCAAGTGCTTGGGCCCTGCACCCCATGGGAGACCAGGAGAAGCACCTAGCACCTGGCTCCTGCCAACAGATGAGCGCGGTGCGCCGGCCGCAGCGCGCCGGCCGCGGCAGCCATTGGAGGGTGAACCAACGGCAAAGGAAGACCTTTCTCTCTGTCTCTCTCTCTCACTGTCCACTCTGCCTGTCAAAAAAAAAAAAAAAAAAAAGAAACACATTGCCCATAGTACTAATTAAAATTGATACTTAGAAGAACATTTTTGCCAAAAAGACTTTTTGTCCAAATATTTAGGATTAATGCCTTATATAAGAACTTTATAAAAACTTTAACACTTCAAAATGTCATTTTTAGGTATATTATTCTGCAGCTTGTATTATTCTTAAGTCTTTTTTTTCCACCCTCCTTTTAACAAATATTTCTTGAGTGCTTGCATGTGCCAGACACTTTGGATATGGAATGAGTAAAGAATCTGAATGGAAGAGAATTTTTAAAAATTATGATTCACAGGTAGTAGTCATAATTTTTATAATCTGTATTTTTCCTGTGTTTTAGACTTTACTTAAGCATATCTTTATGTTTGGGTTTCATACATCAGAGGACATACTAAGGGTGGGAATGTAATTTCGGGCAGGTGTTTGGGAAAATGTTTGGGTCCCCTTTAACAGTGGGACAGACCCAAGGGGACCTTGGACCAGTGAGGAATAGGATCTTGCTCAGTTCCAAGGACCTCAGCGATGGTGAATTGGCCTTTGCCCTCTCTAATATCCCCTTCTGCTCTGAGGTTGTACAAAGGAAGAAGCAAAGGAGTGAAGAGTGGAGGAAGCTTGAACTGAACAGGCAGAACCCCTGCCAGGCGCAGGCAGCCTGGGCAAGCCCTAACAACACTAAGTGGACCATTTTGGAATTTCCCTGCCCTGTGAGGGTACTTGCTCATCTACAGGGTCCCCTGGGCTTCCTGAAGGCAGAGATTGTAGCAACCAACATTGGAGACTGTATAACAAACATTAGATCTCACAGAATAAATCTCCTTGTAAAGTTAAGACTGCATTTTCAGTCATTTAGCATTCAACCACTTTTCAGGACTGTCGTATGTACAAAAGTGGTGGATGGCTAAAAGCCCTCATTATAGAATGGGCTTTCTGATTATTTGGGTATTTTTTTTCATGTCAGAAGAAAATATTGAATTAGTCTCAATCAACAAATTATCAGAAACTTTCTACGATGTTCACTGTGTCTTGCTAGCAAGGAACGATGTGAAAATGAAGTTGCTGTTTGCCTGAGACAGAACATATGATTTAGGCTGGCATTTCCATATGTCTAAATTGCATTCCCTATGCCTACCATTCTGTCTTCCTAGAAGGAATAAATTAGGTCTTGAGTTAGTGTTAAATATTCTTTCATTGTACTAACAGAAGAAATGTTTAAGAGAAGTTAAAAATATTCAGCCTAGAGCTCCTGTTTCATTTTACATCTTAGAGATTATTTTCAAGTAGAGCCAAAGTATCCAGATGGATAGTCAAGTATCTGGTCCATCCTCCAGATGTTTTGTCTAGAAATCTATATGTATTCACAAAAGAGCTGAAAAACTGACTGAAGACTGTTTATTCCTCTTAATTTACTGCCTTGGATAGACATTATATCTAAATACAGAACTTGATTCATGACTGTAAAAATTACACAGTAGTTGAAAAGATATATGCAGAGAAGCTTTTCTGCCAATTCGGTGGAAGATAAATACCATCGGTGCATCAGTAGGACTATTCTGGGCAAGCAACTATCATTTAGCTCCCCACTGTCATCTGTTGAAAAAAAAGAAGATAAAATTAATGGTAAGAAGATAGCAGTGCCACTCTTCTCTTTTTCATGTATCACTGGAGAAACAATAGTGTCAAACATTTCTCATAGACCCAAATATCTTTTACCTCCCACTTCTGCTTATATTCCCCAACACGGTGGATGGGTCTCACCTGTCTTCTGGTTTACATTTGATAGGCTTAACAAATTAAATTTGAATGTAAGTTAACAATGATTAAATTTTTTTTTAATTTTTTTTATTTTTTTTTCTTTTTTGTAACATTTATTTAGTAAATATAAATTTCCAAAGTACAGCTTATGGATTACAATGGCTCCCCCCCCCCAATACTTCCCTCCCACCCGCATCCCTCCCAACTCCCACTCCCTCTCCCATTCCATTCACATCAAGGTTCAAACAATGATTAAATTTTAAATATAAGTATATCTCAGCCACTATTTAGGTCACAGTAAAAATGCTTGCTTATTTGAAATTCAAATTTGAGTGGTCAATGTGTATTTTATCTGGCAACTATGTTTTATTTTAACTCTGACTCAATAATCAATTCAAGTAACACCTCCTATGTGACTCTATTTGTTCAAAGAATAATCCAAAATGATAACATCACAATATAAAAAGCACATAGCTGGAAAGCCTACAACTAATAAGAGAGGCCGGCGCCGCAGCTCACTAGGCTAATCCTCCGCCTGCAGCGCCAGCACCCAGGTTCTAGTCCCAGTTGGGGCACCGGATTCTATCCCGGTTGCTCCTCTTCCAGTCCAGCTCCAGTTCAGCTCTCTGCTGTGGCCCAGGAAGGCAGTGGAGGATGGCCCAAGTCCTTGGGCCCTGCACCTGCATGGGAGACCAGGAGGAAGCACCTGGCTCCTGGCTTTGGATCAGTGCAGCGCACCAGCCATAGCGGCCATTTGGGGAGTGAACCAACAGAAGGAAGACCTTTCTCTCTGTCTCTCTCTCTCTCACTGTCTAACTCTGCCTGTCAAAAAGAAAAGAAAAGAAAAGAAAAGAAAAGAAAAGAAAAGAAAAGAAAAGAAAAGAAAAGAAAAGAAAAGAAAAGAAAAGAAAAGAAAAACAACTAATAGGAGATGTAAAAATGTATACACATAAATAATGTAGTAGATTATGCAACCCACACTAAGTAAAGAAAAAAAGAGTCACAATAGCATAAAAACCATGTGCTATAAGAAGTTACAATGGGCTGGCACCGTGGCTCACTTGGCTAATCCTCTGTCTGCGGCGCTGGCACCCCGGGTTCTAGTGCCGGTTGGGGCCCTGGGTAGTAGTCCCAGTTGCTCCTCTTCCAGTCCAGCTCTCTGCTGTGGCCCAGGAGGGCAGCGGAGGATGGCCCAAGTGCTTGGGTCCCTGCACCCACATGGGAGACCAGGAGGAAGGACCTGGCTCCTGGCTTCGGATCAGCACAGCATCGGCCATAGCAGCCATTAAGGGAGTGAACAAACGGAAGGAAGACCTTTCTCTCTGTCTCTCACTTACTGTCTATAACTCTGTCTCTCTCTCTCTCTCTCTCTCTCTCACTGTCTAACTCAGCCTGTCAAAAAAATAAATAAAATTTTAAAAAAAGAAGTTACAATGGGTTACAGGAAGATGGAAAAAGGAAACAGTATATGGGAAATTAAGACCGATGTTACAAATATTTGAAATGACATTTGGGATAATCCCTGAAGCAGAATTTTATTTTTTTAAGAAAGCTTTTATTTAATGAACACAAATTTCATAGGTATAGCTTTAAGAGTATAGCAGCTCTTCCCCCCATATCCACCCTCCCACCCCTACTCCCTCTGCTATCCCTTCTTCATTAAGAATCATTTTTAATTAACTTTATATTCAGAAGACCAACTCTAAACTAAGTAAAGATTTCCACAATTTGCACCCACACAGACACACAAAGTATAAAGTACTGTTTGAAGACTAGCTTTACCATTAATTCTCATAGCACAACTTATGGGGAGCAAGTGCACCAGTGATTCCTGTTGTGGATTTAACAATTGACACTTATTTATGATGTCAGTGATCACCTGAGGCTCTGGTCATGAGCTGCCAAGGCTACGGAAGCCTTTCGAGTGCACAAACTCTGTATTTAAACCATAGGGCCATAAGCAAAGTAGAAATTCTCTCCTCCCTTCAGAGAAAAGTACATCCTTCTTTGATAGCCCCTTCTTTCCACTGGGGTCTCACTGACAGAGATTCTTCATGCAGATCATTTTATGCCACAGTATCTTGGCTTTCCATGCCTGAAATTCTCTCATGGGCTTTTCAGCTAGATCTGAATGCCTTAAGGGCTGATTCTAAGGTCAGAATAGAAGCAGAATTTTTTTTAAAAAGATTTATTTATTTGAGAGGTAGAGTTACAGACAGTGAGAGAGAGAGAGAGAGAGAGAGAGAGAGAGAGAGAAGCAAACAGAAAGGTGTTCCTTCTGTTGGTTCACTCCCCAAATGGCCACAAGGGCAAGAGCTATGCCGATCCAAAGCAGGAGCCACATGCTTCTTCCTGGTCTCCCATGTGGGTGCAGGGGTCTAAGCACTTGGGCCATCTTCTACTGCTTTCCCAGGCCACAGCAGAGAGCTGGATTGGAAGAGGCGCAGCTGGGACTAGAACCAGCACCCATACGGGATGCCAGCGCCGCAGGCGGAGGATTAACCTACTGATTTGAATAAGAGGATATAACAAAGGCATAGAGGTAGAAAGAGTTGCAAAAATGTTCCAGAAATATTAAGTGGACAATTTGGCTGAAATAAGAACTGAGGACAGTAAAGGGAAAGAAATACAGATGGCAGTGGGCAGGATGTTTGCCAAGTGGTTGAATTGCTTACTCAGAGTGCCTGTGTTTGAGTCCCAGCTCTACTTCCTAACCAGCCTCTTGCCCATGAGTCCCCTGGGGGCAACAGGTAATGGCTCAAACACTTGAGTCCCTGCCATCCTCTGGAGATCCAGACTGAGTTTCAGGCTCCTGACTTTGGCCTGGCCCAGCCTCACCTGTTGCTAGCATTTGGAGAGTGAACCAATGAATAGAAGATTGATTTCTCTCTCTCAATTTCCCTCTCTCCCTAATCCCTGTTTCAAACAAGTATTTTTAAAAAATGAAAAGGGGAGTAAAAGTGGGGAGACAGATAGGAGTCCATACAAAATGCTTTAGATACTAAGATAGATTAACCTCCAATGCACAAGCAACTTGCTTCTAAACAGAGGGAGGTGATATTATCAGGATATACAAGTGAATTAAAGGAAAAAAGATTCATACCAAACATCTCAATGCAAGCGCTCAGGAGTTCATCTAATGTCGCTGCTTTCCCAAGTCCACTTGACCCCATGATTATTTAGCCGTCGTCAAAAACCAAGAGACATTTTCAGCACGAGATAGACCATCTCCACAATCATGCACGTGTGTGACTTTAATGCTGAGTTGTAGCCTTTGTTCTTAGTTGAACTTCAAAAAAATTCTAAATAAACCAGAAAACAAAGCATTACTTTTCTATCTGCAATGATAATGACTTCTGTTGACTGTATCTATCTATGAGAAAAGTATCACAGTGACAGATTACGTCAAACACAAAGATTGTAAAATGCCTGCCAAATGCTTTGAGACCACAGAGATGTTCCCTTGAAACACAATCCCATTTCTTAGCTAAAAATTTTTTTGATGCAACATTGTATATTTTCTTCACATTCTTATATAATAAGATATCCAAGAGTATTATAAATGGGGAGCAAGATTCTAACATAGGAGTTAAGATGCCTGCATCTAACATTGGAGTACCTGGGTTTAACTCAGCTCTAACTCCTGGCTCCAGCTTCCTACCAAAGTAGACCTTGGAATATAGCAGTGATGGCTCCAGTCACTCATGTAGGAGACCTAGATTGCATTGCTGGCTCCCAGCTTCAACCCAGCCAGGCCTTTACAGCCATTTGCAGAGTGAAACAGCAGATGGGAGTGCTCTCTCTGACTGTCTGTCTCTGTGCCTCTCAAATAAATTAACTGAAGAAAGATTTTAAAGAATTGTATAATATTATTGCAGGTATATACAGGAGATAAATTTTAAAATGCAAATATAAGGGCCAACATTGTAACACAGTAAGTTAAATCTCCACTCAGGATGTAGGCATCCCATATCAGAGTGTTGCTTTGAGTTCTGGCTGTGGCAATTCTGATCCAGCTTCCTGCTGAGGCACCTAGGAAAACAGCAGAAGATGGCCCAAGTACATCTTGGCCCAGACCTGGCTGCTACGACTATTTGGGGTGTAAACCAGTAGATGGAAGATCCCTCGGTGTGTGTGTCCCTCTGCTTTTTAAATAAATAAATAAGTAAATAAATAAATAAATGAAAATATATTGATGAGCATTATTCTCAGTGATTATACAAATATTCAGCTGTAAAAAAATTCTATTTGCCTGATTTCTCTAATAACAACACCATTATCAGTAGTGAAGCCTTAACAATAATTTAATGAACACCTACATAATGCACTCAGCACCACACCAAATGCTTGACATCATTTATTCAACTTGAGCTACATGACAATTTTGTGAGGCAGTAATTATTCCCAGCTTACTGGTAAGCTCACCAAGTACAGATATTGCGAGATTTCATAATGTTGCGTTTAATCCTTTGTGCATGTCTCACCTCTCCACACCATCTTAGAAAGAGGATATAACCTATCACAGAGGTAGAAGAAAAATATGAGGATGCCAGCTGTCCCATTTTTAGCACTGCCATGGGGCAAATGAGATTGGAAACAATCTCTAGCCATTGCTTATACTGAATGTATCACTGTTGAGGATATACCATTATTTTATTTTACTACTTCCTATTTATTAATAGAAAAACAAATGTCCATATATATGGTTGCATTAGTCAGTGGGACCACTGCAGAATGACTTTTGAAGGAGCTTCTTCACCAGGCACAGAAAGGTGGCCTTTGATGCCAGGTCCACATAGGACCAGGCAAAGTAGGAAAGCTGTCATGCCTTAAGACATTTATCCAATTTGGACAATTTAGTAGGAAAATACAGCCATTGCGGATTTATTTTGTGAGCTGTTTAAAGCCAATGCCAATTTTTCTCCCAAACTTGTTTATTCAACCAGCAATCATCAAACCCCTAACCTATGCCAGGCATGGGTTAGGCACCAAGGCTACCAAGATGAACACATCATCATTCCAATCTGGTTACAATGGACTTATAGTCAAGTTCAGAAAGCAAATACATGAATGAGTAGGGAAAAAAATTTAATGTCCATGTGGATGGTTGCACTAGTTCAATGGGACCACTGAAGAGTGACATTGTAATGAGTCTCTTCAACAGGCATATAAGTACGGGGAAAAAAAAGTCTACTGTTGATTCATATATCTGTGCCAAAGGTACTACTCTTAGAGCATAAAAAGAATTATTTTAAATGTGAAATAAAAATAACAAATGACAGATCAGTTCTCTCCTATTTTTGCAATTCAAATAATTTGTAAAATGGGATTATTTAAATCTGGGCAATTCCTTCACATCTTTTATGGATAAGGTCTTTGCTGACCACTCATATATAACCACAGCATCAAAGCAGGTGCTGTGACACTGCAGGTTAAACTACCTCTTGGGATGCCCATATCCAATACTGGAGTCTGGTTGGAGTCCTGGCTCCTCTGCTTCCAATCCAGCTCCCTGCTAATGCACCTGGTAAGTAGCAAATGATGATTCTAGTACTTGAGTTCCTGCCACCCACCTAGGAGACCCAGATAGAGTTCTTTCAGTTGGCCCAGTCCTGGCTATTGCAGACACTGCCATTTGGGAAGGGAACCAGAAGATGGAAGATAGATGTGTGTGTGTGTGTGTGTGTGTGTGTATCTCCCTCTCTCTCTGTCATTATATATACATGTTATAGATTATATTATGTTATATATATTTTATATATCTAAAATATATACACACACACATATATACCTTTAAAAATAAAAACAAATGACAACAACATCTCTTTTCTCATATTCTTCATATCCACCTCCAACGTGGCCTGGTCCATTTCTCTTCCTGCATCTATTTTTTTTTCTTTATAGATTTATCACTTTCTGACATACTATTTTTTTTTACTTATTGTTTTTTAATCTCTAGTGCTATAAACATAAAGTCTGTGGTCACAGGGATTTTTATATTTGTTCTCTGGTATATTCCCTAATGCTTAATATTTTGATTCCCATATAGAAGATGTATTTGCTAAATTAATGAGTGAGTAGATTAGTGATGAATAAATAAATTAAAAATTGTTAAAAGTCAGACTTTGCATATGGGCATATTTGCATGAGTGTAGATAAGGTACCATATATTTTAAGAGGTTATTTTTTGGTTTACTTTACTAATTTAAATTGGTTTTAGGTAAATTATCACTAGGATAGAAATTCCTGGCAGCTTCCTAGACTTAATATTATCTCTCTATGTTCTTTCAGAATGAGAATTTACTACCTCTTTCTAGGACATTCTGGAGTAGACCCTCCATGATTTTCTCTAATCTATGCCTTATGAATACTCTTCAACGTCCAGATTAAACAATTAACAAGTTTGATTAGTTTCACATGTACACAGAAATTTTTTTATCCTGTTACTCACTGAATAGTATGTATTACTTGGACCCAAGCAGGGTACTTTAACTAAACTGTTTTTTTCAGACCAAAATCAAACTTATTTACCTGAGTTGTTTGGGGAAGGTGTTGACCTCCTGACAGTGGTTAGAGTTAAGCTAGGACAAAAGACCTGTCACCATGTTTGGAGTTATATTTGTGATCTGCAAAGAAATTGGTGCATGATGAGCCAGGTGGGCCAGGCTATCTGGTTACAATCTGTTTTTGCAATCCGTAGAAGTGTCTGTTTTTCTGCTTAGCATTCTGTCGCCTGCACATTCACCTGAGATCTCATTTCAGATGCATGGACATTGTTGTGTCTGCAGCTGACTTTTCAAAAATAAACCTTTGATATTGTAAAACCAATACACATTTGTGATTTAAAATAGAACACCAAGGAAAAAGGAAATGGGGGGGAGGGGAGGAGAAAAAGGTCATCCATAATCTTGTCATCCAAAGATAAACTTGTTAATATCATGGTAGGGTTTTTTTTTCATTTCTCTTTGTATATTTACTTGGGAGTCATGGAGCAGCTCTTACATAACCTGCAACAGTTTAAAGAAATACTCACCTATTGTTTTCACACAGATTTGTAGCTCTGAAATAATTTTAACAGAAGTTATCATCATTGGGAAATGCATTGAGGAAGCAGTTTGCAGAACTTGTTTGGTGAACTTAAATGATGTTTGGAGAATCTGACAAAAGAACCAAAAGAAATTCCAAGTTAAATCATGGAAATTCCAAAAAATCCACATTGTGTTAAAGCATTTCCAAAAACCTTGAATTTTAGGTGGTCCTCAAGATTTGTCTAAACTTCACTCACAAAACCAATTAAAAATGGAAAATGCTATTCAAAATAATTATTTGGTCACATGATTTTTTAGTTTAGATTTTTTAATTAGCATATTAAAAACCTACAAATGTGCCCATAGTTTTGTACACATAGTGTAAAATATTATCTTAGTCCAAATATATTTAAATGTGGATTACTCATTAAGAATTTTCAAACACTGACTTTGGAATGTTGGTAAATCCTTAAAACAGTTTCTTGTGGGAAATCATCAAACTGCCTTTAAGTCACTTGCAATGGTCCCAACATGAATGTTAATGTTATCTTAGTTCAGGCTGCTTAGTCTCCCAGGAGCTTAGGACTTGCTGTAGTGTTGACAGTTTGACCTATTTCTGAGAGAGAAGTTCTCATTTTAAAGGGCAACAGAATGTTGCTGGGTGTGATTTCAAAGGCCATGATATGCTCATGTAGTGAGGACTTTCATTAACATGACTTGTAAAGCCTCTATTTTCCAAAAAATAAATCCTTCTGAGGTTACCTAGGAAGTTAAAAGCTTTCTCAATCTTAGAAATAGTAAAGGAGAGACATTTTCGTGCATTTATTCATTAACAAATTAAAAATTAGCATCTCAAGCTTTTGACTCTGACAAAACCTTTCAAGTTTTCAAAAATTGGGTTTCAACGTTAAGTAATCAAATTGGGAAAGTCTTATTTACTTCAGAGCCCAGTGTTATTAATGCTGCTTTCTTTACCAGATGGTTTGCTGAATGAGTGAGCTCACATAAAGTGCACCCACCACAGAGCCTGCAAAACACTGGCCACTCAGGGAAGGTGTCTCCCTTAGGCAAATATTTAAATATTTAGGTGTCTCCTGTTCCCTTCACATACTTAAAGACTTTTTTAGAGGACTTAAATTGAAGGGGAGGGCCAATTTGTAAAAGTAACAAGACCATGAGAAGGGGAAAGGAAAGCAAAGAAAAAATATTGTGACATTAGAGCATCCATTAGTAGGTCCTGTGGCCTGATCAACAATACACAACTATTCCTGAAAGTTCTCAAGCCAAAATTAGATGTTGTGGATGAAATTGCCATATGGTATCCAGGAAATATGCCAAAATGACAGACAAGTTTCCTCCTGGATTTAGGATTGTAGGATCTATAAGGTGAAATATTTTATCCAGTAAATAGTCTAGTAAATATCTAGTAAAAATAATTCATTTTTAAATGATGCTGACCTTATTAGAACTTCCAAAGATTGTCTTTCTTACCTGTAGCATGATCTCTTTTTCAAGAAAAAAAACAAAAATACATGAAGAAACTTCCCCTCTAATGGCAGATAGTATCTTTTTTTAAAAAAAGATTTATTTATTTATTTATTTGAAAGGCAGAGCTACAGAGAAAGAGGAAGAGAGGGAGAGAGGGAGAGACAGAGATCTTCAATGTGGTGGTTCACTCCCCAAATGGCTGCAACAGTTGGGGCTTCGCCAGGCTGAAGCCAGGAGCCAGGTATCTCTTTGATACAATATGTTCATGTCTGTTGGGTATCTACCCAGTAGTGGGACTGCTGGATCATGTGGCAAGTCTATTTCTAATTTTTAAGGAAATCTCCATACTGCTTCTCACAGTGGCTGCACTAATTTGCATTCCCACCAACAGTATATAAGTGTTCCCCTTTCTCCACATCCTCACCAGCATTTGTTACTCTCTGCGTTTTAGATTTTAGCCCTTTTGACATGGGTGAGGTGATGTGATCTTACTGTGGTTTTTATTTGCATCTCCCTGGTGGCTACTGACGTTCAGCATGTTTTCATTTATGTGTTGGCCATTTGTATTTCTTCTTTTGAGAACTGTCCATTGAGGTCCTTTGCTCATTTCTTAACTGGATTGGCTGGTTTTTTGTTGTTGAGTTTTCTAAGTTCTAACAAACAATTTTTCATAAAGACAATTATAATAAAACATCCTATGAAGTTCAGAAAAGGTAAGCGGGGACACTAAGATAGTCTATGAGCTTTAAGAATTGTAGCTACACCAACAATGGGTGAAGAGATGGCAGTAAGAGAAACTGAAATACATTTAGAATAAGTGAAGTAATGAATGTGGAAAGAGATGAGACTAAAAAACCAACAGCAATAGCTCATGAACAGTATTATAACTTTAAGGAGCATGGCAATGGGAAACCACTATTTTAAAGGTGGGGAGAGTGACATGACCATTTCTGGATTTTTAAGATTCCTCCAGCTGCATATTGAGAAAAGATTGT
The DNA here is from genome assembly GCA_949820135.1 of Sylvilagus floridanus. Classification (NCBI taxonomy): domain Eukaryota; kingdom Metazoa; phylum Chordata; class Mammalia; order Lagomorpha; family Leporidae; genus Sylvilagus; species Sylvilagus floridanus. The sequence goes on along the minus strand of OX463245.1, from coordinate 17,605,265 downwards.
AGTAAAGACCTACAGTTAGGATAAGGAAACCTGTTAGTAGTCTATTATAACTACCCAGGCAAGAGGTAGTGGTTATCTAAACCAGCATGTGGTTGACACCTCCAGCAATGCAGATGGAAAGATGGAGAAGTGATTGGTTACAGAATGTACTTTGAAGATAAACCCAGCAAGCTTTGTTGATCTGTTAGCTGTGGGGAATGAGCAGATCCAAAAGTAATTCCCAGATTTGTAGCTAGATATTTGGTTGTCTTATGGCATCATCCTCCAAGACAGAGAAATTGAGGAATGTAGAAGGAGTAGCAAGTTCCCGGGAGGGGGGAGGATTCACTTTTGACCATGATGAGTTAAAATTGTCTGAGGTATCCAAAAAGAGACTCTGAGTTAACTTCTGGACACTCTCTCTGCTTTGAGATCTAAGCATGTTTATGTGCTAAGAGTTAGTGAGGTAAACTGATAATATGGGAAAGTGAGAAGTTAATCCATCAAACAAGATCCTTGAGTAAAACAGAAATGATGGACCTATGTATGGGTGGAGGGGTTAGCCTTGGATAAAGTAGAGTGTCACCCCCATCAAAGCAATAGCATGAAGAAGGGGAAAATGAGAATAGAAAGGTTTGTCATTTTAGTGGCAAGAACTCAAAGAAGTTACTGTCTGGTGACTTAAATTTACTCTCAAAAGCAGATACAGTCACATGCTGGGAGGTATGTTAGATACCTTTTGAGGTTTGCAAGAAGAGAACATTTTCTTTTTATTTTTTTATTTATTTTTAGTTTTATTTTATTTGAGAGTTGGAGTTTACAGTGAGAAGGAGAGACAGACAGAAAGGTCTTCCCTCCATTGGTTCATTCTCCAAAAGGCCGCAACGGTCAGAACTGTGCCAATCCGAAACCAGGAGCCAGGTGCTTTTTCCTGGTCTCCCACGTGGGTGCAGGGGTCCAAGGACTTGGGCCATCTTCTACTGCTTTCCCAGGCCATAGCAGAGAGCTGGACTGGAAGTGGAGCAGCCCGAACTAGAACCAGCCTTCATATGGGATGCCGGCACCACAGGCAGAGGATTAACCTACTGTGCCATGGCGCCAACCCCCAAGAACATTTTCAAGAGACATTGTGAAGAACACAAAAAAGAAGCCAGAAGTATAGGGATCGCTTCTGTCAAGAGTAGAGGCTATTGTTTCCCTTCCGGAATTTGTTTCAAGAGGGAGTTCAGTGTTCCTGGTTCCTCTGCTTCATTTCTGAAATTAGTTGGCTAATGTTTCTGGGAAAACTTATATGGCAAGTCTCCTCTATATTGGTGGAGCAATTCCAGCTTTCTGGTATGGTCTAGTCACAATCTCCATAAAAGCAGGAGCCCCAGCACTGAAGTGAGACCAGCATTTGCTTGGTGGTTTCCTCATTAGAGCACAAATCTCAGTTCCCATTTCCCATAGCTTTGCTTGATGTGATAAGAATGAAGTTGAGACACTATTGGAAATAAAATAACAAGGAAGTCATTTCTCTCCCACCCTTGCACTTGATCCAGGATATTTCATTCCAGCAACCACAATATTAGCTACCTTCCCTGTGATCTCTACTTCCCCAGCTAGGCTTTCTCTGCCTCAGTCACATAGCTCACACTCTCCAGTGCCCTCACTACCCATAGTCTTCAAAAGGTTTTAAGTCACCATATGGCATGACTGGTTTTCCCAGTTCACCCTTTATATTTGGTATTATGTGTATCATGTGCATTGGTCATGCTTTTATTTTGACTTTCTTTCTCAATTTTTTCAACTCATCACTCAGTTCTTTACTCTATTTCCATTGTTCTTTTTAAGGACCCCCACCAAAATCTCACTGTCAAAGTTGGTTCTATCACAAACCTACTAGAATAGCATCAACATAAAAAAAAAAAAAAAAAAAAAAAGGCTCAAGAGGTTAAATCATTGTCAATGGGCCAGAACTAGTGACATGAAGAATAAAGAACTCCACATTTAGGGGGTTCTTCATAGAAGAATAGAGCAATAAATCCAAAGTTACTTATCAATGGCAGTAGGGTATGGTCATGGATCATACTCTACTTTTCAATTCTAAAAGTAATGTTTTTGTCATTTTTGCCTTGTATGTGTTTATTTAATGCATCAATGACATTTTCCTGAGTTTTAAAATTTTTGTTGTGTTTATTTTTTATTTTCTATGCAAAGAGCTTTTACTAAATTAGGAGGCACTAATAATCAACAGTGCCCTGGATTTTAGAAAATAGCATCTAAAATTACCACCTGTAGGTGGCAATGAATGTCATAGATACAAGGTTAAGAAAATTATACTATATTTAATCTCATAACACCCTGAAAGGTGTTACTATCCCCTATTTCATAGATTAAGAAATTCAGATATATGGAGATTAAATTACTTGTCCAACACGATGTTACTAGTTAAGTTGCAAAGCCAAGTCAGACTCTAAATATATATATATATATTTTTTTTTCCATTACTCATCAAATATTGACCGATGTTAAGGTTTGCCTATTAGAAATCAATTTCTAGGCATTGTCTAGAACAAGTGTTTACTATTCCCTGTGCTTAGCTCCTAAGCATTCTATCACAGACCCTCTTGTCTGAAAATGAATAACCTTCATTATTATGGCAAGTTTGGCAAGCAGGGAATCCCTGGTACCAAGTACCAACCAGCTCAGAGCTCACAATGCTTCATTGCATTTTTTTTTTTAATGTGGCAACAATCAAGTAACTAGGTTTAGCTACATTTTATTTTTTTTTCTTGGTTACTAGCATTTAACATTGGCAAACAAACTAACATATTTAAAGCCGTCTACCTGGCATAAGTTGAATGAAAAATTAGAGTCTTGAATCTCTAGTAATAAATAGCATGAAATTCTGGAGCCCAAACAAGGGAAGATTTTGCTAGCATTTGGCTGGAGCTGAACATGGAAAAGAAGCAATATACACACATACTAGACACCTGCAGTCAGATGGTTCCCAGATGGACAGGTTCCACCACAGTGAATGGTTACAGTTTACCATGGCACTCCAGTGTGCAAATTGGATAATATCCCCAAATGAGGCCTAGAACTTGAAAAATTTTACCTCAAAAGTTAAAATTTTAGAGTTGGGGAAATGATTTTTTAAAAGAAGATTTATTTATTTATTTGAAAGTGTTACAGAGAGAGGAAGATACATAGAGAGAGAAAGAGACAGAGAGAGACAGAGAGAGATCGATCTTCCATTCTGTGTTCACTCCCCAAATGGTCACAATGGCCAGGGCCGGCCCAGGCTGAAGTCAGGAGCCAGGAGCTTCTTCTGAGTCTCCAGCATTGATGCAGGGACCCAGGTACTTGGGTCATCTTCTGCTGCTATCCCAGGCACATTAGTAGGGAACCAGGAAGTGGAGCAACCAAGACAGGAACTGACATCCACTTGGAATGTGGGCATCGCAGGTGATGGTTTTACCTACCACATCACAATGCCAATCCTAATGGAAAATTTTTTTTTTAAAGATTAATGTTCTCTTCTCCTGGAAACACTTATGTTATACCTATAAGAATCCTATCTGTGTGCCTATGTTCTGAAAGGATCTGGCCTCAATCCACTGAAATAAAATCACATTTCCCTACTACTTTGGTTATTCCATTTACTTCAGGTGAATTTGATGATGCTGGTGGTGGTGGACGTGAGGGGTTAGAGGAAGACAAGAAGGGTGAAGAGGAAGGGAAGAAGGAAGAGGAAAAGGAGAGTTGTTGAGTGCTCTCCATGTCTATCACTTTGCTAAGGTTTTTACCCAGACAACTCTTGGAGGCCAAACGTTTCCCTAGCAATCCAGCAGTAAATAACACTGCAGCCAAATATTGTTACTTGTTAGGAAAAAATGCAAGTGAAGTCTCCTGAGATGAGATGTGGGTTGGTTATTGACTTCAGTTCAGTTCCCGGCACTGGTACCTGTGTACTCTGCTTCAAGTGTCCAATGACACAATGGAAGATTGCCTTCAAACACACCTCCATGGTCCCAAGGAAAAGCATTAGTTTGGTTTGGCAAAAATGCCCATGTTTATTTCCTATCATACAGTAAACTATGGTTGGAAATGTAAAGATCCCTTTCTCAAGGGTTCACAGCCCTGTGCAGGAGACAGCTTATAAACCAGTATTATAAATCAGTGAGCCCATTAAGTCCAGTGAGAAAGACAGATGGCCAGCATATTACGGTAGCACAGGCTCAATGCTGCCTGCAACCAAATAAACTCCAGGAAGACTTCTTGAGGGAGAAGATAACCAAGGGTATTAAGTTTTATAATACAGGCTAAATTCAATGGCATCAGACAGCCAGCTGGTTGGTAACATCTGCACATGATTCCAGAATTGGGTATGGGATAGATGTGAGCAGCCTGTTATCCAGAAATGCAGCAACACATGACAAAGGGATAAGAACACAACTAAAACAACAATATTTAGAACAAGAGCAAATGGCACAGGAGAATAATTGGGGTCAAGAGGGTTTCACTGAGTTCTGAACCGCTGTGGTTTTTTTTATAAAGGCGAAAATAAGTGAAAGCATTATGAAAAGCATAGGGTCTACACAACACTGCGGTATTGTTTATATTGATTACATTATCCAATTTCACCACTGACAATGATTAAAAGATAAATTTCTTTTTTTTTTTTTTAATTTTTGACAGGCAGAGTGGACAGTGAGAGAGAGAGACAGAGAGAAAGGTCTTCCTTTGCCGTTGGTTCACCTTCCAATGGCTGCCGCGGCCAGCGCGCTGCGGCCGGCGCACCGCACTCATCCGATGGCAGGAGCCAGGTGCCAGGTGCTTTTCCTGGTCTTCCATGGGGTGCAGGGCCCAAGCACTTGGGCCATCCTCCACTGCACTCCCGGGCCACAGCAGAGGGCTGGCCTGGAAGAGGGGCAACCGGGACAGAATCCGGAGCCCCGACCGGGACTAGAACCCTGTGTGCCGGCGCCGCAAGGCAGAGGATTAGCCTGTTGAGCCACGGCACCGGCCTTAAAAGATAAATTTCTTATATCACTTTGACACTAATTTTGAATATATAGACACAGACACACTTGAAGATGTAGTAGAAACTTCTCTTTTCTAAGAGAAACCATACCATGTTATCATCTAACTGAAAACATTCTGTTCTTATTTAGAATCTCATGTGTTAACAGCACTCTTTTATGGGATGGGAATGTCTCCGTTTGAAATTACTTCTGAAGCAGGGATTTGTTTTTTTTTTTTTTTTTTTTTTTTTTTTTTTTTTTTTTTTTTTTTTTTTTTTACAGGCAGAGTGGACAGTGAGAGAGAGAGACAGAGAGAAAGGTCTTCCTTTGCCGTTGGTTCACCCTCCAATGGCCGCCATGGCCGGCGCGCTGCGGCCGGCGCACCGCGCTCGTCTGATGGCAGGAGCCAGGAGCCAGGTGCTTTTCCTGGTCTCCCCATGGGGTGCAGGGCCCAAGCACCTGGGCCATCCTCCACTGCACTCCTGGGCCACAGCAGAGGGCTGGCCTGGAAGAGGGGCAACCGGGACAGAATCCGGTGCCCCGACCGGGACTAGAACCCGGTGTGCCGGCGCCGCAAGGCGGAGGATTAGCCTGTTGAGCCACGGCGCCGGCCTGAAGCAGGGATTTGGAGCTAGACTTTTTACTGGAACCAATTAAAAGTAAAGTAGAAGAACAAAAAATATGTTTTTAGAATTATTTCTGTGTTCCCAATTAAATTTACACAGCTTGAAGCCCATAATTAGAAATCTCCACTGAATGACTTTGTCATTCTCTTTTATTTCAGATGTTTCTCCCACAGCACATGTTTCTTCCTCTAAAAGGAAAACAAATCTCAAGAAGCAATGACCTTTCTTCCTCTCCCCTCACACCTTACCTAATTCTACTTTACCTCTGCAATCACAGTCCATAGCTACAAAAAAGAAATATAAAGGGTTCAAATTCCTTATAGGATCTCAGGTCCCATTTCATCATCTCTTCATAGGAGAGAAATAATATCAATTCTGCCCTCAGAACAAAAATCCATAACTTGAAAGAGATTTTAAGAACATAAATCACAATGAGAGGAAAAGAGGAAGTCCTAAAATTGTGAAATGTTCTAGCTACATTTGTAACGTAGTTATTTGGAATTTAGAATCGACTTCCCCATTAGAACAATGTCATAAATAGAAAAATGGAGGATTTGCATATGGGAAACAAATGCTGAGAGGAACTTGGGCATTCTTATGAATTTTAGAGGCTGGCGCATGAGCATGCCAAATTAGCCTTCAGGAATTGTGCAACTTCTAGTGAGCAACATCTTGTGGGTATTTTTGACTCAAGTAGATTTACAGAGACAGAGAAGGAGAAAGGAATGTAGAGGGAAAAGAAGATAGCTTTTTTTTTTTTTCACAAAGTAATCATTAAAGAGGGGAGACCAAGGAAAAGAAATAGGGATTTTGTTGGAAGGTTATAAAAGATGAGGAGGAAATAAGGAATTGTAACTTCCTGAAATGTGAGCAGATTAAGACAAATGAGCAGGAGCCAGAGTGAACCCACCTCCCTTGTCCTGCCAGGTGACTGTGTCTGTGCCACCTCAGAACAGCACCGTGCTCTCTTCTCTCTGCATGGAAGAGATCGTCTCAGCCTGCTCTTCACCAGTGGCTTGATGGAGCTGTCTAGGGTTTGTGACCTATCACTTATTACTTCTCTCTAGCTTTTAACTCTCTTAATCTTTCCTTTGTTGTAAATAAACATGAAGTGCTTCTCCTCACCAAAACCAAAACCAATCTAACAAAACCTACCACCTATTTTCTCTGATCTCACCCATCCTTCATGATCAAGTAGAATCTGCTGGCTCTATTCCATCCCTCTTCAGACCACCCAAATCCAGCTCTGTCCAGTTTCTCTCCACTCCCTGGTCCCACACTTCACCCAAACTACTCTTGCAAAACACACTGCATCCAATAAGCTCTCTTCATCCTCTTCTTACACTCCGGCTCAAGCCTCATGTTGGATGTTTTTCCCCCTGTGCCTCTGGTCACACCTTCTCAGTATCACTTGTAAACTCCTGTCTTCCTACTGCTGGCCTCTAAATAGCCAGGGGTTCTCAAGTCTTTGCCCTTGGCCTTTAATCTCATCTTACAAACTCTCCATTGCAAACTCGTCCACTGCCCTGGCTTCAATTCCACCTCTAGGTTAATGATGCAACAAGCAGAGTTAAGTTGCATATTTTAGAGGAAAGATGTGGGATTCGGAGCTGGGGTTGCATCGCAGCTGCTACCTACTATGATGGGCCTTCAGGAAAGTTTTTTTTTTTTTTTTCAGGCAAGTTTTATTTACCTTTTGGGTAAGTTTTCACATCTTACTCTCATACATAGGTGGTGGGAACATAAAATGATTGTCACTTGGGAAAACTTTCAGAATTTCCTCAAAAACTTAAACATAGAGTTACTATATGATCAAGCAAATTCATTCCTAGGAATATACCCAAGATAACTGAAAATATATGCACATACAAAACAATTTGCACATAAACGTTCAAAGCAGTAATATATGTAATGACCTCAAGGCAGAAACAAAACAAATGCCCCTGAACTGATGAATGGATAAACAAAATGAATTTTTCCTTAAAATGAAACATTACTATTCAGCTATGAAAAGGAATGAGGTCTTGATTCATGGAACAACATGAATGAACCTTGAAAACGTTACACTAAGTAAAAGAAGCCTCAAACAAGTCATATATTATTTGATTTCATTTACAGGAAAAATACAAGAAAGAGAGAGACAAAAAGTAGATTAATGGTTTCCGGGGCTCAGGGAAAGCAGGAACGGTGAATGATTATAGTGTCAGACTTTCTTTTTGGGATAATGGAAATATTCTGTAATTTGATGCTGGTCATGGTTGAATAACCTTGTAAATATACTAAAAATGACTGCATATCACACTTTAAAAGGAGTATATTCTAGTGGAATATAAATTATATCTCAATGAAAGTTGTTTAAATTAGAGTAAATCTTCTTCACTTTCTTTAACTGCTTTATCTTCTATGTCTTTCCTAGACCTTTGGCTCAACCTACATGGCAATATTGCAGGCCACAAACATGGGACTTGCCCTAATTACTCTAGCACCCTCTTCTCCATCCGTCAATTTGCCTTGCAGATTTTTTCTCACATTTCCACTCTTCATCTCCACTGCCACTTCTGGGCTCAAGGGCCAGGACTTTTCCCGGAAGCCACTTCAATGGCTTATCTACCAGGCCTCTAGGCTCTCACTTTCTGTCTACCTCTTCCCTTTGCCAAGGTGAAATCAACCTTTCTGAATGATCAGATTGATCATAGAACTCCTCCATTCAAAAATTCTTCTGCCATTCCCTATTGTCTCATATATATCTAAAGTTTTTCCACAGCACACAAAGCCTTTTAGGGGTGGCCCTTCACACCTGTCTACCTGTACGCTCATTCTTTACTCACCCCCACTTTATTCCACCACATGCTACATTGCTGTAAATTGGAACTTCATTTTCACCATCCCCATGCTTCACACACATTGCTTTTCCCTTTGCCTCTATCCTTTTTTTCTCTTTTTAACAATGTCCTTGCTCTCTCAGCATACTTAACAATTGCATGCTCACTCTTCAGGAATTCTTCTCCTCCTTCACGACTCTTCCAGGCAGACGTTGGCACTCAGTGTATTGACTTTTCATAGGAATCCTTGGTTCAATGGTACAAAAAATGCCTATCAATTTCCCCAGTAGGTTTTTGGAAGATGGTGTATTTTTCTAGCCTGCAGCTCAGAAGTGTATCTAATATCTTTATATGATTATCTTTCCATGCCATCTTATTCTTCCAACATGATCTTTTTTTTAAAATGCACTTTATTTTTAAAGATTTACTTATTTGAAAAGCAGAGTGCAGAGAGAGAGGAAGAACAAAACAGAGAGAGAGATTTTTCCATCTGCTGGTTCACTCTCCAAATGCCTTCAGCAGCCAGGATTAAACCAGGCCAAAACCAGAAGGAACTTCATCCAGGTCTCCTCTGTGGGTGGAAGAAACCCAAGTACTTGAGTCATAATCTGCTACCAAAAGAATTAACAAGAAGCTAGATTGGAAGCATGAAGAAGCCAAGACTTGAACCTGGCACTCCAGTTTATTCTGGACCCCAAGCAGTGGCTTAAACCCTTGCGCTACAACACCCAAACCAATAAGATCTTCAAACTTCAAACTGATTTCTTCTCTAATTTTTTCCTTTAATATTATTCTTCTCTTAAATATTTTTCTAAATTTTAAATTTTAATTTTTAATTAGTTTTTAACAGATTCAATTTGATTTGTAGATACAGTTCTAAGACCATAATGACAGTCCCTCCTTCCCTCCTCGTCACATCTTTTCATTTTTGAATGAATTTATTGCTTTTATATTAACATGCACCTGATAGAATTTCAAAACATGCTCCCAGATTTGCAGTCCTACAAATTCTTTCAAAAAGATTTATTTATTACTTGCAAGTCAGAGCAACAGAGAAGAGGAGAGAGACAGAGGAAGATCTTCCATCTGCTGGTTCATTCCCCAAATGGCCACAATGGCCACAGCGGGGCCAGGATAAAGCCAGGAGCCAGGAGCTTCATCCGGGTCTCCCATATGGATTTCAGGAGTCCAAGTATGTGGACCATTTTCTGCTGCTTCCCCAGCTGCATTAGCAGGGAGCTGGATTTTAAGTGGAGCAGCCAGGACTCAACCAGTGCTCTTACAGGATGCCATCATCACAGGTGGCGGCTTTACCCACTGTACCACAATGTCATCCCCATACAGATTGTTTAAGAGAATAAAAATACCCTGGAGACTTCTCGTCATTTTTCATCTACAAGGGGACTTCAAAATGTTTGTGGAAACACAGAATTTTAAAAAGATGCACATTCTATGAATTTTTTGAAGCCCCTTCATATTTAATGAGCATTTACTTTTGTGCCAGAGGTACATGTAAGTACACAGATTGTGAGTGTAGAGGTCTTGGGATGGAGAGAGAGGGCACACAGCAGCTGTGATCTGGGGCATTATGAAAGCGTCAGAAGAGAAAGAAAAACAAGCTGTGGTTCACTGAATGAAAGAGAGGTGGAGAATATGTCACAACAACAGAAAGTGACCCTGAAAACAAATGCAGAGAGGGAGAAGCAAAGATGTCTGCAGGATGCTGAAGCCTCAAAACCAGGAATAAAGGATGCCCATCTTCTGAGAATCAGCACTAAAGCATCTTTGAAAGTCCATGGAGTGTGGTCCAATGTAGCCCCTCCTCTGTGTACATTTTACACAGCTCACTTATTTTTCACTGAGATTTTTATTTCATGCTGCTAAATGACAAGGAGCCTGGACTCTAGAGCTAGACTGTTGGGACAGAATTTAACTCAAACATTTTGGTGGGTGGCCTTGGGAAAGTTATTTAACTGTGATTCTGTATCTTTATATAATAGAAAAATAGCTGAATCTATGTGGTAGGGTTGTTAGAATTAAATGTTAATAACAGGTAAAATACTTATTAACTGGCACATAGTATGTTTTCAATGAGTTTAGCTACTATTATTTTCTAGTAAGTGACCCAAAAGTGCCCTCCACTCAAGAGATAAAATTATTCTTATTCTGTCATTTTTCTCAAATCCATAATTTACATGTTTTATACCTACAAATAGCCAGTTTACAAGAGAATAAAAGAAAGGAGGGATGGAGGGATGAAGAGATGCAGAGAATAAGGGAAATAGTAGGAGGGAAGGAGGCATTGGGGAAGAGAAGCATAGGACAGAAATTTGCTGGAATGACAATTCGTTTACATCACATACTTGGACATAGTCTCCCATTTTCTTGAATGAAAATTCTATAATCCACTTCTTTTCTTTTTCCCAGAATCCTTTTATGTAATCCACTTCTTACTCTGCAGTACTCGCTATTTTTTTTTTAGGTTAAAACTAACTATCTCAAACATACAACTCAATCGATTCAATACTTTTGTTTAGTTACAATCTTGTTTTTTAAAGGAATACATCATGCAGATAAGTATTCAAGAGTATATAAAATATGTATCTGTCCCAAAAGAGGTTTAAGACCAGGAGATTTCAGTAGATACATATGGAAATGTCAGAAACATCTCATGTCGACCCATGAGTTGTAAACAAGACCTGTATTGTATTCCTTCTTCAGTGGAATGGAAGTAAATGCATGTTAGGTAATTCATATTCTTAGGTCAGTTTGGGAGAGTTGATATTATACAACAACATTTCCATCAAAAGTCTTGCTAATGGATCTACAGGTCACAATAAAGTTATTGAACAGTTGAAATAATAAGTGAAACCAAGCTGGGAACTAAAATTAGAAAGAGAACCTCATAGCTTCTGTGGTAATTTGTGGAGATTTCATGAGTCTGCAAATTCACACAATTTTAGAGCCTTGCCAATCTTTACCTCACCATACTATCTGATTTCCTATGGCTTCCCTTCAACTCTGGTTTCTGTTTTCTAGTCCAGAAAACAGATTATATATTTATTTATGCAACTACCTTAGCATTCTTTACCTACTAATCACAAAAAAAAAAAAAAAAAGAATATTCACTAAGCATTTAGGTAAAAACATACTTCCTCCCTACTAAATGCAATACAAATTATTGATTGCATTATTAAAACAGAAAAATGCAGATGGCAATGTGTTAAAGTCCTCATTAACTTATTGCCATACACTTGGCTAGGGAGAAAAAAACAAAAAGCTACCCTTAAAAACCAATGACTAGGAAAAATACACTGAAATATCTGAAGCTTTATTTACACATGAAACTCAAAGAATGCTCAGGATCCAAAATGCATGACCTTCAATGTGAAGAGAGTCCAGGTTTTGTAAAAGTGTGGTTTTGTCTTCAAGTATTATAGTTTCCTTTCCGAAGTTGAATTTTGCTTTTGGATAAGGGAGCCTTTACTTACAATATGCTGTATACAAAGTGCTGAACATCTATTAAAAAAAAATAACTAGAAAATCCTTATGGGGCCAGTGCTATGGCGTAGCTGGTACAGCTGCCGCCAGCAGTGCTAACATCCCATGTGGGCTCCGGTTTGATCCCAGCTGTTCCATTTCCAATTCAGCTCCCTACTGGTGCACCTAGGAAAGCAGTGAAGGATCGTCCCAGTACTTGGACCCCTGACCCATGTGGGAGACCCAGAAGAAGCTCCTGGTTCCTGGCTTGGGATTGTCCCAACTCTGGCCATTTGGAGAGTGAATTAGATGGAAGACCTCCCTTCTCTTTCTGCCTCTGCCTCTCTGTTAACTCTGCCTTTCAAATAAATTAAAAAAAAATTTTTTTAAATAAAGGGGGAGGGAATATTTATATCATCTAGATATACCCCAAACCTCTACATCTTTGATATAATGTGGGCTCTATCTGAATTTCAATGAATTTCTTGTTGAAGACATATTCACAGCGAGATGACTGTCCAAAGACCATGTACTTGACATTAGCAAAATCTCATATATATGTGTTTGTGGGGTCCTAAAAGAAAATTGCACTTTCTACATAATCAAAGAACTCTGGCTCGGATGCTACAGTGCCTGTTCAAACAGTATAATCATTGCTCTCACATGTATTTATCTTTTTACATTTTTATCAAACAAAGACTATTTAATGACATACAAATCATAAACCACAAGTTTTTAGGTTTTCTCCAAATTGAAAATGGTGCAAGCTAATACATTTTACCTCACCCAGATTGCCAGGCTATGAAATGATAATCTGTCGTACAATTCTAGCCCATAGATAGATTTTCTGTTAGATTCACATAGGTTCAGCTCTCATGAAGTTTGAAAAACACTGAATTAGTTGCAAAAATGTACAAAGCTGAAATTTTACTTTAACAATCTAGTTTCATAGATTCTTGTGGAAAAAGAGATCTGCCAGTTTTAGGGCTACATCTCCAGGAGGCAACATTGGGGTGGAGCTGAGTAGCAACTGCATCTTAGCTGTTGGCTGTCCCTATTCTAATCCATTGTCTCCCTAAATTGAGGCCAAGTGTTGCTACCATTTGTCATCCCACTGTTTTCCTCTTCTCTTTCAGTAGATTTAAGAGGAAAGTGACACCAAACAGACTTTTTTCTTATCTTTAATCCATTATACTCATTATGGTATCTTCTGGGTCCAACAGAGGTTGGCATTTGAAGCCCCTGCCACAGACTCACTGGGCTGTGTCCGCAGACATCAGAGATAAAAGAGCTAAGGAGGACACTTCCATGTGCAGATCCTGGGAATGTCTGTGGACCAGACCAGGAAGGATAAGACAGCCACTCTGCTTACTTAAGCCTCCTGACACGCATTCACTCAAATGGAGGTTCAAATTGCAAGACAAGTTTCACCTCTTTCCTGATCAAGAACGTGAGTTTGAGGATTTCTATAGCATCTGTCAATTACTGATTTCCATTTTTAACAGCCTTAAACTGTCAGATTAGCTCCAAGCTTTGCAATTTCCTCAAATTTCTATTTCTTTTATAGAAAAGTTCCCATAATCAACAAAAAAGTTGTTTAATCATTTCCAAAGGTGGGGTGGGCATTTATACAGCACTTAAATCTCTGGGATGCCCTTATCCCACATCAGAGTGTCTGGTTCAAAACCTAGGTACCCCTCTTCCTATCCAGCTTCCTGATGATTGGATGCTGGAAGCAGCAGGTGAAGCTCAAATCCTTGCGTGGAAGACCTGGGTGGAGTTCCAGGCTTGTGGTTTCAGTCTGGCCCTGCCCCGGCTGTTGTGGCTATTTGGGGAGTGAACTAGAGGATGGAAGATCTCTCTCTGCCTTTCAAATAAAAATGAAAAGATTCCTAAGGGGCATGAGACTTGGTGCTTCTGGCTCCTCCATATTTCACTTTGTAGCTTTTGGAAAAATTAAGAGAAAGAGAGAATTTAGGCTACCTAAATAACACACACACTTACTCATGCTTACAGGCAAATATTTTCAGGTTCTACACACTGCAGTGAGTATATAGTTTCACTCCCTAACATTTACTCTCTATGTTGCTCTGGATTTGTTGACTGCAACTAAAGAAACATTACTTCTCCAAGCCAGGCTCATGTAAATCACAGATATTTGCCATGGTGGATTTTCAGGACAATTTCCTGTGGACAATTTCCAGGAGAATTTCCAACACTTAATAAAATGACTCAGGTTGATAATTAGTGAGTATATAAGTTGAGCTGGTATTCTTCCTTTGTTGTTGTTTATTACTCTAAAAAGAGAAACCAGAAACCATGGGAGGGTTATTTCCAGTCAGTGCAGCTGCAGGATGGGTCTCCAAACACCTGGCTTCATCGTCTGGTTCATTCAAGTCTTCTGACAATGATTTTGGTCTACTCAGGGAAAACACTGGAGCTCAAATAGAGAAAGAAATTGTGGTAGCAAGAGACACAGGGCATATTCCCGCATTTCAGAGTTACCAGGTTAACTGCCTCCTTCTGACATTTCAGTCCTGATAACCCACAGTCCTAAAATGTAAAGTGATTTGCCCCAGTTTAAACAGTGATTTAGTAGCAGAAAGAAAAATATGCTACCACAGCGAGCTTCTATAAATCCAGATGCACAGGGTTGAGGGGTGAGAGCTGGCCTCTGGGATGTAAAATGTGGACACGGCAGAAGGCTGACCTTGAGTTAAAGCATCTGCTTTTAAAAGAGTGGGTGTCCTGATATGTTTCCATCCTTTTACCATTTAGATGTGGAGAAACAAGGCAGTTATCTGCTCTTAGAATTGCTGCTCTCTGGTCTGATTTCAAGGGCCTTTACCTCTTTAACCTTGGAAAGACTATTCCAACCTGGTCATCTCTCCTTATCAAAGTTTATATTTAATTCAAGGTTTTTTCTTGAATAAAAAGCTATAATCGATGGTTACTGGATGCTGGGCATCTGCAGTTCTGTGTATCTTGAGGTGAATGAAAGAGAGCTGACAGAGGTGAACTTGAGAGGGTTTAATCTTAAAAGCCTTAGAATCCGGTGCCTCGGCTCGCTAGGCTAATCCTCCACCTTGCAGTGCCGGCACACCGGGTTCTAGTCCTGGTTGGGGCACCGGATTCTGTCCCGGTTGCTCCTCTTCCAGGCCAGCTCTCTGCTGTGGCCAGGGAGTGCAGTGGAGGATGGCCCAAGTCCCCATGGGAGACTAGGATAAGCACCTGGCTCCTAGCTTCGGATCAGCATGATGTGCTGGAAGGTGAACCAATGGCAAGGACATCATCCTTACTGTATTAGAGACCCAGCCTTATGACTTCATTTAACCTTAATTATAAGCCTTACAGGACTTATCTCCAAATACACTTAAATTAGGAGTTAGAACTTCAATGTATGAGTTTAGCAGGGAAAAAAATTTAGTCCATAGCAAGACCCTACAGCGAATCAGATCTGTAAGACCCCTGATACCATGCATAGAATCTTGAGTGTTTGTGTCCAGGGCCTTCCTTCTGGAATAAGGATTCATAGCCTTCCTCAGGTCACAAAAGTTTAACAGCTGCTACTCAGATGCACAAAGACAGACTGCCCCAGACAGTTTCAGAAGAAGACTAAGGGAAATTGGTATTCCCTAAGGTTCCATCATTTCATGTTACTTTGTAATAGACCTTAATACTAATGAACATGCCCAACTCGCAAAACATAAGAGACAATGCCATCACTTCCTTTGTATAGCAGTCAGGGTTTTTTGTTACTGTTTGCTTTTGTCATAAAACATAAGTTACTGAAGTTTACTCTCCCCACAAAAGTCCATGAGCAATCTCAGGCTGAACATGGAATTGTAAAACCTGAGGCTTTCTTTACAGAGGTATCCCTGACCCTGTCAAGGTCTACAAACCCTGCTCCTCAGTTCTCGCCAAGAAATGACTTTCTTTCCACCTTGCTCATCTCCATTACCCTTCAGCACCTTGGCCAGATGCCAGAATGGCAATTTTGCTCTGGCCTAGGCTTGGGCCAAGGGTTGTGCCATCCACCAGCCTCCCATGGCACTTCCACAAGACAGAGCAGCCATGAGGAGGTTTTAAGGCTACAGAGAATGACAGAATTCCAGCCACATCACAAAACACTATCCAGTGATATTCTTTCAAATAAAACTAATAACAATGCCGACTGATGACATCTTGTTGGCTCAGAAACAGTAAGAGTGCAGACATAAGTGTAGAGCAGTTGTCAGATGATCCAAATTGATAGTGTGCGTAATCTCCACTCCATTTCAGGTAACTTTGTATGGATTTAATGTCTTTATCCCAAGGATATGAAAAAGCAATTATCTAACTTTGCCTATCAAATAATTCTAGCAAAGAGAGTTAGTAGTTAGTTAGTATTTCTGTTTCAAATAAATGGATCATGGGCCGGCACTGTGACATAGTGGATAGGGCCACCATCTGCAGTGCTGGCATCCCATATAGGTGCTGGTTCGAGTCCCGGCTGCTCTTCTTCTGACCCAGCTCTCTGCTAAGGTCTGGGGTAGTGGTGGAAGATGGCCCAACTCCTTGGGCCCCTACACCCACGTGGGAAACCTGAAACTCCTGGCTCCTGGCTTTGGATCAGCACAGCTCTGGCCGTTGCAGTCAATTGGGGAATAGGTCAGCAGATGGAAGACCTCTCTTTCTCTCTGCCTCTCCTTCCCTCTCTGTGTAACTCTGTCTTTCAAATAAATAAAACTTCAAAAAAAATGAAAAAAAAATAAATGGATCAGAATACAAGAAAATTAAATAATTTCTAATTCATTAATCAATTTATCCATAACCAAGAGTATGTATTAAATATTATTTCCTTTTTTCCTAAGTGACACTTAAGTGTATCTTTTTTTTAAGATTTTATTTATTTTTTTGAGAGCTGGTATTAAAGATAGAGAGAGAGAGACAGAGAGAAAGGTCTTCTATCTGCTAGTTCACTTTCCAAATGGCCACAATGGCCAGAGCTGGACCAATCCGAAGCCAGGAACCAGGAGCCAGGAGCTTCTTCCAGGTCTTCCACATGGGTACAGGGGCCAAGTACTTGGTCCATCTTGTACTGCTTTCCCAGGCCATAGCAGACAGTAGGATCAGAAGGGGAGCAGCCAGGACTAGAACCGGTGTCCACATGGGATGCCCAAACTGCAAGCAAAGGATTAACCTACTGCACCACAGTGCTGGCCCCAA
The DNA here is from genome assembly GCA_949820135.1 of Sylvilagus floridanus. NCBI lineage: Eukaryota > Metazoa > Chordata > Mammalia > Lagomorpha > Leporidae > Sylvilagus > Sylvilagus floridanus. The sequence goes on along the minus strand of OX463245.1, from coordinate 17,588,141 downwards.
GTAGTATCTTTTAATGTAATTGAAAGTATAGGAGCTGGTGCTGTGGCATAGTGGTTAAGCTGCCACCTGCCGTGTCAGCAGCGTCCCACATGGGTACCAATTTGAGTCCTGGCTGCTCTACTTCCAATCCAGCTCCCTGCTAATACACCTGGGAAACCAGCAGAGGATGGCCCAGAAGAAGCTGCTGGCTCCTAGCTTCAGACTGGTACAGCTCCAGCCACTGCAGCCATTTGGGGAGTGAACCAGCAGATGGAAGTGTCTCTCTCTGTCTCTCCCTCTCTCACTCTGTAACTCTTCCTCTCAAATAAAATGCACAAAGCTTTTTAAAAATGTAACTCTCTGGGACCTGGTCATATGGTGCAGTGAATTAATTTGCCACCTGTGACAGCTGCATCCCAGTGCCTAATACCAAGTGCTGATTGGAGCCTGGCTGCTCCACTTCTAATCCAGTGCCCTGCTAGTGCATGTGGGGAGACAGCAGACAATGGCCCAAGTTCTTGGGCCTCTGCCACCCATGTGAGAGACCACAATGGAGTTCCAGGTTCTTGGTTTCAGCATGACATAGCCACAACCATTGTAGCTATCTGGGGAGTGACCCATGGATAGAAAATCTGTCTCCCTCTCTCTCACTGGAACTCTGCTTTTCAAATAAATAAAGTGAATTGTTAAAAAGGAAAAAAGAAAGCGTACTGTGGCGTTAAAGTACCTAATGCTAATTGTCGGGGGGAAAATGCTTGTTTATGTCTTTATCCATTTAATCCTTTCTTGACTCTGCGAGTATACCTCTATCTTCCAGACATGATGCCAGTGACTGGGTGCCCAGTGGTGAACTAAACTGGCCAGGTTCTTGTTCAATGGCAGGCAGAGTCTTAGTGAGGGAAACTAGCAAATACAGTAAATGTGATATATAACTGCAAATGCTTATAGGGGTTACGAATGAAAACCCACATAGGATGCTACTCTAGGGAATGACAAAGGGATTATTATATCTTTAAGGAATGAGCTCTTTAAAGGAGTGATATTTGAGCCAAGAGCTTAAATTTGGAGACTGATTCAGTTAAAGATATGAAGGATCTAAGAATCTGAAAAACTGGCTGGATCATTATTCCATTTACGGGGTTGGAAAATGGTAGGATGGAGGGGAGGATGTGTGGGAAGAAATACGTTATGCTTGAGATTTGGGAAGTAAACCAACGGGTGGAAGATCTTCCTGTCTCTCTTTCCATCTCTCTATCTCTGTTTCTATCTGTCTGTGGGTATATGTGAGTCTGACTTTTAAATAAAATGAAAATGAACATTTAAAAAATTTTTTAAATAAATAAAGATGGAAGTTATCGCAATATGAACAACATTTAAAACCACAGAAGAGAGAAGACAGAGCCCTTAAGCCATGGGCTTTCCAATATCTTGGGGTCAGAGAGAGAAGAGGAGAAACAGAAAGACATCTGGAGAAGCTGCTGTCAGAGAGGCAGAAGGAAGACTTAGAAGAACACAGAGCCATGGGGCCATGAGAATGTACTCGTGGAAGTTCAAACTGCCAGATGTGTCCAGTGCTTCTGAGAAGTTAAAGGAGAAAAGAGTGGGAAACTATCTGCATTTTACAAGGAGGTTACTAGTGACCTTGACAAGAACAAACTGCACTGGAACTGTGGAGAGAAACCAGGCTGGTCTTAGTTGAAGAGTAAATGGGAGGTAAAGAAATAAAAATATATACAATACAAGCTAACAAGTGTGTCTAAGATTGCTGTGAAGAGGAACTGGCAGAGGAAGTGGACAGCAAAGGATATTTCTTTAACATGAGAGTTACTGAAGCATACCTATGCACTGATGGGGTTGATCTAGTAGAAAGAAAGAAGCTAAGACTGGCAGAAAGTGGGACTAACGAACGTAAGAGGATGAGTATCAGTTGTGCTATGAATGAAGAAAAAAAGAGAACATGCTTACAAACAAGGGGAAGCTGATGGAGAGAAACACAAATCAGTTACAAGCACAGTCATCAGGCAGGCAGCAGGAGCATCAAATCGGCCTGCTTCCTTCCAGAGAAGGAAAAAGAAGCAAATAGAGAACTGAGCGCCTCAATCCCAGGAGGAACTGTCTTATGACTTGGGAGCTAAATGGTCATTTTCCCTGCTGTGACAAGCAATGTGGCCTTCATTGCTTGGAATTTCTTTTTTGCACTAAATGCCTGTGTCCTCATTTGCCAACATTTGATATGTTGGACCCCAAAGAGTCCTGTGAACTTGTGCTATGAACCTCATTTTCCGAAAGTCATTTATAATTTCACTTTTTCCTAGTGTTGATGCAGTATGACATTGTGTATTAGGTCAACAGGGGTTACAAGAAGAAAAGTCATGGCACATAAACTATCTGAAGTGCTCTGAAGGCATATTCAAGTGATAACTGCCGTTGACTCACTTAGACCTTGGTCTCTCATCCTTAGAACAACTGACATTTCAGTTGGATAAGTCTTTGTGTCCAGGGTGCTGCTCTGTGATTTGTAGGATGGAGCTATGTCCTTGGCCTTCATCCACCTAGCCTGCAATCCTCTACTCAAAACCTTAGTAGGGACAGAAAAAATGTTTCCAGACATTGCCAAACGTTCCTCAGAAGGCAAATCATTCCCAGCTGAGAACCACTGATGCAAACTGAGTTACCACCTCAAAATGGAAGCCAAAAAAGTCCATCAAATACCAAAAATTTTTTTCCAGTATCAGAATGTCTGCTTTTTGTGAAAGCAAATGCCTGGGATTCCAGTTTGCACATGAATACTAGATATCTTCATCAACAATAAACATTCAAACAAGCATATTCTTTAGACATTATCTCAGATGAGCTTTAATTCTCGAATATATTAGCAGGGTTTAATGTGTTACAATTTGACATAACTGGGAACATTTTAAAGCTTTTTAAAACAGCTTTCTGAAACCCAAGTTTGTTTCCTACCCTATGCCTGCATATTTTGGCCCTCGTCGTATTCTTGTGTTTCTCATTTTCAATTTTATTTTCCCTTGTTTTTGTTGTTTATCATAAACTGCTTTAATCTGTTTTAGAGGAAAGACCGAGGATCAACATGAACCAAGGCGTGTTTTTTCAATATGGGAACAAAGAGCTCTCTTTTGTGAGAACATTTTACCTCCTTTCCCATTGCCCAGTTACTTGCCCCTGTTGAGCAATCTCACAGTGATTTTGTATAGAATGCACTGTCTTTGATTTACAAATCATCTACTACATTGCATCATTACTTTGCAGAGCTATTAAAAGCAGGGATAGATGCTCGTGTGAGACTCTGAGAGGTGATTTGTCCTAGTACCAGTTCCATCACCTACTGACAAAAAACATGCACTTGCAAGTGTCAGTTTCATGACACTCAAATTCAATAAATGTTTATTGAAAGGAAAATGCTTTGCCAGGCCAATATTCTTGGGTGCCTCAAAGGCTCTTCGGTAGCTGATGTGACCGTTATGTTTGGCAGCAACTTTTGATGATCAAGAGAGTCTCAATTAAGAGCCAGTGCTGTGGCACAGTGGGTTAAGCTGCTGCCTGTGACTCTGGAATCCCATATGGGCGCCAGTTCAAGTCCTGGATGCTCTACTTCTGATCCAGCTCCTTGGTAATATGCCTGGGGAAAGCAGCAGAAGGTGGCCCAAGTGTCTGGGCTCCTGCACTCACATAGGACACCCGGAAGAAGCTCTTGGCTCTTGCCTTCAGCCTGGCCCAGCCGCAGCATCTGCAGCCAGCTGGGGAGTGAACCAGTGGAAAAGTAAAACATTTCCCTTTGTCTCCTTGAGGCAAACATGCTTTACCTGCCTTTCTTGATTATTTCTGGGAACTGTTCTTGATGATAAAGCTACCTGATAATTTCTTCGATTATAATTCTCTATACTCAAGCTAAACGGGTTTATAATTTACATAAGGGTAGCCTATCACTACCCACTATCTGGGAATCTGTAAGATATGTTCTTTTCAACTAAAGGGGCACCCCAGTTATAATCAGTTTTACTCCAGTTTTGTTTATACTAATTAACAAACTTATGTTTCAGAACTCGACTTCTGGGGGCAACTAACCATGCAGGGGACACAGACGCTGGCAATGACCGAGACTGCTCCAGCTCACAAAGCAAATTCGATAGATAGGATAGGTAAAGACCTCCAGACCCTGGATAGGCAGGGCCTGCACCACACCCCTCATAAGCAGGAAGCAGTTATAGAACAGATGATTTGACATCCATCAACTCCCCTTAGGATTAAAGGATGGAGTCTCTGAGGGGGGAATGAAGTAGGCAGGCATACAGGTTAAAATTGATTAGGTTTGTGAGCTGGAAGACCACGCCTTCACCACACCCCTGTGTGACTGCATGCCCCTACCTAGCCACATCTGGGTGCCCACCAGCCAATCAGGTAAATTAACCACTCCCCTTTGGAAGTGGGTTAAAAGCCTGGGACACAGTGTGTCCTGACCCTTTTCTTCTTCCCTGGCCTCTTGCCAGGAGAATGCTTGCTGTACCCCTGCGCCTCCAGAGTGGGTGGCCACCCACCCTAGGCTTCCTGGCCTAGATGCTCCTCCACGTGGCTGGTTCCTGGTTCTGGGTCTGAACCCAGACTTACCCCTCTCTCTTAGATAAAGCTCTCACTCTCCTACGCATCTTTCTCATTAAATAAAGGCTTAAAATGTACCATGCTGTCTGCTTTATCTGTGCTGGTATTTAGAATTCTCTAAATATTAAGCAAGAACCCTCTTGCACTTATTAATATTGGGGATTTATTAATAAGCATATGGTGATATCGCATGGCACCCCAAATTCCAGTAGTGTATGTGGCACCCCAGATGGTGTTTCTGGGGAACTTTAAAGGGCCATATTTTCGTGTAGATTTTAGGGGGTCATCTCCGATTGCAGAAGCACCCTGTCTCTCTCTCTAACTCTGACTTTCAAATAAATAAATATTTAAAAAATTAATGAGTCTAATCTCATGTAAAATGTGAATTCTACATACATAAATACTAAATTCTAATAAGCAATATTCATGTTGAAGTGTTTGAGATGAAGTGCACTGCTATCTGCAAGTTATTTTGGATAAAAAAATTAAGATGGGGCCGGCGCCGTGGCTCAACAGGCTAATCCTCCGCCTTGTGGCGCCGGCACACCGGGTTCTAGTCCCGGTAGGGGCGCCGGATTCTGTCCCGGTTGCCCCTCTTCCAGGCCAGCCCTCTGCTGTGGCCCAGGAGTGCAGTGGAGGATGGCCCAGGTGCTTGGGCCCTGCACCCCATGGGAGACCAGGAAAAGTACCTAGCACCTGGCTCCTGCCATCCGGCTGCAGCACGCCGACCGCGGCAGCCATTGGAGGGTGAACCAACGGCAAAGGAAGACCTTTCTCTCTGTCTCTCTCTCTCACTGTCCACTCTGCCTGTCAAAAAAAAAAAAAAAAAATTAAGATGGACCAATGGACAGATGAATGGATAAAATATGTGTTCAAAAATAAACACAGTACATTGCTAGTTGCAGAATTGAATTGATGATATTCACTATATCATTCTTTCAACTTACTGTTTGTTTTAACATTTTCATCATAAAATTGGCAAAAATTACTGTCATTATTTTAAATTCATCCCTTTCAAATTTCCAGTGGTTTAGGTTTTGGTAAATAAATCACGTTCATTAGCCTTTTTGATTTTATAACCATTAATCATATGTAAACTGAAAAGGTCTCAGGTTTTAGCTTGTCCGAGAGGTTTTACTGTCTCTGTTAACATTTTAGAAGCTACTCTGCACATTTTCCAAATTTTGTTAATCGCTTTCTTAAGGTAGAACAATCAAAATCACTCCAAAGGCTCCAAGTCTGAGGGCAACTCTGAGGGCAATAGGAAGTTATTTTTGGATTTGTTTCCAACAGTCCCTTTATAATGCTGAATGAGTCTAAATTACTTTTCAAGGAATTCCTACACAGTATCAGTAATGGTGCATTCATATGCTGATTACCCAGAACAAAGCCTCCAAATCTCAGCTTCCTCCATTCCAGCACCTCCATAAACAATTGATCTCAAGAAGCAAAACTCTTTAAAACAAAAAAAAAAAGGTTTGCTTATTTGAAAGTCAGAGTTACACAAAGAGAGGAGAGGCAGAGAGAGAGAGAGAGAGAGAGAGAGAGTCAGTCTTCCATCAGCTGGTTCACTCCCCAAATGGCTGCACCAGCTAGAGTTAGGACGATCCGAAGCCAGGAGCCAGGAGCTTCTTCTGGGTCTCACACGTGGGTGCAGGAGCCCAAGGACTTGGGCCATCTTCTATTGCTTTCCCAGGCCATAGCAGAGAGCTGGATTGGAAGTGGAGCAGCCAGGTCTCAAACTGGCACCCATACGGAATGCCAGCGCTTCAGGCCAGGGTGTTAACCCACTGTGGCACAGCACCGGGCCCCAGTAAAACTCTACTTTTCAAATATTCTGCAAATTCTTTCATCTTCTCCATTACTACTGCCATGGCTCAAACCTGTGTCTCTGGTATTCTTTGGGCCTTCAGTGGTTTTTTTCTTCTCTAACCTGTTCTCACAGCTTGTTTTTTTTTTTTTCCCAGAATGCAAATATATTATTTCTCTATTAACAAAATCTGATTCAGCTTTACCAAGCACTACCATTACAAGGCATGGACTGTTGCAAAATATATTTTTTTCTTTGCAAACCATGACTTTTATACTCAACTCATGTCACCAATCCTAGGGTATCTTCCCTCACTCATCCAGATATAGTTAATCATCTCCTTCTCCTGGATTCCCACAGAACTTTGCATATCCCTCTTTTGTAGAACATATTTGTATATCATAATATGATTATAGTAATAATGTTTAAAATACTGAGCTGTTAACTAGGAGGAAATAATTTATTGGGTAAGGTCTATATCATTATTTATGCTTGTGTAATATATGGCACAAAAGCATATCTTTAAACAATTTTCTAAATCAGAGTGAGTGTTTGACACAGTAGTTAGATGTCACTTGGGATGCCTGCATCCCATAGCAGAGTGCCAGGGTTTGAGTCCCACCTCCACTTCCAATCCAGCTTCCTGATAATGAGCATGCTGAGAGATAGCAGGTGATGTCTCGAGTACTTGGGTCTCTGTCACTCATGTGGGAGACTTGGATTGCGTTCCAAGCTCCTGGCTTTGGCCAGGCTCAACCTCAGTTGTTGCTAGTATTTGGGGAGCAAATCAGCAGATGGAAGATCTCTCTTTGTCTGCCTTTCAAGTAATAAAAATAAATAAATACGTAAATAATGTTTTGAAAATAAAAGTATGGGGCCAGCATTGTGGCACAGTGGGTTAAGCCACAGTCTGCAGTACTAAGATCCTCTATGGGTGCCAGTTCAAGTCCTGGCTGCTCCATTTCCAACCCAGCTCCTTATTAATGTGCCTGGGAAAGCAGAGGAGGATGGCCCAAGTCCCCGGGCCCCTGCATCCATGTGGGAGACCCAGAAGAAGCTCCTGACTCCTGGCTTTGGCATGGCCAGCCCTTTTCATTGTGGCCATTTGAGGAGTGAACCAGTGGATGGATGATCTCTCTCTCTCCCTCTCTCTCTCTCTCTCCCTACCATGCTTTTCAAATAAAATAAATAAATCGTTTAGGATAAATAAATCAATAAAAGGGATTATTGTTTAAATAATAAGTAAAAATATTTATCAAATGAATCATCTTATGGGACAACGGATTTTAGAGTTTTTTTCAATTACTTTTGTTAACTATATTTACATTCTGGCTCCTATACAAGGGCGCTGGTAAACTAGATTGTACTTATTGAGGTTTTAATAACTTATGGTTGAGTATAATGTCCACATTTAGAGACTGAAGCTCAGCACAATTTTTCAAACGTGTTAATTTCTCTTCCACGGGCTTGATGTGAGAAAGTATTACAGATAGTTGCAGAATTTTATGCATGACACATCTCCCAGTCATCCCTGTAATTAGAAAAGAAACCTTCATTTCTTATATTATAATACTACCACTGCTGGCTTACATCACCCAAAGTTCTTACAACTTCCAAAGAGGTTGAAAGTAATATTTCTTCTAAAACATAAAGAATTAAAATAGTATGAGATACAGTATATCAATCCTGCTTCAAGGTCTGGTTGGTTCTTTTCTCAAATGTAATCATGGCCCCAAAACACATTTTATGGGATTAAGTATGATATCCTCTCTTTTTATAATATTATGCCCCTTCTTATAAAAGCCAAATACAATCTAAAGCAAACTGTCACTGCTAGTAACAGTCACCATCATAATCGGCGCATCCTTTATCAGCCATGCTCTTTTTATATCTGAAATAATAAAACGATTCTTGAGTGTTGCCAGAGGCTTACATCTATGGGTAGGAGACGCTCTGTCCCATGTGCCAAGCATAACAGGTGAGAAAGTGTCTCAGTAATGAAAACAGAATGAGTTTTTAACTTAGACACAGTAAGACTCAGACTAGAATCCTACTCATCGGCTGTGGCCTTGCAAGGTGTACGGTACCTGACCTCTCTGAAAAATATTTTTCTGATCTGCTAGCAAGGCAACAATAATGTCTACCTCTGGTTATATAAAAATTAATGTTTTATTTCCTCTCTAAAGAGCAGTCACAGTTTATATGCCTACTAGCGATGGAACATAGAAAAACGCAGAATCATCCCAGAATCAAGAGTGACTGTGGTCAGAAATGGACTAAGAGGAATCTCCAGTACCACCATTCCGATTGGGCACTGTCCTTGCCGTAAAAAAAAATCTCTAAAATATCCTGTTTACTCATGTGATTTTGAAAGCAGGCATTCCATACATAAATGAAATATTTTCTACTTTTAAAAAGCAGAACTGAAAGCTGGAGTAGAATCCAAAGTTTAGTCAAACTGAAGTCATGTTATGAGTTTTCCAGGACCAAGCAGGGAGATTATATTCAGTTCTTCAATTCAAACTGTTTAACATTCTTGAGCAGAATGCTCTTTCAGCCTGGCGATTATGATGCTGTATTCTACACTGAAGTGACCAGGCCTGGGTCCCAGCTCTGCCTCTTACATTCCATCCCCCTGCCAATGCAGACCCCAGGAAGCAGCAGTGCCAGCCTAAGTAATTGGGTTCATGCTACCTACTCCAGAGGTCTGGATTTTGTTTCCAGCTCCTGGCTCTCTCCCTGGGCCAGTCTCAGCCACAGCAGGCATTTAGAGAGGAACCAGTGGGTGGGAGCTCTCTCTGGCTGTCTGCCTATTGTCTTCTCTCTCTCTCTCTCTCTCTCTGTATTTCTGTTCCTCAAGTATATAAGAAATAATGAATGGCCAGCACTATGGTACAGTGGGTAAAACTATACAGGCACCAGTTCGAGTCCCGGCTGCTCCAATTCTGATCCAGCTCCCTGCTAACATGCCTGGGAAAGCAACAGAGGATGGCCCAAGTCTTTGGGCCCCTGCACCCATGTTGGAGGCCAGAAGAAGCTCCTGGCTCCTGGTTTAGCTTGCCCCACCCCTGACTGTTGTGGCCATTTGGGAAGTAAACCAGTGGATGGAAGCTCTCTGTCTCTCCCTCTCTAACACTGCCTTTTAAATAAGTAAATAAATAAAAGAAATAATAAAATAATTACTATATAGTTTGAGCCACAGAAATCTATATTAATTTGATTATTGAGAAAATTCACCCTTGATAGTCACAGAGCAAGTTGTTAGAGTGTGACCGGAAAAGAATACTAGCTCTCTGTTCCTTGATTGCAAGTCTAAAGTATTTTGTAAAATCAACTTTGTGTGTAAGGAATCACAGTAACACCTTTCCAAAGTTAATATATGTAAAAGACTCCAAGGAAACTTGGTTTAGTCCATTCTGAACTGTTAAGCAGAAGGAAAAATCTTATTTTCCAAAACAAAAGAGGGATGATGACTAAGCCAATGTATGTTTTTTTTAAATTGCAATCAGATTCCATCACAAACTGACAGTCTCATTTCCCCAGTTCCTGGCCAGCCCATCCCTTTCCTTCAGCCCAGTTCATTGTTAAGGTTGCTACTTCTGTGTAAATGCCCCACAAGAGAAAAAGAGAAGTAGTTAAAATCACTTACATACACTCAAATATAGATTCCTGTCTGTGATTTTTGAAACAAACAATAGAAAAGCAATGACTAAAATGATACGCTGGGATTAGAATTTAATTTTTTTCATGCTATTTTCCCCTTATTACTACTTCTTTGTCAACAATTGTACATGGAACATGTTCAAAGCTAAAACTCTGAGCACACAAACAATACTAAAGCAAATCAATCGCAAAATGATCTATGCAAGAGTCTTAGACTATTTGTGGGAAAAGATAGGGCAGCATGTGGCAAAAAGAGAAGCCTTCAGGAAAAAAACATTATCAACCCGCTCAAATAGAAAATTCATAGCTCTTGGGATATCTGCAGCTTTGAACACATAAATCATCTATAATATTGAGTTCAATTATCTGCTTATAACATAGTCATCAAGACTTATGTTATCTTAAAAAAGGATATATTTTATTTCAAATTCTACAAATTGTAATCTAGAATGGTAGACTTTTAATCCACTGATTCATTCCTTTTTTTTTTTTTTCCATTTTCTTTCTCCCTTTGCCAGAAAGCACCAAAAGTTCTGATTAGTACAGTTGTCACTAAGAATAATGCTCCTTGGTCAGTTCATGAGTCAAATGTCTTCAGGGATCTTTAAAATTCAAAGAAACCTGGCTTTCAAATTCATACTCCCCCTCCACACCCAAAAAGAAAAGTTACTTTGGAAAGAAACCCCATAATAGTTCCTTTTGTCACAAATCTGTTCACTTGCTTCCCCAGACCCCAAAAGCCCTGGTCATTGCAATATGCAACTGCACTGTAAAATCATCAGGCATCACACATGTCATTGTTATGAGCTTGCCAACATTCTGATGCTGTTATACAGTGAACTGGATTGCCATTTCAGAAAATTTACTGATAGTGAAGTGCTTCAATTATTCTAGCAAGCTGAGACTCTCTCAGTTGTGGGCAGATAATTGTGTAGCAGGAAATGGTCACAGTAGACACTGTTCCTGGTGGTCACAGTATATTATTTTCCTGAGGGAATAAGGTTGCTATGACCAACAGAACTTCCCAGAATGCTTATGGTTTTGTTAAGCAAGGAGTGTGCATCCTGAAAAGCAGACTGCTTTTTTTTTTAGTATCTCAGAAAGCAACCAAGTTTAGAGTTTTTATCTCTAAAAAGTGTTACATCATGTCACAGTTGGCATGACTCTAATTTAATCACATGGGGTCTGTAGGAGAGGAAAATGATCACTAAGTTCCTTTAAAAATACGATTTGAGGGGGCTGGCACTGTGGCATAGTAGGCTAAGCTTGGCCTGCGGCACTGGCATCCTATATGGGTGCCAGTTCATGTTCCAGCTGCTCCTCTTCCGATCCAGCTCTCTGCTAATTGCCTTGGAGAACAGTGGAAGACGGCTCTAAAGCTTGGGCCTCTGTACTCACATGGGAGACCTGGAGGAAGTTCCTGGCTCTTGGCTTTAAGATTGGCCCAGCTCTGGCCATTGCAGCCATTTGGAGAGAGAACCAGCGGATGGAAGATCAATCTCTCTTCCTTCCTCTGCCTCTTTACATTAAATCTTTAAATTAATTTATTTATTTGAAAGGCAGTGTTACAGACAGAGAGAGGCAGAGATAGAAAAGTCTTTCATCCACTGATTCACTCCCCAAACGGCTGCACCAGCTGGATCCAAAGCCAGGATCCAGGAGCTTCCTCTGGGTCTCCCATCCGGGTGTAGGGGCCCAAGGACTTGGGCCATCTTCTACTGCTTTCTCAGGCCAGAGCAGAGAGCTGGATTAGAAGTGGAGCAGCTATAACTCAAACTGGTGCCCATGTGGGATCTTGGCACTGCAGATGGCAGCTTTATCAGCTATGCCACAGCACCAGCCCCAAATAAAAATCTTAAAAAAAAAATTACCTTAAGCCAATACTACTGTGCCTGCAACTAAGCTGATCCTGTGCCTGAAGTAAAATGTTCACAGGCTTTGGAAGTATCACCATGAATATGAATGAGAAGGCATATCACAAATCAGCCAATCAGTTACCTTTTACTAACAGGAGATAGTAATACAAGTTGTAGTGCTTTTCATCTCAGAAGGGCATGGTCATGGTTGAAAGTGGTCTTTCTCTGGAAAACAGCACAAACTAAAAGGAAAAACCTGGGATGCAGAGTCAGTAGACTGGAGACTTTGCTGAATTCTGCCAGTTACTGATTCCAGGGCCATGGACAAGCTGCTCGCTTTCTCTCATTCTCTGTTTCTTCTTTGTAAACTATGATGACCATGTCTTCTCTCTTCCACTGGGTTGTGGCAAAGTGCAAGAAAGTAACAGATGCCAGTAAATTCCCATATAAACACAGAGGTTTGTCTTCAACATCAAAGAGAAGCTTAAAGATTAAAGCACAGTGACTCTACAACCAGACTCTGGAGCTAAAATGATCGCTTGAAACAGCAAAAACCCCAAAACCTCAAATCCCTTAAAGCAATGGGAACATGACACTCAAAGAGTTAACTTCAGGGACCATAACTGAGCTCACCAGGAAAAAGAGGGATCTAAGGGAGTGAACACTTTGGGAACAGAGGTCTTTGAAAAACACAATCTGGCAAAAACAAATCAAACAAGCACTGCACCATAGAATTTGTTTCCACTTCATAAAAGTTCTCTAGATATTAATGAAGCATTTTATTGTGCTTCAAACCAACTCTGGAGTATGACTCGTGCACTCTAATGATTGATTTGGAGCCCATTTCATGCATCTCCACACAACATCCCCTGGGCTATGCCAGTTTCTATGGCAGTAATTCCCACTGGAAATGGTTCTGGCTTTGCAACTTGCAGCACTAACTACTACTGAGTAGGGCTTAGTTTTAGACTACAGACTGGTAGAAATAAAGAGTAAAAACTCCCTTTTCTTGCTAGAAATAGATTGATCTTCAAAATGCGTAATTTTGATACAACAACCTTGGGAAAACATTGATAACTTTGTCAATGACAACCATGCATGGCCTACGTGCTTAATTCCCTGTTAACCAAGGGACCCCCTGCTGTTGTTTATGCATTACCCACTGCTCTTTCTCATAATCTCCAACCCTAATTTTGACATTTAACCAAGCAGAGGAATGTGGAGAGCCAAATGGAATTTTTAACAGGGTTTAAACAGTAGGTTTCTGCAAGGGCTCTGTCTCATGACCCAAAAATATCCAAGGTTCACGGCCCACAAGTGAGGCAGCCAGTGTTGAGATATGCAGCAGATGAGGGGAGAAGTATGACTCAGAGCAAATGGCAGGAGCAGGCAGCATTGTAGCCTGCAAAGAAATGCACATCTCTCTTCCTTCTGCACTCGCAGCCAGTCCCCTGCCCCAGACCCACAGCACATACACACACACACACACACACACACACACACTCAGAGCTTAGGACAAACACAGTGACAGACTGTGTTGTTTCTATTCGTAAACAACCTACTTGGACAATCAACACTCTAAGTTGAGCCAAAAGAAACAGGTCTGACAGTAGTTTCACCAACACAAGGCAACTACAAGCTATTTGAGGTGGGGCCTGGATGGAGTGGGTGTCCTCCAAGAGAAAGGAGTATCAGGAAAAACTGAGAGGAAGGCCAGAAAAGGCAGTGAGGTTAACAACAAAGCTCTCAGCTGCTGGTCTGACGGATGTGAAGGCAATTACTGAACTATTTTCCAAGAGAAACAAGTCCTGTGGCGTTTGGACTTGGACTGTCACAGGGGGAAACCTAGCCCTTCCTGCCATGGAGCATTGAGCAGGACCATAACACACATGGTGTGTCTGATCTTGTTGTTCCAGTTAATACTCTCATTCGCATTTCATGAGTTGTTAAGGGTAAATGTGTGGGATTAGCATAAGCATTATACTTTTATTTTATTTTTAGAGATTTGAGAGTGAGAGTTACAGAGAAAGGGGGAAAGACAGAGAGAGAGAGAGAGATCTTCCATTTGCTGGTTCTCTCCCTTAATGGTTGCAACAGCCACGGCTGGGCCAGGTTGAAGCCAGGAGGTTCTTTGGGGCCTCCTTCTTGGGTGGCAGGAGCCCAAACACTTGAACCATCTTCCGCTGCTTTTCCCAGGCCATTAGCAGACAGCAGGATTGGAAGTGGAACAGTGGGGACAAAAACTGGCGCCCACATAGGCTGTTGGTGTTGGTGTCGCAGATGGTGGCCTTACCCGCTATGCCACAATGCCAGCCCCTCCACTTCTATTTTCTAATGTATATAGGTTCTGGAGTCAAATCTAGGTATCACTCCTGCCTTGACAGGTATAGACTAAGGAGGGGTATCTCAATCTCAGTTTCTCCATCTATAAAAGTGGAATCACAATCATAATATTTAGCACAGAGTTAATGCGAGAATGCTAAAAATTAAATATACTTGCTTAGCATATCAGCACAGTAAGTGTACAGTAAATGATAATTATTAACATTAACATTATGGTAGCAAGAGCCACAGAAGCCTTGAGCTCTTTCTTCTGGTTCTGCACTGTAATGGGAATAAATTTTCTACAATTTCCTAGTCTTTGATATGACGACATTAAATTGCACATTCTGTAATTCCTATGTAGGCCTAAAGGCCTTTGACTCCATGGATGTAACACTGCATATAAAATAATTATTTTCATTGTCCTGTTACTATTATTTTAAAATTCAAGATATTGTATTTTTAAAAATTTATTTATTTACCTGAAAGACAGTTACAGAGAGAGAAGTCCAGACAGAGAGAAAGCTCTTCCATCCACTAACTGGTTCACTCCCCAAATGGCCACATCAGCCAGGACTGGGCCAAGCCAAAGCCAGGAGCCAAGAGCTTCTTCCCAGTCTCCCACAAGGGTGCATAGGTGTCAGGGGCCAAAGGACTTGGCCCATCTTCCACTGCTTTCCCAGATGCATTAGCAGGGAGCTGGATCGGAAGTGGAGCAGCCAGGACTCAGAACCAGAGCCCAGAAGGAATGCTGGTGCTGTAGGCATCACCTTGACCTGCTGTATCCCACTGCCAGCCCAGAATTTTCTTTAAATAATGTGTGAGTGTTCAAAAAATCAGATGAGAATACCCTGACTTCCATTTAGATATTCCATTTCATTATAGAAAGTGACACGATTTCATAGCAGAGTTCTTCTCCACTGTGGGGACCCATGGATAGGCCTGCCATGGGACCCCCCCCCCCATGCTGGGCTTGGCTTATAGCAGTAATGCGGATGTAGCAGCTGATTGAACTTTCCTTCTAGCTGAGGATCGTGGAAAACAACAAGATGGCGCTGATGCCCTGCCTGCTGCGTGACTCCACAGCTGATCGTGATCAAGTGCAGGATTGGAGAACTCTGTGCATGGACTTTGAATGCTTGACTGTGATTGGTTGAATTCTGTATATAAGCAGACCGCAGGAGAAGGAATGCGCTCACCAGCTTTCCCCCTTAAGGAGCGTGCGCGCCATCTCTCCCCCTTCTCCCGGTCTCCCACTCTTTTTCCCACTCTTTCTAAGTAAAAGTCTACTAAAGACCGATTAACTGCGAGCAGCGTCGTTCCTTTTGCGGCGAAGGAGCGACACTCCACTAACGTGTGGGGAAAGTTAAGCTATTCCAGAAGCAAACTCCCCACAGAAGGGCGCAGCATGGGGCGGGGAAGCGGAGTGGGCTCCGTGTAATCAGACAGGGAAGTAACAGGCCACGTGGCCTCCAGCTGACCCCGGGAGCCAGCTTGCACCCCGGCGCTAAGAGGAACCCAGGCGCTGGAACTATTTTTTTCTCATTGACGGTCCAGGTTTTGTAGATTCTCCCCACGTTTGCAAGACAAGAAAGGGGCAAACTCTTTCATCTCAGAGCAGGTATTTTTTCAAGCTGGGCATCTGAAAAGCGTTCCCTCAGCCCAGCTGTGTGGCGGGAAACTCCGCCTTAGGACCAGCAGGCCCTGCTTCATTTGAACCCTTGCTCCACAAACAGCCGGGGCGGAGAGAGAGTAGCGGTAGGAGAGGAGACAGACGTCGCGCAAACCCTCCAAGTTGAGGCCTCAGGACAGGCCTTCAGTCAGCTGTAGAATCCAGCGCCCTTCAGGGTGGCCTAGGCTCGAAGCAAGAAAAACAACTGGGAACAAAACCACCGCTCTGCTCACCCTCCCTAACGGCCGGGCAATCCCAAAAACGAGTCTGTTTGGTTATCTCCTTACAGCCCAGATGCAGAGGTTTTGTCATCTCTTCAGGGTCCTGCCCACTCTCATTTCCTCTTTTTCCTTTCCTCTTAAGCATTCTGTTTGGTGGCTACGGCAGGACCGAGGTCTTTGAACAACGGCTGGGTCCCAGTAGGATGGCTGCGTTGCTGCCGTCCCGAGGCCTGGCGCCCTTATTGCTGAATGAACCCCAGAGAACGGTCCGGTCCCGGGGCCTCTCCGGTTCTGGAGATGCCAGCGGCACCGCCCAGCCCTCCCCATACCCGGCTTCAGGCAGCACGTTTATAATCCGGGTCATAAACAAGGAAGAAAGACCCTGAGCATCATAAAACACTAAATTAAGGAACACCAGGGCTAAGAATTGTAGCTTTAAAAATAATCAAGGTGGATTAGCTTGTTGAAGAAAAGAGCTATAAAACATGCTTTCAGTGAATTGGAAAGCATGCATGGATTCTGAATATTATTTCTAATCCAAATATTATTTTAGCAGGTCTCCATATTACAGACTGTTCTACATCGTTAAATGAAATATTCTTCAGAATGGACTAGGAATGGTCAACTCAACCGTACAATAAATTCACAAGTTATTTTAGACAACTATATTTTCAAGTTAAAACTGATTAAAATCTAATCCGATCATCAACTCACTTGGAGCAGTTCTCTACCTTCATGACCTGAACTTTGGCTCTCACCTCCATATCACAGACTATAAAAAGCCTAGACACCTTGAAATAAACTCACTGCTTCAGAGACAAGAATCAAGCAATGCACCCCACTCATCCTCAAAGTTGAAAGAGAACGTTGCTGAAAATAGGAGGTTCTTAATAGGTCAGTAAAAACACAAATGGCTATTCAGCAGTACAAGTAAGATATATCCTCTTATAGCATCAGAGGGAAACCAAAATCAAAGTAAAATAAAAGGCTGTGAGGCGGTGGCTTGCCCCGCCACACACACACATGCACACTCACTCCCAGGCACGCGCGCGCGCGCGCAGGCATGCACACACACACTCAGCAAACTCTCCGGTTACTTACTGGTCTGAGGCGGTCTCGCTCACTCCCTTCAGCGCCCTGACTGTCCAGCTGCCAAGCGCAGAGCACTCCGCCAGCAGCTGTTTCCTTCGAGCTGGGGCTGTGTGTCTTCCCCAGTCACATGCGCCTTCTGATAAATACCGCCCGGGTGCCAGGAGGTCAGAAACTGAGGGTCATTCTTCTCCTCATTCGCAAACCTGTTCCTGCCCCCGGGCTTGGTTTCATTAGCACGCTGAGCAGCGCATTCCACAATTTGTTTTCTTTTAGCGACAAAAGCCCAACAGCTGATAAGCCACGCTGGAGGGCAGGTCACTGCGAGTGGAAAGTTAATTGCGCTGGGGGTGGGGTGGGGAGGCTCCAGGCCCTACCCTCTCTCCTCACACTCTGGTCTTCCCTGGGGCTCTCTTAAAACAGCTAGAAAAAAGGAAGCGCGGGCTCGCACGGCAGGTGGCGGCTGCTTTGCGTCTCAGGTGGCCCCGCAGCACCGCAGCCTGGCTGGTTTCATTTTCTCAGCATCCCAGGCTCTGGTTTGTTGGAAGAGGCGCAAAGCAAAGCCGACTATCCCCAGGAAGGCAAGGCACACCCTCACCATCCATCCAAGAGTGCTCCATGTTGATTTCCAGGGCCTTGCTGAGCGGCCAGTATGTGAAGGGTTAATGAGGAGTAGCAAAAGCAGCTTTATGTCAAGAGAGAATGGAAGTGATTTCTGGTAGCTGGAGACCAAACTTGTGCAGTTATCTGTTCTCTGGTGCCAAAGTCTAAGCAGAGCAGTTGAGATTATCATTGGTGTGGGAGTGCAAACAAAAATAATCACCAGATTTGCAAAGCATCCATCTTGCCGATGCACAGCTGCCCCCATTGGTGTGCTGGGAAGTTGGACCAACCTACAGTTTCTTTGCTGCTCACAAAAGTAGGAAACCATCCTAGATGTTTTGTGGAATTCATGCTTCTCATCTGAGCTGAGTTTCCTATGTTTGCCTCCTCCGGCCATTTCATCTTCCTGTGCAAGCAAAGCCTACCAAATAGTGGATTTTGGATAGCTCTGACTTCGGGTGCCTGACTTGGTATTGTAAGGGAAACACTTCCCAAAATCAGCACCTGAGCGTATCCTTTAGCGGTAGAGTGGAGATTTGACAAAGTCAGCTTATTTGGCCAAGTGAACATCCAAAAAAGGTGGTTAAAATCCCCCCAGGGGATTTCTGAACCATTAGACTGTCAACTTTGATTTTTAGTAAGTGAAAACTTAGTATAGCAACAGACGTGGGAAATCTTTCTTGTCTGGGGTTTATCTCATAATTATCTACAGGATAATTAAACCAGAAGTTTCCCTCCATGCAGAAGACAGAATATTATCTGGAATAATAGAGGAAGGAAAGGAGAAAAGGAGGGAGGGAGGAAAAGAGAGAGAAACACCTCTGTCTTGCTATGTTTTAAGGGCACTAATTTATTATCAACTTGTGAGAGCCCAAAATGCAAATAGAGAAATTAGGGAAAACCAGGCAAGTGTCTAAATGTATCCCTAAGAGTTTGAAGTTAGTAGTTGAAATAAACTTTATACATCAAAAGGAATGTCATCTTCATAGGCACGTTTGTTCATGTGTTGATGTGAATCTTTAGTTAGAAACAGAAAGGGAAAGAGGCCTACTGAGGATCTGAAATACTATTCTAATTTATTTATAGTTTGTATTTACCATAACAGAAACTTCTGTGAGCTGTGGGCATCTGTCAGTCACTTAATTAACAATCAGCTGGGTTAATCTTGCTGATAATCCATTGCATACCACTGTGGGCTTAAATTCTAAAGAGGCCTAAACCAGCCAGGATGCCCTCTCTGCTATAAAGATGTCTTGCAACTGATTCCCAGGTAACAGGACCCTCCAACAAACTTCAACTGTGACTAAGAAAACATGAGCCATGGACAAGGAAGCATTTACTGTGCCTTAAAGAATGACCTGATGTCACTGGGCCCTTGTAGGAACAGTAGTGAACCACCCCAATGTTTGCCAGTCTTAGCATATCCAGAACATCTCTGGGAATGCATGTGGAAATATACTGTACCTCCCTAATCAATAATCAAGTCCATTAGGCATTACCAGGTGTTCTTCCATTTTCAATGAAGTTTTTTTTTTTTTCATTTTCAATGTGATTGACAACACCACATTAATCTGTATTGTTTAAACTTGACTCAAGGCATATACTCGCCCTACAAGAAAAGTATAAAACCTGCAACCAAACTCAGTCATGCAGAACAGCCAGCTCAGAGCAACTGACTGGTTGTTTCCAGCTTTAAATGCTCCATTTCTCTTCATGAATAAAACCTCATCTTTGGTTTCCCTGCAAAACTCTCATTTTCAGTTAACACCACATAGAGACTTCTGGAAACTCTTCAATGACCATCAGAGAAAACAATAGCTACACGTAGAGATTTTTTTCCAAGTTCTATTGGCAGGGCAGGGAGGCATGGATCCTGAGTCATTCTCATGAAGCAAACCATCAACGTGGAGAACAAGACGCTAGGCGCCTCAGTGACGGTCTAGGAATGTGCTCAAGGTTCTATAATGACACCATCCTGCCTTGCCAAGAAATAGGCAGACCTTGCCTTTCTGCCCAAGCTGCCTGCAGGGCCCAACCATTTCCTTCATCTAAAGAAGAGGTGCCTCCTCCCACCCAGGCTTGTGTCTCCCTCCAGTTCAGGACTCTCATCGACAAACAGGCTCCACCCCGCCTCCACTTCATCTCATCATTTAAACATGCTCACCTTGTTTTTATGTCCTAACTACAATCATTCTGTTCATTGGTCTTTAACTACCTGCCTACCTCATTCATTCCCTTCACGGTGGAGCCTCTGGAGAAATACTTGCCTCCATCATCTCACATCCCTCTCAAGTCACAACCTGCTTATTGTTTGTCTTCTTCCCCCACCTCGGGGAACTACTCTCCCCGAGTACCCAAGACAGAGGGCAAGAGACACTTTTTTGCTTTGGTTCTATTTGACCTTTCAGCCACGTTTGACCCACTGATCAAGCACTCCTTGACACGTTCTTCTGTGCTTCTGTAAGATTTTACTCCTACCTCCTTTGGCCTCCTACATGCACCTCTCTCCTATCTGCCCCTTCAACGTGAAAATCCCCTCTACCCTTCTTGTTCTCGAACATCTCTCCTGGGTTCTAATAGATTACTGAATGACTCTCCTGTTGTCTCAATTAGTCATTTTGCCTCCCCAAATCTTGTCTCTGCCTTCAATTTATCTTTTCCACTTCAGGACTGAGAGCTCCTCAGGGGCCATGGTGGTGTCTTAAGTAACTTTGTTTTCCCAGGGGCTTCCCTCTCTTCACTACCTCCCCCTTTTGTGCTTTTCTCTGCTTTTGCTTTTTTTTTTTCTTATTCAATTTGTAATTATTTCTTATGTGTCCATATCCTTTCAAACTTTCGTCAGCATTATCGAATGCCTCTGACTTGTCCATTTTAAATCTTACCATGGATACCTAATACAATACCTAACATGTAGGAAACACCTGCTAAAGGAAAAGAATTGACTGATTAAAGAGAAAGATCTATTTATTCTGTTCAGAAAAATATATAAGAAAGTTTTGCAAAACTTGAGTTGACATTAGGCCACCAAGATATCTTAAGTAACTTCGCACCAGAAGAGATTGTTCTTGACACATACGATCACACATAGATCACACATAGAGTCGTAAAACTATAAATGAATTTAAAAACTTAAGTTAAAAATAAGAAGCCAAGATCTTGGAAAAATTTTCTAGTTTGTCTTTAAAAGAAATATTATTGATTGAAGAAAAAAATCAAAAAGGTATTTATAGATTGCTTAAATGTTTCAAAAATAAGATTACCACATATCAAAATATTATGTGGGCATAGCCAAAACAGTATTTAGAGACAAACTGACCTAAGACAAAGTTGAAAAACAACAGATCGATAACCATAGAAAAACGCAAATGACATTAAGAAATTGTTTCCAAGAAAAGTTTTTAGTCCAGATTGCTTGCACAATCAAGTTCTCTCTAAGCTTAAAGTCACAGATAATTTCCAAGCTACATAAAAAATTCAAATTCAAAAGTAACAAAAAGCTAACATAAAACCACTGACTTTGGCCAGCGACGCAGCTCAATAGGCTAATCTTCCGCCTGCAGCGCCAGCACTCCAGGTTCTAGTCCTGGTCGGGGCGCAGGAATCTGTCCCGGTTGCCCCTCTTCCAGGCCAGCTCTCTGCTGTGGCCCGGGAGTGCAGTGGAGGGTGGCCCAAGTGCTTGGGCCCTGCACCCCAAGGGAGACCAGGAGAAGCACCTGGCTCCTGCCTTCGGATCAGCGCGGTCACCGGTCGCAGCACGCTGGCCGCGCCAGCCATTGGAGGGAGAACCAACGGGAAGACATTTCTCTCTCTCTCACTGTCCACTCTGTCAAAAAAAAAAAAAAAAAAAAAAAAAAAAAAACACTGACTTTAAAAATTACATAGATAAAGCATAATATAGAAAACCACAGACCAAACTCATATATAAACATAACTTTACCATAAAGTTGTAAACCATGAATTAAGGAATTTATTAGCATAATCAAGACTTAATTAAGTCAATGAAGAAAATAAAAAGCTTTTGGATTATCACAAGAGATAATCTTAAAGTCATTTGGAGGGGGGAAGCCATTATAATCCATAAACTGTACTTTGGAAATTTATATTTACTAAATAAAAGTTTTAAAAAAGTCATTTGATAAAATTCAACACCATTTTTTAAATTAGTAAAATGGAATTTGAAAATGTCTTCTTAACATGATAGAGATTGTTTAATCTCAAACACAGACGTCACACTTACTAGTGAAACACTGGAGTTACTAACATTAAAATCAGAAGAAAAGGAAAGGATGCTCAGTATGACTACCATTATGTAGCACTGTTAGGGACATCTGAAGCATTGCAGTCAAGCAAGAAAAAATAAAGAAGTAGAAGAGTCGAGCATTGTGGTACAGCTGGTCAGACTGTCATGTGGGATGTCTGAATCCCATATTAGAGTCCCTGGTTCAAGTCTCAGCTACTTTGCTTCCAATCCAACTTTCTGCTAATGCATTCTGGGAGCAGCAGATGATGGTTCAAGTGCTTGGACCCCTGCCAGTTACATGGGAACTCCAGAGGGAATTCTGGGCTCCAGCTTCAGCCCAGCCCTGGCTGTTGTGGGCATTTGGAAAGTGAACTAGAAGATGGAAGACCCATCTCTCTCTCTCTCTATCTTCCTTGCTTTCTCTATCACTCTGCCTTTCAAGTAATTCAATGAGTAAGTAAATAAATCTTTCTAAAAAATTAGAAATTGTCTATCTGCCAAAAGTAATTGAATAAATCATAACACATTCATAAAATGTGACATCATGCAGTCATTACAAAATAATGATCTTGAAGGATAGTATTAACATGGAAAAGCAGACAACACAGATTCAGTGATAAACACATTACAAAAGTTTGTTCACTGCAACCCCGTTTTTCTAAGAAAATGTATGAACATAGGAAAAAGTCTGGAACATTATACATCAAAATTTTAATAGGGGTTATCTTTAGGAGATGGGGTCCCATTTCACCCCTTCCTTATGCTTATCAGCATTCTTCTGTTTCTATAATAAATGTATATTAGTTGTTCATTTTTAATGAGATCTTTTTCTAAAAAAAATATTTACTTGTTTTTTTGAAAGGCAGAAAGAACAGAGAGAATGAATCAATTTTCCACCTGCTGGTTCACTTCCCAAAGTGAGTGAGTCTGGGCCAGATGGAAGCCAGGAACCAAGAACTCCATCAGGGTTTATACCCTGGGGGTGGCAGAAAACCAGGTACTTGTGCCATCTTTCACTGCCTTTACAGGTGCATTAGCAGGAAACTGGATTGGAAGGGAAGTAGCCAGGACTTGAACCTGCACTCAGATATGTGATGCTAGCCTCACAGGCAGCAACTCACCCTGCTGCACCATAACTTAGCCCCTGAACGAGATCTTTATAAAATACGAAAGACATTCCAGACGTAAAAAGGCTCTTTTAACTAATTTAATCACCTACACAAAGAGGAGAAAGCCATTGGTAAGAAAGGTGATCAGGAAGATCAGAAGAGAGGTATCAGAAAGCAAGCATCATGAATCAGGTTCTCAGACATCCAGCTGGGGTTTTGTACCTTTCTGATGAACACCTTTAGGTAGAAATTCCCAGGTGGTACCTATTTCATATACAGTCAGGTAACCCTCCTGTGCTAGTACCTCCTTTCTGAAGCTGTCAGCTATCTGCCATGTGCCAAACTGTAAACAAATGGCTGCATAATCAAGACATAAATACTATATATGATGTCTAGGAGCTGGGCCCAGTGGGAGATCTTTAGGTCACTGTTCTTGAAAGGTAGTTCTTAGAAGAGAGTACTATAAGCCTGCTTCCTGGCTGGCCATGCAATCCTCCCTCAGCAAGTGTTCCACTATCCCTTAGCCTTGCTCAAATGCCTCAGTAATTAGGCCATCTAGTCTTCGACCGCGTGAACCTCCAAAACTGTAAGCCAAAATAAACATTCCTTCCTTAGAAACTCCTCACAGGTATTTTACTTACAGTGACAAAAAGCTGATTAGTACACTTATTCTCTTCCAACCAAACCTGCTTGCCTTGAAGCACAACAGACAAGTTAGCTGTATTGAATATTGCACCTATTTATTGGCACTACAACAGCAGTTTGCTGCTATTAGCCATTGTATATGTGATATTTCAACCAACAGTAAGTGGCTATGGTAAGCTGAAGGGCATTTACAGCATTATTTCTGTGGATAAAAACATTTTATGAATTAAAAATATTGTGAGTTCTCAGCAACCAATTTACAATGGAAGCGTTGGACACAATCCACAGATAAATTGGAGACAGGCTGTATAAAACAGAAAGAAAGAAGACAGTGTCTGCCAGAGGAGAGCTTGCCGACGACACCTTTGTGTCTCAATCTCCATGGCCCATTTCTTAGCATCCCTGGAGAAACTCCCAAATTTCCAGGAAAACTGGTCCAGATTAAAAATAGGCTTCCCCTTTTGGTTCTCATTCTTTTCACTTCTGTCTCTTTTGTTTTCTTTCATTTTGTAAAAACTCATTCACGTAAACAAATATAACCCTTAGGGGCTGGTGTTGTGGCATAGCACAGCAGGTAAGCCACCACTTGCCACTCCAGCATCTCACATGGTTTGAGTCTTGGTGCTCCATTTCTGATCCAGCTCCCTGCTAAAGACCAGGGAAAGTAGCCAAGGATGGCCTGGGCCCCAGCCACCCATGTGGGAGACCCAGGTGGAGCTCCTTCCTCCTGGCTTTGGACTGGCCCAGCCCTGTGTTGTGGTCCTTTGGGGAGTGAAAGAGTGGGTGAAGGATCGCTTCCTCTCTCAGTCTTTCTTTCTCTCTGTAACTCTGCCATTCAAATAAATAAATAAATCTTTTTAAATATTACCCTTGGGGGGCCGGCGCTGTGGTGCAGTGGGTTAACACCTTGGCCTGAAGTGTCGGCATCCCATATGGGCTCTGGTTTGAGTCCCGGCTGCTCCTCTTCCAATTCAGCTCTCTGCTATGGCCTGGGAAAGCAGTACAAAATAGCCCAAGACCTTGGGCCCCTGCACCTGCATGGGAGATCTGGAAGAAGCTCCTGGCTCCTGGCTTCAGATCAGCGCAGCTCCAGCTGTTGCGGTCATTTGGGGAGTGAACCATCGGATGGAAGACTCTCTCTCTCTCTCTCTCTCTCTCTCTCTCTCTCTTCCTCTCCTCTCTGTGTAACTCTTTCAAATAAATAGATAAATCTTTTTAAAAAAATTACCCTTAATATAAAGTGCATTTACTGAATCTACTTCATTTATCTTTATTACAGCATTTTTCTCTTAAAATTTTCCCTCCAGCTAATCAGCTTCTTAAAGTAGAAACTCACTAAACCTTCGGAAGGGAAATTTAGCATTCAGGCCACAAAACGCTTTGATCAGCATAATCACTTACATAATGACCTTTACCCTGATAATTTTGTATCAAACTCTGATTTGACAGCAACTTTTATTCATCTTTCAGGCTGTCACCCCCCAAATCACACACTAGTGTTAAAAGTAACCTGAATCTAGATCTTTTAAAATCTCACTGCTGTTTCCAGGGTCCTTCCAGTTCTTGAAAAGAAAAATCCAGAGACTGTCCCCATGGATGTTTCTTCGACCGTGAACCTCCAAAACTAAATGTGTGCAAAGAATAACAAAAGGCCAATTTCCAGATGTATGGTTCACTTTCGAGTATTGGCACAGCTGTTTTTCAAAGCAGAAAATACAAAGGTGACTCAGGGAAAAATGAGGCAAAACGCACATTTAATTGTTTTTTTCCTGAAATGTGTAAAAGCTAAATGCATTAGATAGGGACAAAATTGTACCATCCTACAAACCACTGGAAAAAGTACAGGTGAGAATTCAGAGTCCTCCTGCTCTCAGCTGTTAACTTCTTCCCATCTTTGCATCACCTCTGTGAGACATGACTATGGTATATTTTCATAAAAGACTTAGCTTCGCCTCCACCGATGAGAAGCTAGGGGAAGGGACCTCTGCATAGCAGGGATGAGAGAAGCTGAGCCTCTGAGGGAGGTGCCTGCTTCCACCTGGTGGTCACTGCTCTCGAGACCAGGTGACAATAAATGCCTCATTTTCTGCTTCCTTCACGCTTCTGAGTCCATCATTTGGTGGGTGGGTGGCCTCAGGTGGCTTTACTTCCTACATCTTCACCCACAATTGGCACAGTGCTCATCCACTAAATTGTCCTGGGTTCATACCAGAGCCCACTGGCCCTTGGCTGGAAAATGATCCTCAGTGTACCCTTTAAATGAATGAATATTTATACCATAACTGTAATTGTAATATAGCCCTGTTAATATGCTACCGAATCCATCTGCTCAAAATTGTGCATAATGCTAAGCAATGTCAATGTTCCAGTTAAGTGCATTTGCTTTGCACATTTTAACAAGATTATCCAAACCCAGTTAGCTAAATACAAGTCCTATTTTCCAAACTATTTGCTCAAGTTTTAATCCAGCCATTACAGTTTCTGGGTTAAAAATCTATAAGTCCTGGGCTTTCTACCTTATTTTCATATGTCCACATCCTTTTCAAAAGTATCCCTCCCTTTATCATATCCTTCATTAAATAGAATCGTGATCTATTTACCTTGTAGCTGCTCAGCCTTTTGGCTGCAGTCATAGTATTCTACCTCCGTGTGTAGACTATCTTAGGGTAAGATATTCTTACCTTCTGACTTCCTGGAAGAGTACAAGGGCATCGAGCAGGGCAGCCACTTGCTGAGGAAGGAGGATCTAATATTATCGAAATAGGATTTACGTTTTCTCATTTGTAGATCACAGGGGATAAACTAAGAAAGTACTTTTAGAAGCACATTTTTTTTTAAGTGGGAGGGAAATTTTCAATTGTCCTGAATGTTTCATTAAAAAAGGACTGTTCTCAGGGCTTGAGCATCCTTGTGGTCGTCACTCCTATTCCTGAAAAGCAGTTGGTCACTATAAGGTCACAAATTGAGGAGCGAATGGAGGAGAGGGATCAGGTCTGGACGCTGGAGAGCTTCCCAGCTGGAGGAGATACACACATTTTAGTGAGAAATCGGTGCAGAGGAGTGTGAAAAATGTCAACCTAGGCAATCTCAGGTAGGCAGTGAAGCTTTGATAGATATTGGGATGCTCATCAATTCTTATTAGATTTATTTATATTCTCATGGCCAGGATAATGTTATCACACTGAAGAATTATCCTGTCTTACAAAACAAGAAAGCAGTACTCTTCTGTTTTTATTTTTTAAGATATATGAATTTAAAAAGCAATACATGTGCATGGTAGCAAGCTGAATAATGCAGAGGTATACATAGAGAAAAATTTAACAACCTCTCTTTCTGATCAATTCCCAGTTTGCTGAAATAACACATTTTTCTCTACATCATATAAAATGCATTATCATATAAAAATATATATGGATATAAATGCATAGAATTATATTATTTTTTTTTTAATTTCAATACTCTGTAAATTGATTTTTTTCCCTTAATGATATCATGATATCATTTTTCCCTTAATGGTATCATGGTTATATATAGGGTACAAAGTCAAAAATATAAATTTAATTCACTGTTTTTAATGACTGAATTCTAACTAATTTTATAGTTATATCAAAGATTATTTATCTATTGATAGAATATTAAAAATATTCTGCTTCTGCTCCTATAAACAGGGTACTCAATATCCTTGCATATACAAGGAAACCTCAGAATTGGAAATAAAAGATGAGTTTATTTTAGTGAAAAATTTTTGAAATGCATGCATAACTTACATTTTCCTTGAAAATTTCAAAAGCCATTCATATACATGGATTTTCAACTTGTTATGCCAGAATGAATTTAGCTTCTAATTCCAATTCTCATGAATTTTTTCGACATATCATTATATATCTTTAGTTGCTGGTATTTTTATTTCCATAGTAGAAGTTTCCAAAACTGAGGTTATTGGGCTTACACATTTATCCATTTATTCTTTACCAAGATTCTCTCCTAGAACAAGTTCTCACCAGGCTCTTCTGAGTCGTCTTTTCAACTAGGCCTTGACATTGGCCTATGAAGACTTAAACCCTAACAATTCAAGGTCACATTAGCCCCATTTGTACATGCTAAAGGAAACTTAAGTTTGCCCCCAAATGTATGGCTTGGTTCAATCAATACTTGAGGATGGGAGCTCTGGTCTTCTAGTATGTGGAAGGAGAAAATCCTAATTTTGAAAATTGCGAGCCAAGACAGCTGGCCTGACCGCATTGGTACTGATCAATCCCTTGTCTATTTTGCTTTCCTGACTCTGTTGAACCTCTATTTGCCATTCCTTACTCCTTCATTCTCCCTTTAAAATGCCTGGTTACTGCTTTACAAATCAGAGTTGAGTTTAGCTCACATTAGACTTTTTTACCATGTTGTAGTAGTTATTACTGATTAAAATCTGTTCTTAGCACTTTAATTAATGCCTGCCTTTATTTATCCTTAACTCAATGTATTCCAATTATTTTCCCCAAACTGAACTAAAAGTAATACAAAGTTCATAGGCTTAGAAAGTCTGAGAGGAGCCATGCCATGGCGCAGTAGGTAAATCCTCCATATGGCATTACATATGGACGCTGGTTCGAGTCCCGGCTGCTCCTCTGCCCGTCCAGCTCTCTGCTGTGGCCTGGGAAAGCAGTGGAAGATGGCCCAAGGCCTTGGCCCCTGCACCCGTGTGGGAGACTGGGAGGACACATTTGGCTCCTGGCTTTGGATAGACGCAGCTCCGGCCATTGCAGCCAACTGGGGAGTTAACTAACGGACAGAAGACCTTTCTCTCTGTCTCTCCCTCTCACTGTCTGTAACTCTACCTCTCAAATAAAAAAAATAAAAAATCTTAAAAAAAAAAAGTCTGAGAAATGTCAAGTTTGAGGATCAAGATTATAAAATGAGAGCCACTAAAATTTCATCTCAGAATTATATCCTACCAAGTATATTTATTTAATCATCTATGTTGAAGATGTTTGCTTCAACATAGTATTTTTTAAACAAAGCATCTTAAGCCCAATTAACTAAATTTTTCAAGGTTAAAATTTGGAATTTATTTGCCCTCTGTTAATCCTTGTTAACTGCACATATCATAGCTTCTGTAAATTCCAAAGACCATTCCTGTCATGGAATCAATTGCTGGTTGGTTAAAAACAATATTTTATGAGCAAATGTGAAACATGATATTCCATTAAAGAATAAGAATATTAGATTGGACTGAAAACATTTTAATTTTTATTTATTTATTTTCATTTTACTTGAAAGGTAGACAGCAAGACAAACAGAGACAGAGAAAGATTTTTCCATTCACTGGTTCATTCCCCAAATACCTACAACAGCAGAGTCTGGGCCAGCCTGAGGCAAGGAGCCCAGAACTCTATCCCAGCCTCCCACGTGGTTGGCAGGGACTCAAGTACTTAAGCATCGTGCTGCATCCCAGAGTGCACATTAGCTAAAAGCCTGAATCAGGAGTGTAGCCAGAGTGCAGGCATCCTTCGTGGCATCTTAACTGCTGTGTCAAATGTCTGCCCCCTAGCAACGGTGCTGGTGAGAAACAGGGTCAGTCTCTGCCCCTCTTGTTTCTGTCTCACTGGCTAGACTGTAACTGTGGTGACTAGGGAGCCAGCTCCTCCACATGCCATTTAACACAGGAATAGGGTCCACAGTATAAACACACAGCTGAGGAGCACTGAATGTCTGCAGCTGTTCTCCTCCCCACGTAGGACTTAACTAAAACCACCCCTTCTGAATTACATTGCTTCACCGTACCGTTTGGTCTGGGACTTCAGAGGGAGAGACTGGATATATTGGTCTGTATTTTTAACAGCGTATATATTCCATGTTACTGTTATCTGATAGGGCCAAGCCAGCCAGCACACTCTAAGATGCAAGCAGCTGCGCACAGGGTTGATGGCTTTCAGAAAAGAAAAAATAAATTATAATCAGCATAAAATAAGGAAAATTTGTTCACAGTACCAAAGCGTTCTTTGTTTTAGAAAGTCTCTCATTAAAGAATTACAAGAAATGTGTGTACTCCTGCTGCATTAAAAATGGCACTCAACCAACAAAAATTGAATTTATATTATTCAAGAATATATTTATTAAGTAAAATAAACATAAGTCCAACTTTGGACCCAACTTACTGGCCCAGATGGTCCGTGTCCTTTCCTTCAGAATAAAAAAGGAGGCATGCAGTTTCTAGCTGCCTGTGATCAACAGCTCTTTTGCAACCTCTCTAGGGTGCTCAAGGGTAACCTTCTATAAATAGACCCTCTGCTCTCACATTAGTTGAAGGGCCAGGAGAAAACAAAAATTGCCTGAGATATGTGCCCTGCATTCTACATCCACAGGCTACCATTAGCTAAAATTCCCAGTAACTCTCCTGACAGTTGCATCATGAATCAATTTTTCTTTTTTAACCATTTCTCAAACTAGTAGAAGCAGAGTGGTAACTTGGGAGAATACTACACATACGAGGATGGGAAACCAGGATTTTCATTCCTTACTCAGTCACTTAGAAGCTGAGTCACTTTAGCCTCTAATAAATAAAAATCCACATTTGTAATAGAGAAATAATATCCAACTCAAATAATGGTTGAATGAATCATAAATAATGCATCCCACTTTAGGGTTTTATCCTATAAAAGTATTCAATAAGTGAATAAAGATATCTGTAAGACAAGTTCAATGTGACATTTGTAACATCAAGAAAGAAACACGTTAAAAATAAGGACAGATTGGAGCCAGCACTGTGGCATAGCCAGTTGAGCCACTGCCTGCAATGCTGGCATCCCATATGGGCGCTGGTTTGAGTCCCAGCTGTTCTACTTCTGATCCAGCTCTCTGCTAACACACCTGAGAAAGCAGTGGAGGATGGCTCAAGTGCTTGGACCCCTGCACCCATGTGGGAGACACGGAGGAAGCTCCTGTCTCCTGACTGTGGATTGTTCCAGCTCTGGCCATTGCAACTATTTGGGGAGTGAATCAACAGATGGAAGAACTTTCTCTCTGTCTTTCCCCCTCTGTGTAACTATGCCTCTCAAATAAATAAATAAATAAATCTTTTAAAAAAAAGTAAGGACAGAATGATCAAAGTTATCACAATGGAGCATTCAATGCTATATACATCATGCAGCCATAAAAAGATGAAATGAGATGGGACAATGGCCTTGATGTAGAAAGTAAAAAGGTGAGCAGAAGAAATACTATGAATTTAGCCCCATTTTTTATTACAGTAATGTTTTCAAATGCATAGAAATTATTTGCAGTAAGAACAAATAATAAACATATATTCACACAAGAAAAAAATGAGGTTCCAGAAGAGGCATGTGGTGCAGTGGGTTAAGCCACCACTTGGGACACCCACATCTCGTGCCATAGTACTGTTTACTCTGCATTTCTGATCTAGCTTGCTGCTAATATGCCTGGGAGACTGCAAATGATGGCCTAAATATTTGAGTTCCTGCCACTCATGTGAGAGACCCAAAAGAAGCTCCTGGCTCCTGGCTTTAGCCTGGCCTAACTCTAGTTGTGGGCATCTGAGGAGTGAACTAGGAGATACAAGACATCTCTCTATATATCTCTCCCTCTTTCTGTGTCACTCTGCCTTTCAAATGAACAAATCTTTAAACAATAGAGATTCTTACCTTCTTTATATGATTTATTGTAGTATTGAGTACACTTGTTTATAACGAATCTGTATTGATTCTATAATTAAAAATTATGAACAGTAAAAAAAAGTAATGAGAATTAATGTAAAGCCTTAAGCACAATTCCTAGTGGACTTTGATGAATGGTGATTACTATCGTTATTTCTGTGCAGAAGCTACAGAATTCATCAAGTAAAATGATTTCACAGAAAATAGTATACTTTGGTAATATACAGTTATTTTTGCATAGGAATTATATCAATTTGCTTTAGAAAATGGAACTTTTTATTGTTAGCAGTTTCACAGCTGTATACATGTGTCACGACATCACATTGTATACTTTAAACTTGATATGTATCACATAAACTGTAGCTCAACAAAGCTGTTGTTTAGAAAAGTGGAACCAAAGTTTCAAGAGTAATAACATAAAAGATGTATGTACTTAAAATTTTAAAGTATACCCACTGAAACAAGAAAAAAATTTAGATTTTATAATTTCCAAATCACTAGAGGGGAAAATTTGGGATAAAGAAAACTTTAAAAATCCAAAGGAGGTAGGAAAGAAGAGAAAATTAAAAGAATAATAAATAGAAAAGAAAAATAATAGCTTTAACAGTTTAATATCTATAGTGTAGACTGACTAAACTTATCATTAAAATGTAAAGACCATCTTTAAATAGCAAACAAAAATATGGACACATCTTTCATCAATTTGGTTCCATGGATATACAGCTGTATGTGTTTAGATAGGAGGATCTGATATCCCTCCCCAACTCAACCTGTTTTGACTGCTTTTCTGGAGCCTTGAAATTTATTGAAGGAAAGTTCTTCACACCAAAAATAACAAAGAAAACTGACTTGGTGGGGAGAAGAGAAAGTGGGAGAAATGGAAAGGAGACAAAGAGAACTGGCAAAGGAAAAATAATATTTTCATGCTATAATCTCAGTAAAACTCATGTGAAATGAAATTTATGTGAAATTGTCACATGGATACCCAACTGGTAGATTGAAAATGATGCAGCACTTCCTACTTAAGGTGAGACAGTCAGAGAAGCGTGGGGCTAATGTCTGAGATCTCTTAACTCTTGGTTTCTTCAGGAGGCCTGAAGGTAAGAGTCGGCCCCTGCATGGCGAAACTAGAACTCTACTGAGAATTTTGAACTGTACTCAACCAGGCCAGACATTAAAATTCATCTGTTATTTCATGGAATCTGCAAAACTGCATAGATGGTTTTAATCAATCTTATCGGGAAAACAGATGGAAGTTTCTTCCCAGAAGTTAATTCTTTACTTGTTTTCCAAAAGGAGGCCATGTGGCTCCTCCAGGCTGTTTGCGCTTGGCACCGCTTTCCCAGCCTCTATTGATTTTACACATGTTGAGGTTGATGTGCGGAGAACTGTGGGTGAGACACTAGGAAACTATGAACACTAATGCAATTCATCGCCTGAAAGCAACATCTCTCCAAATATCTTTTCCAAGCCTAATTATCTAGGAATTTGTGATCTTGTCATGATCACTTGAACGCTAAAGCACAGGACTAAGAATCAAAACACATGATTTCTCACCCCAGCCCTGTCTTAATCTACTTGAGGGATAGAGAGTGAATCTGCTACATTACCATTTTGAATACACCTTTAATAATCAATCAACACTGAACCACAGGTTGCTATGAGTAACCAATAGGATACAAGGAAAATGATGACGTATAACTTCTAAGGCAAGATCATAAAAACCATCACAGTTTTCACCTTGGTTTCCTGAATCCCATACTCTTATAGAAGTTGGATGCCCTGTCATGAAGTCAGTCTACCAGCCCCATAAGCAATCCACAAAGAGAAGGTCTGAGGCTCCCAGGCAACAACTGGCTCCACCTCTCCAGCCATATATGTGAGTCACCTCACAAGTAGATGTCAGCAAGATGGCAGAATAGGACTTCCCAGCATATGTATCCCCCACCTTGAAGAAACTTCAATTTGATCAGCTCTCCTCCATCCATGAAAATACCTTCACAAAAAGTTAAGGAATTCAGGTGAGAGCACCTGGGTATAGTATAGAAACAAGAGAAGCTGTAGTGAAGTGAGTAGAAGGACATTCTCACATTATGTGTGTCATTGCTCTCCTAAAAACTGGCAGCAAAGCACAGAGAGAGACACCCTCCTCGTGGGAGAGGGAGAGGGAGAGGGAAATAGTAAAGAAGGCTTAACTATATAGCCCTACCCTGAGACAGGCCTGCCTCCGTGAAGTCCAGTACCAGAGCTTCCCTCACAACCGTATGCTCCAGACCAGCACCCACAGCTGGAGCCTCCCGCACCAAGCCCCCGTGGCTCTAAGCTCCAAGCAAGCCCTATGGTCCAGGTATCAGGTCCACCCTAGCAACAGGCCAGCCCCATATCCCTAGGCTGCATACCCTCATCAGAGTCAAACTCTCCTCTAGGGAGCCTCAGTGTCATGCCTGACTCCACAGACATGCATACGTGGGCCTCCAAGGACTCAGGATCAAGCTCGATGCTAGCACCATTTTAACCCTAAAGGACCCAGGATCTAGGCCAAGCAGATCCAAGCCCTCGACTTTCCCACCCACTGACCCAGACACCAATCAGCTTGCTCAAGGACTCTAGCAGCAAGCTGATTCCAAGAACCCACCAAATAGCCTATCTAGAACCTCTGGATGGGCTGACTATTTAAGAGATTTCCCTAAAAAAATATGAAACAGTTAGAAGAGCTGTTTACTTCTTCAAATATGAAAACATCAACATATGCCCACAAGGATCAGAACCAATCAGGGAAACAAGGTATCGCAAAACAGCAAAATAAAGCATAAGTAACTGAGCCAGAAGAAATTAAGATAAATGAAATGCCTCAAAAAATTCAAAGAATTCATCTCAAAGAAGTTCAAGGGGCAGGCGCTGTGGCATAGTGGGTAAAGCCACTGTGTGTAGTGCCAGCATCCCATATGGGCGCTGGTTCAAGTCTTGGCTGCTCCACTTCCGATCCAGCTCTCTGCTATGGCTTGGAAAGGTCGTGAAAGATGGCCCAAGTCCTTGGGCCCCCACACCAGCATGGGAGACCTGGAAGAGGCTCCTTGCTTTGGATCAGGACAGCTCCAGCCATTGCGGCCAATTGGGGAGTGAACCAGTGGATGGAAGACATCTCTCTCTCTGTGTGTCTCTCCTGTCTCTGTGTAATTCTGACTTACAAATAAACAAATAAATCTTAAAAAAAAAAAAAAGTTCAGTAAGCCAGAAGACACAGAAAGATGACAAAATTAAATCAGGACAATAATACACAAATAAAAGTAAAAGTTCAAAAAAAAAAATAGAAACCATTAAAAAAAGTCAAACAGAAATTCTGGAGCAAGAGAACACAATGACTGAAAATTTCATTAGCGAGGTTTAACAGGAGACTCTATTAAGCAGAAAAATCAGTGAGCACAAAGACAGCTTGCATGAAATACTAAGTCAGAGAAACAAAATGAAAAAAAGAATGAATAAAAGTGAATATTCTTGATTCCATCAAGAATCCAGTATATGTTATGGGATTCACAGAAGAAGCAGAGAAAGAAAAAGGCAGAAAGCTCATTTAGAAAGAAAAACTATGGGCCGGCGCCGTGGCTCAATAGGCTAATCCTCCGCTTTGCGGCGCCGGCACACCGGGTTCTAGTCCCGGTTGGGGTGCTGGATTCTGTCCCGGTTGCCCCTCTTCCAGGCCAGCTCTCTGCTGTGGCCCGGGAGTGCAGTGGAGGATGGCCCAAGTGCTTGGGCCCTGCACCCCATGGGAGACCAGGAAAAGCACCTGGCACCTGGCTCCGGCCATTGGATGAGCGCGGTGCGCCGGCCGCAGCGCGCCATCTGCGGCAGCCATTGGAGGGTGAACCAACGGCAAAGGAAGACCTTTCTCTCTGTCTCTCTCTCACTGTCCACTCTGCCTGTCAGGAAGGAAGGAAGGAAGGAAGGAAGGAAGGAAGGAAGGAAGGAAGGAAGGAAGGAAGGAAAGAAAGAAAAACGGCTCACTAGGCTAATCCTCCACCTGCGGCACCAGCACACCGGGTTCTAGTCCCAGTTGGAGCACCCTGATTCTGTCCTGGTTGCCCCTCTTCCAGGCCAGCTCTCTGCTGTGGCCCAGGAGTGCAGTGGAGGATGGCCCAAGTGCTTGGGCCCTGCACCCGCATGGGAGACCAGGAGAAGCACCTGGCTCCTGGCTTCGGATCAGCGCGGTGCGCCGGCCGTAGTGGCCATTTGGGGGGTGAACCAACAGAAGGAAGACCTTTCTCTCTGTCTCTCTCTCACTGTCTAACTTTGCCTGTCAAAAAGAAAAAAAAACTACAAATCTAAGTAGGTAACTGAATAGCTAGATCCATGAAGTGCAAAGAACCTTTCATGGAGACACATTATCAAATTCTCAAACACCAAAGACAAAGAGAATTTTGAACACAGCAAGGGAACAGACCGAGTTCCAGGCTCCTGGCTTTGGCCTGACCCAACCCCAGCCATTTGGAACATCTAGGCAGTGAACCAGTGGATGGAAGATCAATCAATCAATCTCTCTTTCCCTTTCAAATAAAGAAAATAAATAGAGAATTATTTTAGAAATTAAAAATGGAAACTCAAAATACCAAAACTTTGGGATACTGCAAAAATGAGTTCTAAGAGGGAATTTTATAGTAATAAATGCCTACAGGAAGGAAAAAGAAAGATCATAACTTTACACCTCAAGGAACGTGAAAAAATAAGCCCAAAGTCAGTGGAAGGAAGGAAATAATAACAAACAAATAAAGTAGACTAGAAAACCAATAGAACAGATCAAAGAAATTAAATCGGTTTTTTGAGGACAAATGAATTTGACAAATAATATTTAGGCTAAGAAAAAAAAGACAAAGGACTCAAACTAATAAAATTATAGCTGAGGGGCAGCATTGTGCATTAAGCTGCTTCTTGGAAAGCACACATCCCATATTCGAGTGCCAGTTTTGCTTTGGCTTCTCCATTTCTGATCCAACTTCCTGCTAATGCACCCAGGAAGGCAGCAGATGATGGCCCAAGTACTTGGGTTCCTGCCAACCACCTTGGAGACCCAGCTGGGGTTCCCAGCCTGGTCCAGCCCCAGCTCTTGTGGGCAATTGGGGAGTTAACCAGTGAACAGAAGATTCATTCTCTCTCTCTCTCTC
Source organism: Sylvilagus floridanus (assembly GCA_949820135.1). Lineage (NCBI taxonomy): Eukaryota > Metazoa > Chordata > Mammalia > Lagomorpha > Leporidae > Sylvilagus > Sylvilagus floridanus. The sequence continues at coordinate 17,551,495 of OX463245.1, read as the reverse complement.
TCTCTCTCTCCCTCCCTCCCTCCCTCCCTCCCTTCCTCTTTCCTTGCAATTTTTACCTTTCAAATAAATAAATAAATAAATAATTTTAAAAATTATACATGAAATATGGGACATTACACTAATACTACAGAAATACAGGGGATTGGGCCGGTGCCATGGCTCACTTGGTTAATCCTCCGCCTCCGGCACCAGCATCCCATATGGGTGCCAGGTTCTAGTCCCTGTTGCTCCTCTTCCAGTCCAGCTCTCTGCTGTGGCCTGGGAAGGCAGTGGAGGATGGTCCAAGTGCTTGGGTCCCTGCACCCACATGGGAGACCAGGAAGAGTCACCTGGCTCCTGGCTTTGGATCTGCACAGTGTGCTGGCCGTAGCTGCCATTTGGGGGGTGAACCAACGGAAGGAAGACCTTTCTCTCTGTCTCTCTCTCTCACTGTCTAACTCTGCTTGTCAAAAAAAAAAAAAAAAAAAGCACAGTAAAAGAATCATATACCATAATCCAGTGAAATTTATTCTAGGGATGCAAGAATGGTTCAAAATTTGCAAATCAATAAATATGATATTGTTTTTCAATCTAATAATATGATTATAAAAATGACCATCTCATTAGATTCAGAAAAAGTATCTGACAACATTCAATGTCCTTTCATGAGAAGAACTCCCACTAATTAATTATAAAAGGAATATATGTCAACAGAATAAAGGTCAGATAGGATCAGACCATAGCTAATATCACAGTTGTTGTGATATTATGATACTAAGGTCAAGAACAAGTCAAAGATGCTCACCACATTACTTATAGACTAGATAGTACTTGAAGTTCTAGTTGGTGCAATTAGGTAAGAAAAAGAAATAAAAGTCATCCAAATTGGAAAGAAAAGTATTGAACTGACCTTATTTGAAGATGATATTTTTATTTATTTATTTATTTATTTTTGGACAGGCAGAGTTAGACAGTGAGAGAGAGAGAGAGACAGAGAGAGAAACGTCTTTCTTCCGTTGGTTCACTCCCCAGATGGCCGCTATAGCCAGTGCGCTGCGCTAATCTGAAGCCAGGAGCCAGGTGCTTCCTCCTGGTCTCCCATGCGAGTGTAGGGCCCAAGGACTTGGGCCATCCTCCACAGCCCTCCCGGGCCACAGCAGAGAGCTGGCCTGGAAGAGGAGCAACCAGGACAGAAACAGCGCCCCAACCGAGACTAGAACTGGCACCGCAGGTGGAGGATTAGCCTAGTGAGCCGCGGCGCTGGTTGATATGATCTCTAATACTCAAAACCAGGAACACTCACCAGAAAAACTGTTTGAACTGATAAATGAATTCAATATGGTTGTAGGATACAAAGTCAACATAAAAGAATCACTAGCATTTCTTTTTTTCTTTCTTTCTTTCTTTTTTTTTTTTTTCTTGATAGGCAGAGTGGACAGTGAGAGAGAGAGAGAAAGGTCTTCCTTTGCCATTGGTTCACCCTCCAATGGCTGCCATGGCTGGTGCGCTGTGGCCGGTGCACCACACTGATCCAAAGCCAGAAGCCAGGTGCTTCCTCCTGGTCTCCCATGCGGGTGCAGGGCCCAAACACTTGGGCTATCCTCCACTGCACTTCCGGGCCACAGCAGAGTTGGCCTGGAAAAGGAGCAACCGGGACAGAATCCAGTGCCCTGACCGGGACTAGAACCCGGTGTGCCAGCGCCACAAGGCAGAGGATTAGCCTATTGAGCCATGGCGCTGGCCTATAACTAGCATTTCTATACACTGACAGTGAGCTATCCAGAAATTAAGAAATCACATTTACAGTAACACATAAAATACTAAAAAAATAGTTAATTAAAGTGGTAAAAGAATTACACACTAAAAATTACAAAATAGTAATAAATAGAAGATAACATAAATAAAAGCTATGCCATGTAAATGGATTTTTAAAATTAATATTGTTAAAATGTCCATACTACTTATTCAATGAAATCTCTATCAAAATTTCAATGATATCTTTCACAGAAATAACAAATGCCATCCTAAAATTCACATGGAACCACAAAACCCTGAATAGTCCAAGCAATCTGGAACAATAAGAACCAAGCTGGTGTGGTGAGTGCTGTGGTGCAGCAGGCTAAGCCGCCACCTGAGGCACCTGCATCCCTCATGGGTGCTGGTTCATGTCCCAGCTGCTCCTCTTCTGATCCAGCTCTCTGCTGTGGCCTGGCAAAACAGTGGAAGATGGCCCCAGGATTGGGCCCCTGCACCCATGTAGGAGGATGGAGGAAGCTCCTAGCTCCTGGCTTTGGATTGGCTCAGCTCCAATTCCTGTGGCCATTTGAGGAATGATTCAACAGATGGAAGATATTTCTCTCTTTCTCTCCTTCTCTCTGTCTGTAGCTACCACTCAAGTAAATAAATAAAATCTTCAAAAAAAAAAAAAAAAGAACTAATTTGGAAGTATCATACTACCTGATTTCAAAACTCAAAGGAACTTGAAAAAGTTGTGGGTAAATGTCTTAAAATACAAGATTTGAAATCCATGCAGTTTTTCATAATGTGCACTTTCCAATAATTTTTCGAAGATTCTCATATATACAATTTGAACACTTTTACACCAAAATGAACTTACATTTTAGTTTCATTTTCCCACAAAACCTTTGAGTTACCTTCTATGTGTTACAAAACTACAATAATCAAAACAGAATGGAACTGGCATAAAAAAAAAAAAAGACATACAGACCAAGGAACAGAATAGAAATCCCTGAAATAAATCCACACATTTAAGGTCAGTTGAACTTTGATAAAGTTGCCAAGAATACACAATAGAAAGGAAAGTCTATTCAAGAAATAGTGCTGGGAAAACTTCATATCCAAATGAAGAAAAATGATACTGGACCCTTCTCTCACATCATATACAAAAATCAACTTAAATGGATTAACTTAAATAAAAGATTTGAAACTAAAAGAAAACTTAGGGAAAATTTCTTGGAGTTAGTATGGACAATGAACTTCTGGATACAACTCTAAAACATAGGCAATGAAAGTGAAAAGAGATACTTGACAGTGCATCAAACTAAAGAGCTTCAGTACTACCAAGGAAACAATCAATGGAGAGTAGATAATCTATAGAATAGTAGAAGATATTTGCCAACCATATATCTGATGAAAGTTAACATCCAAAATATGTAAAGAACTCAACTCTATAGCAATAAAGCTAATGATCTAATTTTGAAACAGGCAAAAGATTCGAATAGATATTCCTCAAGAGAATACAAGTGGCTAACAGTTATGTGAAAAAACATTCAAAATCACTAACGACTGGGGGAATGTATATTAAACCTACACTGAGACATAACCACATACCCATTAGAACAAGTAATATCAAAATGACAAGATACAAGTGGTGGTGAGAAGGCAGAGAAAAAGAAACTCTTGTATACTGTTGGTTGGAATGCAAATTAGTATAGCTATTATAGAAAATTGTATGGAGTTTCCTCAAAAAATTAGAATTATTATAAAGGAAACTCACAGCTCAAAATGTTTATGAAAATGGGTATTATGAGAAGCACTATACATGGTTTTCAATTCTGTCACAACAAATAAACTTATTTTTTAATTCCATTTTCCATGAACTTTTTAAGTATTCTCATATACCTAAAGAAAATGGAAGCAGCATGTCAAAGAGACATCTGACACTTACGCTTGTAGGGGAACTATCACAATAGCCAGGCTAGGAATGGATGGATGCATAGGTAAAGGTGATAAAACCACAATGGATACTATTCAGCCTTTCAAAAATCTTGTCCTTTGAGATAACATGAATGAATTTGGAGGATGTTGTGCTGAATGAAACAGCCAAGTACAGAAAGACAATTACAGCATAATATCATTTATATGGGGATACTTCAAAAAGTTCGTGTAAGGTGAAATTAAAGGACAGGTTTATTGGGGCCGGTGCTGTGGCGTAGTAGGTTAGGACTACGCCTGTGGTACTAGCGTCCTATATGGGTGCCTGTTTGTGTCCCGGCTGTTCCACTTTCAATCCAGTTCCCTGCTATGTCCTGGGAAAGCAGCAGCAGATGGCCCAAGTGCTTGAGCCCCTACACCCATGTTGAGGACCTAGAAGAATCTCCTGCTGAGTTTCAGATGTTGCTAGACCCGAGTGACATCTGGCTGCATCTCACGAGTAGGAGAAACACTCCTCCATCGACCACAGAAATTCTGAGAGGTAATAAATGATTACTGCTGTTTAAAGGCACTTGATTTATTACATAGAAATAGGTAACTAATAAAATATATCTCCTGTTTCTTCTAAAAGTCATGATGTTTTTTGTAGTTTACCTTATATCATAAACATTCCAAATGTCATTAAATATCCTTAAAGAGTCCAATGCCATTAAACAGTCTTCCCAAAACATAATTTTTTTCAGATGGCTGCACAATATTCCATCATATTGATGGTGATGCTTTTAAAAATTCAGGGAAACAGAATTAAAGATAATTAATATTTTTCATGAACCATATGAAGGCCCCCTCATATATAGCATAATGTAATATGAGGATAAATATATATATGAATATATATATGGAGATAGGTAAAAAGTAGATGTTTAAAAAATTGGCTGCGAAAAAATATATGACTACTTATCAGGAATGACAGGGTTACAGACTATTTGGGCTGAGATAGGGATTTAGACACAAACCAAGTGTTATCCAGGTACAATTTGAAATCCTAAACTATGTCTTAATTTTTTTCCTTCTCCTAGAGTACCTGGTATAAGGGAGTACACATACCAACTTTCTAAACTTATGTTTAATGAATGAATGAATAAAAATCTTAAAGTATGCAGAGATCTTCATATATAAACATTAGTTACAGCATTACACAGTATATGTGTTATAGTATTTTTTTAATGTATGTATGTTAAAGTATTTTTGAAGAGGGCAAACTCACTGAAGATTGGTGAGGGCTTCATCAAAGAAGGCAGATTGTGCTTCGTCTAGAAGGGCAAATAGGGTTTAGGTTTAGAGAAAGGAGGAAGAGAGGCATAGACCTAGCTGGCCAGATCATCACAGGGAAAACCGTGGCCTTTAAGACCTAAATGTATAGTGCAGTAGACAGTTTTCCAGGCCTAATTCAGTCTTCTCTTTGCTAAAAACTGGTTTCTGGAGAGAGACCCTTGCCTTGTCTCAACTTCACTTCTTGCATTTTCATGAGACATACTTTTTCTTATAACAACCATAACCACTTTGAATGTATTTCTTTTTCCTTGCACTCTGGCTAAGATCCCAGGCAGTTCCTAGACATTATACTTGTAGAAGGATGGGAGGTTGAGTGTATGGGAAGCCCCTAAGGGAAGGAAACCACCTCTAGGGTTACTTAGAGAGTCTATGAATAAGTTTAAGAAACAAGAATGGAAGCAATAGTGATGGGAAGGGAGGAACGGATGTGAGACACATTTAACAGGAAAAATCAATTGGGTTACAGGAAGGCGAAGGATACAATGGAGGACAAGACAGTTCGAACCTGGATGGGATGATGTCGCCATTACAGGAAATGATACCAGAGGCGGAGTAGCTAAGGGAAGAGGGCAGAACTTTTATCTTATACGTGATCAGTTTTAGGTGATGATGGAACATCCAGGAAAAACACAGTGCTGACAATTAGACACCTTGTCCTAGAATATAGGGTACAGTTCTAAAACTCAGAGTTCTATAAGCAAAATCAGTTTTTTACAGATTGGTGCCATGAGCAAGTTCTCATGGGGAGAAAGAATTTGGAGGGAGCTAGAAAACAGAAACCTGTACTAAATTGTTACTTTTTTTAAAAAAAGATTTATTTATTTATTTGAAAGAGTTACACAGAAAGAGGAGAGGCTGAGAGAGAGATGTCTTCCATCCGATGGTTCTCTCCCCAATTGGCCACAATGACGAGAGCTGTGCCGATCCGAAGCCAGGAGCCAGGAGTTTCCTCTGGGTCTCCCATGTGGGTGCAGAGGCACAAGGACCTGAGTCATCCTCCACTGCTTTACCAGGCCATAGCCTGGATTGGAAGTGGAGCAGCCAGGACTAGAACCGGCGCCCATATGGGATGCCAGCGCTTCAGGCCAGGGCGATAACCCACTGCACCACAGCGCTGGTCCCTAAATTGTTACTTTTAAAAGCTCACAAAGATCGGAAGACCCAAAGGACCTTGCAGTGTCTCAGAATTCAATAGAGAAAGGAAAAAGTTAGGATATGAAATGTGACTGGGAAGAGGAATAGAAAAGCTGAAAAGGGACTGTTCATTATTTAGTCTCTGATTTTCTAGTTTCTAGTGGAGTGGGGAAAAGAGAGCATCAGAATTTATGTGCTGAAAATCTGAAAGAGAAGCGAGGAAATCAAGGTGGTCCGTGACAGATGCACACAGAGAATTCCAGCTGTGACACTGGGTGATCCAAGTGGGTGACTGGAGGGGCAGGAGGTTCAGGCAGGTGGGGCAATAATTTTCATGGCAAAAAAGAAATGTGGGTATTTTGAAGAAAATATTGTAGAAGCAAAAGAACTTGAGAGAGAGGATACCGAAGAAGGATGAACTTAGTGAGCGGTGGGAGCTCCTGAGATAGAAACACAGACATGTACCCTGCAGTGCGAGCACGCCTGTTTGAGTAGCACACAGCTCAGCTGCCCTATCCTGCTTTTGTCACTGTGCCTCCACTACCAGTGGAAAAAGTTCTGGGGCCAGCAATGTGGCATGGTGGGTAAAGCAGCTGCCCATGGTGCAGGCATCCCTTAAGGGCACTGGTTCCCGTCCCAGCTGCTCCACTTTCAATCCAGCTCCCTGCTAACGGCCTGGGAAAGCTGAAGATGGACCAAGTGCTTGGGTCCCTGAACCTGCGTGGGAGACCCGGAGGAAGCTCCTGGCTCACCTCCAGACGTTTGGTCATTTGGGGAGTGAAGCAGCAAATGGATTACCTCTCTCTCTGTAACCTTTTGTCTGTGACTCTACCTCTCAAATAAATAAATTTTTAAAAAAAGATTCTGGTTCCTAGACATAAGAAATTACATGATAGGGTTCCCAGTGAGATTGTTGTCTTGGCCTAGACTGCTATTCTTAGGGCTACAAACATAATCTCAACACACTGTTGTCACTTTGTGAACACCGTTGTTACTTTGTGAAACCAAGCAGCTGCACCCCTCAACCCAGATGTCTTAACCTTGTCTGAAGTTCAGTCGATGTCTAACCTCATCAATCCTTCCTCATTAGGTTGTGATTTTTTTTTAAAAAAAGGTAATATCTGCAAACAGTTAATTGCATTTCCTAAGATTAAAAAACCTGACTTAAAAAGCACGTTTGACATTTGAAGGCTGGTTGCATGCACTGCCTCCCCCTGCTTTTCATTACCCCAGAGGTTTCAGAAGATCTTTCTTCAAAACTATTTGTTTGGGAGGCAGAGAGAGATGAGAGAGGGAGCACACTCTCAACCACTGGCTCATTCTCCAGATGCACACAATGCCCCAGGAGTAAGTCAGGGTGTAAGCTAGGAGCCAGGAACTCGGTCCAGGTCTCCAACGTGCTTGGCAGGAACCCAATTACTTGGAAGCTGGAGTCAGAAGCCACAATCAGGAATCAGGTCCTCTGATAGGAAATGCAGAAATCAATCACAGGGCTACGTGCCTGCCCCAGGATCATTTCTCGAAGCCCCAAGTCCTCTTTGCCCTTCCTCCCAAGAGAAATGAGCAATGTTGTACCACTCTCTTTCTCACGGGCCTGCATCCTTAACTCTAACTGTTGTCTCCATCTTCTTTGCTTCTACCTCTCAGCTAGCTGTTACTTCAGGAAAACCTTGCCTCATGTGGGAATCCAAAAAGGTCTCACTTTAGCTACACAATGAAAGCAGTGTTAGGGTGTTTTGTCCTTAAAAAGGCAAATACAAAGTTTGGAAGCAAACTTAAATGTAAGTCTATAGAAAGGTCTCTCTACCCAAGAGTCACTTAGATAAGGTAGTCCCGTTAAAAAGAATTACATCTATTTCATTATTCTTCTTTAGTAATTTTGCTTTCCTAGCAATTTTAACAGACAAAATAAATATGGTTATCTCTCATGCTTGTCCCCAAACCCAATACAGCATGTGGCGCTTCCTGGAGCCTCTAGCAGTGTCTGTTGCTTTGGATAAAAAGTGATTGTGAGTTGAAAATGAATCTTGATGTGAATGGAATGGGAGAGGGAGCAGGAGATGGGAGGGTTGCAGGTGGGAAGGAAGTTATGGGGGGGGGGACCCATTGTAATCCATAAACTGTACTTTGGAAATTTATATTTATTAAATGAAAGTTTAAAAAAAATAACCTGGGAAACAATTTGCAAAAAAAAAAAGGTGATTGTGAGTTGAGGAAGTATATTCTTTGTTTTTGTTAGTTATTACTGTGCTAATTAATGTAGTATAATTCTTAACATATTCATATCTGCATAATATGTTAATATATTAATACTATCCCATTATACATGCTTTGTACTGATTTACTTATTAATACATATGTATAAAACATAATTTAATACAAATGATAATACCTTCTGAATACATTGGAATAACTTCATTGTGGACATATTACATTTTAGGTGCACGTACCCAGTCACTATTTATAACTTTGTTTCTTTGGGGAGAATGGAAAGTGAATTCAGAGAGCCAAGTAAATTAAAAACAAGCTTTTGGAGTGTTACCAATTCGTAAATCATGCAATGAATGGTCATTATTTAGATTTCAAATGTCTTTAACTTTTATTTTGATTTTAGAATTTTCTGACTGCTTTAAATCTACCTTTATAATCAAACCCTCATGGAATAAGAAATGAACCCAAAATATGATTGCTCCAGTTGGCTGCAACTCATTGCCAGGACTTCAGAAGCCCGTCTTTCCAGGTCTCTGCAATTGGCAGAGCCATGAGAATCTACAGTGTCTTGCAGTTCTGTCCACTTCCACCAGTTCTATTTTTGTATCTCCATATTTAGCTCATAGAACTATCTTTATCACTCCAGCTGACCAGCATGCGAGTCCCTGAGGCATTATAGTTATACACGACTATTGAAGCGTACTTCCTACCCTTCACATAAGACAAGGCAAAATGTAGAAAAGATGTCAGGAAAGGGTCTCAGTGTTAGAATTGAATGTGTGCTTTCATTGCTGAAGATTTCTTCCTTCATACTAAGTTTCATGCACGATTAAGACCCCAATGTTTATCTTGCCTCCTGGAAGCTGGTTTTAGGCCATGTAATGGGATCTATGCTGATGCCTAAATTCACTTGAAAACATCATAATACAAATCTCTTACAACTCTAGAATTCAGATTTCAAATTTTTGGAATCATTTTGAACTTCTACTATCCTTATTCTCAAATGAGAAATCCATAGTTACCCAGCCTAAATGAATACTTGTAATGTTCTAAAAGCCAAATCTCAATCTGCCAGTTCTTTGCTTGCTTTTTAATTATTTAGTTAATAATTGTTAAGACTTGAATGCATCAGAATGGAGAATAATGTAACTCCCAAATAAATAGTAGCATCTCACAACCCAGAATTCAAATGTTATGTATGTAATTGTGGGTAAAATGACAACTTTTCTGTTTAGATTTGCACCATCCAGTACAGTAGCCACCAATCAACTGAAGCTACTGAGAATTTGAAGTGAAGTTGGTCCAAAGTGAGATGTGCAGTAAACGTAAAACACATACTGGATTTCAAATGCTTGGCACAAAAAGAGGAAAAAAAAATATTTTATTAACAATTTTTTTATCTTAATTGCATGTTGAAAATGATACTGTTTTTGATATATTTGGTTAAATAAATTATATTATTAAAATTCATTGTACCTTTAAAAATATTTATTTATTTATTGGGCAAAGAAACAGAGAGAGCTCTGAACTGCTGCTCTGCTCCTCAAATGCCTGCAATGGCCAGGCAATGGCCTGCAATGGCCAGGCTGGTCCAGGCTGGACTGGACTAAAGCCAGGAGCTGGAACTTGATTCAGGTCTCCCACATGGAGACCAAGTATTTGAGTCATTCCCTACTGCCTCCCAGGGTGCATGTTAGCAAGAAGCCAGAATTGGGAGCAGAGCTGGGACTTGACCCTAAGCACTCCAATATGGGGTAGAGTGTCCCAATGGGTGTTGTAACCATTAGGCTAACCATTTACCCCATATCTGTTGTTTTTAACATGGTCATTAGAAATATGTAATGAACCATGTCACTCACAGTGCTGGTCCAGAAACCTCCACAAAAAATAACTTGACCAGTACACAGCCTTTAAGGCTAAAAGTCAGTGCTGCTGCCGATTTGTGCTCCCAAACTCAAAGCTGCTGTTATATTTTAGTTTCCCCATCCACAGAATTTTAATAGTATCCAACGAGACATAAAGGACATGAGCCACTACAAGAGCCAAATATTACTGCAGCATAACACCTATTTATTTAACTCTTTCCTAACTTATAACATGCTCTCATTTTTTTCTTCTTCTTCTTTTTAGAAATTTTTATTTATTTGAGAAGTAGAGTTAGAAAGAGACAGAGAGACAGAGAGAAAGTTCTTCCATCCATGATTCATTCCCCAAACAGACACAACAGCTGGGCCAATCCAAAGCCAGGAACCAGCAGTCTCTTCTAGGTCCTTAAGTGGGTGCAGGGGCCCAAGCACTTGGGCCATCTCCTGCTGCTTTCCCAAGCCACAGCAGGGAACTAGATCAGAAGTTGAGCAGCTAGGACATGAACCAGAGCCCATATGGGAGGCTGGCATGTCAGGTACAGTGCCCCATCCCTCATTTTCTTCTAAGGGATTATGAATTGTGCCCATTTCATGGCATGGAAACTGAACAGTGAATCACGAATTCCTTTACTTTGAGTTGTTGTTGTCCCCCCATCCCCCCAGCCTCTGTCCATTGCTGCTAAACTGAAATCTAGGGATCATATCACAGCAAATAGAACAATGAATTTGATTTTTTATGTAATGGAAAACAAAGATTTTTAAATGTGCTTATCTGGGCAACCAGCAGCTGATCAGAGGCAGCAGAGTCACAGAAACACGGCTGAGCCTCATCACTGGATTTATGCACAGGGAGGAGCTCACCCTGACCCTGAGTGTTAATAAACATAAGAATTCAGCACCAAATCCCTGATGTAGGATTACTGGATTACTGAATTAAAAACATATTGGAGGCCATTGCTGCCAGCAAAGAATTGTGTAACTGCTGGTAAAAACAATAGCGATTGCAAAAGTAGAACAAAACAATAACATCTTTGTAATGTTCTGAAATCATCTCATGAATAAGGCTGAGCTTGGTTCCATTGCATTTCCCAGTCTGATTTGCTGACCATCTTGTCTGTCCATCATTGTTCTCCGCCGTCCATTTCCTCCAATTGTCAATTATTACTAAAACATTAAAAAAAGTGCGTGTCTTTGTTTCCTGTTGCTGATGGATGCAGTGAAGTCATGGAGCAGGCAGTGCATCCTAAGCTTTTCCATTACAATAAATTATGCTGTCACAAACAGGATACAGCTCCTCACTGCACAACAAGGCTCTCAGTGGCGCTGAATTAGCACAAACTTTGTCACCCAAAATAGCAAGAAATTAGAACAGAGACTTAGAGCTCTTTGTTTTAAAAACATCCTGGGTTTTATCCTTTATTACAAAAGTAGTACTGGTGCCGGGGCTCACTTGGCTAATCCTCTGCCTGTGGTGCCGGCACCCCAGGTTCTAGTCCTGGTTGCTCCTCTTTCAGGCCAGCTCTTTGCTGTGGCCCGGGAAGGCAGTGGAGGATGGCCCAAGTGCTTGAGCCCTGCACCTGCCTGGGAGATCAGGAGGAAGCACCTGGCTCCTGGCTTCAGATCGGTGCAGCACCGGCCACGGCGGCCATTGGAGGGTGAACCAATGGAAAAGGAAGACCTTTCTCTCTGTCTCACTCGCTCTCTAACTCTGCCTGTCAAAAAAAAAAAAAAAAAAAAGTAGTACCTACGTATTACGCTGGAGACAAATTATAAAAATCATCATTACTCCACAAATTTGAAATTCCTATTGTTCATGCTTGGCATAAGACTTTCTGTCTTGTAACTCTCATACATGGATACATGTGTTTAAGCAAGTGGGATCACACCTTACTTCCCATTTACTATGAACAGTTTCCAATGCCATTAAATATTTTATTATAATTGAGTAGCTGTAAAATTCCCCACACTGTGGAAATTCATTTAGCCACTCTTTCATTTTTGTATATTTAGGTTAGTTACCAAGTTTGTCTTACAAACAGATAAAGATTCTTTTACATACATTTTTATTTGAATCTATAACTCTTTCCTTAGGCAATATTCCTAGAAGATAGACTTCTCATTTTTTATTAAAAAATACTATGTATTTTAAAATATTTATAATAAAATATGTAGGTAGGCTTCTTAATCATAAAGGCATGTATGTGTATTAAAAGTTTAGTAACCAAATATGACATGTGTGCCTTCCTAAAAGGGTAAGCAAGTGAAATAAATCTCAACACTTACAAAACAATATAGATGTAGAACTGGTCTGTGCAAAATGCCCTCTGGCCAGTTAGCTATACGGCTGTCAGGAATTCCATGAAGTCCTTTTCCAGAATCACACAACCAGCACCCACACCATTCCAGGCCACCCCGCTGTGCCTCTGCCAGTGCTTGCTAATACTATTTGGAGCTTGCAAAGGAAGGGCTCACTTCCAGTGACTGGCTCTGTGGTCTCTGATCTGGGCTGAACACTGTTCACAGGGATCACCACTAGAGGGCAGCCAGGGACAGGGAGAGGAATTCAACATCATTCTTGGGCTCAATTTTTTCTCTTCACCATAATCTTCATTTTGCCACATAACGAAGGGAAAATCGAAAATGAGTCACTGAAGTGGAAAGCTACTTAGATAAAAGTAAATACATAAGAAATCTCTGTGAATAAGCCAATCTTATAAGAGAGATAAATCAAGAAGAGCAGGATTTTATTAGCACTACCACTGTTAAGAAGAATAAAAGAAATCTGGTTAGAATTTGGGTTATAGCATGAAAAATTGGTACCTTTAGACCTCTGCAGGTGATGAAAGTAGAATCCACTGCAAAATCCTTGTATTTTCCATAAGAATTAGCAGGCACACGGGCTTTGGCCTCATATATGCCCGGGTTCCATTTTCTATCTCTCACCAGCTATGCTACCGTAGGCAAGTTATTTAACTTCTCTGAACACCCATTTACTCATTTATAAAATGTGACTAGTGGTGGAGCCTGCCCAAAGGTGATTGTGAGCATTAAATAAGATAATAGAGCTTGATGTGTAATGAATGCTCATTAGAGGTTGGCTGTCACTTCCAGTGGTTACCTCCCTCCTAAATTATTGCCCATTTTCAGTTGTTTGCTTACATTTTCTACCTGGCTCTATATCATCATCTCAAATTTAGCAGGACTGAAACCAAAATCGTCATCTTGCTAACTCCCTGACCTGCTGCTGTCTCTTTGGTCATTTCTTTGGACCAAAAAGTATGCTATCCTCTTTTTTGTTTAATAAATTAATTTGAAAGAGAGAGAGAGAGCCCCAATAGCTGGGGCTGGGCCAGGCTGATGCCAGGAGCCAGGAACTCCATCCAGGTTTCCCACGTGAGTGGCAGGAATGTAAGTACTTGCATCATCATCTGCTGCCCCCAGGTGCATTAGCAGGAAGCTGGATTGGAAGCAGAGCAGGACTGGCACCCACATTATGATATGGGATACCAGCAGCTGAACCCACTGCACTACAATGCCTGCCCACATCATCTTCTTTAACACATTCTCTCCTATTATTATAAGAAGGAGACCTTAAAAATATGTTTTGATGATGTGGAGTTGCTTATTGGCCTGTAATAGAGAATGTCAGGGGATGAGTATATAGGAAAAAGGGACTCTCCAGAAGTCATTATTCCAAATTTCAGGTTCCTGTAGATGCACAAAATCAACAAGTAACACCCCTTCCTCCTCTGACCAGCATGAGGCCAGATGGCAGGAGTGTGCAGCCACCTGACCTAGTGCTTCTCCTGTTTTCAACACATCCCACACCTGCAGAGTCTATTTGACAACTTCTAGTTTCCTTGCTGCTTCCCATGATCTATTCAGCAACCTGATTTCACTTATATTTAAATGAGAGGGCCAAGGGTGGTTCCACTACATAAACTGCAAGCACAGAGTGATTCTAGGAGTCATACTGAGAGTTAACAATAAATATCTATTAAATGAAAAAAAGTTAAAGTATTGGACAATTTTTTTTTTCAAAATTAGCTCTCACTTAAAATGTTCCCAAAAGCTTGAAAACACATCAATTACTGTGTGAAACTATTAAGCAATTCCTGAGAAATGTATTTCCAAAAACTAGCATTTCATAGATTTATAAGCACCCGTGGACATCCGGGAACCAGTGACCACAAATGAGACTTTTACAAGTGAAAAAAACAGATTCTTAGAATGAAATATGTAACTCATAATTTTATCTATTGCTTCAACTTGAAGCAGTACTAAAGCACTTCTCTCCTCATGAGATACACATGTGAACATGTCAAAGGCAGAGAAATGAGTTCCAGGACGAGAGGAATCAGGACGGCTCCAAGCAACCTCTCCACCATGACAGCTCCGTGCTGTGGCAATTAGCTCAGCTACCTTTGACTCTCTGTGGGGTAAGAAAATAGACTGAGAACTGACAGTAGCGCTTGAATGTCCTGAAAATAAGCTCTGAGTTTGCTTCTTCAGATCTACCACATTAACAAAATCGTTTCCTCGCAACTTAATTTCAACTAAGAAATCACGACCTTTCTGTTTAAAAGCATCATACCCTCCTATGGTGTCCATGGAATGAATTATCATTTTCTAATCAGAAAAAAAATAATGACCCTTATATTTTCCCAGGAAATGAGACCCACATTGAGCCAGAACCAAGTCCTGGCCTCCTATGCGGGTTCTGGCTGTCTCTGCTCTTATGACTTCCAGTTTCTCTATCTTCTTATGACAGATTCTAAACATCCCAATCTCAAACAAGGATAAGCCAAAATCACAGAAGCACATTTCCTCCTTGTCTTCCTTTTCAATAAACCACCAGAAACGTATTCCTTTGTTAGTTATTGTGGTGACATCAATCAAGTTACTCCAGCACATAACTGTGGATATTATCAGCAGTAGATGCAAATAGGGTGCATCATTTAAACAAATATGCTTGTTTAGGGCAAGGAATGTTCAAAGAATTCAGAATGTCCCGAGAAGCTTTCCAAGTTTCTGTGGGCAGCATCAACTGTTCTTGGATTTAATCCATTTCCTTTCAACCTTTCCACTTTCAAACCCAGTGACATTTTTCAAGGCACTCAGAAAATAGATGCTGAAAGAATGTTTTTAAATAATCATTTAAATGCAAATACTTGCTGTGAGCAGTTTCTAGCCCTGGAAACAGTTCACTGTTTTGTTTTGTTTTTTTTTTTTTGTACTTCTTGAAAGTTCTTTTCTGAAAGTGAATGTCCAGGAAAAGAATATTTGTATTTAAATAAAAAAATCTTTATTTCCAATAAATTTCATATAAAATTTAAATTTTGGATAAAGTCACTTTTTCTGGAAATGTCTATTTTTGCTTGAGGACCTGTTTATTAAATATATTCTAAGCCATCATTGATCAAAGAAACCATAGATGGATATTAATTAGCTTTTCAAAAAGGAAAACAAATACCAGAAAAACACTTTTTTCTGAAGTGATCATCCATGAAATTATTTATACTATCTAATCTCCTGATGATAAAGAAACTATAGAAAGTTAGTGGAATAAAATTATCTTAAGGAAATTATTATTTTATAAAATATTTATTGTTAAGACTAACAATGTCAACTGAGGCAGGTTTCTATACTCCTTCAGAGGTAAAAATAAGGCTCACGGAAAAGTTACATGCCCTCACACCCTCACACCACAGGTGCTGCCCATGCTAACATCAATGTAATTCCTAAAATGCATGAAGATACGACAGACTGAAACACGACACATACCTTAATTTGCAGATGTGTGATCACTTATAGTTCCTCCCACTATTGAATCATCTTTTTCTTTCCACTTCATCAATTTCTAGCAAGTTTTCTCTTCAATGTGTCTAAACACCTAAAGAGCCCAGTTCTCTCTTCTAAAATGCTGTCATCACCTCCATTGCCCAAATGCAGTTCAAAAATAAAGAGGGGGAAAAAAAATGAAAAGAAATTTGCCAGCTGCTTACGCCTAACAACGACAGTCAAGCTGCTAAGCTTTGAGTTCAATGAATTAAAGGTTGTTTGGCTAAATGGCAGGCACACTTCCTCCTATTCTTTCCGAACTTAGTTTTCCTGCCTCCAGTGGGGCTTTTTCCTTCCCAGGGCTATAAATAGGCTGAGCACTGAGGAAAGAAGGCAGGAAATGCATTTGATTAGAAAAAGCAGCCCAAGTTAGGGCCCTGTGTGTGTGTGTTTTCCAAGTGAATACCAATAAACAAGCTAAAGAAAATTTGGCCTCAAATAACTCAGCTTTGGTATACACACCATAGTCAAATTATCCTTAATTTCTTATAGTCTCAGTTTCAATAGAAGTAGTTATGTCCTATAAGCAAGGCTTGGGCTTGAAGATGTATCATTTTCTGATAAAATACTATGAATAAACCTACTCTGAGTCCTTCATTTTCTATAGGAGTGGCATGTAAATGGAACTTCTAAGAGACTAAGGATGTGTGAGGTAGGAGACCAAGGGGTTGGGGTTGGGGGGGAAGAATTGAAATGCTTTTTGAAGCAAGTTTCAACATAAGAAAGATACCAATGGGTGAATAAGAAAAGCAGATACTTTATAAACTGGTCATACATCTGCAACCTAAACTAATAACCCACAGTCCCACTACTCAAGGTTTTTCAACTTCCCTCATAATTATAGACAACACACACTAAATAAAAATTAGTTATCATTTTCACATAGATTAGCAGATAAAAATTTGGATAATGTTTGAGGCTGCTGAAGTGTAAAGAGATAAGCATTCATACAATAGTACATGGAAGTTTATGTTGGCATAAACTTTTTGCAAGACAATTCTCAACTTCATTCAAAATATTAACTAGAGTAACAAGATACTTAAATGAGGTTGATTCTGTGAAGTGAGAATTTAAGTGTGGAGAGGGAGGGTGTTTTAGTTGTGACATTCATATTTTGTACTCTTGTAATTATCTTGTGTAGGTCATGCTTTACAACATTAATTTTAAAGAAAGAATTTTTAAACTGCTATTGCTTTAGTTCCTTCATATGAATCTGTTAAATACTTATTTATTACATGTAAGGCAATCATCTATCATCCCTATCTCTCTATTTACACAGGTACTTCAAAAAAGTTCATAGAAAATAGGATTAAAAGATTAATTTATTTTAATGTAAAAAGTTTTGAAATTCATGTATAGTTTGTTCATCATACTTATTTCCATGACCTTCTTGAAGACCCTTCATATCTGTCTATCTACCTAAAAATTTATCTATCATTCCATACTACTGTCATTCAACATGACACATTAATTTCCCAGCTACTTGGAGAAGCTACCTAAAACAGGCCAAAGCAGTGCAAAGAACAGGCCAACTGTATTTAAGGGAGAGATAAGAGTTCATACACTGTGGGCAGTCATGATAAATATAAATTCAAAACAAACTTCACTAACATATATTTGAAATTTATGAGTCACCTGAAACAAGACAAAACCAAAATAAACTGTGATAAACTAAAAGTTGATCATGGAAACAAAACGTCCTGTTTCCTATTTTTGTGCAGTGATTTGACGATTGTTTTCTAATCCATCATTTCTTGTCCCTTCTTGCCGAAATGCAAAGCTTTCTTCAATAGAAACAATAGGCTATTGAACAATGAACTCAGCCAGAGCTATGGGGGAAAAGCAAGGCTATCCACATCCCAGGTACAGATTGGGAAGGAAAATGTGAGCAAGAGAGAGAGAGGGAGAGAGAGAGAGGGAGGAAGGGAGGGATGGAGGGAGAGAGGGAGAGAGAGAGAAAGAGAGGGAGAGAAAGTGAATGACTTCCTTGTAATAGCAAAAAAGATGAAGGAAACCCATGGCTGTTGGCATAGAACAGTCACAGTGTGTTGAAATAGCTGAGTTGACATTGGCAAGAACATGGCTAGCAATGGGGTGACATGGTTTGGGGAGCCAGCCGTGCTCCCATGTGGGAAGAATGAATGCTTCTAAAAGCTAAGGGTATTCACCAGGGTTTCACTGTCCTCTAGAAATGGTTATTCTCCTCTGGTGGAGAAATATTTTACTTCTACAAAAAGGAAAAAATAATAAACTGCACAGAGCTTCCCCTAAAACCCATCTCTAGGCAGGAAGCATTTCACTTTTCGGGAAAGATCTGCTCTGTATTCTTAATCTAATGTTAATGGCAGACTCTCTCCAAAGGTATAGGGGAGAAAGTCAAAGGCCTTGTTAGGGAAAGCAATATATAAATTTCTTGAATTATTTTGGTTGCATAAGTGGAGGAAAATATGTTTTTATTTCAAAAGTTTCAATATGTACAATCTAGAGGACCTAAGCCCAAGCCTAACGTAAAATAAAATCTACTACTATTATCCAAATGAGCTGAATGTACTGTATGTACACATCTGAGCCTGTGTGCCCCATAGATTTCTTTTAATATAGGAAACTAATTATTTTTAAAGTTTATTTATTTGAGAGGCAGACAAACAGAGAGCTCCCATCCACTGGTTCACTTCCCAGATGCCCACCATAGCCAGGGTTCGGCCTTGCCAGAAGCTGAAAACTCAATCCTCATCTCCCACAAGAGTGGCAGGAACCCAAGTTAAGTATTTGAGCCATTAAACTGCTTCCCAGTGCCTGCATTAGTGGAAAGCTGGAGTCTGGAGCAGGAGCCAAGGATCGAACACAGGTGCACCAATGTGAGACTCAGGTGTCTTAACTGGCCTCTTAGACTTAAACGAATGTCCATCACTCCTCACCCATGGATGTTTTTAATAATAACCAATATTTGTCCACAAGGGTAGAAGCTCTAAGTGATTACCAAATTAGAGGCTCTATCTACATGGTGTTCCTTTGACTTGAATTGTTGTATTGTGCTAATAAAAGTACATTCAAATTGTTGGAATGATGACTTAAAAGAATATAGGTTAAGAATGGGTCTCTATATTTTAGAAAAAACATTAAAAAGATGGTTGAAAGTTAGGGAGGAATTCTTCATCCCAAAAATAAAATTTGAAAGTTAGCAGCTCTTTGAAGAAACTAGAACCCCTTAGTGAGATAGAAATGAGATGTTCGCATTAATTTCATTGAAATGGATTTGTGCTTATCAGTAGTTCATTGTTAGTTAGCCCAAGTCTCAGTAAACATAATATTAAAATTACCTTGCTAAATAAAAGAGCTCACAATATCTCCCAGAAGAAGCCCAGTTGTGCTAACTTTCAGAGGGAAATTTTAACCAAGCCTGCCTTTGCAGCATTTGGCTTTGGTCTCTGTTGCCTTTCTGTCACTTTGTCACACACCTAAGGTAAAATACCACTAGTTTCTAAGTAACAACAACAACAACAACAAAGAACCTGGAGACTCTTTGATACTAAATGTCTATAGCTTGCTCACTTTTGCCAAAGCTAAAATCTGATGTCACAATAGCAAAAGGAAATTCTAGTTGGTGTTGTAGTAAAGTATTTTCTATGAACTCTGAAACATGGACACTCAATTAGCTGTTTCTGTCAGTTGTGTGTTCTTTTGGGAAAAGGCTTTGGACGCAATCATAAGGTGGTTTGTGTAGCTAATCACTATTGGCAGCAGGAAGAAGCAAAATCATTACTTGGAATAAAGCATGCATGAAAGAAAACAGACCATTGTAGGGATAGCATGGCTCATATCTGAAGGCAAAGGGAGACCACCATGAGTGCCAAGGGTTTTGGTACCTAAATATTACATTATTTTATGGAATATTTGGAAGGAAGCAGGGGAAGAAGTAGGAGAGAACATGGTGGTGAAATTAATTTACTCATCAACAATGAAAATTATTGTTTTGGCAGTCACTCTAGTCAAATAAAAAGCCACATGGTAGTCTGGTTACTGATTTAAAAGCTTATTCAGGTTTCTTGTTTAAACACTAGATTAATTTGAATTCATAATAGGGTCAATATTTCATATAACTCCATGAATCACATCATTATGCAATTAACAAAAAACTTAAACTGAGTTTATATTGATATTGGCAAGGTGAACATAACCATGAGCTTTAGAATTCTGCCATGGATTATGGAGTGCAAATTCACCTTAGCTGAAGCATATTAAAACTTCTGAGCTCTGGTTGTGTCCAGAATGATTGAGAATCTTTCCCTTTCCCTTGATGGCTTTAAAGTAACCAACCACGTTGTGAGCTGCCTATGGCAAGGGCCTCATGGCAAGGAACCAAGGGTAGTCTCCCTCCAACAACCAGTAAGAAACTAAAACCCTTACTCAGCCTGCAAGGAACTGTATGCCACAAACAACATGAGCAGATCTTTCAACAGTTGATCCTCAGATGAGACCAAAGCTCCAGCTAACACACTAATTGTGGCCTTTTAAGACTGGGAAGCACTGGACTCAGCTAATCCATGGATGGCCAAATTTATATTGATGTAATCTCTAGGTGAGTACTCCTATGAAGAGGGTTTACAGTCTTCCACAAAATCGATATGTCCATGACATATATCAGTACATCTTGTCATCTTGCTGCATCTTAGACTAGAAGCACCGTCGTAGGTCCTTGCTCTATTCAAGAAAAGATCAAGGGTGTGGAATCAAAGAGGAAGCTCATGGAGGCATTTAAAGTTTTTCTGTCACATTGGGTAACCAGCCTAAAAGGAAACAAATAGAAAGATACTTGCAAAAGTTCATGGAAAATATGTACTATGAAAAAACTGTATGGATTTCAATTTTTTTAAACACAAAAATAAACTTATTTAATTCTATTTTCCATAAACTTTAAAAAAATACTTATGTATACATAATACCAGATAGTGTACTCAAGGATAGTTTGGGACAGTGTTACCCAAAAGTAACAAAACACCCTTCCTCTTTCAAATCAGTGGGACGCACACTGCCTTGAGAGAATCAAATCATCGCTCTGTCTCTGATGCACTTTCAGTTTGAGGCATCTGTGACTTTGGGCCTATCCTTCAAAGCCTCTCAAGACATTTTGGGAAGGCCACAGATCCTGATTGGATTTTTACAAAGCATTTTGGTGACCACTGTATTACTGTTGACATCTTAGAAGAAAAATACAGGGAAGAAAGAAAAATATATAATAGATTAGTCTCTTAGCAAAATTAAAAGTCATCTCTATTAGGGTGTTACTATCTCATTCAGTTTTAAAATTTTCATTTGAATGTTTATATTTCTAAAGGATGAGGTCATTTAAAAACACACAGAGATGAAACAATCATGAACTTCATTCTGTAGAGGCAAATTTTGGACTAAAATCAATGTCCTCATGAGAGAACAAATTATATTTCACATTACATCCAAATAATATCAAGGGTTTCAAACAATGACCTTGGCAGTGTGCACTCACACTCTCAGGGTCAGAGGGGGCCATCTCAGTCATCTATCTAACCACCCATTGGATGGGCAAGCCCCTCCAGAACATGAAGAACACATTATCCCCCTAATTTCTAAGTAAAAATTGATATACTGCCATGGCACTTTCCTATGATGTCAGAAGTGAAAATGACCTATTAAAAACAAATCTGTGAATGTAATCTAAATGAAGCATTTAGATTAAATGCTAAATTGCTTGCTCACTATATAAATAAACTTTTCTTTTTCTTTAGGCAAATTAAAGTATGTGGAATTTGAAACATATATGTATAACTATTCTTGTAATCATGGACATGTAATCATGCATATCCTGTCATATTTTTTGCATTCTATTCATTAAAAGCAATGCATATGTTCTTTCCATACCCAGAAAGAGGGAATTAAATGTCTTATAAATATTCCCTAATACTTCATGGAGAACACTGATTAAAAGTTGTAAATCAAGTTAAAATTAGGAATGCTTCATTTCCATTTAGAGGCTGAAGGGGGATAAGACGCTCAAGAAGGAAATGACTTTCAGAGCTATAGGAAATCAGAGCATCTTAGAGTCTGAATTTCAAAGCACCCAACACTAAAACCACATTTTTGGAGCTAGCATCGTGTTATAGCTTCTTATATGGATTGTTCAAATATTAATGCATAATTAATTCTGAATGATTCCACATGTCACAAATTGTATTATATTTGGAGAAGTCCAGAAAAAGTACCATTTTTTTTTTTTTTACTGAAAATTTTCAACCATATGGATGTCCCTACTAAGTACAAAGTTCTGGGCTTGAGCCATTGCAGAAAAAATATTAAACATGTGCTCCTTTCCCTCAGAGCAGCATATCTTCTAAAGCAGAATTTCTCAGGTTATGGTTCATTGGCAGTTTGTATCAGAATAATGTAGAATATTTATAGGACATACAAATTTCTGGGCCTTAGCTCTAGAGGATTTCTATGATAAGCCTTGAATATGCCTTTATCATGGCCTGTGAATGGTATTGCATATTGTGTTTTGAGAACCAATGAATCAGGTGTCATGGGAGTAATCCAGACATCAAAATACATATTCCTTACTAACGCATGAGAGGGACCCAAGGAAAAAGGTTATTCAAGTACCGAGGGAACCGTGATAATAGCCATGGCCAACATCAAAGCTCTGTACTGGAACACACTTTATGGAGTAAACTTCCTTTAAAGTCAGTTCTTATTTGTACCTAATGGTAGCAAATTCAATTTGATTCTCCTAGAAAAGGTTGAAATAGAGGGACCATTCTTTTTCTGGATGCCAAAAAACAAGAAGAACCCAAACTTTGTCATCTTATTCATCTCTAGGTATACAGTTCAGTAGTGTTATGTATATTCACATGGTTGTGTAGTAGATCTCTAGATATTTTCTACGTTGTAAAACTGGGACCATTTTAAGATCCAATCCAGGACAAAAAGAACAAGGAAAACTGAATCCAAACATCAAAGTCAGGGGATTGATTGATTAATAAAATGAGAACATCAGTCAGAAAAAACTGGAGCAAGGACAAGTGGATGTAGAAGCAGAGGCATTTTGCAGAATTCAGTTGATACAGATTGGCCACGTGGCTGCAAGTATGGATGCCTGGAGGATGCTCTCTCTAAAGCTGGAATAAGAACTGTAAGTCATATTGGACTTTGAAAAAGACTTCTATATCTTTGAATCAGTTAGGAGATAGGTTGGGAGATAAAGATGATATGATATAGAATACTTCCCACCATGACAATTGTGATGGTTGTAAGTACTATACTTATGACGATATGTTATCAGAGTAGTATGCCAAGTGGTTGCCGTCACACTCTGTTATTCTAATGGACACATAGCAGTTATTTTTTCAGCTCTTTTATCTGTCTGGGTCATCATACGTACGAATGTATAAGGCATGGGAGAGAGAGGGAGGGAGGGGTGAATGAAAGAAAAGAGGAAGGCAGGCAGGCAGGTTCATTTCTGTTTTGTTTTCAATGATACAGACTCCAGTCACCGCATTTTTCTTCATAGGTAGCCTGGTCCTTTCGAGTGATATATTCATACCTTGAATATGGTCTTAAGCATTATTCTATTTAACTGAATCTATGGTATCATTAGTTTATGTACCCTGACCAAAAAGAAGTCAACTGTGGCTTGAGACAGTGGATCCAGTGATGCTAATATGACCCAGTTATTTTCTCATCATCTGTTAGGTCAACTTCCTCTGAGTTCACTCCATTCTTAGGCAGGCTCCCTCAAGAGCTGGTCCTGGCTGTTCCCATTCATCCCCTCACATTCAAACCTAGTGTGGAAGGGAGAACACTGCTTTCCAGAGGTCCCAGCCAAAGTCTGCCTGGCTTTGACTGGACTATGTGTGCATCACTCAACGAATGCTTATGAGAGGGTTTCTGATGGATTTGGGTTGGACCATGTGCTTCACTCCTGTAGTCAAAGACAGAGAAGACCCTTTGGCAGGTGTCTGATGCAGGAAGATCAAAAATGAGAGAAAAGTAAATCTCCCACACATAGAAGTTGCTTCACAAACATAGGCAATATCTCAGAACAAAAGGAGATATTGCCTTATGTTTTATACAGCCAAATAGAATAAAGTGAGTTACCGTAAAAGATGGTGAGGTCTTCACTCTTAGGAGCTCAAATCTGAACCTCTCTCAACTCATGGTTGATTACAACAGAGATCTCTATGTGATTCCAAGTAGTTGTCACAACAGGGCAGAGAGTTAGGTATCAACAGTGAGGTACCTTTGTTTAATAAAATGAATGAGCATGACTTATGGTTGGTGTAAGATATGCAAAGTAAACTGGCTTACATGAGAAAGGGCAATTTTACAAACTCATTTTTCCTAAGCTTCGGGAATAACAAAGGTGGGGAGGTCAGTGGAGTCAACACCAGAGCACCATTGTGAGTCTTTCCCAGGCCATCATATCACTCCAGACTCTCAGCTTGGATTCTCCATGAAACCAGAAATGTATCTCCATAGTGACCAGAGAGGAAAAGGGCTCCTTTCTTCCATAACCAATGAGAAAACTATTGTGGCAGGATTCTGATTGGCTTAGGGAACATGCCCATCATGGTATCCAGGAATGAGGAATTACAACTAGCCTCAGCCCTGTTATTAAAGTCAAAGAGGCCAAATATGCTATAGAGGAAGGTGGGGAACAAAGCAAAGGAGATTCAGATCATGTCTACCATTCCCACCCAGATATCAATAGCATTGGTTCCAAAGACTAGAAACAGGACTAGATCAAGGTAAGCCAAAATAAAGATGAACTTACAATTGTCACTCTGGTGACTGGTACCCAAGCAAAGACTGCCCATTTTCTTCTTCTTGAGTTGGTTAACAGGCCACGAAGAGGCATCTATCTCAGGACTGGAGTTCTGGCCCTGGAAAACCCAGTAATTATCTGATGACAGGTACTACTCCAGGCCTGTGGATACTACAGCTAGAATTATGACCTAACCTAGCTAACCATCAATTAGTTCAGGTTCTCCACTTCTGGTTTTCTGGTATGATATATCTCATGGTTAGTCTAGAGAAGAGGCTATTCCAAATTGGACGTGGTGGGTATTTGGCATGGTGATTAAGATGCTAGTTGGGATGTTCACATCTCATATCAGAGTACCTAGGTTCAACTCCCAGTTCTGGCTTCTAATTCCAGCTTCCTGCTAATGCAGAATCTGGAAGGCAGCAAATCATGGCTAAAATTCCTACTACTCAGCATGGGGTACTAAGATCATGTTACTGATTCTCCCAGCTCTGGCCTGGCCCAGCCCCAGCCACTGCAGGCATTTCAGGAGTAGGTCAGTGTATGAAAACATTCTCTGTATGTCTGTCTCTCCCTCTCTCTTTCTGTGCCTCTTAAGTGAAATCATATACATAAATTTTTTTTACAGAGATTTATTTACTCATTTGAAAGTCAGAGTTATGGGGTAGGGGTGGGTAATGACACAGATTAAGAGAGAGATCTTCCATCAATTATTTCACTCCCCAGATGGCTGCAATGGCCAGGGCTGGGCCAGGCTGAAGCAAGGAGCCAGGAACCAGGAGTCTCCCTTGTAAGTAGCAGAGGCCCAAGAACTTGGGCCACTTTCTGCTGCTTTTCCCAGGCCATTAGCAGGGAGCTGAATTATAAGTCGAGCACCTGGGACATGAACCATATGAGAGGTTGGCATTGCAGGCGATGGCTTTACCCATTACTCCACAATGTTCGCCCCAACATTTTAAAAATTAGATGGAGAACACCCATACCAGGAATTCACATGATTTAGAACCAAATATCATGTGTTTTTTTTTTTTAAATGGGATCAACATATAGATGCCTACATTCTCTAGAAAACAAATATTTAATTTGGGTTTTTTTCTTAGATGATTATAATCTTTAAAGAATTAACATGCAAATATTTTGGGTCATCTAATAAGAACTTTTTGCCATATGATTTAAGATAATAAATTTGATAATTAGATAAGGAAGAGGACAAAAACTTCAGCCAGAAAATAAATCAGTGGAAAGCAGTATGAACCAAAATATTTAATGGTCAGAAGAGAGAAGGGTGAGTTAATGGTAATATTGGCAAACTTGGGATAATGTGTATACCACAGACAGGATAAGACATGGTTGAAGGATTTTGTGATTTCAGAAAAATGTTATCTGTCATGCTAAATCAATACTATTAATTTTAAATATATTCATTTCACTGTTTTGTTTGCATATGAATGGAAATTTTATACTTGCACAGGAGAAATTCTATACTGTAAAACAGCATGTCATGTTTTATGTTAAACTATTTAAGTAGCATAAAAGGGATTGTTCAACAGTAGGAAGCCACAAGGAGGATTTCTAGACTGTACATTTGGAGTGGGTTGACTCCCCAGATTTGCAATCATTCATAATCTCAGAACATGATCCCATTTGGAAATAGGTTCTCTGCACATGTAGTAAGTTGAGGATCTCAAGGTGAAATAATCCTGGATTTAAGGTTAGATGCAAATCTAATAACTAGTGTTTAAGAAGAGGGGAGGACACACAGGAGAAGGCCACATGAAGATGAAAGTAGAGATTGGAATGATAGAATTGCATTTCAGGGAACACCAAGGAATGCTGGGAGCCAGAAGTTAGGACAAGGCAAAGAAGGATTTTGCCCTATGGCCTTTGCAGCGAGCACCCACTGCCAGTGCTTTGGTTCCAGACTTCCAGCCTACTGCACTGTGACAATACGTCTCTGTTGTTGTAGGGTACCCCGTTGGGGGCAATTTGTTACTCCAGCCCAACTTCATGGTGCTTCCTAACAAGCATACCAAGAACAGCTCACAGATTACCAAAAAAGAGATGCCTTGATGTTCTAGAAAGCAGAGTGGGGTTTGAAACCAATTTTCTCACAGTAAGACAGAATCTTCTGTCTGCCCCAGCTGGCCACATATTTTATTATATATATGTATATTTAATGTACAAACATGTGAAAAGTGTTTCAAAACTCCATAAAATATTTGTCTGTAAACATGACTATGCAGGTTCATGGTTTCTTAGAGTATCTCACTTATTTCAGAAGCACACCTGAGATACACATTTTTAAATTTTTTAAAAGATTTATTTATTTGAAAGGCAGAGTTACAGGGAGGCAGAGGTAGAGGGAGAGAGAGAGAGGTCTTCCATCCACTGATTCACTCCCCAGATGGCCACAATGGCCGTACCAGGGCATATCAGAAGCCAGAAGCCAAGAACTAGGAGCTTCTTCTGTGTCTCCCATGTGGGTGCAGGGGCCCAAGGACTTGGGCCATCTTCTCCTGCTTTCCCAGGCCACAGTAGAGAGCTGGATCAGGAGTGGAGCAGCCAGGATGTGGTTTCATCCACTATGCCACAGCCTTGGCCCCAAGATACACTTTTTCATTATTTGTACTCTTCTTAGTCTGCTCAGGCTGCTATTTGTGTCTTAACGGTTCTACAGGCTGAGAAGTCCAGGAACAGGGCACCTGCAGATGTGGTGTCTGTTGAGTGCCTATGTATGCCCACAGCTTAAGGCCCAAAACATGCACATTCAGATCCCAACAGGTGAGAGAACAACTCAGAGCCATTTGCTGGTTTCTAGCTCCTCCACACATAGTGGCAGTGAGAACTGCACAAAGAACAGCCACCTGCCCCTGATGGCAGTGGGGCTGTGGGAGATACTGGCCTTTGTGTCTGTGGTGGTGGTCAGACACACAGGTAGAGACGTCTACACACAGCCACACATAGCCACGTACAGCCATGTACCTCTGCGTGTCCACATCCATTCACAAGTCACCACATCTAACCATACCCTCCCAGCTAACCTTGCTTCTATGCGTTTACAGGCTCCGAAATGAGACACTCCTTCATCACAGGCATGGGTTCTATGCCCTGTCACACTCTGAAGAGGCTCTCCTGGTACACAGGCATGACTTCCCCTCCTGATGATGGAAGCAGTCTGGTCAGAATGTGATGTGGTAGAATCCTGAGGCTGGGAAGGACAGGGAAGGCAGGATGGCTTATGGAAGCCTGAGGGTGGCAACACTGGGTACAGGATACTGGGCTTCCTCAACCAGGACCCAGTTTTTAAAACATGGTGGGCCAAGCATAGCACCAAGTGGGTAACTTGCATTGGCCTTTAAGCTGTCCCGCCATCCATTAGCCTTCAGCCTCATAGTCATCCCAAATAAACACATAAGGAAAAATAGAATTCCTGTTATACAAAAGCAGCTTCAAGACAAACTCCCTAGCTCCCCTTCTCAACCTAGTTGTTCCTCCCAAGCTGTGTACAGAATCTCTGGGGCTATTATTGGTGCCTCATTCCACCACGGTTCACACCTGTAGGTGAGCACTTTTTGTTGTGATCCCCATGGGTGGAGCCTGGCCAATCTTATTTTCCCAGTAGTGGATGTGCCATTCAGGCTAGACCCCACATATGATGTCACATGCCCCAGCACAATACACAGACAGCTGTGTGCCCCTCTAGAGGTGCCATCACAAGTGGTAATTATAGCCAGCTGCAGGGACTTGCAGTCTGCCCATGGAATTTTGAAGGCTTACCTTGGAAATTAACTCTTCAGCAGCAACCCTCAGAGGCCTTCCTACCTTCAGGCAGGAAGCACAATGATGCAATCTCTGGTCCTGAGCCAGCACTGGGACCCCAAACTCAGATGGACTGTTCCTGCTATCTGTTCTTTGTCATACTCCTATGCAGGCACTAGACCATCCACACAGCATGGCCAGGAATCCTGCTCACTTAGCATGTAATTCTAGATATGAGAAAAGCAAGAGTTCAGTTTCCCACAAACTCTAAGCCACAGGTGCCTATGGTAGTTTTTAAAATGCCTGTAAATTCTTTGACACTCTTCACACCAAATAACAGAATTTATGACCCCCACATGTGGTCATGTGGTTCTGCGCTCCCTTGAAGAACAGTGTGACAAAAGTGATGATGTATAACTTCCAAGTGAAATTAGGCACCCACCTGGGCCAGCAATGTGGGGTGGAGTGTTGAGCCTCTGCTTGCGATGCTAGCATCCCTTTGGGGGCTGGTTCGAGTCCCGGCTGCTCCAATTTCTATCCAGCTCTCAGCTAGTGCTCCTGGGAAAGCAGTGGAGGATGGCCCAAGTCCTTGGGCCTCCGCACCCACATAGGAGACCCAGAAGAAGCTCCTGGCTCCTGGCTTTGGTCTGGTCCAGCCCTGGCCGTTGCAGCCATTTGGGGAATGAACCAGCAGATGGAAGATCTCTCTCTGTGTCTCTTTTCCTCTCTCCCTAACTCTGCCTTTCAAATAAATAAGCAAATGTGTCTTAAAAAAGGAAAAAGGAAACCCACCTTCTGTGAACTTTTCCTGGGGATTACTGGTCTGGGAAACCTCAGCTGGCACACAGATACTCTGAGAAGGAACACACAGAGAGATTAAATAGGCAGATGGCAGCGACCTAAGGATTTCCAGGTGTTCCTGTCCTCAGTGGCATGCATCTTCTTTGCTCAGGTGTCAGAAATTTCCAAAATGACCGCAGCCTCAGCCACCACCTGACTGCAGCTTCTTGAAAGACCCGATCCAGCTGAGCGAAGCTGCTTCCTAATTCCCAAACCCTCGAAATCAGAAGAGACGGAAAATGCCTGTTTGTTATTATCTTAAGCCTCTAAGTTATGATATGATTTATTACACAACATTTAATGACCAGACCAGAGCCCAAGAGTAACTGACACTGCCCAAGAAGGCCCAGAAGACTATTCGAATATCCTCTCTGACTACAGGAGTAGAGGTGAGTAGAAGACTCTGCAGGGAGCCGGCATTTTGGTGTAGCAGGGGAAGCCAAGGCATATGACGCCGGCATCCCATAAGGGTACTTGTTCATGTCCCAGTTGCTCCACTTCTGATCCAGCTCCCTGCTAATGGGCTGGGGAAAGCAGCAGAAATGTGCTTGGGGGCTTCCACTCACGTGGGACATTCAGATGAAGCCAGGAGCTCTGTCCCTCTTTCTCTGTAACTCTGACTTTCCAATGAATCATAATGATAAAAAGATCCTGCTATGGCTGTGGCATTTCTGCTTGTCAGGCAGGCAGTCTGCCCTGCCGAAGTTGGCAAGGCAGGTCCTGTCTGCAGGACTCTGTGATGTACTCACACAGTAATGTCACAGGCAATGCAAGAGGATAATGACCATCTGCTCACAATTGCCAGGGCAAAGGCAGACACTCTGGGAACTAAAGTGAGAAATAATTAAAATGGCATTCCCTCTCGATGGTTGCTGTGGGGGCTGGTTTGTTGGAGAATAGGAATTGCTCAAGTGATTCGAGTCAGAGTCAGGTTAAATGGGCCAGATACGAGTAAGGCTGTGTAGTTTTGTTCTTTAAGTTCTGATTTTAAAGAATGTGTTTATATAGCAGCTCAACGCACAATAGCTAAGACAAGGAATCAGCCTAGATGTCCATGAACTGACGACTGGATAAATAAAATGTATTTATGAATATACATATACACACACACAATGGAATATTCTTCAATCATTAAAGAGAATGAAATCTTGACATTTGCGAGAAAATGGGTACAACTGGAGATCATTATACTAAGTGAAATAAGCCAGAGCCAAAAAGAAAAATATCATGTTTTTTCTTTTTTCCAGGCAGAGTGGACAGTGAGAGAGACAGACAGAGAGAAAGGTCTTCCTTTGCCGTTGGTTCACCTCCCCAGTGGCCGCTGGGGCCGGCGCACCGCACTGATCCGAAGCCAGGAGCCAGGTGCTTCTCCTGGTCTCCCATGCGGGTGCAGGGCCCAAGGAATTGGGCCATCCTCCACTGCCTTCCCGGGCCACGGCAGAGAACTGGACAAGAAGAGGAGCGACCGGGACAGAATCCGGCGCCCCGACTGGGACTAGAACCCAGGGTGCTGGCACCGCAGGTGGAGGATTAGCCTAGAGAGCCACGGCGCCAGCCCATGTTTTTTCTTATGTGTGGTAGTTAATATATAGAGAGAGGATAAAAATTGTGTGGATGTCAGATCATTTGGTATATTCTTGTAAATATGGCTTCACTAAATAATACCACATAAATGAGAATATACTCTCTTCACAGGTTTAAAAAAGAAATGGAGAGGGGAAATACTGAGGTGTCTTGGGGTACTAGGAATGCTTTGTTCTTTTTTTAAAGATTTATTTATTTGAAAGGCAGAGTTAGAGAGAGAGAGGAGAGACAGAGAGGAAGATCTTCCATCTGGTAGTTCCCTCCCCAGGTGGCCACAACGACTAGGGCTGGGCTGGGCCAGGCCAAACCCAGGAGGCAGGAGCTACTTCCGGGTCTCCCACTTGGGTGCAGGGACCCAGGGACCCGGGCCATCTTTTGCTGCTTTCCCAGGCACATTAGCAGGGAGCTGGATGGGAAGTGGAGCAGCTGGGACTTGAATTGGCGCCCATATGGGATGCTGGTGCTGCCGGTAGTGGCTTAACTCTGTACACCACAATGCCAACCCCAATGCGTTGTTCTTAATTTAGGTGTTGATTATGAGTGTGATCAAATGACCAAAAATACATCATTGATCTGTACACTTATGTACATTTCTTGGTATGTGTTCTGTATGTTAATATTTTAAAATTTCATTTTCATTTTATTTGAAAGGTAGAGAGAGATGGATAGAGGGAGAGAGAGAGAAGAGAGAATGACCACATCCATCCACTCTTCATTCCTCAAATGGCTACAATAACCAGGGGATTGCCAGACCAAAGCTGAGAGCCAGGAACTCCATCCAGGTCTCCCAGATGAGTTGCAGAGACTTGAATAATTTGATTTAGCACCTACTGCACCTCAGTTTAGGCACTAGCAGGAAGCTGGGCTGGAAGCAGAGCTGGAGCTCCAACCCAGGTACTCTGACATGAGATAATGGCATCCCAAATGGCATCTTAATTGCTTTGCCCAATGCCTGTATCTCTTCTGGCTTTTAAAAATACATATGGGGCTGGCGTCGTGGCACAGGGGGTTAAAGCCCCAGCCTGCAGTGATGACATCCCATATGGTTGCTGGTTCGAGTCCTGGCTGCTCCACTTCTGATCCAGCTCTCTGCTATGGCCTAGGAAAGCAGTAGAAGATAGCCAAGTCCTTGGGCCCCTGCACCCATGTGGGAGACTCCAAAGAAGCTCCTGGCTCCTGGCTTTGAATCGGCACAGCTCCAGCCATTGCGGCCATCTGGGGAGTGAACCAGTGGAATGGAAACCTCTCTCTCTGTCTGGCTCTACCTCTCTCTGTAACTCTTTCAATATAAATAAAATAAATATTAAAAAAAATATGTGTGTATATATATATGCAATGCATTATCATTATTTATAGTCACCTTTCTGTGCAACAGAGCACCAGAACTTCTTACTGTTGTCCAGCTTTAACACAATACTCACCCATTTCTATCCCCTACTCCCCCCAGTCTCTGGATACTATGCTTATACACTTACGTCCTGTAACATCAGTTTAACATTGGATCTTGCGGTTTTGTTTTTATGCACTTGGGTTATTCTACTTAATCATAGTGACCTCTAGTTCCGTCCATGTTGTTGCAAATGACAGGATTTCATCCTTTTTAATGACTGAATGTGTGTGTACTGGTGCCAAGGTTGTATCTATTCATCAGAGGCTGAACACTGAAGTTGTTTCCATTTCTTGGCTATTTTGAATAGTGTTGCAGTAAACACCGGAATGCAGGAGTCTCTTCTCTGACTGTGTTCATCTCCTTTGGATATATGAGAATACTTCAAAAAGTTCATGGATAATGGAATAAAAAGACAAGTTTATTTTTGTGCCAAAAATTCTGAAATCTATGAAAAGCTTTTTCATAACAATTTCCATGAATTGTTTATGAAAAAATTATGCATGGATTTCAATTTTGTATACCAAAATAAACCTCTTTTAGCTTTACTTGAACTTTAGTTTCCTATGAACTTTTTGAATCACCCTGGTATACCTGGTAGTGGAATTCTTGGATCATATAGAAGTTCTATATTTAATTTTTTGAGGACACTCCATACTGTTTTCTACAATTTACATTCTCGCCAGTGGTGTGCAAGGTTCCCTTTTCTTCGCATCCTCACCAGTACTTGTTATCCTTTTGCTAAGAGCCGTGCTAACTGGAGTGAAGCGATCTCTCGTTGCAGGCATTCCTCTGATTAGTGATGGTGAGTACTTCATATTCTTTTTCATCATTTGTGCATCTTCCTTTGTGAATTGTCTGTTTAGATCTTTTTCCAATTTTTAAACCAAAATTTCTTTTGCCATTGAGTTGTGTGGGCTCCTCATATATTCTGGTTATTGATTCTTTGTCAGATGTAGGAGTATAGTTTACATGCATTTTCTCCCATCCTATAGTGTGTCTATCTCTGCCATGCGGAAGTTTTTTAATTTGATATCCCATTTGTTCATTTTTGCCTTTCTTATGCTTTTCGGAAAGGCATTTCTTCTAGACAGAATCTGTGAGAGTAACTGAAATAGGGGGTAAATGATAATTCAAATACAAGAGAAACAAAAATTAAATACAAGGCCAAGAGTTAGGATTTGCCGGCACCGTGGCTCAACAGGCTAATCCTCCACCTTGCGGTGCCGGCACACCGGGTTCTAGTCCCGGTCGGGGCGCTGGATTCTGTCCCGGTTGCCCCTCTTCCAGGCCAGCCCTCTGCTGTGGCCTGGAGTGCAGTGGAGGATGGCCCAAGTGCTTGGGCCCTGCACCCCATGGGAGACCAGGAAAAAGCACCTAGCACCTGGCTCCTGCCATCGGATGAGCGCAGTGCGCCGACCGCAGTGCGCCGGCCGCGGCAGCCATTGGAGGGTGAACCAACGGCAAAGAAAGACCTTTCTCTCTGTCTCTCTCTCTCACTGTCCACTCTGCCTGTCAAAAATAAAAAAAAAATAATAAAAAAAAAATTTAAAAAAAAGAGTTAGGATTTGATTCTCTGCCCGCCTTCCATCCTTTTTTTCCCTAAAGATTTATTTATTTGGAAGTCAGAATTATACACAGAGAGAAGGAAAAGCAGAGAGAGAGAGAGCGAGAGAGAGAGTCTTTCATCCGCTGGTTCACTCCCCCAGTTGGCCGTGAAGGCCGGAGCGTACTGATCTGAAGCCAGGAACCAGGAGCTTCTTCCAGGTCTTCCATGTGGGTGCAGGGGCCCAAGCACTTGGACAATTTTCTACTGCTTTTCTAGGCCCTAGCAGGGAGTTGGATTGGAAGTGGAACAGCTGGGGGGCTGGTGCCATGGCTCACTAGGTTAATCCTCCATCTGTGGCTTTGGAATCCCATATGAGTGCCAGGTTCTAGTCCTGGTTGCTCCTCTTCCAGTCCAGCTCTCTGTTGTGGCCTGGGAAGGCAGTGGAGGATGGTCCAAGTGCTTGGGTCCCTGCACCCACATGGGAGACCAGGAAGAGTCACCTGGCTCCTGGCTTCGGATCATCATAGCTCTGGCTGTTGTGGTCATTTGGGGAGTGAACCAACGGAAGGAAGACCTTTCTCTCTGTCTCTCTCTCTCTCACTAACTCTGCCTGTCAAACAAATAAATAAAATCTTTAAAAAAAAAAAAAAAGGAAGTGGAGCAGCTGGGACTCGAACCGGCACCCATATGGGAAGCCAGCACTACAGGCGTCTGCTTTGCTTGCTACGCCACAGCACTGTCACCAAACCTTCCATCTTGTAGCTTTGATCACATGGCTAGGCTGAGACAGAGTCAAAAGAAGAATAGAACCGGAACATGGCAAGTGCTGAGGAGACAGCTATTACCCACTCACTCATCCAACCTTGCTTTACCCAGCAAAGGACTATTCTGTTGTGATATATAGGGCAGTAACTTGTATTTTAAAATCTAAGGCTAAGAGCACAGGCATTTTCTAGACTTGGTGTTGGTGAATCCTAAGGACAGCATGCAATGGGATTCTTTCTTTTTTAGGATTTATTTACTTATTTATTTTAAAAGCAGAGCAGTAGAGAGAGAGGGAGAGGAAGAGGGAGAGGGAGAGGGAGAGGGAGAGGGAGAGGGAGAGGGAGAGGGAGAGGGAGAGGGAGAGGGAGAGAGATCCTCTATCTGCTGGTTTCCTCCCAAAATGGCCACCATAGCCAGATCTGGTCCAGGCCAAAGCCAAGAGCAGAAATTCCATCTTAGTCTCCCACAGGAGTGGCAGGGGCCAAGGCACTTGGGCCATTCTCTGCTGCCTTCCACACACCTTAGCAAGAAGCTGGATTGGAAGCAGAGGAGCTGGGACTTGAACGAGCACTCTTACATGGGATGATGGCGTCCCAAGTGGCAGCTTAACTCATTCTTCCACAATACCAGCCCCACAATGTGATCTTTGTGTGCTGTGACCTTAGAGGGAAACACACAAGGAGTGTCTGCTTGCCTGGAAGTTCTGTCTGGCCACCCAAGTCTACTCTAAGGACCAGGACTGCCTTGAGACCAGGGTTGTGAGAGCACTCGCCCAAGGTGTCCTCAGGTGCATTCTCCAAAGTCTCCAGAGTGCTAAGCCAAGCTGCCCTCTAGACCCCAGACCAGTCCATCCCATGGACTCCCCTAATCTGGATGTTCCTGGGCACCTCAAACTCATTGCACTCAAGACTGGATTCAATTTCTTTTTCATCCAACCTTCCCATGGAAAGTAGGTAGGAAGTCCTAGATTCCTTCAGTGTAGCCATCACAAATAGAAACCTGATCTCATCAGCAAAAGATACAGCTGGGAAAAACTTGTGATATAAATTTCTCTCTTAGGAGGGAGTTATGGGGAGCTGAGACAGTGGGGGTTCGTTCTGATGATTAGGAGCCTGGGGATGGAATTCCGAAGACCTCTAGCTCTGACTTGCAAGGGTGAGTTTGAGAACAAAACTCTCCAAAAGCTGTTTGACTCATATTGTCCGGTCCCCGGGCAGGAAACCCTGGGGAGGCCACAGACTAAATCATCCTGCCATTGTCAACCCTACAAGAGCTCAGTAACTTGAACAAAAGGAAGGTAGTTTTTATTTTTTTTTATCTTAAAGTGATACCCTTCTTACTATTTATATTAATGTTTTAAGTAAGGAAATAAAGGAAATGCAAATTTGAAAAAGATAGTAACAATATTGGATAACAGGATCACAATCTCAAATACCTTGATAGGCTAAAGTAAAAAGACAAAGGACAGAATATGAATTAAAAGGAAGAAAGAGGGGCCAGCACTATGGCATAGTGGGTGAAGCCACTGCATGCAGTGCTGGCATCCCATATGGGTGCGGGTTCAAGTCCCAGCTGCTCCACTTCCGATCCAGCTCTCTGCTATGGCCTGGGAAAGCAGTAGAAGATGGCCCAAGTCCTTGGGCCCCTGCATCTGCATGGAAGACCTGGAAGAAGCTCCTGATTCCTGGTTTTGGATCAGTACAGCTCTGGCCATTGTGGCCAATTGCGGAGTGAACCAGTAGATGAAAGACCTCTCTCTCTCTCTCTCTCTCTCTGCTGCTGCTCCTTCTCTCTCTGTGTAACTCTTTCAAATAAATAAATAAATCTTAAAAAAAAGAAGGAAGGTAACATTCTGCATGGAGTTACCCACAGCCGCTCGTAGAAGTTGATAATGGATCACTTCTCGGCCTTTTGGCTAAGATCAAGTGTAGAAGTTGAGAATGGAGTGAGACATGGCTGAACAGAAGCCTGTAGTTTCCATGTTTCTTGTTGACGTTCTATCAGTCAGGGTGTGATAACTGCTGTAAACACAGTTCCCATGCCTCAGTGATTTTAAGATCTCCTGTCAGTTTAAAAGTATGGCAGGGATGACGGGGTTGGCTTCATTGCCTGCTTAAGCAAGTCTTAAGACATTCCTATTATGTGTTCAGTCAGGAGATTTTTAGATATTATCATCTAATTTTATCTAAGTTAAAACACAGATTGGAACAAAATGCTTTGAAAAGATTTCTGAAGGGAAAAAATAAAATAGGTGAAAGGAAGATAATAGCAAGATAAAAATAAAAAGAATGGTAGAAACAACTCTCCTACTTTGAGTATAAACTCTTTTTTAAAAAAAACTTTTATTTAATAAATATAAATTTCAAAAGTGCAACTTTTGGATTATAACAGCTCTCCCCCCCATAACCTCCTTCCCACCCGCAACCATCCAATCTCCCACTCCCTCTCCCATCCCATTCTTCATCAAAATTCATTTTCAATTATCTTTATATACAGAAGATCAACTTGGTATGTACTAAGATTTCAACAGTTTGCACCCACACAGATACACAAAGCATAAAGTACTGTTTGAAGATTGGTTTTTACCATTAATTCTCATAGTACAACACATTAAGGACAGAGGTCCTACAGGGGGAGCAAGTGCACAGTGACTCCTGTTGTTGATTTAACAATTGACACTCTTATTTATGATGTCAGTAATCACCTGAGGCTCTTGTCATGCACTGCCAAGGCTATGGAAGCCTCTTGAGTTCACAAACTCTGACTTTATTTAGACAAGGCCATAATCAAAGTGGAAATTCTCTCCTCCCTTCAGAGAAAGGTACCTCCTTCTTTGATGGCCTGTTCTTTCGGCTGGGATCTCACTCACAGAGATCTTTAATTTAGGGTTTTGTTTGTTTGTTTGTTTTGCCACAGTGTCTTGGCTTTCCATGCCTGAGAAACTCTCATGGGCTTTTTAGCTGGATCCGAATGCCTTAAGGGCTGATTCTGAGGCCAGAGTGCTGTTTAGGGCATTTGCCATTCTATAACAAACTCTTTTTTTTTTTTTTAAGATTTATTCATTTTTTTGGAAGTCAGAGTTAATACAGAGAGAGGTAGAGAGACAGAGAGAGAGAGATCTTCCATCATTGTGGTTTGCACAATATTTAAAAGACAAATATCCATGGTGAGAGTTTGGTATAGCAGTTAAGATGTAGCTTGGGACACACACCCCATACCAGAGGGTCTGAGTTCAAGTCCCAGCTCTGCTTGCAATTCAACTTCAAACTAATGCACACCACAGGAGGCAGCAAATTAGAAGGGCTCAGATACTTGAGTCCCTGCCACCTCTGTGGGAGACCCAGACTGAGCTCCTCGCTCCTGGCTTTTTCCTGGCCTACTCCAATGTGCTGTGGGTATTTAGGGAGTGAACCAGCAGATGGGAACTCTCTGTCACTCTCTTCCTCTTTCAAATAAAAAAGATAAATAAATAAACCTTTAAAACTAAAATATCAACAGGAAGACAAGATTCAACTATTTTTCAGACATGTAAAGTTCCGTGCAACAAATTGCATTTCTAACAGATTTCACTGATGATTGCTCAGAAGTTTCTTTGGAGGTTTTTTATTTCACAATCGAGAAACATAAGCTACAAACCATCCTGGTCTCTGGTTCTTGCTGTCATGATTTTTTTTTTTTATAAAAAGTTTGAAATAATTGTAAAGCAAAGACCAACAAACTAAAATGCATTCCTTTGTCAGCACATTTTTCGGGGAACTCACGTAGAAAATAACGTAGGAGATGTGAAGAAACAAATGTCAGAACCAATTACCCAGTATTGGCACGCATTTGGGTGAAAGTACAAATGCTTCTGACATGCCTCAGCTTACGGTATTTGCTAGATTCTATTTCCCTATTTAAATTCCTGAATCACTTCTTTTCTTGTGAAGTATTTTAAAGAAAAGTCATACTGAGGAATATCCCAATGATAAATTATTTCATAAATATAGAAAATATTTTATGGGAAACAGTTGAACTGTAACCATTGAATTCAGAAGAATAAAAGGCATTCTTGCTGAGAAACAAAAGGAAGGATTCAGGAAACCTTCACAGAGATGGATATCTCTGTGATGTTGATCCAAGGTTTCATTCATTGCAGAGCTAATGCACCAAGGAAATTGTACACAATACTTCCTGGTAGACTGATATGCTTAGTTTTAATGGAAATCTCTAAAAAATATAGAAATTTACAAGCTTGTAGTGGGATGGAGAGTCTCTTGAGACTGTATCCTAATCCATCTTCTACGCAGTGCTGACGTCCTTCCCTTCCTGGGGTATTATTTCCTGTATGCTGATCACCATCTCAGAGTCTGCTTTCCAGGAAACCCAGCTTGGTGGCAGGAGTGGTTCAAGAAAGCAAATGTTCACAGGAGATTCTGGAGCTACCATTCACTTGCCAGCTAGCAGTGAGGGATCATCAGAAGAGGGAGTATAACTCCGTAATGGGATAGAAGAGAAAATGGTTAGGACCCTGTTGATCCATTGGGGCACCTCTTAGCTTTCCCTTGCCCATTTTGAGATAAACTGACCAACACTGCATTTATGCTCAAGAAGGACCTGGAGATAAGGAGATGAGAGACCTCAGGTACCAAGACATGGGTCATGCTCATGGGCAAGTTATCTACTCAGCAAAGATCGTGGCTGAAAGTGATGTAAGCTAGAATGGGTAGCAGATGATGAACTTCAGTTGTGGCTCCAACTACAGTGGCTAAAGGTGTAATTTATCCTGCTGACCTTCTTGCACATTTCTTTCAGAGAAAGCTCAATAGGATCAGGGGGTCAGCCACTCCCAGAATGTATAAGAAATAGATCTAATCACTGTGGAAGCTGTGATATGCCCAACTCCTTCTTCCCATGTTCAATACTGACACCTTCCCATCCCATTTCTTTTCTTTTCCTGTCCACAGCGTTGATCCAGAGAGCCATCTCTATAATAATTCCAGTTCACTAATTTCCATGCCAGAGTCTGCTTCCTTGGAAACCCATCCTTAACAAGAATGCTATAGGAATACCTGATAAAATTTGAACATGGGCTCTTGGTTAGATAGTAAGATTTGTATCCTTGTTCAATCTTCTCATATTTGACCTGTTTTTCCTATTTTCATTTAAGAGATTATCCTTTTTTTTATGAGTGGTTTTTATTTTCTTTCTTTCTTTCTTTCTTTTTTTTTTTTTGACAGGCAGAGTGGACAGTGAGAGAGAGAGACAAAGAGAAAGGTCTTCCTTTGCCGTTGGTTCACCCTCCAATGGCTGCCGCGGTCGGTGCACTGCGGCTGGCGCACCGCACTCATCCGATGGCAGGAGCCAGGTGCTAGGTGCTTTTTCCTGGTATCCTTTGTGTTAGGAAGCACAACTAGAAGTAAACAGGGGTAAAGACATATATCATCTGCAACTAACTGCACAATGCTTACAAAAAATTGAACACAAAGATGTAGAGTATTGGTGAGTGGAAGAGAATAATAAAAAATAGAACAAAATGTAAATTACTGATGAGTCAGAATATAGAGAAGTTATGTATACCCTTCTTGCAACTTTTCTGTAAATTCAATTTATATCAGAATGAAAAACAAAATGACCAGACCTTGTCATTACCAGTGATTAATGCTCTAGGGTAAAGAACCATTAGCATCATGTGAAAGGTTAGCGTTAAACAAGTCATCTCAATAAAGTCTGATGAGTGACGAGAGAGAAGAGGGACCGAGTACTAAGGACAAAACATACAAAGAGGGCCTAACCTAAATAACTGGGTCAAAAAAGGCAACTTTGAGTAAGTGACAGGTAAACTGACACCTACAGGAGCACTTAGTCAGACTGAGAAGGATTGGTGGAAAGAAGAAGGGGAGTATTCCAAGCCAGGACTGGTTACAGAAAAGGCCCTAGGGAAGAAAGAATGAGTTACGATCATGACATAGTGAGTGACAATTGATCTTAACTGGTGGCAAAACTGCCTGACTTTTGTGGTATTCTAATTTTTTAAATCTGTTTTGACTACAAGACATATAATTAACCTTTTTTTCCTTCTAAAACTCAAGTCTTCTAACATGGCATGTGCATATACCGTTAAGGTGTTCTGGTAGAAATTAACCCTAAAAGTATGACATTTTTTAACTAGACAAGAGCTAGTTTCTGTGTCCAGAAAAAAAAAAAAATAGAAGGAAATCCAAGGATTTTTACCGCCATCCAGTGGTGGTGCTCTCAGACCAATACTGTACAAAGCCCATGGTCAGTGTTTTTTCCACAGAAACATCCACATGCTATTCATTCAAGTTCAGTGACTAACACTCAATGCCAACTTGCCATGAGACTTTTCATTTTTTCTTGATTATGAAAGCAGTAACTTCAGGACTACAGGAAGACCAGATGAAGATTATAGGCTTCTTGTGCACTTAACGTGCGTAGAATGTAGCTCATTTAAGCCCTTGTCTGGAGGTGGGTTTTTCAAGCCTGCACATGTGTATGCATGTATGTGTTTCTTTAGTAGTCTGCTCAGCTCCACAAGGTATAGATATGGATATATGTATCTTTGATCATGATTTTTGTTATTTTTCAGCGGTAACAGAATATTATTACATAACCGTAACCAATGATTGTCACCTGAACTCCATTTTTGTTAAAAAAAGATTTATTTTATTTATTTGAAAAAGTTACAGAAAGAGGTAGAGAGAGAGAGAGAGGGAGGTCTTCCATCTGATGGTTCACTCCCCAGATGGCTGCAATGGCCAGAGCTGTGCTGATCCAAAGCCAGGAGCCAGGAGCTTCTTCCGGACCTCCCACACAGATGCAGGGGCTCAAGGACTTGAACCATCTTCTACTGCTTTCCCAGGCCATAGCAGAGAGCTGGATAGAAAGAGGAGCTGCTGGGACCAGAATCAGTGCCTATATGGAATACTGGCGCTTCAGGCCAGGGTGCTAACCCGCTGCACTACAGCGCTGGCCCCTGAATTCTGTATTTAGTATACGGCATCTCCAGAACTATTTAATCTCTGTAAGAAATCAGAGATGGAAACTATTTCAATTATTCCCCCCAAATTTCCTTGTAAATCTGGTAAGCCATGCCAGTAAATACAACAGATGTTTTCTGTTTATTGGATGTCATTGATGTACTTGGGGCTTTCACATTTATAAATCAATAAGTGGACCTTGTGCAGCATTCCATGAAAGTGTTCTTGCTTCATTTTTTTGTTTGGTTGGTTGGTGCAGGCCAATCCTTGGGAGCCAGCTGCTCAAGCCAGTGGATACAAAGCCCTGTTGTGCCTGAGTCCTCACCCAACAGCACCTCTTCAACATACTGCACACCTTGAAGAGAAAGGAAACAGATCTGGGTGGTGTTTATTTCTAGTGTCAAGGATTGACATCATTGTCAGAGATTGTGCCTTTGGACAAGCTAGTGGGTGGGCTTGGCTTAACAGCTCAGAAAGCTCTATGTCTGGGTAACAGCCATATCATTTGCACACA
Organism: Sylvilagus floridanus; assembly: GCA_949820135.1. Lineage (NCBI taxonomy): Eukaryota > Metazoa > Chordata > Mammalia > Lagomorpha > Leporidae > Sylvilagus > Sylvilagus floridanus. The sequence continues at coordinate 17,509,283 of OX463245.1, read as the reverse complement.
GAGAACACTATATGTGCATTTCACATATAGGAAACATTAGCACTTTTATGAGCTTCACATACCGTGGATAGTGTTTACCAAGGCCAAAAAGTTCACTTTATAAAACTTACATGATATGCTTGGGTCCACTTCTTTTATTCTAAGTCCTGAAATAACAATTTTATTTTTTTCTTCAGTGAATTGGCAAAGCCTCTTGCTTATTAAAATCAATGATTTGGTATTTGGCACTGATTCACTTTTTTGTTTTCATGGGCTATCTCTGGACAGTCAGTGTAGGAGCCCAGAGTCATAAAATCACAGTTTTAAAAAATTACTTGAAATTGCCTGATAGGAACTCAGTCATACTCCAGGAGGATGTGTGTATGGAGTAGGCAAGCAAGACCAAGGTTTGGGTATATTGTCAAGATAAGAGCTTTAATTGGTTTTCAGTTATTTTACTTATTTAACTTATGAAATGCAGAGAGAGAGGGACAGAAAGGAGAGAGACAGCCCATCTGTTGATTCATTCCCCAAATGCCTGCAACAGCTGGGGCTCGGCCAGGTCAAACTTAGGAGCCTGAACTCAATTCAGGACTTCCATGTGGGTGGCAGGGACCCAACGACTTGAACCATCCCCTGTTGTCTCCCCGGGTGAGCCTTACCAGGAAGCTGGAATTGCAAGTAGAGATGAGACTCAAACACAGGCATGTTGGCTGGGGATACTGGCATCCAGAGTGGCCTCTTAACTGCTGTGTCAAATGCCTGGCCCTCGTGATTTTAATTTTGCACGAAAGTATGCACTGGGAGTTAGACATTGCATAAGAGAAGTCGCCGCGGCTCAATAAGCTAATCCTCCGCCTTGCGGCGCTGGCACACCGGGTTCTAGTCCCAGTTGCTGTGCCAGATTCTGTCCCGGTTGCCCCTCTTCCAGGCCAGCTCTCTGCTGTGGCCCGGGAGTGCAGTGAAGGATGGCCCAAGTGTTTGGGCCCTGAACCCCATGGGAGACCAGGATAAGCACCTGGCTCCTGCCTTGGGATCAGCGTGGTGTGCCGGCCGCAGCGGCCATTGGAGGGTGAACCAACGGCAAAAGGAAGACCTTTTTTTTTTTTTTTTATTTTTTGACAGGCAGAGTGGACAGTGAGAGAGAGAGACAGAGAGAAAGGTCTTCCTTTTGCCGTTGGTTCACCCTCCATTGGCTGCCGCGGATGGCGTGCTGCGGCTGGCGCACCGCGCTCATCCGATGGCAGGAGCCAGGTGCTAGGTGCTTTTACCTGGTCTCCCATGGGGTGCAGGGCCCAAGCACTTGGGGCGTCCTCCACTGCACTCCCTGGCCACAGCAGAGGGCTGGCCTGGAAGAGGGGCAACTGGGACAGAATCCGGTGCCCCGACCGGGACTAGAACCCGGTGTGCCGGCGCCGCAAGGCAGAGGATTAGCCTGTTGAGCCACGGCGTTGGCCAAAAGGAAGACCTTTCTCTCTGTCTCTCTCTCTCACTGTCCACTCTGCCTGTCAAAAAAAAAAAAAAAGTGGCCGGCGCCGTGGCTCAACAGGCTAATCCTCCGCCTTGCGGCGCCGGCACACCGGGTTCTAGTCCCGGTCGGGGCACCGGATTCTGTCCCAGTTGCCCCTCTTCCAGGCCAGCCCTCTGCTGTGGCCCAGGAGTGCAGTGGAGGATGGCCCAGGTGCTTGGGCCCTGCACCCCATGGGGAGACCAGGAAAAGCACCTGGCTCCTGGCTCCTGGCTCCTGCCATCGGACGAGCGCAGTGCGCCGGCCGCAGCGCGCTGTCCGCGGCAGCCATTGGAGGGTGAACCAACGGCAAAGGAAGACCTTTCTCTCTGTCTCTCTCTCTCACTGTCCACTCTGCCTGTAAAAAAAAAAAAAAAAAAAGTTATAACTAGCTTAGTTACCTGCTGAAAGGGGGAAATGGCAAAAAGTTTTAATTATCTCCATCAATGAATGAAATTCTTTTTTATAATCCTCAGTGGCCTGGTTTTTTTTTTTTTTTTTTTTTTATAAAGCTTTTATTTAAAGAATATAAATTTCCAAAGAACAGCTCACGGACCACAATGGCTCCCCCCCCACACAACTTCCCTCCCTCCCCCCACCCTCCACTTTTCCCGCTCCCTCTCCCCTTCCATTCACATCAAGATTCATTTTCAATTCTCTTTATACACAGGAGATCAATTTAGTACATATTACGTAAAGATTTCAACGGTTTGCCCTCACATAGAGACACAAAATGATAATACTGTTGGAGTACTAGTTATAGTATTAATTCACAATGTACAGCACATTAAGGACAGAGATCCTACATGATTTTTTTTTTTAAAAAATTGATTAATTGTCTATGCAATTTCCAGTTTAACACCAAGGTTTTTTTTAATCATTTTCAATTATCTTTATATAAAGAAGATCGATTCAATATATACTATGTAAGGATTTCATCAGTTTGCACCCACACAGAAACACAAAGTGTAAAAATACTGTTTCAGTACTAGTAATAGCATCACTTCACATTGGATAACACATTAAGGACAGATCCCTCATGAGACGTAAGTACACAGTGACTCCTGATGTTGATTTAGCAATTTGACACTCTTGTTTATGGCGTCAGTAATCTCCCTAGGCTCTGGTCATGAGTTGCCGAGGCTATGGAAGCCTTTAGGGTTAGCCGACTTCGATCTTATTCCCACAGGGCCATAGTCAAAGTGGAAGTTCTCTCCTCCCTTCAGAGAAAGGTACCTCCTTCTTTGATGGCCCCGTTCTTTCCACTGGGATCTCACTCGCAGAGATCTTTCATTTAGGTCTTCTGTTTTTTCCAGAGTGTCTTAGCTTTCCATGCCTAAAATATTCTCATGGGCTCTTGAGCCAGATCCGAATGCCTTAAGGGCTGATTCTGAGGCCAGAGTGCTATTTAGGACATCTGCCATTCTATGAGTCTGCTGTGTATCCTGCTTCCCATGTTGGATCATTCTCTCCCTTTTTCATTCTATCAGTTAGTATTAGCAGACACTAGCCTTGTTTGTGTGATCCCTTTGGCTCTTAGACCTATCAGTGTGATCAATTGTGAGCTGAAATTGATCACTTGCACTAGTGAGATGGCCTTGGTACATGCCACCTTGATGGGGTTGTATTGGAAACCCCTGGCACAATTCTAACTCCATCATTTGGGGCCGTTCCGATTGAGCCTGTCCCAAGTTTTACATCTCCTCCCTCTCTTATTCCCACTCTTATATTTCACAGAGATCACTTTTCAGTTAAAATTTAAACACCTAAGAATAATTGTGTGTTAATTACAGAGTTCAACCTCTAGTACTAGGATAAAGAAAAAAAAAATACTACCATGGATAAAGTATTACATTGTACAACAACAGTCAGCACAAGATCTGATCGAGTCACTGTTTCTCATAGTGTCCATTTCACTTCAACAGGTTTCCCCTTTGGTGCTCAGTTAGTCATCGCCAATCAAGGGAAACAAATGATATTTGTCTCTTTGGGACTGACTTAATTCACTCAGCATGATGTTTTCCAGATTCCTCCATTTTGTTGCAAGTGACCGGATTTCATTGTTTTTGACTGCTGTATAGTATTCTGTAGAGTACATGTCCCATAATTTCCTAATCCAGTCTACTGTTGATGGGCATTTGGGTTGGTTCCAAGTCTTAGCTATTGTGAATTGAGCCGCAATAAACATTGCTGTGCAGACGGCTTTTTTGTTTGCCAATTTAATTTCCTTTGGGTAAATTCCAAGGAGTGGGATGGCTGGGTTGAATGGTAGGGTTATATTCAGGTTTCTGAGGAATCTCCAGACTGACTTCCATAGTGGATTCACCAGTTTGCATTCCCACCAACAGTGGATTAGTGTCCCTTTTTCCCCACATCCTCTCCAGCATCTATTGTTGGTGGATTTCTGAATGTGAGCCATTCTCACCGGGGTGAGGTGAAACCTCATTGTGGTTTTGATTTGCATTTCCCTGATTGCTAGGGATCTTGAACATTTTTTCATGTGTCTGTTGGCCATTTGGATTTCCTCTTTTGAAAAATGTCTATTGAGGTCCTTGGCCCATCTCTTAAGTGGGTTGTTTGTTTTGATGTTGTGGAGTTTCTTAATTTCTGTGTAGATTCTGGTTATCAACCCTTTATCTGTTGCATAGTTTGCAAATATATTTTCCCATTCTGTCGGTTTCCTATTCACTTTCCTGACTGTTTCTTTTGCAGTACAGAAACTTTTCAATTTGATGCAATCCCAGTAGTTAATTTTGGTTTTCAGTGCCTGTGCTTCTGGGGTCTTTTCCAAGAAGTCTTTGCCAGTACCTATGTCTTGCAGGGTTTCTCCTATGCTCTCTAGTAATTTGATGGTGTCGGGTCGTAGGTTTAAATTTTTAATCCATGTTGAATGGATTTTTGTGTAAGGTGAAAGGTAGGGGTCTTGCTTCATGGTTCTGCACGTGGAAATCCAGTTTTCCCAGCACCATTTATTAAACAGACTGACCTTACTCCAGGGACTGGTTTTGGATCGTTGATCAAATATAAGTTGGCTGTAGGTGTTTGGATTGATTTCTGGAGTTTCTATTCTGTTCCATTGGTCTATCCATCTGTTTCTGTACCAGTACCATGCTGTTTTGATAACAACTGCCCTGTAGTATGTCCTGAAATCTGGTATTGTGATGCCTCCGGCTTTGTTTTTGTTGTACAAGATTGCTTTAGCTATTCGAGGTCTCCTGTGTCTCCATATGAATTTCAGCATCATTTTTTCCAGATCTGAGAAGAATGTCCTCGGTATCTTGATTGGTATTGCGTTGAATCTGTAAATTGCTTTTGGCAGAATGGACATTTTGATGATATTGATTCTTCCAATCCATGAGCATGGAAGATTTCTCCATTTTTTGGTATCCTCTTCTATTTCTTTCTTTAAGGTTTTGTAATTTTCATTGTAGAGATCTTTAATGTCCTTAGTTAAATTTATTCCAAGGTATTTGATTGTTTTTGTAGCTATTGTGAATGGGATTGATCTTAGCAGTTCTTCCTCAGCCGTGGCATTGTCTGTGTATACAAAGGCTGTTGATTTTTGTGCATTGATTTTATATCCTGCTACTTTGCCATACTCTTCTATGAGTTCCAATAATCTCTTAGTAGAGTTCTTTGGGTCCCCTAAATAAAGAATCATGTCGTCTGCAAAGAGGGATAGTTTGAGTTCTTCCTTCCCAACTTGTATCCCTTTAATTTCTTTTTCTTGCCTAATAGCTCTGGCTAAGACTTCCAGCACTATATTGAATAGCAGTGGTGAGAGTGGGCATCCCTGTCTGGTACCAGATCTCAGTGGAAATGCTTCCAACTTTTCCCCATTCAATAGGATATTGGCCGTGGGTTTTTCATAAATTGCTTTGATTGTATTGAGGAATGTGCCTTCTATACCCAGTTTGCTTAGGGTTTTCATCATGAAAGGGTGTTGAATTTTATCGAATGCTTTCTCTGCGTCTAGTGAGATAATCATATGGTTTTTCTTCTGCAGTCTGTTAATGTGGTGTATCACGTTGATTGTTTTGCGAATATTGAACCATCCCTGCATACCAGGAAAAGCACCTGGCTCCTGGCTCCTGGCTCCTGCCATCGGACGAGCGCAGTGCGCCGGCCGCAGCGCGCTGTCCGCGGCAGCCATTGGAGGGTGAACCAACGGCAAAGGAAGACCTTTCTCTCTGTCTCTCTCTCTCACTGTCCACTCTGCCTGTAAAAAAAAAAAAAAAAAAAAAAAAAAAGTTATAACTAGCTTAGTTACCTGCTGAAAGGGGGAAATGGCAAAAAGTTTTAATTATCTCCATCAATGAATGAAATTCTTTTTTATAATCCTCAGTGGCCTGGTTTTCTGGGATGACCCTCTGGCTAGTCCTCGCAAGCAGAGGCCAGCTCAGATATGTTTCAAACTCAGAGGTTTTTTTCTTGAGTTATACAAGGTTTCTGTGGGCAATAAAGCAAAAAGGAATGTTTCCTTTAGCTAAAAAAAGAATCATTAAAATTCAACATACGTACTCGTATTAAGTCCCCAGCAAATTAGGAATAAAAGAGAACATTCTTCACTCTATAAAAGGTGTACATAAAAACACTTAAACATGTATTTAGTAGGGCAACATAAAAGGATTTTCTTTAAAGTCCGTATGTCTGCTATCCCCGCTCTATAATTCAATATTGTCCTGGAGGTCTTAGCTAGTTCAGTAGACAAGAAAATGAAGCATATGAAGACTAAAAAAGAACGCAGCTATTGTTATTCATAGGAGATAACATAAAATTTCAAAATAACATAAGGAAAATTTTTTGAATTAAGGAGAGATTTTTAAATAGAAAACTTGTATTTAATAAACAGAAATTTCAAAAGTACAACTTTTGGATTACAGCAGCTCTTCCCCCATAACCACCCTTCCACCCACAAACCATCCCATTTCCTACTCCCTCTCCCATCCCATTCTTCATTAAGATTCTTTTTTAATTAGCTTTATATACAGAAGATCAACTCTATACTAAGTAAAAATTTCAACAGTTTGCACCCACACAGACACACGGAGGATAAAGCACTGTTTGAAGCTTGGTTTTACCATTAGTTCTCATAGTACAACACACACATTAAGGACAGAGGTCCTACAGGGGGAGCAAGTGCACAGTGACTCCTGTTGTTGATTTAACAATTGACACTCTTATTTATGATGTCAGTAATCACCTGAGGCTCTTGTCATGAGCTGCCAAGGGTATGGAAGCCTGTTGGGTTCACAAACTCCGACTTTATTTAGACAAGGCCATAGTCAAAGTGGAAGTTCTCTCCTCCCTTCAGGGAAAGGTAACTCCTCCTTTGATGGCACCTTCTTTTGAATTAAGGAGAATTTTTAGCAAGGTAATGATCCATATATTAAAGTCAATTGTATTTCTATAAGCTAGAAGCTATTAAACAAAAATCTGTAAGAGATAATATTTCCAATAGCAACAAAAATACAGAACACTTAATAAATCTACTAAAATATGTGTGAAACCTTTACTAAGAAAATGTTTAAAGTTTATTGACAGACATTAAAGGAAACCTAAAAAAGCATTTCAGTAGTCCCAGAAGACTCAATATTGTAAAGATGTTATTTCTCCCAAAACTGATCTGTACAATCAATGGAGTTCTAATCCAGATCCCAACAGGATGTTTTCTTTTACTGGATAAACTAGTTCTAAAATGTATGGATAAAAGCAAAGCATTTGAGAGCATAAAAAGAGAGCCTGTGTGTTAGAGCAGTCACCACCAGACCCTGTGCATCTGCCAAACATCTACTTGGAACACTCAGCTCTGCAAACAGATCGGGGATGCCCAGGGCCTTGCTAAGCCCCTCTGTGGTGGTCAATCAGTTGTGTGATGACAGGAATAAAGAATCAGGCTGGGAAAAAGAAAACATTTGCTTAAAGAGAAACTAAAGAATTAGACAATTTTGACATAGTAGGGACTTCTGAGTTCATTACTGATGAAAAATGCTAAGAATAGATATTTGTTAAAGATATGGTAGCTGGGGGTGGAAGAGGTAGAAACCGGGACTCAGGTTGTTGCTCTACAGAGAGCGTCAAGTCCACTTCTCTTCCTATCAGACAGATTGCACATTCTGTGACAAAAAGGAAGAGGCAGGTGAAGCGGTTGTGTCCTTTTCTCTCTCTCTTCCCAGTGAAATGTAAGCCCCACACAACTCCAGTGACTTCATCCTCTCCTTAGAGCTTCTACCTCCCATCCCCTCCCCAGGCAGAATCGGTTAGTTCCTCCCCATCCCTGAACACTGCCTTCTGGTTTCTATCAGATTACTCACCTCATTGCCTTGTTTTCAGCTGGGCTCTCGTCTGTCCTCTGAGCTAGCTGTGGGGTCAAACATGGTGAGTGTTCATGTCCACATTCCAGGGTTTAGTACAAAACGAGCATTTAACCCACGTTTATGGGAAAGTGAAATATGTAAGGACAACTTCTTTTCACTGTTGGCCTAATGAATATCTAGCTAGTTCTCCAACATGGGAAAGTTTCATACAAGGCTTCCCCACCCGCTTTTTTTGAAAACTTATTTTATTTATTTATCTGACAGGCAGAGTAACAGAGAGAGGGAAAGACAGAGAGAGAGAGAGAGAGAGAGGTCTTTTATTCACTGTTTCACTCCCCAAATGGCCACAATGCCAGAGCTGGGTCAGTCTAGCTTGAGCTTCTTCTGGGTCTCCCATGTGAGAACAGGGGCCCAAGCACTTGGGCCATCTTCCACTGCTTTCCCAGGCAGTTAGCAGGAATCTGGATAGGAAGTAGAGCAACTGGGACTTGAACCAGGGCCCAAATAGGATGTTGGTGCCGTGGTGGTGAAAGCTTAACCAATTATGCCACAGTGCTGATCTCCAAATCCCCATTTTGGACTGCTTTCCTCTCTGCTCCCTGCCTGGGCATTTTGGTGAGCATACAGTGCCTCCAGATCCCCACACCAGGTACTTCTTTGTCCTAAGGGAAAGGACTGGAAGTGACTTAGTTGAGTATGCTCTCCTCCCTTTTGCTCTCAAGCTTTTGCAAATAGTGAGAGGAAAGGGCTTTTTTCTTTGCCAAGAGCAAGGCATTCAATGTGGAGCTCAGGAGCAACATGACATCCTGTTGTGTGTGTGACTTAGAAGGGTCTGGGATTTTTATAGCTTAGAATAACCTGCAGGGGACTATTAAAGCCCTGAGGGAAGGAAGCAGGGGGACCAACCCTATGGAGAGGATGAGATGTTTGCTTACAGATAGCAGAAATATCACTCACAATTCAAAAGATATTCAAGTCTGAGAAAGGGATGAAAAAGTTGACATGCCTAAAGGTTGAAGGAAGGAAAATTTTACCCTGGCCAGGAATCCTGACATAAGCCTTCCCTTTGCCTCTCTGAAGACAACACCATCACTTTCCCTGGATTCCACTCCCCTAGCTCCCACTCTGTGTTTGATGGTCCTAAAGTTCCCAAGACATTCTCAGCTCTGGGCCTTTGAATTCCTTCTAAAAGTGAGACACACCTCCACAAGATATCCACAGCCCTCTAATGCCCTTAATTCACAGAGACTTTTGCCCAAATACAATCCTGTTAGACACCCATCCCGATTGCACATGAACCAGCATCACTCCCTCTATCTTCAGGGAGTTTATGCTACTTGATATTACATTTGAAATCCTTGTTTCTCCACTGGAATGGGAATTCCATGAGGGCTGGAATGTTGTTTCTCCGTCACTACCAGATCCTAACATCTGGTACATGCCCAGCGAATCTTTATTGAGAGAGTGAATGAAGAACGGATGGGATGTGATACATGCTCCCAAGCCTGTGTCCTGTGACCCTGGACTCTCTAATGCAAAGCACCCAGGGATCTGATGCAGGCTTTCCCCAGCAACTCAGCAGTACTTTATCTACACCCACTGCTATTATCTCTTCTAAATGGAGGTGTACTTTTCTAAGCAAAATGATGCAAAACTATGAGAAATTCAGGCATAGTGACCATTTGAAGAAGTCATTTGAAGCTCTGTGTCTTATTAGTTGTGGAAGCCTGGGAGTTATCAGATCTCCTCATCTGTAACATGGAGGTAAAGTTTTTTTTTTTTTTTTTTTTTACAGGCAGAGCAGACAGTGAGAGAGAGAGACAGAGAGAAAGGTCTTCCTTTGCCGTTGGTTCACCCTCCAATGGCTGCTGTGGCCGGCACACCGCACTGATCCGAAGCCAGGAGCCAGGTGCTTCTCCTGGTCTCCCATGCGGGTGCAGGGCCCAAGGACTTGGGCCATCCTCCACTGCACTCCCTGGGCCACAGCAGAGAGCTGGCCTGGAAGAGGGGCAACCGGGACAGAATATGGCACCCCGACCAGGACTAGAACCCAGTGTGCCGGCGCCACTAGGCGGAGGATTAGCCTATTGAGCTGCGGCGCCGGCCTAGTATACTTCTCATGAAAATTAAATGGTAGGTTTTGTACAGAACAAGTGAAAATAGAATCAGTAAATAGTGTCTTTGATGTTTGGAAAAGAAAACTAGAAAGAGACGACATGGAAAGAAATGTTTGATACCAGAGTGGTGGTTCTATCAGAACACTAGTCCCACTGCTGTGGGGCTGTGACCTGGGTGGGTGATTAGCCTTTAGTGGTAGTAAAAATTTCACAGGAGGGCATGGTTTTGAACTGAGCACCTGCACTGGGCTGACAGACCAAACCAATAGAGAATTTAATCTCAACCGTGGCTGTTGCAGAGGACCCTGTAGCCAATTAACTGATTAGCCTGTAAACAATAAACTAGTTAGGCTATAGCCAATTGACTACTTGATTGATCAGACTGTAGCCAATTAAGTTGTTTTCCTTCTGTTTTTCTAAAACATTGTCTAATCTCATGGTTATTAAAGTCCACAGAACCTGCCAGCCACGAATCTTATTTTATTTTATCCAAGTAAACTCTACTAAATTTAATTTGTTTAAGGAATTGTCCTTTCAATAGTTTTGCCATAGTCTGCACAACCTAAAGCAGCCCTCCAGCTAAGGAGGGTTCCAGCAGCTCCAGGAGCGGTAAGCAACCACGTGCAGTTCTCATTGGGCCTCACGTGCGCACTGTTCTCGTGCTGTACCTGTGAATCATGGGTAAGTTCGCTCTGGGATTCCTACGCTGTTGATCTGTGTTTGGAGTTGCCTGAGTCTGAGCAAATTTTAGTTCCGGATTGGGTTCGGAAGCTGTGACAAAAACAGGACTGCGTCCTACCAGGAAGTTTCAGGTAAGTCTCATCAAAGTTAGACAGAAACCAAAGTGGGTTCAGCAGGAACAGGCCTGGGACTTACAGAGGAGGTTTAGGTATTTGACTATGTCAGATAAAATTTCTGAACTAGGTTGGGTACGTAGGGAAGGTTGCTAGCAGATGGAAAGTCATGGGATCGTTGGGATCCAGGGAGCCTAGAGCTTTGCCTTCTAAAACTCCATCCAGGGTTGGTTTAGGCTGAGAGAGAGAACAAGTGAACTTTGGGTGGTTTCCAGGGTCAGTTTGTGCTGTGCAAGGACACATGACCTTCTTGGAGTTTGTGCTGGTTGCCTGGGTCAGAGAAACTGGACTAGGTCCAGGGTCTGGAACTCTGGCCAACCTCGGGAATAAAAATTTTCAGAACCCATACTTTATTATTTTTTTTTAAAGAGAAATGGGTGAACTTTACCAAAATTAATTTGGAATTACATTGGCCCCAATGAGGGTTTTGAAATTTAGGCAAAATTTTGTTTGTAGGGAGTAGAAAAGAATCAAAACCCCCTAGGCAACACAGAGTGTGTGTGTTAAAAAAATTCTCACCCAGAGGATTTTGAGAGACTAAATGAAGGCGAAATAGTTGCTTATAGAAGTTGAAAGTTACATCAGTGGAGTCTGCTTCTATAGCCACTTTTATGCTTTGGTTACAAGCTGAGGCTCAAAACAATAAAAGTATAGCAGTGGAGTAAGGACAGTGCTTTGTCTGCCTTGTTGGTTAAAAGGCCCTGCTCTGAACTGTTATTAAAAGACCACAGACTATGTGTGGGTGCAAACTGATGAAATCTTTACTTAGTATATACTGAATCGATCTTCTGTATATAAAGATAATTGAAAATGAAAAAAAAACTTGGTGTTAAATTGGAAATTGCATAGAAAATCAATTTTTAAAAAAATATCATGCAGGTTCTCTGTCCTTAATGTGCTGTACATTGTGATTTAATACTATAACTAGTACTCCAACAGTATTTTTCACTTTGTGTTGCTATGTGAGGGCAAACTGTTAAAATCTTTACGTAATATGTACTAAACTGATCTGTATATAAAGAGAATTGAAAATGAATCTTGATGTGAATGGAAGGGGAGAGGGAGCGGGAAAGCGGGGAGGGTTGTGGGTGGGAGGGAAGTTATGGTGGGGGAAAGCCATTGTAATCCATAAGCTGTACTTTGGAAATTTATATTCATTAAATAAAAGCTTTAAAAAAAGACCACAGACTAGGTTAGTGGGCTTCCTACAGGGCACCTCAAAAAGCTTGTGGAAAAATGGAGTTGAAATGTCCATTTTGCTGCAAAAACGTTTGAAGCCATACCTAAGAGGGTAGTTTGCAAAGGTTCATGAAAAATGTGTATTATGAAAAAACTAGGCATGGATTTCAACATTTTATTGCACCAAAATCCCATTTTCCTGAACTTTTTGAAGTCCCCTTGTAGTTTATTTTGAGGCGAATTGACATCTGTGGAGGAAATTCTTATCTGTGTCTCACCCTCTCTGCACCTGGAGGAGAGGGAAGATTAAATCACTGCAGCTTTTACAATCAAGGCAAAGGCTCACGTCTGTGTGACAAGCCTCACTCAGCCTTGATCACTTTGTCTTCAGTAGTCGTCCTATTGATGATTTTCTTCTTCCTTAGCAAATGGTGATATTTAGGCCTGAAATGATTATGATGAACAGCTGAACAATTGTTTAGGGCAATAATGAAATCAAGCAACAGGCAAGGATCCCTTGACTCAACCCCCTTGCTGATCTGAGCAAAATGGTCAGGGATTAAAGAAAAGATCCTCAGAGTCAGTGGCTGTTTAAAGAAAGAACAAGGCCTTGGAAGAGATGACGGTTCATAGCAAGGTCTGAGTGTGGTGAAATGTCTTCTCTGAGTTCATCTTTGGAGGCTTGATCAGCTGAATCGATTTGGAGGCTCTGTCTTTGATGGAGTGGAACTTGCCTTGTTTTTCAGATGCCTTTGGCTGAAAGCAGTCAATATCATGTGTCCATTTTGGGTGGTAGTTCCTGAACTTCTTCCATGGCTAGCTTTGTTTAATGAGAAATTCAAGCATAATTGTTAAAAACAAGTAAAGCAGATGAATATAAATGGGGTGGAAGTTTGTGGATGAACTCATTGTAATTCCAGGAATCAGAGTGGCTTGAAGCCTCCCAGTTGTGTTCTATTGGATTAAGTGGTGGATGTTGTTGCAATGTCTGAGTCATTTGCAAGTAAATTAACAGACTAAATCTTATTCCTTAACTATCCTGATCGTGCTCTGTGTTGAAGGAGGGTATGAATGCAGGATAAATGTGATTCTGACTAGTGAGGTACCAAATTCCCTTTGCTGAGTGGAGTAGGTTTCTAGAAATAGTTCTGGAGAACAACTCTTCCCTGCTTTTATTAAAAAGTGTGGAATGCTTTGACTATTTAGAAAACAACTGAGTAATTACATGCACTCATTTAATAATTCATGACTATCTACTCAGTGTAACACACTGTACTAGAGCCAGAGATTTGTTGAGAAATAAGGTAGATGTTCCTTCACTCATGGGATGTCAAAGAAGAAACAGATGCACACATACAGAGAAGTAAGAAGTGTAGAACACTTAATTATGTCAAGTTCTGTGCCTTCACTCTTGCCTGTATTATTATCTGCAAATAGATAAGTGTTTGCATTGAACTTTACGTGCCGAATATTTTCATACCATTTAGTACCAGATATAGTGCTGATCTCACAGTTTAACATTTAATAAATTGTACTAGCAGAACATCTGGTTTTGATGCAGTAGAGCAAAGCTAGGTGTATTTGGGTGATGGGACGTGCAAAGGATTGTATTATGAGGAAATGTGTTGTTAAGATGAAAAAATGCTGATGTGAATATAAACCAGTTCAAAATTGCTTGCTTTTTAAATTTTCACTAGAGACTAAGGTAATTAAGAAATACATGGTCATTAAAACCAGAAAATGCCGCCAGTTAAGCTGCAGCTCGGGACACCTGCATCCCATACTGGAGTGCTAGGCTTGAGTGTGGGAGGTGGAAGATGATGGCTCAAGTGCTTGAGTCTCTGCCACCCATGTAGGAGACCAGGATGGAGTTTCTGGCTCCTGGCATCTGCCTGGCCCCTACCTGGCTGTGGAGAATATTTGAGGAGTGAAACAGCAGGTGGAAGATCTCTCTCTTTCTCTGACACTGCCTTTCAAATAAATAAGTAAATAACAAGAAAAATTATAAAGAATTCATTATGCAAGGAAAGTAAGAAATTTTTATGAGTAAAGCTATAGGGTTACTTTTTCTTAAGGGGAAAATAACGTTTTTTGGCCTAAAGAATAATTAGTTCCCAAATGAAAGAAAGGATATAAGAGAAATAGCTGAAGGGATATAAGAAGATTGTAGAAAGTTTGTGAAAGGTGAATTTTGTGAAAGGAATTTTGTTATCAAGTTGGCTAAGAATAGGAATTATAAGGTTTTGTAATAATTGAATATTAACATAAATATGCAAAATTAGAATTTGGTTACTTGAAAGTTTTCTCGGAGAACTGATCCGCTCTTACTGGGAGCTAGAGCTTTAGGTGTCTGATAACATAATAGTTTTTCTAATTACGTAAGAGAACGGAGTTGTTTCTATTAAAGAGCTGGGATTTTCTCCTGTGTCTGTGTGGCTTCCTGTATTTGTGTTTTGACTGTGATTTTGGTTAGATGAATAGCCATTATTTTGCTGTGACCTGTGATCTTTGGATTGAGTTTTTTGAACCTCTGATTTTTGACAGATTTTTCCAAAGTAAAATTCTAATTCTTTTGACCTCAAGCTAACTTTGGGATGTTCCAGAATCTGGAGAATCTGAAAGGGAGAGATTAAACTAATTAGGCTTACCGGATATGTTAAATTTTATGAAAAGCATAGTCCAATAAGTGATGTTGTATCTTCCTGGAATTGTCTGTGTTACTATGTGTTTCAGAAAGCTGATCATTCTGAGGGAATATTGTCCTAATTCTGGTTATTATCTTAAGATGTTGCATACAATGAAAATAGAATTTCCTCATCAATTCTATCATTGTAATACTATCTCATCGAGTCTTGAAACATGGCCCTTTTGAGTCTCATCATTTCACAGATGGTTACTTGTATATTAGGCCTAATGTGTTTCATCAAAAAGGAGCCTTGGGGAGAGACTCAGCCAGGTACAGGTTTTGATAACTTTGAGGTCATATCATTGGACTGGGTCAGAATTCCTAGGGGGCTGGTGTGGTGCAGTGGGTTAAACCGCCACTTGCAATGCTGGCCTTCCATAGTGCAGTGCCAGTTTGAGTACCACTTGCTCCTCTTCCAATCTGGCTTTCTGTTAATGCACCCTGGAAGGCAGCAGAAGATGGTCCAAGAGCTTGGACTCCTGATACCCATGCAGGAGAACAGGTTGGTGGCCCTGACTCCTGGTTCCAGCTTGGCCCAGACCTGGTTGTCGTGGCCATTGAGGAGTGACAGCAGATAGAAGCCCTTTGTCTTTCTGTAGCTCTGCCTTTCAAAAACAATAAAAATTTTAGACAAACAAATGAATTCCTAGAACTCTAATAAGAGACTGATTGTTCCGAAGGCTGCTAACCCAACATCAGGAAGAACAGGTGCTGAGGTTGCTGCCATAGGCAGTTCAAAGGAACTCTTGAAGGCTGTCCCTCATCAGGCTGCCGGTGGTAGTGCATTTAATGGACAGTGCAATACACCTCAGCTGGAGAAATGGATTTGAAAGAAGGCAGATCCAAGGTTGAGCATGGACTCATGGGCGGCCTGACTGCCACCTACTCTTTCCTGAGCCTTTCAAGGAAGCATCCATTGCTAAAAGATTTGTACTCCAACTCATGGAGTGGACAGGATGATATACATGAGGGAGCAGTGTTGGTGTGGTGGCAGTTTTGAGTGTTTTTTATCAACCACACTGCAAGAGAGCCCCAGGCCTCAACCTTGGGTCTTTATGTTACAAGCAAAAGGGGCCCCTCTGGACTCCTGGAACCATCTGCCTGTTGGAGGACTTATGATAAAGCTGACTAGGGAAAGCTCCCCTCGAAGTAAACATCAAACGTGTGGGTTGCTTTTCCCCAAGACGCTGAAACAAGACTATGATGAGATTCTCATCCCCCCCCCCCTTCTGCCTACCTTTTTTCACCTGACAGGACTAGATAAGTAACTGGATTTCTTGATATTTATCTTCCCTCTTATTTTAACATGATTGAATGCTAGATTACTTGCTATAAGGAAGAGTCTGTGCAGTGGCTAGAACTTCTTGTTGCACATGGGTAAGTATATTGGGTAGAGTTTAAATTACAAGAAAATTAAAACAGCCTATTTGATTAAATAAATAAACTCCTACCCTATGTCATTCTTGAATCTGATTTTGATTGGTGTAGTTTATGAGGACACTAACTAGGGGACATGGTCCAGATGGTTGGAATTGCGCCCCCCCCCCCCCCCCCCAGTGGTAATAGCAGTCTCTGGTGCTCTGTGTTTTCTTGAAGACCTAAGTATCTGCTGAATGCTACCCAGTCTCTCTTTGGCTGGAGTGACGAGATCTCAAATTCACCATAATCAATGGATGAAGAGCTGAGACTGGAAACTCAGTTTGATGGTGACTGAGATTGCACTGGTGCCCTAAGTTTTGATAAAACTGTCACTTGGTGGACACATAATCTGAAGGGGAATTATTGAATGAAATTTGTAGGAGACTACAGATTTGTACTAAGCACCTGATCTGGATTCAAAAGACCAAATCAATACAGAATTTAATCATGGTAACTGGGCTTTTGGTTTCAAAAGGCAATGTAGCCAGTTAACTGGTTAGGTTGTAAATAATTACTAGTTAAGATATACCAATTATACCTTTTTCTGAAGGGAAAAAACTTCCACTTTGTGGCCTTGTCTAAATAAGATCAGAGTTGGTAAACTCAAGAGGCTTCCATAGCCTTGGCAGCACATGACAAGAACCTCGGGTGATTACTGACATCATAAATAAGAGTGTCAATTGTTAACAGGAGTCACTGTGCACTTGCTCCCCCTGTAGGACTTCTGTCCTTAATGTGTTGTACTATGAGAATTAACAGTAAAATCAATCTTCAAACAGTACTTTAGACTTTGTGTATTTGTGTGGGTGCAAACTGTTGAAATCTTAGTACATACCCAGTTGATCTTCTATATATAAAGATAATTGAAAATGAATTTTGATGAAGAATGGGATGGGAGAGGGAGTGGGATGTGGGATGGTTGTGGGTGGGAGGGTGGTTACGGAAGGGGAAAAAGTCACTATAATCCAAACATTGTACTTTGGAAATTTATATTTATTAAATAAAAGTTAAAGAAATTGTATAATTCCAATTTCCCTTGTTTAAAGGATAAATTTTTCTTACTAAATCCTTATCTGAAAAAAAAGATATACCAATTAATTAGTTGATCAACTAGACTGTCACCGCTAAAGTTTTCTGTGCTTGGTTTCTGTATTCCTAGAAATGTTGTCAGGTCATGTTGTTGGTTGGCATTCTCAGAATCTGCTCTGGTACTGGTAGTTGCCCAATGTAATGAATCATTTTGGTTTTGTTTTGCTCAAATACGCTCTACAAATTCAATTTGTCAAAGGAATTCTAACAGTGGTTAGACTGTTCATCCTCAGGTTCCTTTGCAGGCACAGTAAACGTAGCATTTCCTACAAGCATGCCAAGACAGCAAGTGGGATGGAAGCTGAGAGAGAAGCTTAAGAGGAAAGAGGTGACTTAGCTTTCAGAGGGGACTGGATGACGTGAGGGTGATGAGAGCAGAGAATCTATCACGGGCATGCATGGCTGGGCGATTTGGCCTTGTGGAAAACATCTGGGTTGTTGAGTGAAGAATGCCTACAGGGGGATAATGCAGGCTAGGCAACCAAGATGAGTGCAAAGAATTTTCCAGGAAATAACAACAGAGGATCTCAACTGAAACTGTACCCCTAGGTGTCTGCCAGGTTAGAAATGAGGATAGAAGGCTCCAAAGCAAAGTGTCACCGGGGTACAGTGCCCGACAGAAGCAGATCCATTGTTACCCTCGGTGGAAAGGTAAGCAGGGAAGAGAGCTGGCAGGTGACTTTGTTCTGAGCTCTTCTCAGCCCTCCCCAGGTCTCTTCTCCATTCTCCTCTGCTCCTCATGACACTCATGACTGCTTATGTTTGCCTTCTCTGATGGTGTGTTCAGATGAGCACATGCATGGTCTTTGCTTTTTAAAAGTTGGATGAACTCTGGCAGGCGCCGCGGCTCACTAGGCTAATCCTCTGCCTTGCGGCGCTGGCACACTGGGTTCTAGTCCCGGTCAGGGCGCCGGATTCTGTCCTGGTTGCCCCTCTTCCAGGCCAGCCCTCTGCTGTGGCCAGGGAGTGCAGTGGAGGATGGCCCAAGTGCTTGGGCCCTGCACCGCATGGGAGACCAGGATAAGCACCTGGCTCCTGCCATTGGATCAGCGCGGTGCGCCAGCCACGGAGGCCATTGGAGGGTGAACCAACGGCAAAGGAAGACCTTTCTCTCTGTCTCTCTCTCACTGTCCACTCTGCCTGTCACCAAAAAAAAAAAAAAAAAAAAGTTGGATGAACTCTAACCTAAAAAGAGTGCATTAGTCATCAAAAATCTTCCCAAAAAGGAAAGTCTGGGACCAGATAGCTTTGCTGATGATATCTATCAAGAAATTAAAGAATTAATACCAATTTTTCACAACCAAAAAATGAGTTGACTATTTCCCAGTGTAATCTGTGCAGTCAGTACTACCTGATAAAGATGTCAAAAGTAAAGAACGTTACAAACCAATAATGACTATTGGTCCCCAAACCCTCAAGAAAATCCTAGCAAATTAAATCCAGAAATACGTAAGAAACTATATACCATGATCAAATGGTTTTTATCTCACATATAAAAAATGGTTTAATAACTGGAAAGCAACTGATGGAATACACCACAGCAGTGTAATAAGACCTCTCATTTCATCCATGTTGCTACAAAAGACACAATTTTATCCTTTTTTATGGTTGTATGACAGTCCGTTGTGTGTATATATAACACAATTCCTTTATCTACTTATCTATTGATGGACACCTAGTTTGTTTCCATATTTTGGCTATTGTGAATAGCACTGCAATAAACATACCAATACAGTTGTCTCTGACATTGAGTCAAACTTCTTTGGATATATACCCAGTAGTTGGATTGATGTAACATTTAGTTCTATTTTTAATTTGAGAAGTTCTAAAATTCCCAGTGGTTTTGTAGCTTCCACTGTCTTGCTGAAATTCCTGTTTGTGATGCATTTTGGCAAAGTTTTAAATCTTTAAGTATTTTCTTTTTTTTAAAAAATTTCTAAAATTTTGATTGACATTTAATACTTATACATTTTCACATTCGATTGGCATATACACAAACACACAAATAATTATGATCCACTAATTCATACCTCCAGAAGCCCACAATGGCCAGGGCTTGATCAGGTCAAAGCCAAGAGCCAAGAAATCAATACAGATCTCACAAGGGTGGCAGAAACCCAATTACTTGAGCCATCACCACTGTATCAGCATGAAGCTGGAATCAGGAGCTGGAGCCAGGGATAAGACCCAGTTATTCAAATATAGTATAGGCAATCTTTACAACTAGGTCCAAAGACTACCCCTGTTTTTTGTTGTTTTTTTTAATTTTCATTGCTAAGGTCTTTTTTTTTTTTTTTTTTTTTTTTTTTTTTTGGATAGGCAGAGTGGACTGTGAGAGAGAGGCAGAGAGAAAGGTCTTCCTTTTCTGTTAGTTCACCCCGCAATGGCCACTAAGGCCGGTGCACCGCGCTCATCCGATGGCAGGAGCCAGGTGCTTCTCCTGGTCTCCCATGCAGGTACAGGGCCAAGGACTTGGGCCATCCTCAACTTTGTTAATTTTTTTCCTAGTGTGTGTGTGTGTGTGTGTAGGTATAGTAATTATAAATGAGATTGCTCCTTTAAAAAATTATTTGAAAGATAGAGTGGCAGGGAGGCATGGAGAAGATAAGGAGGGAGGGGAGATGGAGGGAGGGAGGGAGAGAGTACTTGGCCATCTTCAACTGCTTTTCCAGGCACATTAGCAGGGAGCTGGATCAGAAATGGAGTAGGCAGGACTCGAACTGGCATTCAGATATGGAATGCCAGTGTCACTGGCAAGTTGCTGCTTGACCTGCTGCACCACAATGCTGGCCCCAAGATTACTGTTACAAATTTCTTGCTCAGTGAATGCATTATTTGTTCAGTGATTTTTATGTGTTGATTTTGTATCCTGAAACATTACTGAAATTGTTTATTTTAATGGTCTTTTAGTGAACTCCTCAGCTGTTTTTAAATAGAGAGTCCTATGATCTACAAACAGGGATAATTTGATTTCTTTATTTCTTGTTTTTATGCCTTTTATTTTTTTTTCTTTTCCCTAATTGTTCCAACTAAAACCTATTCTATATTGAACAACAACAGTGAAGAGTGGACCTCCTTGTCTGGATCCAGATCTTACAGGAAATGTTTTCAGCTTCAGTCCCTTAACTCTGATGTTTGCTGGATGTAATCTTTATTATGTTGAGATACATTCCTTCTTTCCTAATTTATTTAGGGTTTTAATCATGAATGGATGTTGAATTTTATCAAATGCTTTTTCTTTGCCTATTGAAGTGATTAGATAGCTTTTATCCTTGATTCTGGTCATGTGATTTATTATATATATATAGATTTGTATATGTTAAATCATCTCTATGTTAAATACCACTTGATTATGGTGAATGATCATTGTTTATATTCTGTTGGATTCAATTTGCTGGTATTTCATTGAAAAAATTTGCATCTAAGTTTGTCAGGGGAATTAGCCTATGCTGTTTTGCTGTTGCTACTGAAACCTTGTTTGGTTTTAATATCCAGGCCATCCTGACCTCACAGACTGAGTTTGCATTCTTTTGAATTTTTGGAATAGCTTGAGAAGAACAGCTGTTAGTTTTTCTATAAGTTTTGGTATAAATCAATAGTGAAGCCTTCTGTTTTTTTTCTTTTTGGAAAATTTCTTATTACTGATTCCATCTTGTTACTTTTTAGTGATCTGTTTAGGTTTTATGTGTCTTTGTGGTTGAATTTTTATAGGTTTTATATGTCCAAAGATGTGTCTATTTCCTTTATGTTTTCTAATTTTTGGCTTGTTGTACATAATTATATTTCTGTGGTATTGTACTATGTCCTTTTTCATCTTTGGTTTAATTTGACTATTCACTTTTCTTAGTCCAGCTGAAAGTTTGATTTTTTTAATCTTTTTTAAAAATCCAATACTTCAGTTCATTTTTTCATTTATCCTTTGATTTTTGTTATTTCTTTCCTTCTACTAAATTTGGGTTTGGTTTGTGCTTTTCTAAGTCCTTAAGATGCATTGTTAGGATATGTAGTTTTTTAAAAAAGATTTATTTATTTGAAAGAGTTACACAGAGAGAGGAGAGGCAGAGAGAGAGGTCTTCCATCTGATAATTTACTCCCCAACTGGCCACAATGGCCAGAGCTGCACTGATTCGAAGCCAGAAGCCAGGAGCTTCTTCCAGGTCTCCCATGCAGGTACAGGGGCCGAAGGACTTGGCCCATCTTCCACTGCTTTCTCAGGCCATAGCAGAGAGCTGGATCAGAAGTGGAGCACCCAGGTCTCAAACTGGAACCCACATGGGATGCTGGCACTGCAGGCAGTGGCTTTACCTGCTATACCACAGTGCTGGCCCCTAGGATATGTATTTGAAATATTTTTATTTTATTGATGTAGGATTGATTGATCATTATAAATTTTCCTCATAGAAGTTATTTTGCTGTATCCCATAAATTTGGTTTATTATGTTTGCATCTTTGTTGCAAGAAATGTTTTCATTTTCTTTTTAGTGACCCAGTGTTCATTCAGAAGCATGTTTCTGTCATCACTAAAGTTTGTTTTGTTTTCTAATTTTATTTCATTGTGATCAGAAAAGATACATGCTATAATATTCTTTTTTTAATTTGTTGAATTGTTTTGTGACCTGGCAAAAGGTCTATCCTAGAGAATGTTCCATTGACCAATGAAAAAATGTGTTATTCTGTAGCAGATGGATGAAATGTTCTGTAAATGTCAGGTCTGTTTGGTCTGTAGTATGGTTCAACTTTAATGCTTGATTTATTTATTTATATATTTTGTCTTTTTGACCTGGACGATTTATCCCCTGATGAAAGTGGAGTGTTACATTCTTCATTATTAATGTATTGGATCTATCCCTCCCTTTAGCTTTAACAATGTTGATTTTATAAAATTGGGTGTTCTGGCATTAGGTGCATATGCACTTAGAATCATTATATTTTCTTTTTGAATTGATCTGTTGATCATTATAATGACCTTCTCTTTTTTTTTTTTTTTACAAATTTTATCTTAAAATCTATTTTGTGTGGTATGAGTATAGCTACTCGAACTCACTTTTGATTTCCATTTGCATGGAACGCATTTTTTCCATTCGTTCAGTTTCAATCTGTGTGTGCCTTTACTGTTGATGTGAGTCTCTTATACACAGCACATTGTTGGGTCTTGTTTTATATCTGTTCAGTTAGTATGGGTATTTTAATCGAGGAATGTAGCCCACTTACAGTCAAGGTTATGTTTGGTAAGGAATGATTTAGTCCTATCGTAAAAAAAAAAAAATCTTTTGTGTACTTTGAATATCCTACACACTTCTTTCTTACCTGCTGCTCAACTTTGTGGTTTAGTAGTTTACTGTATTAACAGATTGATAATTTTCTATTTATTTTTTGTGTATCTGTGTTCCTTGTGAGTTTTATACCTTGACATATTTCCATGTTATTTTTCTTTGGCTTCTGTAGGCAGAACTCCCTTAGGCATCTTTGTAAGGCCGGTTTAGTGGCAATGAATTCTCTGTTTTTGCTTGCTTTGGCAAGGCTGTATTTCTCCTGCATTTCTGAAGAATAGCTTTGCTGGGCATCGTGCTCTTGGTTGGCAGTTGTTTTCTTCTGGAACTTGGAATATTTCATTTCAGTCCCTTGTGACCTGCAGAGTTTCTGCTGAAAAATGTTAGTCTAAGGGTGGTTCCCTTAAATGTGACTTTGCACTTTCACCTTGGAGATTTTAGAATTTTCTTACTTTTGAGAACTTGACTATATAATGTATCATTGTGGAGAGCTTTTTAAATCGTATTTATTGGGATGCTATGGGCCTCCTGTGCTTGTATGTCCATATCACTCCCAAAGTTAGCAAAGTTCTCAATATTATTTCATAGATTGTTTTCTTTACTCTCTGCTTTCAAGGTTCCTCAAAATTCAAATATTTTTTCTTTAATGTTATACTATAGGTCTCAAATGCTGTCTTCATTTTTTTTCTTTTGTCTAATGGGTATTTCAAAAGAAATGTCTTCAAGTGCAAGTATTCTTTAGTCTGCTTGATCTGATCTGCGATTGAGACTTTCAGTTGTGTTTTAAAAATGTACTGAGTTCTTCATTTACAAGATTTCTGTTTGGTCCTAAAATTTTTAATGATATCCCTTTTATTACTTCCTCGTTCATATCATGCATTGTTTCACTAATTTTTAAAATTGTTTTTTCTTATCTCTCTGAGCATCCTTATAATTACTCATTTGAATTCTTTATCAGGAATTTCACCGATTTCCTTTTATTTGGAGCCTGAAATCAAAGCAACATTGTAGCAATACTATCTCATGTTTAGGTTTACAGGGTTGTTATGATGGCTAAATAAGAAATACATGAAAAATAGTGAAATGCTATAGATTTTCAATAAAATACCTACTAGATGTGATGCTTAGAGGAGAGGCATTTATTCTGGGCCCTTTTGGAGGGGTGAAGACTGGGCTAGTTTAAAGAAAATGTGGCTAGGTGGCCCCTTGACAGCCCAGCTTTGCCACTTTGCAGCCATGGGACCTTGGGCAAGTTACTTGATCACCTTAGCCCTGTGTCCTCATCTGGTTACAATGTTAACTGAAATAAGCCAAGCACAGAAAGCTAAGTACTACATGAGCTCACTCTATGTGGAGTCCAGTAAAAGGCGATCTCATAAATAAAAGCACAGTGGTGGTTACCAGAGGCTGGGGAGGCAAGTGGGGGCGAGGGATGGGAAAGGTTGATTAATGGGTAGTAAGTTATAGTAGGATAACAGTAAGAAGTTCTCTCTATTACACTGTAAGGTGACCTATAAATAATGAGAGAGGGAAAATCATTATATATCTATGTGTGTGCTATATATTTCTCTATTTTAAAAAAACCCTAGACTACAGAATTTTGAATGTTTTCACCATAAAAAATGTTGACTGCTTGAGAAGGTATATTTATTTATACAGATTGGACATTATAGAATGTATACATATATTGAAACATATGGTACCTTGTACATGTGTATAATTTTTGTGTGTTAAATTTTTTAATGAAAAAGTCATTAAAAATAAAATATGAATAAGGATAGGAGGACCTACGCAAAAGAGAATTAAACCTAGTTGTTATCTAATATGTCTGCCTGAGAGGTTAATAGGTGGTTCAATCTCCCTGAAAAAGTCCCCATGCTCCTGGAGCATACTGAGTACCTGTTAACTACTGAACTGATGGTTATATGTAGCAGCTTTCAAAATTCATCGTGCATCAGGATCTTCCAGAGAACTTGTCAAAGCTGATTGATAGATTGCAGCCCCAGAGCTTCTGATCCAGTAGGTCTAGGGTGGAGGTAAGAATTTACATTTCTAGTAAGTTTCCAGGTGATGCTGGTGCTTTTGGACAAGGACCACACTTGGAGAACTACTAAGTTACAATGAAGAGGGCCAGAGGGACTAGAGAGGGAATTTTCTATCTTGACAGCTCTGGATTTCTTTCTCCAGCGTTTGGAGTTCTGTAATCTTTCTGTTGCTACTGTTTGCTCTTATGGCAAAAATAATGGACTGTATCTGGCAAAATTGAAAATTATATGTGATTCCTGAAGACAAGATAATTTATGTTATTCATTTTTTCTTAAATAATGATTACAAATTTGCTTTGGAGGGCATTTGTAAGCAACAAAAGTGCTTACTAAAAGTTTTCTGTCTAGAGACCCCAGCTTTCACCCTGGTTTCAAAGATTGAGAGAGAATGGATCTTGGTAAAGTGTGAGGGACAGTGGGAGGTTGGACTGTGCATTTTGACCAGTTTGGTAGTGACTAGCCACGTGTGGCTATTCTAATTTAATTACATTAAAATTCAGATCCTCAGTGACACATTGAGTGTGTGATAGTCCATGCAGCCAGTGGCTGTCACAATAGACAGTGTAGATCCAGAGGCTCTCCCTTGCAGTCTTACTGGACTTCACTGGGCTGGAACACTGGTGAGGAAGAGATTGGGATGGCTTTCCAGGTGACGGGAGCAGTGACACCCTGGAGTAGGTGGGTTTGTCCCTTGTACAGCAGGCTGGAAAGACTTTGGGTAATATCTATTATGCTGGCCCTGTCTAAATACTGATGGAGTTTGTGGACTCAAAAGGCTTCCATAGCCTTGGCAGCTCATGACCAGAGCCTCAGGTAATCACTGATGTCATAAATCAGAGTGTCAATTGTTAAATCAACAACAGGAGTCACTGTGCACTTGCTCCCCATGAAGGACCTCTGTCCTTAATGAGTTGTGCTATGAGAATTAATGGTAAAATTTGTCTTCAAACAGTACTTTATACTTAGTGTGTCTGTGTGGGTGCAAATTATTGAAATCTTTTAGTATAGAGTGGGTCTTCTGAATATAAAGATAATTAAAGATGAATCTTAAGAATGGGGTGAGAGAGGGAACAGGAAGTATGACAGGAGGGGGAGTGGGAGGGCGAGTATTAGGGGAAGAACCACTATATTCCTAAAGCTGTACCTATGAAATTTATATTTATTAATAAAAGCTTTCTAAAAATATTTATTATGCTCCAGACACTGTGTAGAAACAGCCATAGTTTTGATTCAATGTGTACAGTTACAAGTTCAAGCTCTTTTGTCTTTTCTGGTAGAGACTTGAGGAAGGAAAACATTGAAAAATGTATGTCCTACTTTTAGGAAAACAAAGGGAGGATTTTCTATCTGCTTCTAAGTTGCCTTCAGCTCAAAATCATCCTTATGCCAAATGGCAGATTCATATTTAGGGACTGAATATTATCCTGACTTTCAGGATTTTTCTCACCTTAGGAAATGGGGCATATTGAAATGTTAAACTTGAAACTGTTTTTGCACACAGCAATAAAGAATCTCCATTTGCACAGCATAAATCTTGCTTCATAAAGTTTTTTAAATATACGATCTTATTTTGTGTTTTAAAAATATTTTAATTGTACATAGTTTTCTGGTACAGTTTGATAATTCAACACATGTATTTAAGATATAATGACCAAATCAGGTTTGTTAAATTTCTATCTCTTAAACAATTTTAAAGTTTTAATTAACAACTGCTGATATTTAAAGAGTTTACTGTGATATTTCAATAAATGCATACAATGTGTATACTGATGAATCTCTCCCCTTATCATTACTTTGGATGAAGCATTCAGTCTCCTTTTTCCTATGTATTCATAATATATAATAGGCAATTATAAACCATAGTTGCTCCACAGTACTGTAGAGTGCTAGCATGTATTACTTCTACCTAGTGACCTACCTCCCTTTGTTCTCCCCCTTCTCAACCTCTGGTAATCACCATTGAAAATTAAGATCAGCTTATTTTTAAGATTTATTTCTGTGTGTTTATTTATTTGTTTGAAAGGCAGAGTGACAGAATGAGAGGGAGAGACAAATCTTAAATCCACTGGTTCACTGCCCAAATGTCCATGACAGCCAGGGCTGAGCCAGGCCAAAGCCAGGAGCCAAGGAATCCTTCTGGGTCTTCCACACATGAATCAAGTGCCCAAATACTTGGGCCAACATCTGCTTACCTCCCTGGTGCATCTGTAGGAAGTTGGGTCAGAAGTAGAGGAGATGGGACTTGAACTGTCACTCCAATATGGGATACAGGCATCCAAAACAGTGGTCCAATCTACTGTGCCACAACAGTAGCACTAAACTTTTTTTAAAACTTCCACATAGGGGCCAGTGCCACAGCTCAATAGGCTAATCCTCCACCTTGCGGCACTGGCACACTGGGTTCTAGTCCCGGTCGGGGCACTGGATTCTGTCCCGGTTGCCCTCTTCCAGGCCAGCTCTCTGCTGTGGCCAGGGAGTGCAGTGGAGGATGGCCCAAGTGCTTGGGCCCTGCACCCCATGGGAGACCAGGAAAAGCACCTGGCTCCTGCCATCGGATCAGCGCGGTGCGCCAGCCGCAGCAGCCATTGGGGCGTGAACCAACAGCAAAGGAAGATCTTTCTCTCTATCTCTCTCTCTCACTGTCCACTCTGCCTGTCAGGAAAAAAAAAAAAAACTTCCACATAGGAGAGAGAATATGCGAATATGCGGTATATGTCTCCCTTAGCCTCTCATATTCCATTTAACATAATAGCCTCAGTTGCAACCATTTTGCTGCCAGTAATAGTATAGTATTGTTATTTTAAGTGGCTGTATAATATTCCATTTTATATATGTTCCACATTTTCTTCTTTCATGCATTGATGGGCTTCTAGGCAGGTTGTATATCATAGCTATTATGAATAGTGAAGCGAAAACATGGGACTGCAAGTATCTCCTTGATAGGCTGATTTCATTCCTTTGGATATATGAAAGCACTTCAAAAACATGGAAAATACAATTAGAAGATCAATTTATTTTGCTGCAAAAAAATTGAAATCCATGCAATCGTTTCATAGTAAGCATTTCCCATGAATTTTTTTTAAAGAACCATATATATTGTCTTGGAGTCCTAAGATGGCAGTATAGCAAGAGGATGATCTGAGTCATGCAGGGCAAAACAGATAATTAAAAAGGAGAAGATACATGTCAGAAGGTCGAGCCATGGGAAATTCACAGTAGGAAGTCCAGGAGTCTAACAGACTGGGCAGGTCCATGCCGAAAGAGCAAATAAGAAAAAGTGGCTAAGAACTGGGAAGGTTGGTGCCAGCCCCTAGCAGACCAGGTGAGATGGGAGATCGCGGATCCACAGAGCTGCAAATAGCAGCAGGACGGAGAGCTTGGTGAGCTGCTTTTAAGTTCCACATCAGAAAAGAGAAGGTAGAGAGGAAAAAGCAGAGGGGTCAAGCACCTCCCTGCCCACCTCCTCTGCCCCCACTCCCCAGCTGGACCTGCAGCCGGCTAGGAGGAGCCATTTTACTTGTTTACAGTTTCAAATGTAAGCAGGAGACTGCCAGCTTTGCCTCCTGTGCGCACACCCATCAATTGTGGGGGCCACATCACCACACCCCCACCCAGGAATGAGGACCACAACATTTCAGAGTAATTTCTTCTACACCATGCAAGCTGTATAAGAAGTATTGAATATCAAAAATTCAAGGGGCCAATGCTGTGGTGCAGTGGGTTAAAGCCCTGGCCTGCAGCGATGGCATCATTTATATGGGCGCTAGTTCTAGTCCCAGCTGCTCCTCTTCAGATCCAGCTCTCTGCTGTGGCCTGGGAAAGCAGTAGAAGATGGCCCAAGTCTTTGGGCCCCTGCACCCCTGTGGGAGACCCAGAAGAAGCTCCTGGCCTCGGAGCAGCCAAGCTCTGGCCATTGTGGCCATCTGGAGAGTGAACTAGCAGATGGAAGACCTCTCTGTCTCCACATCTCTGTAACTCTGTCTTTCGAATAAATAAAATAAATCTTTTAAAAAAAATTCAAGCCTGCTCCATCCACCATTGAGAAGTGAGCCTCTGGCATTTCTATTCTGTTCCATTGGTATATCCATTTGTTTTTTGTACCAGTACCAGGCTGTTTTGATTATAACTGCCTTGTAATATGTCTTGAAATCTGGTATTGTGATGCCTCCAACTTTGTTTTCATTGTATAAGATTGCTTTAGCTGTTTGAAGTCTCCTGTGTTTCCATATGAATTTCAACATCATTTTTTCTAGAACTGAGAGGAATATCTTTGGAATTTTGATTGCTATTACAATGAATCTGTAAATTGCTTTTGGAAGAATGGACATTTTAATGAGATTGATTCTTCCAATCCATGAAGATAGAAGTTTTTTCCATTTTTTAGTATCTTCTATTTTTTTCTTTAATGTTTTGATTCTCATTGTAGAGATCTTTGACATTCTTGGTTAAATTTATTGCAAGGTATTGGAATTTTTTTAGCTATTGTGAATGGGATTGATCTTAGAAGTACATTGTCTGTGTACACGGAGGCTGTTGATTTTTGTGCCCTGTAATTACATGCATATACATTTATAATAGTTACATTTTCCTAATAATTGACTCCTTAAACATTACTACTGCTCTCATTTGCTCTTTCAACAGTTTTTGTGTTATGTTAAAGCCTATTTTGTCTGATATTAGGATGGCTACAACAGCTCTTTTTTGGTTTCTTTTAGCATGAAATATCTTTTTGCCATCCTTTCACTTTCATTCTGCATGCATCTTTGTTGGTAAGATGTGTTTCTTGTAGGCAGCAAATAGATGAATTTTTCTTTTTTAATCCATTTAGCTAGACTGTATCTTTTAAATGCAGAGTTGAAGCCAATTACATTCAAGGTGACCATTTTTAAATATCATTTTGCCCTGCCATTTTCCCAAAAATATTCCTATATTTTACTTTGGATTCCCTTTATATATTTTTACTGGACAATTTTCTTCCTTTACCTTCTTTCGTAGTGATGACCATGTTTCTGTGTGCAGCACATCCTTAAGCATCTTCTGCAGGGCTAGACAGGTGGTGACATACTCTTTCAATTTGTTTGTTATGGAAGGTCTTTATTTCATCTTCACTCATAAATGAGTTTTGCAGGGTATAGTTTTCTGAGTTGACAGTTTACTTTTTTTTTTTAACTGCATTAAATATTTTTTTAACTTTTATTTAGAATATAAATTTCCAAGGTACAACTTATGGATTACAATGGCTTTCCCCCCATACTTTCCCTCTCCCCCCACAACCCTCCTCCCTTACCCGCTCCCTCCACCCTTTCATTCACATCCAGATTCATTTTCAATTCTCTTTGCATACAGGAGATCAGTTTAGCATGTGTTAAGTAAAGATTTCATCCATTTGCCCTCATATAGCAACACAAAGTGGAATATACTATTTGACTACCCATTATAGCATTGAATCACATTGTACAGCACATTAAGGACAGAGATCCTATATGATATATATATATTTTTGAAACTGATTAATTTTTTATGCAATTTCCAATGTAACACTGAGTCTTTTTTTTCATTTTCGATTATCTTTATATAGATAAGATTGATTCAGTATGTATTCATCAGTTTGCATCCACACAGAAACACAAAGTGTAAAAATACTGTTTCAGTACTAGTTATAGCATTACTTCACATTGGACAACACATTAAGGATAGATCCCACATGGGACATAAGTACACAGTGACTCCTGATGTTGATTTAACAATTTGACACTCTTGTTTATGGCATCAGGAATCTCCCTAGGCTCTAGTCATGAGTTGCTGAGGCTATGAAAGCCTTTAGGGTTTGCTGACTTCGATCCTATTCCGACAGGGTCACAGTCAAAGTGGAGGTCCTCTCCTCCCTTCAGAGAAAGGCACCTCCTTCTTTGGTGGCCCCGTTCCTTCCACTGGGATCTCACTCACAGAGATCTTTCATTTAGGTCTTCTTTTTTTCCTTTTCCAGAGTGTCTTGGCTTTCCATGCCTAAAATACTCTCATGGGCTCTTGAGCCAGATCTGAACGCCTTAAGGGCTGATTCTGAGGCCAGAGTGCTATTCAGGACATCTGTCATTCTATGAGGCTGCTGTGACTCCACTTCCCATGTTGGATCATTCTCTCCCTTTCTGGTTCTATCTGTTTGTATTGGCAGACACTAGTCTTGTTTGTGTGTTCCCTTTGACTCTTAGACCTATCAGTGTGATCAATTGTGAACTAAAACTGATCACTTGGACCATTGAAATGGCATTGGTACATGCCACCTTGATGGGGTTGTATTGGGATCCCCTGGCATGTTTTAACTCCATCATTTGGTGCAAGTCCAATTGAGCTTGTCTCAAACTGTACATATCTTCCCTTTCTTTTTCCCTCTCTCATAGTTAACCGGGATCACTTTTCAGTTAAAATTTAAACACCTAAGGCTAATTGTGTGCTAGTTGCAGAGTTCAACCACTAGTACTAGAACAAAAACAAACAACAGAGAGATACTAAGATGGGTAAAGATTTACATTGTACATCAACAGTCCAGATGAGAGCTGATCAAGTCTTATTTTATCATAGTGTTCATTTCATTTCAATAGGTTTCCCCTTTGGTGTTCAGTTAGTTGTCGCCAGTCAGGGAAAACAAATGATATTTGTCTCTTTGTGACTGGCTTAATTCACTCAGCATGATGTTTTCCAGATTCCTCCATTTTGTTGCAAATGACCGGATTTCATTGTTTTTGACTGCTGTATAGTATTCTGTAGAGTACATGTCCCATAATTTCCTAATCCAGTCTACTGTTGATGGGCATTTGGGTTGGTTCCAGGTCTTAGCTATTGTGAATTGGGCTGCAATAAACATTAGTGTGCAGACGGCTTTTCTGTTTGCCAATTTAATTTCCTTTGGGTAAATTCCAAGGAGTGGGATGGTTGGGTTGTGTGGTAGGGTTATATTCAGGCTTCTGGGGAATCTCCAGACTGACTTCCATAGTGGCTTAAGCAGTTTGCATTCCCACCAACAGTGGGTTAGTGTCCCTTTTTCCCCACATCCTCTCCAGCATCTATTGTTGGTAGATTTCTGAATGTGAGCCATTCTAACTAGGGTGAGGTAAAACCTCATTGTGGTTTTGATTTGCATTTCCCTGATTGCTAGTGATCTTGAACATTTTTTCATGTGTCTGTTGGCCATTTGAATTTCCTCTTCGGAAAAATGTCTATTGAGGTCCTTGGCCCATCTCTTAAGTGGGTTGTTTGTTTTAGTGTTGTGTTGTTTCTTGATTTCTTTGTAGATTCTGCTTATCAGCCCTTTATCTGTTGCATAGTTTGCAAATATTTTTTCCCATTCTGTCGGTTGCCTATTCACTTTCCTGACTGTTTCTTTTGCAGTACAGAAACATCTCAATTTAATGTGACCCCAATAGTTAATTTTGGCTTTGAGTGCCTGTGCTTCTGGGGTATTTTCTAAGAAGTCTTTGCCAGTACCTATATCTTACAGGGTTTCTTCTATGCTCTCTAATAATTTGATGGTGTCGGGTCATAGGTTTAAATTTTTAATCCATGTTGAATGAATTTTTGTGGAAGGTGTAAGGTAGGGATCTTGCTTCATGTTTCTGCACGTGGAAATCCAGTTTTCCCCCCATCATTTATTAAATAGACTGTCTTTACTCCAGGGGTTAGTTTTGGATCCTTGATCAAATATAAGTTGGCTGTAGATGTTTGGATTGATTTCAGGTGTTTCTATTCTGTTCCATTGGTCTATCCAACAGTTTATTTTTTCTTAAGACTTGGAATATATCTTGCCATTGTCTCCTAGCCTGTAGGGTTTCTGATGAGAAGTCCACTGTGAGTCTAACTGGAGATCCTCTGAAAGTAATCTGGTGTTTCTCTCGTGCACATTTTAGAATCTTTTCTTTGTGTTTCACTGTGGTGAGGTTGATTACAACGTCTCATGGTGAAGATCTTTTCTAGCCATGTTTATTAGGAGTTCTATGTGCTTCCTGTACTTGGATGTCTCTTTCTCCAAATTAGGGAAGCTTCTGTTATTTCACAAAAAAGGTCTTCTAATGTTTTCTCTCTTTCCATGCCTTCAGGAACTCATAGAACCCATCTGTTGGGTCATTTGATAGTATCCTGTAGATTAGCAACAGTGTTTTTTAGTTTTCTAATTTCTTCTTGAATTGGTGCATTTGTTATTCATTTGTGGAGATACTCATTGGTTTCTTTATTTTTTTACCCTGGCAACTTTTATACTATACCTCTGTAGATTAGTGGGGTGTCTGCTTCTGGGAATACCTAGAAGCATGTGGTATGTGTGGCCAGGGAGCTCTGTTCAGTTCTTCAGGGCGAAGGGCATGTCTAAGGAGACACACCCAGGTTTGATGATGTAAATCTCCTCCCTTTTTTTTTTTTTTTTTAAATCATAGGGTAAGTTAATTCTGCTTAGCTGAGCTCCTCTCCTCATAGGAGACTGGTGCCTGAGCACTAGCCCCAAAGCATATAATATTCATTCACTCTGCTCCAAGGACCACACAAAGAATTTGTGAAGTCCTTAGTATTAGCTCAGATTCCTCAGCAATGTCCCTCACCAGGTAACCAGGGAGCCCTGAACGTGTGGAGCCTACCACAGTGACTGCCCAAAGTCCCAGCCACACCACGAGCCCTCCCACACAGCCTCAGTTTTTTCCCAGTACATAAGCCTCTCACAGTCATGAGCACCCAGCCCCCTGTCAGTTCTCCCCATGACTCAGGAGTCTCCACTCAGCTGGTTGCTGGGTGCAGACAAGCTGGTGCAGCTGTTACTTATGTCCAAAATGGCACCTGCTCTCTTTTGGTTTGTTACAGGATGTCATTGCAGGGTGATCAGGGAGAGAGAAATGTATCCTCCTTTTTTTACTCCTCTAGTTTGGCAGGTACACTATCTCCCACAGGACTCCAAGACAGATTCCTACTAGGTTCTTCCTGCAGCTTTATCAGTGGCTTGAGCTGCTGCAGTCTGGTCTCCTCTTACTCTCCAGTGCTGGTATGGAGGCTCTTGGCTGCTGGGGTCCTGAGTTTGTGGGCATCCACACCCTCCACATGGGTCCACTATTGTCCCTCTAATTTGCATAGAGTTTTCTCTGCCCTTTTCTCCCTGTTCCCTGAGACTGTACTTTCTCCACTTTTATTTAAACTATCATCTCCTAGACTAGAGAGGTAAGATCCCAACCTGCTCTGCCATCTTAATCACACCATTGAGAGTTTTTTAATAAATGTGTGGGCAATTTAATTTCTTGTTTTGACAAGGGTATAGCCATATGATTTACCTAGTTCTAAGTTGGTTTATTTTTCTGTTACTATTTTGTTTTATTTAGTTTTAATGTTAACCCTTTGTCAGATGAATTGTATGCAAAATTTTTCTCAGGTTGTCTCCTCACTCTGATTATTTCCCTTTTATGCAGATGCCTCTTCATTTGATATGATCCCATTCATTTATTTTTACTTTAGTTGCTTGCGCTTTTGGAATCTTACCCCAAAAAATGGCTCTCAATACCAATAACTTGAAGTGCTTCCCTTATGTTTTCTTTGAGTAGTTCAACAGCTTGTCTTTCATTAAATTAATCTGGAGTGGTACAGTTTTTTGGTATGGGAAGAAAGGTGGGGGAAAAGTAAAGTATTTCCTGCATAAGGGAATACAGTTTTCCCAGCACCATTTATTGAAGGGGCTGTTCTTTTTCTCCTGTATGTTTTGGGCATCTTTAGTGAATCTGGGTTTAGTGGGTTTATTTCTGGGATCTCTATTTTGTTCTATTTGTTTCTGTTTTATAAAAATATAATTCTGTTTGGGTTACTGTAGTTTTGTAGTATGATTTGAAATTAGGTACTGTGATCACTACAGCTTTGTTCTTTTTGCTCAGAATGGCCTTGGATCTTCAGAGCCTCTGTGCTTCTATATGAATATTAGGATTGTGTTTTCCTAGTTCTGTAAAGAATGTCACTGGTATTTTGATGGAGATCATTGGCTCTATAAATCACCTTGTGTAATATATATATATTCATTTATTGATGGAGGCAGAGAGGGAAGGGGATTACAGAGGGAGAGAGCAAGAGAGAAAATATTTCCCACGCACTGATTCACTCTGGATGTCCGCAGTGGCCAGGCCTGGGCCTTGCCTCCCTCCTGAGGGCCAAGGGCCCAAGTACTTGGAGCATCATCTTTGTTGTTCTTTCTTTAAACCAGACAGCTGAGTTTGTTCCCTTGGAGAATTGCAACACTGCTTTGAGTTCATTTTCTGGACAAGGATGGTGTCTCTTTCTCTTGCCTCTGTCTGGAAGCGTGCACTGCATCCCAGCAGAAGAGGTTCCATCAGAGACCCTAGGAAAGAAACTCAAGTGAAAGATGGGGAGTGGGAACCATGTCTGTAGTTTTAGGCAAAAAAAGGGTGCTGGAATGGGAGGGAACTGGCCCAGCAAGTCCAAGACTGGCAGCTGCTGTAAAGCACAGCCTGAGAATCTCAAGCAATTGACTGTGGTGCTTATTTGTCAGAGGATGCTTGTGGCAAGCTCCTGTAACACTGGACGTGGGAGAGCCCAAGCCATCACACACAAGGAAGTGATTTTCATGTACACACATTAGTATTTCATAATTTTCACTGTAGAAGTCTTTCACATCCTCATTTAATATTCATAGATTTTATTATGAATAGGACTGTTTTCTCATAAAACTGATTGGTGATGTACTAAATATTATTGAATTTTGCCTGTTCTGCAACTTCACTGAGTTCACTTATCAATGCTAACAGCCTTTTGGTGGAATCTTCAGGATTTTCTATATTTAGAATCATATCCTCTACAAACAGGAATAATTCAACTTCCTCTTTCCACATTTGTATGCCTTTTGTTTCATTCTTTTTCTCACCTAATCGTTCTGGTTAATATTTTCAATGCAATATTGAATGAAAGGTGGGAAGGGACATCCTTATCTGGGTCCAGTTCTTATAGACAATGCTTTCAGCGTTAATCAATTCAACGTTATATTTGCAGTAGCTTGTCATTTATTACCCTTATTATGTTGAGGTATGTTTCTTCTAAATTTGATCACATTTTTAAGCATGAATGGATTTTGAGTTTTGTAAAATACTTTTTCTACATCAATGGAGATAATTATAAGATTTTCATTCTTTCCTGGCATGACTTATTACATTTATTGATTTATGAATGTTGATTCATGCATCCATCCTTGAAATCCCACTTGATCATGGTGAATGATCTTTTCAGTAAACAGTTAGATTTGTTTTGCTAGTACTGAGAATTTTTACATGTATGTTAATCAGGGATATTGGTTCATAGTTCTGTTGTTCTTGTGTCTTTGTCTCATTTTGGTATTAGTGTAATTCTGGCCTCATAGAATGAGTTTGAAAGAGGAAACTCCAAAAAAAAAAAAAAAAGAGAGAGAGACTGAATTCTTCAGAATAATTTGAGAATAGTCATTATTTCTTCTTTAAAAGTATTTTAGGCCGGCGCCGTGGCTCAACAGGCTAATCCTCTGCCTTGCGGCGCCGGCACACCGGGTTCTAGTCCCGGTCGGGGCGCCGGATTCTGTCCCGGTTGCCCCTCTTCCAGGCCAGCCCTCTGCTGTGGCCCAGGAGTGCAGTGGAGGATGGCCCAGGTGCTTGGGCCCTGCACCCCATGGGGAGACCAGGAAAAGCACCTGGCTCCTGGCTCCTGCCATCGGACAAGCGCGGTGCGCCGGCCGCAGCGCGCCAACCGCGGCGGCCATTGGAGGGTGAACCAACGGCAAAAAAAGGAAGACCTTTCTCTCTGTCTCTCTCTCTCACTGTCCACTCTGCCTGTCAAAAAAAAAAAAAGTATTTTGGAAGTTATCAGTGAGTAAAGACATCTAAAACTTGGCTTTACTTTGTTGGGAGACTGTATCTCATTACTTGTTAATGGTCTGTTAAAGCTTTCTTTTTAAATTATTTATGTAAAGGAAACAGATTTCATGTATTTCATGTACATAATTTTTTAAAATTAAACATTTTATTTTTTATAGAAAGCTTTTATTTAATATAAATTTCATAAGTACAACTTTTGGATTATAGTGGTTCTTCCCCCCCATACCCGCCCTCTCACCCTGAAACCATCCCATTTCCTACTCCCATCCCATTCTTCATTAAGGTTCAGTTTTAATTATCTTTATATATAGAAGATCAATTCTATACTAAGTAAAGATTTCAACAGTTTGCACCTACACAGATACACAAAGTATAAAGTACTGTTTGAGTACTAGTTTTACCATTAATTCGCATAGTACAACTCATTAAGGACAGAGGTGCTACATTAGGAACAAGTGCACAGTGACTCCTGTTGTTGATTTAACAATTGACACTCTTATATATGACATCAGTGATCACCTGAGGATTTTGCCATGAGCTGCCAAGGCTATGGAAGCCTTTTGAGTCCACAAACTCTGACATTATTTAGACAAGGCCATAATCAAAGTTCTCTCCTCCCTTCAGAGAAAGGTACCTCCTTATTTAATGACCCCTTCTTTCCACTGGGATCTCACAGAGATCTTTCATGCAGGTCATTTTTGTCAAAGTGTCTTGGCTTTCCATGCCTGAAATGCTCTCATGGCTTTTTAGCCAGATCTGAGTGCCTTAAGGGCTGATTCTGAGGCCAGAGTGCTATTTATGGCATTTATCATTCTACGAGTTTGCTGTGTGGCCTGCTTCCCATCTTGGACCATTCTCTCCTTTTTAATTCTATTATTATTAGCAGACACTTGGTCTTATTTATGTGATCCCTTTAACACTTATTCCTATCTTTATGATCATGTTATGAACTTAAACTGATCACTTTAGTAAAATGGCATTGGTACCTGCCAATTTAATGGGATTTGAGGTCCCATGGCAAGTTTTTAGCTTTACCCTTATGGGTCCATGGGAACGTGTGCTGAACTTTACATCTCCTCACTTTCTAATTCCCACTCTTTTTTTTTTTTTTTTTAACAGGGATCCATTTTCAATTGAATTTAATACCTATGAATAATTCTGTGTTAAGTAAAGAGTTCAACCAGTGGTATTAAGTAGAAAAAGAAAACAGTAAAAAGATTAAAATGATAAGCTGTTCCTCAACAGTCAGGACAAGGGCTGATCAAGTCATTACTTCTCATAGTGTCAAATTCACTTCTACTGGTTTCCTTTTGGGTGCTCAGTTAGTTGTCACAGATCAGGGAGAACATATATTTGTGCCTTTGGGACTGGCTTATTTCACTCAGCATGATATTTTCCAGATTCCTCCCTTTTGTTGCAAATAACCGGATTTTTTTTTTTTTACTGCTATGTAGTATTCCTTAGAGTACATATCGTGCAATTTCTTTATCCAGTCTTCTGTTGATGGGCATTTAGGTTGATTCCATGTTTTAGCTATTGTGAATTGAGCTGCAACAAACACGGAGGTGCAGATAGCTCTTTTATTTGCTGATTTCATTTCTCTTGGGTAAATTGCAAGCAGTGGGCTGGCTGGGTCCTATGGTAGGGTTATATTCAGATTTCTGAGGTATTTCCAAACTTCCTTCTATAGTGGCTTTATTAGTTTGCATTCCCACTAACAGTGCTTTAGGATACCTTTTCCCCACATCCTTGTTGTGGTGCAGTTTCTTGATCTCTTTGTAGATTCTGATTATTAATCATAGTTTGCAAATTTTTCTCCCATTCTGTTGGTTGCCTTTTCACTTTCCTGAATGTTTCTTTTGCATCACAGAAACGTCTCAATTTTATGTAATCCCAGTTGTTAATTTCAAATTTGACTGCCTGTGCTCTTGGGTCTTCTCCAAGAGGTTTTCCCTGTGCCACTATCTTGCAGGGTTTCACTAAAAATTCGATGGTGTCAGGTCATAGATTCAGATCTTTCATCCATGTTGATTGGATTTTTGTGTAAGGTGTAAAGTAAGGGTCTTACTTTATACTTCTGCATGTGGAAATCCAGTTTTCCCAGCACCATTTGTTGAATAGACTATCCTTGCTCCAGGAATTGGTTTAAGCTCCTTGATCAAATATACATTGATTGTATATATTTGGATTGATTTCTGGTGTTTCTATTCTGTTCCATTCATCTATCCATCTGTTTCTGTACCAGTGACAGTTTTGATTATAACTACCCTGTAGTATGTCTTGAAATCTAGTATTATGTCACCTCCAGCTTTGTTTTCTTTTATAAGATTGCTTTACTATTTAAGATCTCTAGTGTTTCCATATGAATTTCAGCATCATTTTTTCTAGATCTGAGAAGAATGTATTTGGTATTTTGAATGGTATCACATTGAATCTTTAAATTGCTTCTGGAAGAATGGACATTTTGATATTTGTTCTTCCAATCCATGCACATGGAAGATTTTTCATTTTTTTGCACCTGCTTCTATTTCTTTAATGTTTTGTAATTTGGCATCCTTGAACAAATTTATTCCAAGGTATTTGATTTTTTTATAGCTATTGTGAATGGTATTGATCTTAGAAGTTCTTTCTCAGTCATGGCACTGTCTGTGTACACAAAGGCTGTTCATTGATGTGTATTGATTTTATATCCTGCTACTTTACCAAACTGTTCTATGAGTTCCAGTAGTCTCTTATTGGAGTTTGTTGGATCCCCTATATAAAGAAGCATGTTATCTGCAAATAGGGAAAGTTCGACTTCCTCTTTCCCAATTTGTATCTCTCTGATATATTTTTCTTGCCTAATGGCTCTGGCTAAAACTACTTGGACTAAATTGAATAGCAGTAGTGAGAGTGGGCATCCATGTCTGGTACCAGATCTCAATGGGAATGCTTCCAACGTTTCTCCATTCAATAGGATGCTGGCTGTGGGTTTGTCATAAATTTCATTGATTTTTGTTGAGGAATGTTCCTTCTATACCCAATTTGCTTAGAGTTTTCATCATGAGAGGGTGTTGTATTTTACCACATGCTTTCTCCACATCTCTTGAGATAATCATATAGTTTTTGTTCTTCCATTTGTTAATGTGATATATCACATTGATTAGTTTGCAAATGTTGAACCATCCCTATGTACCAGGAATAAATCCCACTTGGTCTTGGTGGATGATCTTTCTGATGTGTTGTTGGATTCTATTGGCTAGAATTTTATTGAGCATTTTTATATCTATGTTCATCAGGGAAATTGGTCTGTAATTCTCTTTATCTGCTGCATCTTTTTCAGGTTTAGGAGTTAAGATGATGCTGGCTTCATAGAAAGAATTTGGGAGGATGCCCTCTCTTTGAATTGTTTTGAATAACTTGAGAAGAATTGAAGTTCTTCTTTAAATGTCTGGTAGAATACAGCATTAAAGCCATCTGGTCCTGGATTCTTCTTTGTTGGGAGGCCCTTTATTACTGACTCAATTTTTAAGATATACTTATTTATTTTAAAGTCAG
Organism: Sylvilagus floridanus; assembly: GCA_949820135.1. Taxonomy (NCBI): domain Eukaryota; kingdom Metazoa; phylum Chordata; class Mammalia; order Lagomorpha; family Leporidae; genus Sylvilagus; species Sylvilagus floridanus. The sequence goes on along the minus strand of OX463245.1, from coordinate 17,469,414 downwards.
AGTTACAGAGTGCAGGGGGTGCAGAGAGAAAGAGAGAGGGAGGGAGGTCTTTCATCTGAAGGTTCACTCCCCAGTTGGCTGCAGCGGGTTCATGGACTGGCCTGAAATAGTGATGCTACTGTTTCTGTTTTTCTGTGTGTATCACATCCTTGAGCATCTTTTTTAGGGCTGGGCGAGTAGTTACAAAGTCTTTCAATTTCTGTTTGTTGTGGAAGATCCTTATTTCTCCTTCATTCATAAATGAGAGTTTTGCAGGGTACAGTATTCTGGGTTGATGGTTTTTTTTTTCTTAGGACTTGGAATATGTCTTGCCATTGTCTCTTTGCCTGTAGGGTTTGTAATGAGAAGTCCGGGATGTGTTTTATTGGGTTTCCTCTGTATGTGATTTGTCATTTCTTTTTTTTTTTTTTTTAATTTTTTAAAGATTTTATTTTATTTTATTTTATTTGACAGGCAGAGTGAACAGTGAGAGAGACAGAGAGAAAGGTCTTCCTTTGCCGTTGGTTCACCCTCCAATGGCCCGCCGCGGTCGGCGCGCTACCAGCGTGACGCGCTGATCCGATGGCAGGAGCCAGGTGCTAGGTGCTTTTTCCTGGTCTCCCATGGGGTGCAGGGCCCAAGCACTTGGGCCATCCTCCACTGCACTCCCTGGCCACAGCAGAGAGCTGGCCTGGAAGAGGGGCAACCGGGACAGAATCTGGCACCCCAACTGGGACTAGAACCCGGTGTGCCAGCGCCGCAAGGCAGAGGATTAGCCTGTTGAGCCACAGCGCCGGCCGATTTGTCATTTCTCTTGTGCACATTTAAGATCTGTTCTTTTTGTTTCACTGAGGACAGTTTTGCTACCATGTGTTGTGGTGAAGTTCTTTACTAGTCATGTCTATTGGGAATTCTGTGTATTTCTTGTACTTGGATGTCTCGTTCTTTCTCCAGATTGCGAAAGTTCTCTGTTATTATTTCAGTAAGAAGGCCTCCTAATCCCTTGTCTTTCCATACCTTCTGGAATTCCTTGATTCTGTAAGTTTGGTTGTTTGATAGAATCTTATAATTCTCCAATTGTGATTTTTAATTTTCTAATTTCTTCTATTTGGTCTGACTGTATTTTCTGAATTTTGTCTTCTAGTTCTGATATTCTTTCTTCTGTCTCATCTATTCTATTGCCAAGACTTTCCACTGTATTTTTATTTGGCCTATTCTTCATTTCCAGAATTTCATTCTGGCTTCTTTTTAAAATCTGAATTTCTTGGGAGTGCTTTTCATTTAGATCATGAATTTGTTTCTGATTGCTTCTGAGTGATCTATTAATTTTGAGTTCCTTTTTTGGCATATCCTCCATCTCTTCTTCAGCCTCCATTATTGAGGGTTTGTATTGGTCCTCTGGAGAGTTCATAAAGTCTTAATTATTCAGGATTTTTTCTTTGTTCTTCGGCATTTCTGGTTGATTTTATTTTTAGATTGATTTCCCTCTATGAGCTGTTATGTTTCTGTGTGTTGCAAGTGGAAGCATGCAGCTTCACCTCCTGAAGCCCATTTTACTTTTGGATTTTGATGGAGGCAGGTACCAGGGCTTTGGCACACTAAACCTTGCCTTCTTGGACTGGACATGCTTCTCACTACTATGTGAAAGGAGCTCAGGTTTTCACTGTTTAGGACTTCTCCTTGTTGACCAGCTTGCATGGTGGGGAGGAAATCACTCAAAAATGTGATTCTTGTTCCTGGGTAGGGCTTGTTGTGAGGTGGGCTCCATAGTTGGTGTGTGCGCGGGAGGCAGACACAGAGGCCCCTGCTTATACTTGAAAATATAAACAGTCAGTATGGCTTCTCCCTGCCAGCTCTAGGTCCAGTTGGGAGGATGGGAGCAACACAAAAGGACCATGGTGTGCCCAACCTCTCTCCCCTTTCCTCTACAATGTCTCCTCCTTCCTGCTTAGAGCTTCAAATACAGTTCGCCAAGCTTCCCTGCCTACCACTGTCCTCAGCTCTATGGACTTGTGACCTCTCACTTGGTTCCCTGGGGGCGGGGGAGGCGTCATCTCCTTGCTTGCTTGGTCCCTCGGTTGCTGTTTTACTGCACCTCTGCCACCTCTCTCTCCTCTTTGCTCTCCCAGCGTGGACCTCAGCAGTCTCTGTTGGACTCCTGGGCCACTCTACACGAACTTTTCGTGATTCTACCGCCAGCTTGCATCCCCTCTGCTCACTAACTATCCATTTTCTCCACATGACTCAGAATGTCCCACTGCTATATTGCCATCTTAGCCCCAAAGTATTTGTTTTAAATAGCCAGGTGTCCTAGCATTGAGTGTGTATCATTTACTACAGTCACATCTTTCTGTTGAATTGATCCCTTAATCATTACATAGTGCCCTTCTTTGTCTCTTAATAGTTTTTGACTTATAGTCTACTTTGTCTATTATTAGGAAGGCTATTCCTTCTCATTTTTTATTCCACTAGCATGGAACATCTTTTTACATGCTTTTACTTTTAGTCTTTCTGTCTATCTCTGTTAAGTGTGTTTGTTGTAAGCAACATATAGATGGATCGTGTTTTTCAATCAATTTAATCAGTCTGTATCTTTCAATTGGAGAATTTAGGCCATTTATATTCAAGGTTATTATTGATAAGTAATAACTTGGTTCTGCCAGTTTTCTGATTTTGTTTCTATGGTTTATTTTGAATCTCTCTTGTACATTTACTAGGTGGTTTTCTGCCTTCACATTCTTTCATGATATTGATTATCTTTGTCTCTTTCTGTGTGAAGCACATCCTTAGGTATCATAAGGCTGGCCAGGTGGTGACATATTCTTTGATTTTCTATTTGTTTTGGGAGGTCTTTATTTCACCTTCATTTATAGATGAGAACTTTGCTGTGTACAGTATTCTGGGCTGACACATTTTTTTCTTCAAGGACTTGGACTATATCTCCATTCTCTCCTATTTTGTGGAGTTTCTGATGAGAAATCTGATGGTAATCTAAATGGAGACTGTTTAAAATTAATCAGGAGTTTTTCTCTTGCACATTTTAGGATATTGTCATTGTTTTATATTTAAAAGTTTGACTATAATGGGTCCTGGTAAAGATCACTTCCAATCATGGCTACTGGGGATTCTGTATACTTCCTGTATTTGGATGTCCACATCTTTCACCAAATTTGGGAAACTTTCTGCTGTTATTTCACTGAAATAGTCTTCTGAGCCTTTGTGTTTCTCTATACCTTCAAGAAATCCCAAGACATGTATATTTGGTCATTTAATGGTTTCCCAAAGATCCCAAACACTGTTTTCAGTTTTCTTCTTGTTGTTTCTTCTTCTTTCGCATTCTTCTTTCTTCTGCCTTCTTTTTCCTCCATCTTTCTTCTTGTCCATCTGTCTTCTTCATCTTTTCTTTCTTCTTCCTCTTTTCCTTTTTTTTTTCTTTCTCTGAGATATTTTCAAAGATTTTTCTTCTAGCTTGGATTTTCTTTCTTCTGCCTCATAAAGTCTGTTGTTAAGGTTGCCCACTGTATTTTTATTTTGACATATTGAATTCTTATTTGTAATATTTCAGTTTTATTTTTCTATAATACCTGTCTCCTAGTGGAATTTCTCAGGCATGTCATGTACAGATTTCTTTAACTCATATAATTGCTTCTTTGATAATCTTTTTAAAAAAACTATTTATTTAAAAGTCAGAGTTACACAGAGAGAGGAAAGGCAGAGAGAGGGAAAGAGGTCTTCTATCTGATGGTTCACTCCCCAATTGGCCACAACGGCGGGAGCTGCACAGATCCAAAGCCAGGAGCTTCTTTCAAGTCTCCCACATGGGTGCAGGGACCCAAGGACTTGAGCCATCTTCCACTGCTTTTCCAGGCCATAGCAGAGAGCTGGATTGGAAGTGGAGCAGCCGAGTCTTGATCCAGCACCCATATGGGATGCTGGCACTTCAGGCCAGGGCATTAACCCACTGCACCACAGTGCCGGCCCCATAATCTTTATGATAATTCTTTTGAATTCTTTTTCAGGCATTTCATCAATCTCCTCAATCTTGCAGTCTTTCTTTCTTTTTAAAGATTTTTATTTATTTATTTGAAAGGTGGAGTTACAGACCGTGAGAGGGTGAGACAGAGAGAAAGGTCTTCCGTCCACTGGTTCACTTTCCAAATGGCCACAACGGCCAGAGCTATGCTGATCCAATGCCAGGAGCCAGGAGCTTCTTCTGGGTCTCCCACAGGGGTGTAGGGGCCCAAGGACTTGGGCCATCTTCTGATGCTTTCCCAGACCATAGGAGAGAGCTGGACCGGAAGAAGAGCAGCCGGGACTAGAACCAGTGCACATATGGGGTGCCGGCACTGCAGGCGGAGCATTAACCTGTGCCACAGCGCCAGCCCCAACCTTGCAGTCTAATATTAAGTGTTGTGCTCCTTTTTGGGAGTCATATTTTTTTCCTGGTTCATGTTTCTTGTATTTCTGCATTTGCTTTTAAGGATCTGGGGAAACACTTGTTGATTTCTCCTGCAAAGGTATTGTTCTTTGAAACATGCCTCAACGGCTTAGTGGAATGTCTGATCCTTTAGCAGATATCCAGAGGTGCGTGTTGGGTGGGGCCAGGGAATTCTGGCTAGAACTTGAGGATGGGGCAAGAGTCTAGGGTAACAGCCAAGTCGGGCATGGTAGTTCTCCTGTATAGTCAGCAGAGGGTGGATATGATTGTGCTGGCTGGCATATCCACAAGCCCAGCTCCTCTCTGCCAAGTGAACCAACCGCCCAGGGTGAGCCCACAGTGCCTGGTCACCCCACCCATTCAGGTGTCTGAACCACACAAAGGATCTATGTACTCCATAATGTGAGCACAGAGGCCTCTACAATGACCATCCCCAGCACTCAGGTAGTTCTGATCTGGAGTCAGAGCCAATGATTGCCTAAAGGTCCAGCCACACCCCATGCCCTTCTCAGTATCCTGGCCTTTCATATCATCCCAGGATTCCCATAGTCTAGGATGCCGAGCTCTTACAGTCACAGGGGAGCTACTCCATGTCCTGTGAGCTTCTCCATTTGCAAAGATAGCCATCCCATTACCAGAGCCAGACACCTACCAGACAGATATCGACAGGTAATAGGAGGGAAGCAATGTGCCCTCCATTCACAGAAATATGTGGGCAGCTTGTTCCCTCTCCCCACCCCCACCATCAACTCTCCAAGCCAGACTCAAAGTCAATGGGGACTGGGGATTTCTCCCTCGGATAAAGTCCACCAGTGTTGCGTGGGCTGCTGCAGCTTTCACTCATTTCATTCTGGGAAGATGGTGCTTAGTCGCTTGGTGCCTTGCTGGGGAAATGGAGGAAATCAACATGCCTCCTTTCATGGATTTAGGTTGGCACCTGCCCCCAGCCAGCTCTTTACCCTGGACTCGGTCAACGTGGAACACAAGATTCTCCCTTAGACAAGATCACCAGGGATGCACAGGCTGCTAAAGGTTCCTCTCACCATCTTCTCATCTGAGAAGATGGCATCCCCACCAGCTGCAGGAGTCACTCATGGTGTCCTGGTAGCTGCTATGTCTTTGCACAGTCATCATTGTTAAAGACAGTCTCTCTTTCTCTTCTTTCCAAATTCTTTTCCACTATCTCCTGGGAATATATTTGCTCTCCTTTTCTTCCTATATCTTCCTGTGGTCAGAATCAGCTTGTTTTTTTTTTTTTTCCCTATTCATCCATCTTGCATCCTATGTACTTGTCCGGGTTTACTATGATTCAATTTTGGTAGTTATGTGTTTTAAAATGTATCCATTTCTCCTAGACTTTTCTGTTTTCAGCTTATAGTAGTTCATAATAGTTAATGATTCTTTGGATTTTTGTAGTATCAGTAGTAAAATGTCCTTCTTTGATTTTTTTATGTTGGTCTTTTTCGTTGTTAGACCTTCTAAAGATTTGTCAATTTTGTTTATATTATCAAAAAGCTCTTTATTTCATTGATCTTTTGTAGGTTTCCCAGTTATATCATCTATTTCTTATCTAGTCTTTGTTATTTCTTTCCTTCTACTAATTGTGGGTTAGGTTTGTTCTTTTTCTAAGTCCTTGTGATACATAGATATGAAATAAATAATTAACTATTTTTTCATTTTGATGTAGGTGCTTATCACTACAAATTCTCTCACAGAACTGCTTTTACTGTATCCCATAAGTCTTGGTATGTTATATTTCCATCTCTGCTTTCTTTCAAGAAATGTTTCAATTTCCCTTTTGATTTCTCCAGTGACCTCTTGTTCATTTACAAACATGTTGTTTGCATTATTCCTAAATTTTATTTTGTTGATTTCATTCATTTCATTCCATGGTATGGTTTTCACTTTTATTTCACTTTTATTAAATTTGTTGAGACTTGTTTTGTTTCCTTAGTATGACATCCTGGAGAGTGAACCATGTGCTGTTGACAAGGATGTACTTTGCAGCTGTCTAATGAAATGTACTGTAACTGTTATATCCATTTGGTCTTACACAAAGATTTAACTTTGATGTTTCTTTGTTGATTTGGCAGAGAGGGCAGAATCTGGCTGGTCTATCCATTTTGTTGGAGCCTGTCTCTCCCCTCAGAGTTAGTGTTTGTTTTATAGAATTGGGTGCTCTGGCATTAGATGCATATACATTTATAAGCATTGTATCTTTTTCTTGAATTAATATACTTTTCAAAGATTTGTTTATATGAAAGTCAGAGTTACATAGAATGAGGAGAGATAGAGAGAGGTCTTCCATCCAATGGTTCACTCCCCAACTGGCCGTAATGGCTGGAGCTGCACTGATCTGAAGCCATGAGCCAGGAGCTTCTTCTGGGTCTCCTACATGGGTTCAGGGGCCAAGGACTTTGGCCATCTTCTGCTATCCCAGGCCATAGCAGAGAGCTGGTTCAAAAATGGAGCAGCTGGGACTCAAATCAGCACCCATATGAGATGCTGGCACTTCAGGCCACGGCGTTAACCCACTGCACCACAGCACCAGCCCCAAATTAATATATTTATCACTATGCTATAACCTTCTCATTTTTTTTACATTTTTTTGTCTTAAAGTCTTTTATTTGGTATGAGTATAGACACTCCTAATCATTTGGGTTTCCATTTGCATGAAATAACTTTCATTTGCTTCCAGTTTGTGTGAAATGTGAAATGAGTTTATTGTAGGCAGCACATTAGTCTTATTTTATTGTTTTTTCAGCCAGCTTCAATCTTTTAAATTGGAATTTAGTCCATTTGCATTCATGGGTGTTATTGGCAAATAATGACTTAGTCCTGTCTGAGAAATTCATTCTGTTTGTTTTGAACGTCTTTTTTCTTTCTCTTCTTACTTGTGATTTGGTAGTTTACTGTATTTTTTTTAAAAAGATTTATGCATTTATTTGAAAGTTAACATTAGAGAGAGGGAGAGACACACAGTTTCCATCTGCTGGCTCACTCCCCAAATGGCCACAACTGCTGGGGCTGGGCCAGGCTGAAGCCAAGAGCCAGGAGTTCATCCAGGTCTCCTTACATGGGTACAAGGGCCCAAGCACTTGGGCCATGCTCCGTTGCTTTCCCAGGCACCTTTGCAGGGAGCTAGATAGGAAGCGGAGCAGCCTGGACTCAAACTGGAACCTTTATGGGATGCTGGTGCTGCAGATGGCAGCTTAACCCACTATGCCACAATGCCAGCCCTGTTTTACTGTAATATAAGGTTTGATTCTTTTCTATTTCTGTTTTGTGTATCTGCTTTTCTGAACTTTGTACTTGAATGTGTTTTCATGAAGGTAATTAGGTTTCTTTCCTCCTGAATGTAAGACTCCCTGAAGTATCTTTGATAAGGACATTCTAGAAGTGATAAATTCTTTCAGGCTTTTGTTAATTTTGGTCTTTATGTCTTTACTTTTGAAGCATAGTCTTGCTGAGCCATACCGTTGTATATTGAGAGTCTTTTTCTTCAAACACTTGGAATATCTCATTCCATTCTCTCCTGGCCTATAAACTTTTTGCTAAAGACTGTTAGTCTAAAGGGGATTTCTGGGCTGGCGCCGTGGCTCAACAGGCTAATCCTCCGCCTTGCGGCGCCGGCACACCAGGTTCTAGTCCTGGTTGGGGCGCCAGATTCTGTCCCGGTTGTCCCTCTTCCAGGCCAGCCCTCTGCTGTGGCCCAGGAGTGCAGTGGAGGATGGCCCAAGTGCTTGGGCCCTGCACCCCATGGGAGACCAGGAGAAGCACCTGGCTCCTGCCTTCGGATCAGCTCGGTGCCCTGGGCACAGTGCGCCAGCCACGGCGGCCATTGGAGGGTGAACCAATGGCGAAGGAAGACCTTTCTCTCTGTCTCTCTCTCTCACTGTCCACTCTGCCTGTAAAAAAAAAAGGGGGAGGGGGGAATTCCTTAAATGTGACTTGGCATTTTTCTTGTGCAGATTTTAGAACTCTTTGCATTGCTCTTTAAACTGTGTGACTCTTTCACAGTGAGGACTTTTCTGGTCATGTCTATTTGGGGTTCAGTTTCAGCAGTTATTTCATTGATTTTTTTTCCTCTTTCCTTTTTTCTCTGAGGTCCCCTAAATTCAAATATTGGTTAATTTAATGCTATCACAACAGTCTTGGAAGCTGTCTTTATTTTATTTTTGTCTAATTGGAATATTTCATAAGTTCTGCATTCAAATTAAGATTTTTTTCTTATCTGGTCTTTATAAATGCTTTTTTGGTAAGATTTTTATTTATTTATTTGAAAGAGTTAGAGAAGGAGAGGCAGAGAGAGAGGTCTTCCATCTGCTGGTTCACTCCCCAGTTGGCTGCAGCAGCCGGAGCTGTGCTGATCTGAAGCCAGGAACCAGGAGCTTCTTCTGGGTCTCCCACATGGGTGCAGGGGCACATGGACTGGGGCCATCTTTATACTACTTCCCCAGGCCATAGCAGAGAGCTGGATCGAAAGTGGAGCAGCCAGGACATGAACCAACACCCATATGGGATGCTGGCACTGCAGGCGGCAGCTTTACTCTCCGTGCCACAGTGCTGGCTCCTGTAAATGCTTTTTAAATTGGATTTACTAAGTTCGTCATAGTTTAATCTCTCTTTTACAAGGAAACTATCTCTTTAGTGAATTTCTCATATTGTACATCGTTTTCCTAATTTTATTTAACCATATTGTATCATTAACTTATTCTCTTTTCAATTCTTTTATCAATCATTTCATCAATACTCTCTTCTTTGGCAGTCTGTTGCTAAACAGTTACTGTGTTTCATTTGAAGCATGCTGTTAACTTGCTTTTTCATACTTTCTGTGTTTCTACACTGATATTTGCATACCTAGAAGATTAGTTGTAGGCCGGCACTTCGGCTCAATAGGCTAATCCTCCACCTGCGGTGCTGGCACACCAGGTTCTAGTCCCGGTCTGGGCATCGGATTCTGTCCCGGTTGCTCCTCTTCCAGGCCAGCCCTCTGCTGTGGCCAGGGAGTGCAGTGGAGTATGGCCCAAGTGCTTGGGCCCTGCACCCCATGGGAGACCAGGAGAAGCTCCTGGCTCCTGGCTTCGGATTGGCGCGGTTCGCTGGCTGCAGTGGCCATTGCAGGGTGAACCAACAGAAAAGGAAGACCTTTCTCTCTGTCTCTCTCTCTCTGTCCACTCTGCCTATCAAAAAAAAAAAAAGATGTTTCTATTGCTTTTAAGAAGTGGGTTCCATGGTAAAAGGATTTTGAAAAAACAATTTATTTACTTGAGAGGAAGAGTTACAGATAGAGGGAGAGATAGAGAGAAAGGTCTTCCATTCACTGGTTCACTCCCCAGATGGCTTCAATGGCTGAGCTGGGCCAATCTGAAGCCAGATTCCAGGAGCCCCTTCCAGGTCTCCCACATGGGTGCAGGGGCCCAAGGACTTGGGCCATCTTCTACTGCTTTCCCAGGCCACAGCACAGAGCTCAAAGAGTTCCTCAGAAGAGGAATGGCCAGGACTAGAACCGGAGCTACATGGGATGCCAGCACTGCAGACAGAGGCTCAGCCCACTATGCCACAGCACCGGCCCCAAAAGGATTTCTCTCAAAGATGTTTTCTCAGAGTTGGCTTGGCAGACATAGTTGCACTCAGACACCGTAGTTACCTCATACTCTCTGCTCTTCTTGATGGCAGCAGTGGCGCGGGTTTGGGCAATGCCCTTCCAGTACCAGAGGGTTCATGTGGTCGTGCAGCAGCCACACTGCTGCAGGTGCACAGGCCTGCACTCCTGGCATGTTTGTGTGTGTCCCAACAGTGGCCCACAAACTTGGGGTGGTATAGGTCCTGGCAGTAGCCTGCGAGGGCAAGGCCTGGGTCTAGAGAGCACTGGCACACAGTATGTGTGCAGCACATGGGTCTCAATGGCGGTGTGTACTGCCTAAGTGCTAGGGAGTGACAGAGGAACTGGGCCTCAATTCTGAGGGGGCAGCCACATTTCCTTTTAGGATCCTGGGGCACAATTCACCATTTTCTGAACCACTTGTCCCTGTAGTACAGAGCAGTATGTGTAGTAGGTTGCAAGGTCGCAGCTGCACAGCTGTATCTAATTGGGTACAACGAGCGTAGAGCCCCAGGGAGGGGATTGCAGGGGCTTCTTCCTGGAAGGCATATGGATTCTGACAGTGATTCTTATTGCATGGTGACATCACGTTGTTACGGAATGTGCAATATGGGAGGGGAGGTAGGGCATTCCTTCTCTAAACAAAGCTACCGCGCATGCTCCTAGTAGCTCTCCCGACTAGGCTCCATGCCTGTGAGGGCTGTGGGTCTCTCCTACAGCTAGGATGGCTGGCACTCAGCATTTACAGAGATAAAGTCCACTAGGACTCTTGTCAACCCTCTTCCCTGCAACAAGGATTTCTTTGGGCAAGGGGACGAGGGTTGGCATTATCATTTAGCTTTGTTCCTCCCTCTCCACAATCATCTCTAGTCTCCACTTCTAGCAGGATTCCTGTATCTCCCTTGCCAATTTCTGGTGATCTCCATTGGCACACCCCAAATGCTATCTGTTATTCTATTTCTTCCCTGCAGGGCAAGAGGTGAGCACTGGGCAACTCTATTTGACCATCTTGAAAATCTCTCTGATGTCATTTTGATCCCCTAGATACTCTGTGAGGTTTTAACAGTAGATGTTATTGTCCCCATTTTACAGATAAGGAACATTTTCCAAAGAGAGACAAAGAAAATCTTGTTATAGCCCACATTGATCAAAGCAGAGTTTCTGGTGATAGGACCCTTGATAGTTTTCAGTGTTCCCAAGGTAAATAAAATATGCAAACAAGGTTTCTGAAATTTTTATATGCACAGGAATCACCTGGGGAATTTTACTCTGCAAGTCTTGAATTCTCTATTTCAACAGTGCTCTCAGGAAATGCAGCTGGTCTGAGGACCACATCTTGTTTCCACAGAAACCTTTTATTTAAGGAATACAAACTTCATGCATTTCATAAGTGCAACTTCAAGAACACTGTGATTCTTCCCACCATATCTGCCCTCCGAACCACACTCCCACACCTCTTCCTGCTCCCTCTCCTATTTCCATTCTTATCTTTTACTAAGATCTATTTCCAATGAACTTTATACACATATGATTAACTCGTTACTAAGTAGAGTTCAACAAATTGTATGGAAAAAAAAAAAAAACACCTGTTCCTCAACAGTCAAGACAAGGGCTGTTCAAAGTCATTGCATATTGAAATGTTAATGGACATTTCGGCTGATTCCATATCTTAGTTATTGTGAACTGAGCTGCAATAAACATGGGGGTACAGATAACACTTTCATGTGCTGAGTTCATTTCCCTTAGGTAAATTCCCAAGAGCGGGATGGCTGGGTCATTTGGTGGGTCTATATTCAGATTTCTGAGGTATCTCCATACTGTCTTCCTCAGTGGCTGTACCGGTTTACATTCCCACCAAGAGAGGATTAGGGTACCTTTTCCCCCACATCCTCACCAGCATTTGTTTTTTGCTGATTTCTGTATGAAAGCCATTCTAATAGGGATGAGGTGAAACCTCATTTTGGTTTTGATTTGCATTGCCCTGACGACTAGTAATCCTGAGCAGTTTTTTCATGTGTTTGTTGGCCATTTGGATTTCCTCTTTTGAAAAATACCTGTTTAAGTCCTTTGCCCATTTCTGTTTGTTTTGTTGTTGCTGAGTTTCTTGATCTCTTTATATATTCTGATCATTACTCCTTTATCTGTTGCATAGTTTGCAAATAATCTCTCCCATTCTGTCAATTGCCTCTTCACTTTGCTCTGTGTTTCTTTTGCAATGCAAAAGCTTCTCAATTTTATGTAATCCCATTTGTCAATTTTGGTTTTGATTGCCTGTGCCTCTTGGGTCTTTTCCAAGAACTCTTTGCCTGTGCCAATTTCTCCCAGGGTTTCCCCACTGTTCTCTCATAGTTTGATGGTATTGGGTTGCAGATTTAGAGGGCCACGTTTTTGATAGTGTCTGATTTTCTCCAGGTAAATCCAAATTCTTAGTGTTGCTTTGCATATTCTGTATCTGGTCACCAAACATGAAAGGTAGCATGTTCTGATTATGCTAAATGAGTTGTCTTCAAAAAGAAAGAGCCCCTTCACAAATGTGTTAAAAAGAACTGCTCTTCTTCCAGTGATGGTTATCAGAGGCAGTGAAAGCGCTGTGGAGTACTTGAACTCCTGTGCGGATAGCAAATGGTTTCTCCTATGTGAGGAAAGTCTTTTCTCTGAGAAGTGTCATTTGTCTCAAGCAGACTAAGATCTATGACTGCAGTTTTTTTTTTTAAGATTTATTTATTTTTATTTGAAAGGCAGAGTTACAGAGGCAAAGGCAGAGAGAGAAAGATGGAGGGGATGAAGGGGGAGAGGGAGAGAAAGGGGAAGAGAGAGGTCTTCCATCCACTGGTTCACTCCCTAGATGGCCTCAGTGGTTGGAGCTGTGCTGATTTGAAGCCAGGAGCCAGGAGCTTCTTCTGGGTCTCTTATGCAGGTGCCAGGGTCCAAGGACTTGGGCCATCCTCCACTGCTTTCCCAGGCCATAGCAGAGAACTAGATCCGAAGTGGAGCAGCTGGGACTCAAAGCGTTGCCCATATGGGATGCTGGCACCACAGGCCGCGGCTTTACCTGCTACACGTGCTATCACTTTGCAGATGACACTCTGTGTTTGTTCTTTCTCATTATTACAGTTACCCCATCCCTTTGATACTGGTGTTGAACAATCGCCTACATTTTCTTTTTCTCACCAGAGTTGGGTAGTAAATCATAGGTGTTCCAGTAGTACGTACTTACGTCATTTTTCTTTAAAAGTTGGAGTGTTGAGTAGAAGAAGTTTAGAGTTGCCAGCTAGAATAATTCCTAAATCCACAATTAGGGTTGTGTAGATAAGGAAAAAACAATCCCTTTCCTCTACCCTTCTAAATTCTCATCTGGGCTCCTGTAACAAAAGACAGATTAATAAATGGAAAACAAATAGAAGTTTACTATAAGGTATATATTTCACAGATACGTGGTAGAAACTCCAGGGAAGCAGTAACTCAAAAAGGTGAGTTTGTTTTGGGTTTAAATGCCATCTTCAGCTAAAAAGCAGAAAGATGTGGGAGACGCAAATTCCGGGGTGGTGACCAGAAAAAAAATACGGTAAACAAGAGTGAGGTTTGTTTTGTAGATTTATGTCTTCTCCACTGATAATAGTCTCTTGTGATTTAGCAACATGCTTCTCTCTTCATGGGAAAGAGAGGTGCACCCTTCAAACTGGATATTGCCTTTACAGATGTAGTGCTCCAGTAGGAAAAAGTAACATGCTGTGTTTGGAGTTTCTCATTTCTGCTCTGTCTCAAAATATTCGTTATGCCAAAGGGGCCTACTTTGAGCAGCACATTCTGGTCTACGACTGTCTCTACAAGGTAGCACAAGTTACACTGACAACATACTAACTGGCATCTTGCGCTGTTGATTCTAATGAAACATGCATGAACTTCATTTGGATGGGATTCCTGCCAGTATGCGTTTCCATCAACATGGTAGTATTGGGATTCACCAGAACTAAAGTATATTTTAGAGTTAGTCTTTGTGCATGAAAATACTGAGTTAAATTAGGACATTCTTTTCAATCTGTATTGTTGAGAAATGTGAATGTGGCTGCACAAAAGATCTCTAATGTTTAAGGGTTTGATTTCCTGTGTTTGCACTTTGTGTTCCTTTCAACTAAGATGACAGTTCAAGAATGTAACTACAAATTACACAGGTTAAATCATATAGCCAGGTTTGTTTTCCCGGAATAATGACGGACTTGTGATAAAAGATTAGAATGCTGTTTGTATTTTAAGACCAGTTTTCTGTGGATGGACAGAGATGTGGCTATCACTTGAAGCATGAATTACTTAAGAGCAGCCAGCAAACTTGGGTCTAACAAATGACAACAATGCATTTTCTGTGTCCCTGCCTCTTTATGGCCAGTGAGTTAGGAGAGCTGCCACGGAATCCTACCTGGACTTTAAAAGTAAACTTGCAGTAACTTCTGGAAGGCGCTAAAAGTAGCTTATCTATCTAAAACTATGTTTCCTACGATGTGAGAACAAGTTTGTGTAACCAAAGTGATTTAAAAACTAGTAAGTCAAATTTAAAGCCTGTACTTTCAGACATGTATAGGCATTTCCTGCCTCATGTCAGTAAATAGCATTTTCACATGGAATATTTAACATTTGCAAAGAGGGGCGATGCTGTGGTATAGTAGGTTAAGCCACCCGTGTCGCTAGCATCCCATATGGACTCATGTCCCAGCTGCTCTTTTTATTTTTTTAAGATTTATTTATTTGAGAGGCAAAGTTACAGACAGAGGCAGAGAGAGGCCTTCCATCTGCTGGTTCAATCCCCAGATGGCCACAATGGCCAGCGCTACACTGATCCAAAGTCAGGAGCTTCTTCCGGGTTGCCCACTTGGTGCAGGGGCCCAACATTTGGGCCATCTTCTACTGCTTTCCCAGGCCATGGTAGAGAGCTGGATCAGAAGTGGAGCAGCTTTGACTCGAACCTGCACCCACATGGGATGCTGGCCCCATGGCTGCTTCCAGTCTAATCCAGCTCTCTGTTTATGGCCTGGGAAAGCAGTGGAGGATGGCCCAACTGCTCGGGTTCTTGCACTCATGTGGGAAACCCACAGTGACAGAGGCAGAGTGACAGGCAGGCAGGGAAAAGGGAGGGAGAGGGAGAGGGACTGACTAGACATAGAAGGCACTGGGAAAACGTATTCTGAACAAAAGACATGCTGGAACCTGAACACATTTCTCTTGTATAAACATCAGCCACAAAATGTCGAATGACAGAGAAGATAGTAAGATTCTATTAAGCTTCCAGATTAGTTTTGTATTGTTGTACGTATTGATGTTACAATTCTGTGGGTTAGAAGTTGACACGTGTATCACTGGGTCGGAAACCCAGCTGTCAAGTCGTTAGGGAAGAATCGGCTTCCTTGCGTCTCCCAGCGGCTGTCCAGAGTCCTTGTCTCATGCCCCCTTTCCCCTTCCTCCTTCTTCAAGGCTAGCAGTGGCAGCTTGTCTTGCTCACTGCATCTGACATCTTCCAAGTTGACACCTCTCTCTGCCTTCCTCCTCTTTTTGAGAGCCCTTGTGATTACAAGGCACCCATGCAGATAATTCAGAAGAGGCCTCCTATTTTAAGGCCAGCGATTAGCAAATTCCCCTGTAAGCTAAATTCCCTTTTGCTATGTAAGGCAACCTAGTCACTGGTTCCAAGAATAAGGACATGAGCATATTTGAGGTGTGATTATTCTGTCTGCTGCAGGTGTTAAAAAGCAAAAGTCTGTCAGGAAAATGTTCAGTGCCAGGTTATCTGCTGGGTGGTACACTTGCACTTAGTTTGTAAAGACGTGGATGCTTTTATTAAGTAATGGGCTCTGATTATCAGTTTGTTAGGACACAGTTGCATTGCCACGGTGGTGTTAGGTGAGCAGGGACTGCAGTGCTGACAGCTGTCACTCATACCAACTGTGATGTGCTAGGGTCACCTTAGCAAAGTAGCACTGGCTGGGTGGTTTAAACAGTTTATTTGTCTACAATCCTTGAGCTGGATTCCACCCCAACCGTACGCCCTCTTTACCAAGGCCTCTCGTTGGGTTTTCACATAGTCACTGCATCTGACCATGTCCTAATCTCTCCTTCTTACAAGCTCAGTGATCCTGTTGGGTTAGGATCCCTGCTAATGATGACATTTGTCTTTAAAGAACCCATCTCCAAATTCATTCGGAGTATTAGGATACATGACATTTAGGGGGAAGCAATTATGCCATAAAATATATAACTTTGTGATTAACTTGCAAGACTCTATACTAATATAGACCCACAGGTGAAAGGGAAAAGGCAGGAGAGGGGCTCTAACTTAGCCAAAGGCACTCAATGACAGCCACTCTCAGGTCAAATTTTTTTTTCTACAAAAATGGTGATTTATTTTGCTTTAACATACAATGGTAATATACTGTGGGATCATCAAGTTCTTAAAATTTTTTTTCTGGGCTTTACATATTACAGTATCAATGTAAGCTCATAAATTCTTCCATTCCAATGAAGGGAAGGGATCCAATTGACTCCTGCTAGCAGCTTGGCTGAGAATGGACATGAAAATCAAACAATACACCAAAAATATATAAAGCACTTTTTTCCAAATGATATAAAAGTTTTGAAACAAAATCACTGCCTGCTCCACAGGACAGACAATTTGAATTTTAAAATTGCTCCAGGCCAGGAATAGCAGAACCCTGTGTAACAATACTTATAATACACTTGAACAATCTTTTATTCAAGACTTTTGCACTTGATATTAAAAAACTGAAGAAAAAGAAAAACAGTAGCCAAGAAACTGCACAACCAAAAAATGAAAATTCTATAAAATATTTCCACCACTATTTAAATGCCAAATTTAATCAAGCAGTAAGTAAAACACAAAACAACATCATAATACAACCTTCTATTTAAAATAACAGCACTGTTCCACCTCTTTTCCACTGAATTTTACATATGAACAGACTATATATACTGGTTTTTCAGAGAAATGTCCATTTGGTCTGTCACACCAGCCAGGCTCACACCAAATCCTCTCATCTTTGGAGGATGCACAATTCTATGCTGTTTCCATGTTTCCAACATTCTGAGTTGGGTGCAATGTCTCAAGTATAATACATGTCTCCCTTTTCCTTTACACAGTGCAGAGTATATGGGCTTAGGTTACGCAGATTCTCTTCACTCCAGGTCACTGTCTTTCTCTAAATTCAAGGCGGTGTTCAATGGAGTGCAGTAGTTTGGCTTGTCAGAAGGTACGTAGCCTGGCAGACACAAACACTTGTAGGAACCCTCGGTGTTAATACACTTGGCGTTCTTGCAGAGAGACATCCGGTTGTTCAACTCATCACATTCATTTACATCTGCAATAAACCAAACCATGCAGGTGAACAGTCCTTAAAGTCACCCTGTGAGGGAACATAACCTCCACCTGCCTGAGATGTTGGAGTCCCCAGCAGGCTGCACCCTCCTTCCCAGTATTGCCTGTGTCAATTACTTCTTCATATCTTTTTTTTTTTTTTTTTTGACAGGCAGAGTGGACAGTGAGAGAGACAGACAGAAAGGTCTTCCTTTTGCCGTTGGTTCACCCTCCAATGGCCGCTGCGGCCGGCGCATCACGCTCATCCGATGGCAGGAGCCAGGTGCTTCTCCTGGTCTCCCCATGGGGTGCAGGGCCCAAGCACCTGGGCTATCCTCCACTGCACTCCCGGGCCACAGCAGAGAGCTGGCCTGGAAGAGGGGCAACCGGGACAGAATCCGGCGCCCCGACCAGGACTAGTACCCGGTGTGCCAGCGCCGCAAGGCGGAGGATTAGCCTGTTGAGCCACGGCACCGGCCTCTTCATATCTTACCAAGGGGTTTATCCCCTGATAATCCTTCCTTGTCATTTAACATAACACGAACATTCTGTTAGCCTGACACTTTATAGTCAAACTTCAAGAAAACTGGAGGGACTGTTACTTTTAAATTTCTTCCTATAGGTATACAAGGGTCCTTCAAAGTGCTTGAAAATGTGTTATGAAAAATTACATAATTTCAAGACTTAAATAATTCTTGTAGGTAAATTGAATTAAAAAATAAGTTTAACAATTGTCAAAAGGAACAAAAACAGAGCTCTGAGCTTTCTTTGATGGTCTTAGATTTCTGTCTACATGGGTTGCGCTGACTTCCAACACCTTTAAGAACCCACGTTACCTGTTTTCCAGACACAGTAATGCTAACAAGTCAAAGTGGACAAAGGACTGCTGCAGGACAGAGGAGAAAAACTTTTTGCCAAGAGGGCACAAGGCCCTAAAGCACACCAAGATTCACACAGAGTCACTTCAGCAAAAGTGCTATCCAAAATAATTCTTGGGAATCGTCTTTTTTTTTTTCTTCAAGATTTATTTATTTATTGCAGAGGGAGAGTAATTGCCTAGGACATTGTGGGTTTTTTCTCCATATTTAAAAAGTTCCTTCTTAAAAATAATGTGGAAAAATAGGCAAAACAAAAAATTTACCTTTTTTTTTTAAAACCATTTTAGAGAACATCCCAATTGTACGTCTCCAAACCCTTTCTTACCCTCCCAAGCTGAAACTCTGCAAATCTACCTTTAGATTTAAATGTACACAACTGGTTGTGATCTGGCCCCTGAGATTTGAGGGGATCTCAGGAAAAGGAGAATTTCCCAGATGACGTTCATCATGCTTACCGACACAAGTCATCTTGGCCATATCCAAGTGGTACCCGTCAAAGCAGTCACAGGTGTAGCCTTCCTGGACTCGCACACAACGCCCGTTTTCACAGCCATTGAGGATGCCACATTCCTCAGCCTGTAACTCTTCAAAGCTATTTAAAAACCCTGGAAAGGACAAGGTGGGAGTCCAGTTAGCAATCTTCAACCTCTTGCACAGCTTTTTAAAACCATATTAGGTTAATACTGAACATATCCATTTACAATATGAAGCATAAAATAGTTAAAATTCACTGTATGTTGTACAGACATCTTTACTTCAGATGGTCTATATTACCATCACATAAAATGAGAAAATAAAAGCAAAAACCAGACGCTTAATTATTAAAAGCTTTTATGCCGAATCCCTTCATCTCAGGAGGGCAAGGGTCAGAATAGTCAGGATGGAACCAGTGAATATGGCGCCTATCTGAGTTCAGTAGTTCAAGACCAGAGAAAAGCCAGGGTGGTCTTGCCAATGCCAAGACTGTCAGCTCTGACTTTAGAATGAGCCTTACATAAAAGGGCTCTCAGGGGAACAAAGGACAGACAGTAAAGAGAGCTCAAAGCATTCTGATAAATGAGAAAGTACGTCACACTTGTGCTTAGAAAACCAAAAGTCCTCTCTACGGCCCTTCCACCCTCACCATGCCCAATCTCATTTGATCTCAGAAGCTAAGCAGGGTTGGGTGTGGTTAGTTCATAGATGTGGGGGAAAAAAAGTTTTGAAAGCTACTCCTTTGATTTTCTTAATAGTTATTTTGAAAGTAATTTAGAGCTAATACCTAGAGTTTAAGCAAGCACCGTGACTGCTAATCTATTTGCAGAGATGAAAGTTGTAAATATAAATCCATGGTGCTGTCATGTTATCCTTCCATCTCCTGTCTGCTATCCAGCTGCACCACAAATAAGCACCAAGGAAACCAAAAATACAGCTGTTCCAGCGAGCTGGTCTGTGAAGTAATTCCCCTGTGGAACTGCAGGGGGCAGCAAACTATCATTGCTTATGCAGGCCCTTAAGATTTAACTCAAATTTTAAACATTGAGTAATACTCCATGATAGGCCCTTTTAAGAATGTTAAAAAGAAAATATTACAGGCCATAAAGAATATGAGAGCAGATACCCAAAGCCAGCTAGAGAAATACCGAGTTAAGAAATTAAAGTTTCAAACAAAAATATTTACAAATTCCATGAATTCCATGTAAAAATCATTTTCTTTTTATAGCTAGTAAAATTTCTTTTATTACAGAAATTAAAATTGGAAACTCCCATTGTCCAGCAGACTTTCTGAAATACTGCTTTCGGGTTCTAGAGAAGTCCACAGACTGTAGTCCCAGGTCCAAATCTCATTCTGTATCTATTTTTGTAAATAAACACAGCAGCTTTTGTGATACTCTCGCAGAAGGAAGAGCTACCCCAAGGAACACACTTCTGCATAGCCTCAACGTTGTACTAGCTGGTCTTTTACCGGAAAAAGCGTGCTGACCTGTAAGAAGCTCTAGTTTTCGCAACACTGGTCTAAGTAAAGATCACGCAGGAGGCAAACCCTACAGGTGAAGAGAAGCCCTCCACTCCAGGATGCACCATGCTCATAGGATCATTCCTGCAGCAAGACCAACAGCCCTAGCTGTGGCTCAGAAAACTGGCCGGGAAGGGGAGATCTTTCCTTGGAACTTGTAAGACATTTAAAGGCCATTCCAGAGCCAAAGCTTGGAGGTCTTGGAACTGCAATTCAACTTGTTATGTTGCTAGATAGGAAACTGATAAGACACCAACATGTTTATTTTCTTAACATTTGCAGTGAATTAAAGAGTTTTAAATCAATGTCAGTGTTACAATGAGGTACATAAACTAGAACATTTCAACGTAAAAATGTTGGGAATTTGAACTATAGTGTGATAGAGGCTCTATCCACAAACCATGGGACTATTCTTAAGCTGTTCTTTCTAGACTTAGGGACAGCTGGGGCTTTCAATCTTAATGTTTCTCCTTTTTAACAAAGTATGGGTACCTAAGTTTTACATGTACAGCCTCTGAGTAATGCAAGAACCTAGAGTAAAAATTAAGATGCTCATGGTTATATCTGTTTTCCGTTTTTTTTTTTTTTTACATTCATTTATTTATTTGAAACTCAGAATTATGCAGAAAGAGGGAGGGGTTTCCCATGTGGGTGCAGGGGCTCAAGTCCTTGGGCCATCTTCTGCTTTCCCAGGCCATAGCAGAGTCCTGGATCAGAAGTGGAGCACTCGGGACTCAAACCAGTGCCCATGTGGGATGCTGGCACTGAAGGCGAGGCTTTACCAGCCATGCCACAGTGCCGTCCCCCCTCTATTTGTGAGCTCACTCAGGCCCAAAGCAGTGCATGGTTAGGTGCCAAGGAAAAGGAAACCTGTTGCTATCATGCTACTAATGGTGTCGGAAGTCAGGAGAGCAGTTACCTTTGGAGAGACATGGGAAAGGACACCAGGGGCCTTCTGGAAACTGGTAATGTTCATGACCTGGCCAGGGGCTGCAGAGCTGGGTGCTGACCCTCTGGCTGCAGTCACAGAATGTGATTTTCATGTCCGAGTGTATGTCAGAAAGCTCATGGAAAAATGGAATTAAAAGTTAACATGCAATGACCATGAACTTTTTGAGGTCCCCTGGTATATTTAAAAGCATTCGTAATTCTTTGTGATGATCAATACACTGGTACCCTTAAAAAAGCTTTTTGACTTTGAATTGAAACAGTTCCTAAATTTACCCACCAAGCTCTAGTTGCTCAAGAGTGAGTTCCTATGCAGTGAGCACTGTGCACAGGTGACAGGACTCACAAAGAAAGGGTTTCATGTACAGTGTTAACCCAGCAATATCGCTGCAGTCCTAACCCCCAACTCCTAAGTCTGTGTCTTAACATGGTACAATGACATGTGGGGAGCTAACAAGCCACATTTGTCTATTCTTGTTGTTGAAGTGGGACACCTTATTATCTATGAATACATCACCTATTCTTCCAGTCTTGGGTTCGTGACTGTGTATTTGAAAGTTCTGATTTCTGCCATTAAAAACTGAGCTTGTGCGTGGGAAGGCTTGCTCACACAGGATGCTGTGGCCACACACTGGGGGACTTCTGAAAGGCAAACACTGCTTGTGCACTTGGACACGCGCTCACCTTCCCCCATGAAAGCTCTGCTCATTGATCCAGGAAAATCCAGCACACACTATTTCTTACTTAATTGCCTTGTGAGTGTATGTGCAAGAGCGCAAGTTTTTTTTAAACACTCATCAAGATCAACTTGTTAGAGTTAACATCTGTCATTTCCTTAAATAAAAAAAAAAGGGGGGGGGGGTTTCCAAGCAAACCTTGGCCCTGGAAGCAGACCACCACTGAGAGAACAAAACAGATGATTTTGCTATGGAAATTACAACAATAAGATCATTTTCTTTAAGAGAAGTAAACATAGATGCGACCCACCAGCAAGATGAACCACGGAATCCGTGGCTGTCAGACTAGAGCATATGGAAGAACGACCCATGCAGCTTGAAAAATAGACTTTCTTAGCAGCAGGTCTGGGCTGCGGCCCAAAAATCTGCATTGCTAACAAATTCCTGGGGATCACATGTATCTTTCATCACAATTCACGAGTTTGCTTACGGTCCTGAACGAAGTAGGGATCAGCTTCGGGAGTGTACTGTTCACTGAAGTCAACCAGGGCGTCCCGTCCGTATGGCCGCCGGCGTCCTGCCACTGGGATGTTACACAGCTGGGCGTAGTCATCTACAAAGCAAACAGTGATCACCATGAGACCCCATCCCTGCTCATCGGCTCCTGGGGGAACCCACTCACAGCTCAACAGAGGGGGATCCGCTAGGGCACAGTCTCATACCAGCCTCCATCTCCCATGCACCACTGCATGTGGACTGTCTAAAGATTTTTCTTGAACGAGTTTGAGATGGGCAGAGAGGGAACATTCGCCCACTGGCTCACTCGGGGGTGGGCCAGGCTGAAGCTGGGAGATGGGAACTCCGTCCAGGCTCCCCATATGGCATGTTAACTTGCTTCATCAAACACCCACCCCAAAGACCAAAACCCGTAGCTAACTATTGACAGAACATGAAGGAATGTTCTTTGGGAAGAACAGCTTTACTCAAACCCATCTGATGGGTTTGAATAAAGCTATCATTAAAGACACGTTTAATGTATAAAAGTTACTCTACGGGCAGGGATGTCTCCATTCACTAGAGAGGAAACCATAGACTTCTGGTGTCCAAAAACGACCTGGTACTGAGCGAGGATGCAGCTCTGCACGCTGCGTGAGCTGTTAGCCACTCTGACGATGTTTCAAAAATGTGTCCACGTTTCGCAGAAGATGCATATTTGGGAGTAAAACCGATTTTGCACCCAAGTCAACTTATCTTTCAGTTCTATTTTCCACAAACTTTTTGGAGACTTTCTGTTGTAAACTCATATTCCTACATGTCCCTTCTGAACAGCATTACGGCAATGCTGATTATAATATAAAGATGGTGTGGTAGTGGCTGTAAGAGCAGCTAACGGTTGTATCAGGCTCACTCCATGCTAGGTATTGTTCTAAGCATAGAACACACATGATTCACTCAAATACTGACACTACCTTATGAAAGGGCTGTGCTAGGTAGGATCTTCAGTTTACTGATGCGGAAACAATAGCACAGAGATGCAGCAGGGCCAGAGCTGTGGTCATTACTGGACCACCATACCACATGCTCTTAACATTCTCTATCTCCTACAACCCTCCTCCTTCCTTGAAACTCTTAAATATTAGTCTGAGAAAGTGCATCCATTTGCTGGTTCAGGTTCACTCCCTGAATGCTCGTACTGGGTTAGGCCATGACTGCATCTGGGAACTCAACCCAGGTCTTCCCTGGAGGTGGCAGGAAGCCCCTGCCTCCTCCGGTCTTGCATTAGCAGGTAGCTGGACTTGGAAACCAGAGTCGGGAACTGCAGTGTGGGATGTGGCCATCTTGACTGCTAGGCTCAGTGCCTGTCCCTCCACTGGCATTCCCGTCCTCAGCTTCTCTGAACCCCAGCTAGACTCACCTGGTTATTTCCCAAGGCCACGTTCCCAGCCCAAGCTGGGTCAGCTCCACGGCCATCTGCCTTCTGAACGCCCTGCAGTCCTCACGGGCTGCACTCAGCACATGATTGTCCATGTATTGTAGGCTCACAAAGCTTTCCAGAAATTATGAGCCAGGCTCTTACCTACATTTAGAAGCAGTCATCTAGAGAGGAAAGCTGGAGCGAGCATGGCTTCATGTTCTCTACACGTGTATCACAGCACATAGACTGTTTAGATATGTCCAGTGGGTGGTGCAAACTCCGGGGCGCCCTGGACCTCCCCAGCTCAGGCAGGACCGAGCTCTCAGGGTGGTCTCACAGGCAGCAGCCCCCTGGCCTGGAGCGTTCCTGTATTTTCATAATCAGAACAGCGCCTATGCAATCATGGGAGTGCGGGAGGCTCTCCTTCCCCCACTCCTACTCACATGACTTGAGGAACGAGGGTGAGTGTCCACGTGCACTCATGCGCGCGCACACACACAGACACACACAACTGCACAAAGAAAGTGTCAGGCCAGAGGAGACCTTGAACCACTAGATAACGAAGGAGCCTGGCTGCCCCTTCCTAAAATTCTCCTTATGTGGAGGCCTTGCAGGACCATCCAGGCCTCAGACGACCCCAGCACTTTAGCATGAAACCATTCCGTGGGAAATATTAATTTCATTTAGGAAATAGCTGAACCTGGAAAAAGACCCTTGCCTCAAGAAAAAAAACCACTTCAAACAGAGCCCAAATGGTTGTCAGTTCTGCTTAAAGTTTGAGAAAGAAGACTGAAGATTTCCCTGTGAGAGTGAGATTGCTGAAATGTTTACAAGTTTCAAGAGCTGAGGTCATCTTTTCTCATGACTTTTTATATACATTTGTTGTACATCTGAGAGGGAGACTTGTTCAGTATTTTATATCCAAGCAACAGTTGTGATCAAAAATGAATATGAAAGATGAATTCATGGGCTTACTCTGTAGAACTAAACCCAGGGTGCCTAAGCATCCTCCTTGAGACAGCTGTTAGGGACAACTGAAGTCCCGGGGATATTGAGTGACACACTCAAGGCCTGGCCAGGGCTGCCTGGGGCTCAATCCATGCTTGTCCCCTTGGACCATGCCTCCCCTCCACAGAGCCACAAGATGGCCTCAACGCACAAAGCTCTCACCACTGGGCAAAGGCCAGAGGAAAGGCCAAGTGTGTGAGAGAGAAAAGAGAAGCAGCAAATTCCTAGAAAAAGTGACACTTGAACTGAAACTAGGTGACAAGGAATTATCTTACAGGAAAAGATATTCTGGATTAATTTTCGCACTTTTCCAAGGACATTGAGAAAGGAAACTACATTGTGTTTGGGTTGGCAGGGCAGAGGAATGGGCAGGCAGTATCTCTAGGACTTGCCACATCTTCTCGCCCCGCTTCAGATTCCAGAATTTCTATGTTTTGCTCCCTCCCTTTCTCTACTACACTAACATTCCCAGCTTCCAGACAGTTTGGTTATCAAAACATCATTTCTGCATTATTTGTACTCTCCTTTGTACTTGAAGATGTGCTATGGTCCCATCAACACCGGGACATGTATTTTGAGTTATTTTTCTGGGAGCATGGATGGGTCTGTCCTAATCCATCCATGCTGCGCCTCCCGCTGCGCACATCTGCTCTGATGCTTGGCCAGGGTCAAGGGTGCAGTGAGCATGGAGTAATGGAAAGAACGTGGACTTGGGAGGCAGAAGCTGGAGCCCAAGCCCTCACTGCACCACTTTCCAGCTTAGCAATTTTGGACAAGCCTCAGTTTCCACATCTGTCGCATGGGGCATAGAAAGTCTTCTCCATCTACCTGTGCATTACTGATGCACACAAAATGAGGTTATGTTGTGGAGCTGCTCACAAATGTTGGAGTACCAAGAAAATGGAGGTTACAGGTTTTTCTTGTAGGTTAAGTCACAACATTTCTGCTGAACATCTGGAAATCAATATTTTTGAAGACAGTATTGGAAGGAAGGCAGATATAAGTTTTAACATGAACAGACCCTGAAGGTGTTTATCAAATGAGCAAAGAATGGTGGGATAAGATGACTGGTGGTCTCCAGGTGGTTTTAAGTTTTGCTTCAACATTATTTGTTTCAACATTGTTTTTAAATGGATGGAGGAAACTCTAGCTCAGTAAATAGAGAAGAATGTCTTCATGGAGTTCATCTCCAATAAGACAAAAATTGTTGGCTGCCTTGGCAAATTCAGTGACGTACTGGACAGTGATTAAGGCTGAACAAGAGCATATTTTAACACTAGACCAGGACTCAATGGATAGGGAAGAGCTGAATGTTCACGGCTGCATCGATCACAAGAGTCTTGAGTGGAGGGTAGGTTTCTAGAAGTGTGTTTTTAGCTGGCGCCATGGCTCAACAGGCTAATCCTCCACCTTGCGGCACCAGCACACTGGGTTCTAGTCCTGGTCGGGGCACCGGATTCTGTCCCGGTTGCCCCTCTTCCAGGCCAGCTCTCTGCTGTGGCCCAGGAGTGCAGTGGAGGATGGCCCAAGTGTTTGGGCCCTGCACCCCATGGGAGACCAGGAGAGGCACCTGGCTCCTGCCATCGGATCAGCGCAGTGTGCCAGCCGCAGCGCGCTGGCCGCCGTGGGCATTGGAGGGTGAACCAACGGCAAAGGAAGACCTTTCTCTCTGTCCACTCTGCCTGTCAAAAAAAAAAAGTTTCACCACCTTTTGGGGGGACCAATGGGAATATACAAAGGTGTGCTCTCCAGGATCCTCTGGGCAGTCCAACCAGAAACCATGCTAGCTTGGGGGTACCAGGCTTTGCGTATCGCTAGTCATTGCTACAGTCCAGTTTCAGGGCCAGCAGTGTACTGTGGTTGGCCGAGGGTACAGAGCCCAAGAAGAGCAAGTTCCTGATCTAGTTTCACATCTTCCCCCAAGAATCTCCTGGCTGCCACTTCACTCAGTTAAATGTGTGGTGATGAACCGTATTTTCTCTCCCCAGAAACTTTTTCTTTCTCCAAAACACTCTTTGCTTATTGGAGCAACAAAAATGTATCACCTGGTTGTCTGGGGCTTGGTGCAGAGGAAGAGTTTTGCTAGCAGGCCTATCCTGGGAGACATACTTTGAGAAGCAACAGCATGTCTGAGCTTCCATACAACGCGTCTGTAAAGGATCTAGCCAGACACAAATGTGAAATGAATCGGAAATGGAAATATTCACACCAAGTCCCTCCCCACACCCGCTGCATTCCCCACCTCCCCAACACAAATGCTTAGCTGTTGATCAAAGCTACCAGAGGCATGGGATGGGGAGGGGGCGGGAGAGGACCCACTGTCACTAAGTGGTCTAAACGAGATCCATGCCACCGATCACACCAATTTCCTGCCATGGCAGATTCCTGGGACAGATGGTGCTGCTTTGATTTTTGTTTTAAATTGGAAAAAAAGTTACCCCCTGGAGCCAATGGGTCTGGGGCCCCTGCTGTCAGCAACAATGGGAAGCACATGACCGTATCCTGGCAGGAAATCTCCATTCTTGATGACAGACACATCTGCGGGGCTGGTCTGGACAGTCGCATGTCACAATGCCACTCCGGCATGTGGGGAACCAGGAGAAGGTTTAGTAGCGACTGAGGCAGCTTAGATGCAGCTGCTTTCAGAGATGAAGAGGTTGCATGTCATTCTCCAGCAGGGCTGGGAACCCGGTGCTTGCACATTTTGAGCCGTATGTACAAAAGAACCAAGCACCGATTCTTATGCATGAAGAAAAAAAATGGGCCCTGTTGGACTCAAATTTCTAGACCAGGTATTTTCTTGCATGTTCAACCACCTTATCACCTGATGAGCATGTCTGGGGAACACACAAGTAGGAAAGGAAAGCATGGAGGGAATGGAGAGGCACTTTAAACTGAGATTATCAAAAACTATGAAATTTTTAAAACATTGGGTATTGCCAGGACATTCCAACTAGTACTGGCAAAGGAAGTGAAAGCAATACTCCGCTCAGTATTGTTACAACACAGTGGAGCTGGACATCAGCTTGGGGATCTGTCTACTTTGGTCTTTTAAAAAGAAAAACATATTTACCCACGGTCCCTGGTGAACAGGCAGTAGCTGTGCTTGCCCGAAATCACAATGCGCAGTGTTGCGACAAGAACTCCACTGAGAAAGGACCTGGAGGCAAAAGGCATGGGTTCTAGCCCTGGGCTCTTCCCTTGCTCATTCTTTGGTCTGGACACATGTCTCTGAGCTTCAGTTTCTCTGTCTATTGAATGGAGTTAGGTACTCTTTGCTTTGGTTGTATTAAAAGTGATGCGTTAGCGGTTTCATCCAGGGACATGTTAAATTGGCCTCGGGTTGTATGAATGAATGAGAACGTATTTTGGACAGGGTGGGCTTTGGGGGGAGAGGAAGGATGTCAAGAACGAGTGCGCCTTGAGGCCCGCACAGGAGCCCACGGGGACCACAGAATCACCAACTCAGGTCAGCCGGGAAGACTGGGGGAAGCTTCACTTTGCCCACCTCACTGCAGACCCTCGCCGCCAATCGGGAACAGAGCAGGGGCGAGGGCAACCCCAGGAGTCCCAGGCGTGAACAGTGCATAAGGAAGGACTAGGTGATCAAAAGAACTGTACAGCCTTGTGCAGAACAACTGAAAAGAACGCTGGCTGATGTGACCGCCGCGCTCCCGGGTGCTGGGCAGGAACGCACTTTTTGGCATACACTGTGTGTAGATTGTCAGAACCACCTTTGAGATAACTGCACTTAGCCCCTTTTGTTTCCAATAAGAAAACTGAGCATAACCTGCCCAGGGTCAGGTGAGGGATTTGAACCCAAAGTGGTTTATCTGCCACCCCACGTTCTTTCAACCCTACAGCTGCCCTCTGGAACCTGAATTAAAAATGATTATGTTCAATACACTCCCTGGGAAGAATGTGGCCCAGCAATGAGCATTGGTGACTGCAATTCCAGGGAGAGTAATAACCGTGAGTGTTGATGAGCTCAGCCCCGCCAGGGTCAGCTCTGTCATTAGCAGGATTTGTGTTTATTGAATGTGCTCGATTTATTAGGTGAAAGAGATCAAATTGCGGAATGTTCAATTAAATGGTACTTGTCGAGGACAGGGAAGTAATGAAGTCTAAAGTCTTGGCAGGGTTTATCTTCTGTGGGACTCCTATAAATATTAATGCTCTACAGAAACGCATGGCCAGAGACCAATCCAGTTCTCTCTTCCCCAGCCCTGCACCTCCTGCTACCCTTTGAAGTTCAGTTACGCCCAGCATTTCCCATCAGAATGCTGCTTACTTTGCCAGACTCACTGAAGAGATCTGTTGGGTACAAATGTCAAACGGAAGATCTCTGGTTTCACAAATGTAGACCCTTGTACTAGTGTTAAGTTAGGCCACACATGAAAGTCTTTAATCATGATTGACAATTTAGGATTTTCCTAGTAAGGACTGCAAGAAAAAGGACTCCCCATTTCTTAGGATCCAGGGCTTGGGAAATACGATCGTTTTTAGAAAGCTCATGGAGGGGTGGGCATGGAGCCTCACACTTAAGGTGCCTGAGTTTGATACCCAGCTGCAGCTCCTCACCCCAGGTGCCTGTTAATGGAGACCCTGGGAGGCAGTGGCAGTGGCTCCAGCGGTTTGGTTCCTGCCACCCACGTGGCGAACCTGAATAGAATTTCCAGCTGTTGGCTTTGTAAGCATTTAGGGGATTGAACTGCTGGATGGGACTCTGTCTCACAAATATATATAAAGTTGGTAAAGCTGGGATTTGGTGAAAAATGGAGTTAAAAAGTTCATTTTTATGCAAAAAGTCTTGAAATCCATGCACATGAAGGGTCTTTGAAAAGTTAATGGAGAATGTGTATTATGAAAAATATGCATGAATTTCAAGCTTTTTTGCACAAAAATCTTAATTTTACTTTTTCATGAACTTTTTGGAAGCACTCTCGTATATCATTAGGTCTTATATGCAAGCAATCTCAGAAGAAATTTAAAATGTGGTACCTCTAATATCTGATGAGACAAGACTGAACAATACAGTGGAATCAAATAGGAAAATTCAAGATGTTACTTTGCAGCTGTAAGGACAGCTACTCTGTTTTTTTCCTGCTCTTTGAATATCACGCAAAAGCTACAATCTGAGAAGGCAACAATTTGGAAAAATACATAATATACATAGAGAAAAAAATGAAGTGATCTCCTTTCATCTTTTTTTCATTAACCCAGTAAGAGTTACTTTAAAATACAGGTATACATGTCTGTAAGAAATGTTGTATCACACTATAACCGTACTAAACACCACTAAAGTGTTCATTTTATGTTATGTGAATTTCACCCCCTCCCCAGACCAAAAAAAAAAAAAAATCAAAAAATGCAGTAGAAAATTTAAAAGCTCATGTATATTATCTATTAAATGAAAATAATGGAAAAAATATTCCTGGACTTCAAAAATCTTTTGCAGTAATATAAAATCTTTGAATTCTATTTTCCCACAAAATTCATAAAGTTCCCTTGTATGAAGTCTGGAATTGATCTAACCTTTATTTTTTTACTGGTAAAGTAAGGAAATGGGCCTAGATCATCCCTAAGGTCTTTGCTAAGTCTGCATATTGTATGATTTAAAAAGAAAACATTAATATCAGGGTGCCAAATTCTCAAAGAGAATTTGTCATCAAAATTTGTGACTGTAATATGAGGTAATGACCACTAGATGGCAGTGGGACCTTCTGGTGGTGCCCAGTGCCCATCTGGATGTTTCCAGAATGACAGATAAACATCGGATTTAACAAAAGCAAGCACAGTCAGTCTAACCTCCTTATGTTGCTTTTGACCCCCAAGGGAGAAAGGTTTAGAGAAATCTAAAGATCAAGTCAGAATAAATTGTTTCTTTTTCTAGAAAGAACTTAAAATGTCAGGATATAGATTTTAAAGTATACTACAGTGCTTGAAAAAAGGTCAAGGAAAACATTACTTTAGTGTTAAAAATTTTGAAATCAATGCAATTTTTTTCTAATTTGCAAGCTCAAAAATTTGAAGGCTCCTCATGATTTCAGTAATTTTGCACCAAAACTTCTGATTGATTCCATTTTCCATTAGTTTTTGGAGCTCCTCACATTTTAATGTTGCTTATTAAGTTTGCAGCAAAATATTCTAAAATATGTTCAATTCTGATTAATAGGAAACCAAAATAATGAAATAACAGATATCTCTGTATCATTATTTGAAGAGTAAGTTCTAGGTCCTCAATGTTATACTAAAGTATAATAAAATGCTAAAATACCAAAATACCATTAAGGAGTACTATTCATAAAAATATGTTCCACTCCATGATAGCAAGACATCACTGTAAACCGTCTTGAGATTCTCTAGTTCTGTTTTAGGATTTCTTCCCATATTGCTGTTTATCATGATCTAGGATGACTCTCCTCCTACCTTCCCTCCTGGATCTGTTCACAATCAGACATGAGCAGGCAGGGAAATCAGAAATCACCGCCAGAAGTTAAGAGCAGCCTTTCGCAGGGACTCAGATTACCACATTAACATTATGCCCTATGGCTGAGCAGTGCTCGCACAGCACAATGGTTCACAACACCTCTCCCTGACACCGAGACTTGAACCTCAGAAGGAAGCATAGAGAAGGTTTCACTGTGTCGGGAGCCCCCTCAACAAGCTAATATTCTGCAATGGCTTATTTCTAAAAGCGTTGTTATCACCTTCCTAGCTTCCATTACCTACCGACAGACGCAAACACAAGAACCTGGTTGCTTTCTAGGAACTTGCTGCAGGAGAGCAAGCAGATAAACTGAAGCCACTCCCCTGCCTGACTGGGGGGGGGGGGCATATTTAAAAGACATAGGCAGCCATAGTTGCCTTACAAAGAGACCAAAATCAATACATCATTGCTGGAATTCCAAACCTCCAACACAGAGCAGGGCCTTCAACAACTGTATACAATGATTTTACCAGAGTCCCATTCACAGTTCATTTTTCTTAGAATCTACTTCAGCTAGTCCCAACATCAAATTGGAAAAAAAGAAAATTTTAAATATGTGGAAGTAAAATGTCCACGAAAAGGCAAATCATAAAGTACAAGACTACACTGAAAGAGAAAATTAAATGCTCACGCACGCTCTCACTAAACTGCCCAGACCTCTACTCTAGAGATACATTAGATGGCTTGTGAATTCAAAGTGTTGCTGTTGGTAATCAAGTTGTTTTACCTGCACACCTTACTTTTTCTACTTTGGCACTTAGACTCTAAGAGGCCTTTGATAAGATGATAATCTTAATGAAATTTGTTCTCTTTTCAAAGCAACGAAGCATGGCCAAAGACTTTCCTAGAATTTTCATGTAATAGAGCTTAGGAAAATCAGCAAGTATAAAGTAGACATTCGAGAGCAGGTGGTTAGCCTAGGGATATCTGCCTCCCACACTGGAGCACCTGGGCTGGACGCACGGCTCTGGCTACTGACTCCAGCAATCTGTTAATGTAGACCCTGGAAGGCAGCAGTGATGGCTCAAGTCGTCGGTCCTTCCTTGCCCACTGGGGGACCTAGGTTGAACTCCCAACTCTTCTTGGCTTTGGCCCACCCCTGTCCAGGACAATTTGGGCATCTGGCCTGAGTTGGGGCACTGCCCGGTAGACGAGAGCTCTTTCTGCCTCTCAAAGTATCTTCAAATGACCATACAACTAACACTCCAAAGTCCAAGTGCATGAAAACTGAACTTGCAGAACTGCTCGTCTGTTGATCACACTCCCCTCCCGTTGAGCTGCTCTGCGACTCCTGCTGAGGCCATGGAGACAACAGCTTCACCCAGGGGTCAGCACAGAGTCCACACTGCAGCCAGCCTAGCTCTGCTCTCGGGTCTTTCCCAGTTGCTGCTCCAAGCACTCGCTGACTCGCCCATACTCCAGGGACCTGGGCTTGGGAAACCGCAGCTTGCTCTACCACACTCCCCCAGAGTTTTGTCTTCAGCAGTTGAGCAGTAAGATTTCCCCTCTGTCAAGGTTCCTTCCTCCCCCTCCCCCACCCAAACTCTCCTTCCTTGGAGACAAACCATGCTTACTTTCTTTCTAATGTGTTTCTAATCAATGACTGCAATGTGATCATAACCACAATGTGACTTCCTTGCCATTGCTTTCTTTTCCTCTAATGCACCTGCCAAAACATAATTTAAAAAAACATTTTCACTGTTTCCAGTACTTTTCCTTTTATATGCTATCTCCTCTTGGTCATGCCTCCCTGTTTACTTGGTCCCTTTCACAACCCCAGTAGATCTGTCCCAGTGTAGAGAAAGAGGCTCTGATTGGCCATAAACTGGCCATAAACACTTTGTCCAGCCGGGACACATCAGCAGGACAGGGAATCTCAATGTGGTGAGCACATCCCTGTAAGAGAGAGTATGTGGTTCTTCAGGGATAGCAGGTGTATTTGGACAAAAGCTTTTTTTTCTATCCTATTCCCACTGAGAGTCGCTGCATTGACAGATACTGATTGCAAAAACACCGTAAAAATAGAAATCCTCTGAGTCTGTTCACATGGAAACAACAAGAATGCATTATTCTACATCCCTGAGTAATTCATACTGTGAGTATGTAGGTCCCAGTCCTGGTTTTAATTCCCTAATAACTGATTGTGAATCAGAGTTCTGACTTTCTCCACTGAGTAACTTTGGCTGCCCAAACGTTACAGTAATTCTACAGAAATGATGAAATAAGTTACGATTAGAATGGGGCTTTTTTTCCCCTTAGGATTGTAAATGTCTATGGTGTTTAAGAGAATCATATAATAAAGAATCTGATAGGCCTTGTGATTTCAGTTTGAAATAGTATTGATTTTCGATTTAGGATCAGGATGAATGAGGATTTTATTGGTTGATATAGAGTACTTAAATCTATTATGAATCCAACTGTTGCATTAGACTTATAAGCCCTGTTTAAAAATTTAAAAAGAAAATGTTTATATGGCTGAAAGAGCCCACAAATCTAATAAAGTGAGAGAAAATCAAATGCATAACACATATGTACTTAACAAATTATATATGTGTGTTAATAACTTCCATCTGTTCCTGTAGCCACATAAATAAAACTGATCTTAATTTATAGACTTCTAAACAGAATGAAAAAACGGACAAGATGAGATGAGCTCAAGTTTGTAGAAAACCCTGGGATTTAACTCTGTAAATTGAATATATTGAATGTGCACTTACAATCCTTCCCATGCACAAAGCTTCCCTTGGATATCAGAACTTCACTGGGTGTTGAAGAGCCTCAGAAAATCCAGGAAAAACCTATGGTGTGTGTACTGTAGGCCCAGCACCTCGCAAGCCTTCCCACCCTGACTCTACAGTGGCGCTGTTGATACAGTCATTCTGCAGACGAGGAAATGTTCTAGGAACTATAAATTATTTACTGGTCTCTGCATATGGTGTCCAACTCAGTCTTCTTCCACGGACACCAAGTATATAGTCCCAAAGAACTGGACCATTTAGCTGTTTAAATACACTAATTTTGTGCACAAGTGTATATGTTTGGTGAGCAGGCATGGTGTCCACTCAATCCAGGAAGCTACTCTTTCTGGAATCCTATTGCTCAAAAGGATAAATGCCTTCATACCCAGAGCATAATGATATAATTCGTCAAAAAGCTCTCCACTTGATAAAGGAGGCTGAAGTGACTTGGCCAGTGCAACACACAGACCCCTGGGTTGTCCAAACCCAAGACAGTGCCCACACATGTTGTGTCATATTGAGGCTGTTCCAAAGTTATCATTAGCATTCCTGGGAAACATATTTCTTGGAAAAGCCCTAAAACCATGACTCTAGAGAGGCCTTGAGCAATGATTGCCCAGTTACAATATTTTTGCAAGTTTAGTCCATGAGTCAAAGCCCTGTCTTCCTTCACACCTTCCTTCTTCTCACATTGAGATTTTTGGAAACATTAACAGCCATGCATGAATGTGGAACAATCACTAGCCCAATCGTTCAAGACAGGATCCACATTCTTTTACTTTTGCAAAACTGTATTTAAAAAATAGGGGTAGACTAGCTACTAGAGAGTATTCAGAAGTTTAGTGATAGCAAATGGTGAATTTATTAAATGAGGGCATTTTCCACACATTTAAAGGACATCCTAGGAATAGAATATCCTAATTGTAAATTTCATTTTACACTTCTAATTGTACACCTGTTCCAAAATTTTGTCTAACAGGAGTTCAGTAAATAATGAAATGAAGGAACATGTAACTACTTCTAAGCTGAGAACAGAGGAGTCACGTCCACCCGTAAACCATAAGGCGTATGAACTTGACATGCAGCAACAAGCAGCCCCCTCACTACTGTCAAGAGGAGTATGAGCAGCTCTCACAGAATCTTCCCACCAAAAGGGGACCACCTGGACAGTGCTGCTGTCACCTGGCCTCCACTGAGCATGCATTATCCATTTGACAGTGACCTGGGAATACAGTGATGAACAAACCAAGCACAATCCCTG
The DNA here is from genome assembly GCA_949820135.1 of Sylvilagus floridanus. NCBI lineage: Eukaryota > Metazoa > Chordata > Mammalia > Lagomorpha > Leporidae > Sylvilagus > Sylvilagus floridanus. Next base: position 17,434,124 of record OX463245.1, on the reverse strand, counting down.
TCCTCACAGAGTTTAAAAGTTAGACCTTTCTCTTAATTTACATTATGTGCAGCCCAAGATGTAGATGGCCATTTGTTTGGGAGCAAATTTTAGGATTTCTTATCTGCAGCTCGTGGTAACTTCTGCTTGGCCATTAAGAGAGAAAATGTAGTTTGAATAGAACATATACTTGTTAAAAAAGACTTAAACAGTAAAAGGGGATTATATCACCTAATCCAGGTGGTTATGCCCTTCCCTTCATTTTTTTTTATTATGGAAGCAATAGTTTTCTAAACAGGTTATTCTATGCCTAGTTATAGACTAGATACCATTCTACATTATAATCCATAGCTATCTCCATTTTCCTCTGAGGATAAAGTCTAATTTAGCAATCAATTCTCTATTGACAGGATTGATTCTAAATTTTAAATGAACTGTAATTATATTTTCCTTCCTGGCACTAAAATACATCTTTAGAAAAAACTTTTAAGAGCTAAATTTTTAAAGTCAGTATCTGAGTTATCTTCAAACTGATCTAGCAACACTGAGAGGACCCACACCTCCTATATTTTGATCAATATCCGTATGCTATTACACTCTGTAACATTCTGCAACTTCTGTGGCTATTTCTTTAGGGACATTCTCCCCCAGCTCACTCACCTTTCTGCAGCAAAGGTTAAAACACCTGTGTTGCAGTACATAATAACACCAATAGGTGGCAACCTCTGAACACACTAAATGTCACATTAAGAAAATTCCTGAATTTCAAAGTTTTAGATTAAGACTTTATCAAGTATTTATATTCAATTTTACTTTACTAAGTAATTATTTAAATGCTGCACTTGTCAGAAGTCTACTTTAACAGTGTAACTACAGACACCAGAGGCCCTGGGTACTTTAGATTCCAGCATTCAAATATACTAACTTTTCTTTCATTTGTTTAAGGATAGGTCTTTATGTCCATGAGCTAATGGCACCTTATATATCTTATGACTTAAAGGTCTAATTTCATCTTATACTTTCAAGTGCTAGGTATCATCAACAATTTTATTTATGGAAAATTACCAGCTTGCTTTAATTCATGGGATTATGATCTTGTTTCCATCATTGTGTAAGGATGTTTGCTGATACACTGCCTCTACTTGTGCTATGCTCATTGTGAGCCCTAAAACTGAAGTTTTTATGGAAAAGAAAATTTTAAAATATCTTCACTTTGTGCCTTCTATTATTCTAAGGGACTGCACCTGGCTCCTGCCATCGGATCAGCGTGGTGCGCCGGCCGCGGCAGCCATTGGAAGGTGAACCAATGGCAAAGGAAGACCTTTCTCTCTGTCTCTCTCTGTCCACTCTGCCTGTCCAAAAAAAAAAAAAACCTGCTTTGAAATCTTGGGGAGAAAGGAATTCAGCTGCCACTTGGATTCTGGAGCCATGATTTCTGATTCTTACTTCTATTTACTGGTATTGGATGGCGGCAGTTAACTCAACCTGCCTGTGCCTTGCTCCCCTTCTAGAAAAAGGATATAATTGTACACCTAAGGTGGCCTGGAGAATTTGTTTTAAATAGATCATTTATTTGGAAGACAGAGTAAAAGATATTCTACTTGCTGGTTCATTCCACAAAAGCCCTCAACAGCAGAGGCTGGGCCAGAACAAAGCCAAGAGCCAGGGTCTCCCATGTGCATGGCCAGACCCAACTACTTGGGCCATCCTCTCCTTTCTCAGGTGTATTAGCAGGAAGGCTCAGATGCCAAGTAAGTGGGACTCAGAACTGGAGCTCCAATATGGGTTGTGTGCATCACAAACAGGGGCTTCACCTGCTGCACCGAAAGCCTGCCCCAGAATAAAAACCTTAACAGGTGGAAAGCATCTTGGACTGTGCCAGACACCGGGCTTTGCATATACACTTACATATGTATATGCTACTTAGAATTTTTTATTATGATTGAGACTCAGAAAAGCAAGCAACAGAAAATTCATATTCCAATCAACTCCATATCCAGCCCAGGTCTGATGTCTACGATTTCCCTCCAGCATGGCACTAACTCTTCCCAGGAAGCTCAGGCCCTGAGCACTCCCTCTCATTCCTTTTCCTGACATGGTTCCCCGACAGCTGTCTGTCTGTCAGGGGCTGGCATGGCATCATGATAAAGAGATCAAATTTAAGGGTCCTCTCCAAACAGCTGTCAGCAAAACTACTCTAAGAGTGGCAGCCCCTGAGGGTACTGGGACAGGGGAAGGGGAAGGCAGAAGTGGAGGCAGGAGCAGGGTTGTGACCCGAGGTCTACTGAGCACACACGACCACTTGTATGCACTGTCCACGGTCACACCAGCAGTGCCACCACCAGACGCGTGGAGCCTGGCACTGGGCCCCGGAGCCTTGAGCTGAGGACTGAAATAGAATCCTGAGCAGCCCCAGGAAGGCACTGAATTATACAGTTCCTCTCATGGGAAGTCCCCCTGACATGATTCATCACCCCCCACTCATTTCCCCTGCACGTAGCACGGACCCGCAAGACACCATGGAACTCCAGAGAACACCGTGGCCGGAGCCAGGCCCACCTCCTCCACTGACAGGTTTGCTTGGATGTAGCTGCTGCTCTAGCGAGAGTCAGTGCCTGTGACCTATTGGACCAGAAGTGTGAAAGCCTGCTCCAGAGCCAACGCTTTACTTTACACTGTGCTTTAATGCTCAGAGCTGATGACAAGCGGTGCGATTTATTCCTTAAATTCCTCCAGCACCATTTCCATCAGTAACTAATTGTTCCCCCAAAGCAGTGCTGCACTCCGAAGGGAGCTGAGAGGCTTGGTGTCTGACAGGCCGGGACTGAGCTGGTGCTTAGACAGACAATGGGTCCTTCTCAACCGTCCAGAGAGCTGGGACGGGGGCCGGCGTTGTGGCACAGTGGGTTAAACTGCCACTTCTCTGGCATCCCAGATCAGAGTGCCGGTTTGAGTCCTGGCTGCTCTTCTTCCAATCCCGATGCCTGCTATATGCCTGCGAAGGCAGCAGATGATGGTCCAAGTACTTGGGCTCCTACCACCCACATGGGAGATACATATGGAGTTGCAGACTCCTGGCTTCTGCCTGGCCCAGGCCTGGCTGTTGCAGCCATTTGAGGAGTGAATCAGCAGATGGAATCTATGTCCACTCTCCCCTAACCCACCCCATCGCTCTGCCTTTCAAATAAAAAAAATAATCTTTGAAAAATGTTCACAGTATTTGGGACAGAATATTTAAAAGATTCAGTGGCAGAGGCTGAGTGTGCCAGTTTTGAAGTTCAATCATTTGCTTCCTCTTTGAAAAATCAACAACTACCAGAATTAAAGTAGGTTTTAACAAAACAAAGACCCACCAGAAGTCTCTCCATTACCCTTTGAGCATTAGCAGTGGGGGTACAACCTGGGGGCTAAGAAGAAAAAATGCAGAATCCTGTCACCTTACCCCTTAAACCAGATCCATTTTTAGAAGCTCCCAGGTCATTACTAAGCTCATTGATATTTATGAAATAGTTAAGAGGCATTTTATCTTGACAATCTCTGCATTTGTCTAGCTTCATTCATATTTGGATGCTATTAGGTGGTGCATATTTGATAAGATCCTTGCATTTTAATTACACTTGAAAATGCACTGGATCTGAGACACCTAGTGGCAGCAGAAAGAGCCGTTCGTATCTTGAAGTAGTGCTCGACTGATGAATGAAGCTATTTAATCCTCACAGTAACCCCAGGAGGCAGGTGACGGGCCTTTCACAGGGGCAGAGGCACAGGGTCAAAAGACAGCAAGTGCACACAGAAAAGAAGTTACCAGATCAGGATTCAGTGCCAGGTAGCCTGGTCCCAGAGCCCACGTGCTAACCCTAGGACCCTGGCTTCTCCTACTGACCACAACCAGCAGTGCTCATATGGAGATGGTTCGGTGTAGGTCTGACAGAAGATCAGGTGCTTACCATGGGAATGCCAATTGGACACACAGCCCCTGGAACAACTGTTTAATATTACCAAGTACATCTCTTGGGACTCAGATTAGGTGATCCCAAAGTCCGGTTCCCAAAGCCATTATTTTGGTAATATAGAATATTCCTTCTGGGCTGCCTGATAATTCTCATTTATACACTGAAGCGGTGGTTGTGGGGTGAGTGTTTGGTGCACTGATTTAGTGCTGCCTTGGATACCCGCATCCCATTTTGGCATATCTAGGTTCAAGTCCCAGCTCTGGTTACGATCCAGGTGCCTGCCAGTGTGCACCCTGAGAGGGAGCAGATGATGGTTCAAGTACTCAAGTCCCTACAATCTACATGGGAGAACCTGGAATGAGTTGCAGGATCCTGACTTTTGCTTGGTCCAGTCTAGCTGTTGCAGCATTTAGGGAGAAAGCCAACAGACAGGAAGGTCTCTGTCTCTGTCTCAAATGAAATTAAAACAGTGGGTCTTTGGAGCTTCCAGAAGGAAAGGGTGGAGTGTGCCACTCTCAGCAACTATCTCCATGCTGTATGCCTGGGACCTTTGGATCTTGCTCTGTGTCACTCTTCACTGGGCTGTTCATCTGTATCCTTGGTAATTTCCTTTACAGTAAACTATTAAATGTACACAAAGCATTTCCCTGATTTCTGTGAGCCATCCCAGAAAATCATCAAACCCCTGAGGTTGGTGAGGAGACCCACATCCATTGCCAGTGAGGCAGAAGTACAGGTGGCCCAGACCTATGTTAGGCATCTTGTGAGATCGAGCCCTTTCATCTGTACACTCTGATGCTCACTACAGATAGATCAGAATTGCAATAACATATAGGGCGCTCTGTTGCTGGGCAGGCTGGGTGCATTTGGTAGGGTAGGGGAGGAAGTCCTATGCAACTGATGTCCAGGGTGTTCTGGAAGAACACAGAAAAATGGAGCTTTAAGCATGCTCAGCCAAAGAACAGTGGCATGGAGGCCGGCATGGTGGCACAGCAGGTTAAGCCTCTGCAATGCTGGCATTCTATATAGGTGCTGGTTCAAGACCCAGCTGCTCCACTTCCGATCCAGCTCCCTGCTAATGGCCTGGAAAAGCAGTAGAAGATGGCCTAAGTATTTGGGCCCCTGCACTCTCATGGGAACCTGGAAGAACCTCCTGGCTCCTCACTTCAGCCTGGCCTAGCTCTGGCTATTGTAGCCCATTTGGGGAGTGAACCAGCAGATGGAAGAGCTCTCTCTCTCTCCCTCTTTCTGTCTGTAACTCTGCCTTTAAAAGAAATAAATTTTTACAAAAGAAAAACAGTGGCTTCCCCCAGGTGTCCCTGGAGCCCTGGGTCCTTCACAGATCGCTGAAGAGCCCAAGTAGTGATTCTCTGCAGCCAATCTCTCCAGCACCTGTGATGTTAATGAATTTATACACAGGAGATTAAAATGATAAACGATTCAAAATCACTGATTTTGAGGATTTGGCTGACCCAATACATTGGAGATTCATGTTGGAGAATTTCTCATAATTATCATATGTACATATATAAACTAGAAATAGTTTAACAATGACACTAACCTTTTTTTTTTTAAATTTGGCATGTGATAGCATTTTTTCCTACATAATATAATCAGTAGACCTCAGTGGGAACCCACTGATGCAATATTCTAAAATCCCCATTGTTAGATGACATTTCATATTTAAGATGGAATGCATAGAGTATAGATACATTATTCTAAACTTCAGGAAAGTACTTGACTATCATTTTAAAAACCTACTCAATCAAATTTGATTTTCAAAGCCACTGGATTTCAGATTCACAGGCAGTGAGTGTTTAACCAAAATGGGATCTGGTTAGAGACCAAATCAAAAATGTAAGTGAATGTGGATCCTATTATATAGAGGTTTCCATAAATCCATGCATTCTGCAGCCCATGTGTCAGGGTTGTAGGAGAACAGGCACAAAGCACCAGTGGATGAAGGAGAGTCCAACCAACAAATGGACAAGGGACATGATACTTCACTAATAAAGAAATAAAAATCACCCACAGACACAGAAAAGATGCTCAAATTCCCTACAAGGAAAGGAGATGCACATAGAGCAAACTTCTTGCCCACCTGGTACAAACAATTTTTAAAAACTAAGCCTATCCGGTGGTACAGGGGAATGAGGGAAGAAGCATCTGGAGTGCACACATTTCCAACATTTGGGGGAAGCAAATTTTAAAAGCGTATATTCTTCTTAACCCAGTCTTTTTATCTGGAGGACTCTTAGTAAGGTACTCCTGTAGAGACATACATAGATGTTCATTGCATCATTGTTTACAGCAGGAAAATCAAGGTTGAAGAAGGAGCAACCATACCAGAGCTCGCTACCTAAACCAAGCAACCTCGGCCAAACAGGTTCTCTGAAGCCACTTCAAAGTCACCATCTTGCATCAATTCTAAGACACCACAGATGGAAAAACGCATCCTAGTGTAAGATGTGAAAATGTGAGGACTTGGCTGGTGGCCATTGCTAGGTGCTATCAATTCTCAGATGACTTCAATTTCAGGGATGCTGAAAACTAGGTGTGCCTTAGACTAGTGGCATGGACCTCAGTTTTAAGTATGATTGCTATAAATATATGGCAATGATTCTAATAAATATACAATTAATGAGCAGAAAAAAGACAGGGGTAAAAAACAGAAGCACAGAGCAATTGTGCTGGGGCAGGTAGAGGAAGACATATGTTCTGAGGATTTTAATTCTTCAGAGGGACCAGATGAGGGGTCTTCAAAATGTTCGGACAAAAGTATAATGAAAATATCAGCTTGTTTTGAAGCAAATACACTGTGAAAACCATGCATGGTAATACACATTTTTTCATGAACTTTTGTAAGTTCATGTGTATAAATTTTGTGTGTATGAATTTTAAGATTTTTTTTGTCACCAAAATGAACTTATCTTTAAATTCTACTTTCGACCAACTTCTGGCAGTGTGCTTCTATTTTTTGAAAGCATTAATTTACAAACTGCATAAGGAAAGATTGAGGTGCCACAGCATTGAGAGGTGACTGATGCCTCACCCTTTAAACTCTCTTCTGACTGGCTGTACTGTTTCCTGTAGCATCTGCTGCCAGGCTACAGTAGTGCCAACCCTACAGCCATCCTCCCAGCCCTCACAAGAACCCCATCAGAGAGCAGTCCGTGCCTCCCTTTCACCCATGAGCTGTACCGGGTCAGGCCACCTGCCCCTGCTGAGGCCGCTGACGGGGCACTGCTGGATTCCAGCCTCAGCCAATCTTGGCTCCAGAACCCATCCATCTCCAGTTCTGAGCTACTATCATGGCCATCTCATGCTTTCTGTATTTGCTTTTGTCCTTTGTTACGCATTTTCTTTTTGTGGTATTTCACAGTGTTTTTCTTTTCACGCAACATTGGTTTTCAGTTATCTCCAAGCTGGAAAGCTAATTAAATAGCCAGAAAGAAGTATCCTAGTCCAATGAGCTAAAAATTAATGCGTTTCTTTTCTAAACTCATTCTGCCCTGATTCACTGTTCTGAGAATGTACTGATGATCCAGTTCATTTTAGAATCACTCATGATTTTTCTGGCTTTTATAAGTACATTTTTTCCCCTCAAAGAAATCTTTTATCTAAGGAATATAAATTTCATATATACAACTTCAGGAATATAGTTATTCTCCCCACCTTACCCACTCTCCCACCCACATTCCCACGCCTCCTCCCTATTCTCTTCCCAGCCCCCATTTTCCTTTAAGATTAATTTTCAATTAACTTTGTACACAGAAGACCAACTCTATACTAAGTAAAGATTTCAACAATTTGCACACACACACAAAACTGAGAACAAGTATTACATTTAACTCTCATGAATAACTCATTGAGGACAGAGGTCGTGTATGGGGAGTAAGTGCACAGTGACTCCTGTTGTTAAATTAACAATTAACACTCTACGTATGGCATCAGTGACCACCTGGGGCTTTTGACATGAGCTGCCTAGGCTACACAAACTCCATCAGTATTTAGACAAGGCCATAAGCAAAGTGGAAGTTCTCTCCTCCCTTCAGAGAAAAGTACATCCTTCTTTGATGGACACTTCTTTCCACTGGGGTCTCACAGAGATCCTTCATGCAGGATTTTTTTTTTTTTTTTGCCACAGTGTCTTGGCTTTCCATGCCTGAAATGCTCTCATGGGCTTTTTAGCCAGATCCGAACGCCTTAAGGGCTGATTCTGAGGCCACAGTGCTGTTTAGGGCAATTGTCATTCAATGAGTCTGCTGTGTGGACTGCTTCCCATGTTGGAACATTCTCTCCTTTATAATTCTATTACTCTTACCAGACACTTGATGCTTTTTATATGATCACTTTAACACTTAGTCCTATCTATAAGTTCACTTTAAAACTTAAGACGACATTTTTACCACCCAGCTTAATGGGATTTGGGTTCCCATGGCAACTCTCGTTTATGAATGAAGATAAGTACATTTTACATAGCAAACCCTATCAAGTGCTCCTTTTGAATGAGGAGGGTCTTGAGCAGCCACTGCAGAATTCAACAGACACCGAACAGCCCAGCCAGGAAGAACAGAGTCAGCATCCTCTCCAGCACCAAGACCAGGGGATAAAACTAGGGGCTTGGCCTGTCTCACTGTTTGAATTTGACTGAAGACTGAACCCCAGATCTAAAACTTGAAAGAACTAGTTCAAATACTTTCCCACTTCCTGGTCCCATCCCTTCTTTCCTAACCTCTTCCTTATAATATGATACTGGAAACTGGCATAAAAATTTGGTCTTTTACCTTCAGCAGTCTCTACTTCTGACAATCTCTAATACCTTTTACTCAAAACTGTTAGGAATGAGAAGGATTATAGGAAAAATAAAGAATCAGGAAATATAAATTCTAAAGCCCTATGCTTTGGATTGCTACGTTAAATATTTCCTTGGGTCTTTGATCATCTTTGGGAGAAATGGAAGGAGAATTTCAAAAATTAATGACAGGAACTGGTTTGGAGGTAAACCAGGAGCCAGATGTTTGTACAATCCTGAGCTTCCCTCCCCTACACACAGAATAAAAATAAGGCAGAGTAAAGAAACATCAGGCTCCACAGGAGGTGGGGAAGAACCTACTCCTCAAGGCCTCCCGCCCTTCCAGGACCCCAGACACAGGCTTACCTGAGTCCTTCATGGGGCAGAGGGCACACTGCATGCCCCAGGCCTCTCCATACAAGCAGCAGCACTCCGTGTACGTCGTCTGCTTGCCCACGAGCGGCCGGCTGCACACGTACTCCTCACTCAGATGTTCCCAGCACAGATCCTGGTACACATCCGTTTCTTCAATTTGTTCTGAAGGGGAAGACACCATTCCATGACAATTCACTGTTCTTCCCATCCCATCAACACTGGCAGGGAAGCCAGTTAGTCTCAAAGTTTCCATCCTTACTTCTAGGGGTGACTTCCAAGTCAAAGTCTGAATCCAGCCTGGTCTTTCTGTGGCTCAAGGCTCTGTGATCTCCAGCTGAGTGCCATTCCATCAGCTGAAATCCAACCTGCCCATCACCTTCCAACGAAACCCCTCCCTCCGTGGCTTCCCAGAGTTACGTAACATGCCCCCCCCCCCATCTGTCCTTCCCAAGCCCTTTCATGTTCACTCTCTTACCTCCTGCCATTTCTTTGTCAATTTTTGGATTCGTACCTTCTCACCCACCCCATCTGCCAAAATCCTGGGCGAGTGATACTCCACACTACAGTCTTCGCTTCCAACCTTTTCTCCCTTTTCAGTTGACTTCATCCAGAGCCATCTCTTGGATGTGATGACTGATTATGCCAAGGGTCGGGGGCACTGTGCCCCACAGGGAGGATGACTGAGAATTCCTGCCCAGGGACTTCAGGGCTCTCCACCACCTTGTTGACTTTTACCTTCGGTTCCACCCAGCCTCATGTGTGGCCCCTACTCTGGTCAGGTACCCCAATTCTCTCTCCCCAAACTTAAATCTTCCTTAGCTGCCTTTGGAGGTTAAAACTCGAGCACAGAACAGCTCTGCCATCTGCTCAGCCACTCTATACCCTGCTGCCTCCTATATGCTCAAGCTATTACATTTCTTACAGACTGGTAATAGGCATCTTTATTTCTCTTAGTTGTTCAATTATTTCAAAATACCCATGGAATCTTTTTTTATTTTTCCCCAGTAGCTCAGATTTTAGTCAAAATGTGACATATCCACACATACCATTTGATTCAGTTGGCCGTATGCATCGTTTTTCTGAAGCATCCAGGACCAATGGGTGGGTACAGAAGCAATTATAGGAGCCTTCTGTATTAATACACTGGCCATCAATACAACTATTGGGGTCTTGACATTCATCCATATCTTCAGAGAAAAAGCAAACGTTACTAAAGAAACTCCACAATCAGTTGTACCTCACACACTTACCAAACTTAACACATTGCTAAATTTAGTCCAGATTCCAGAAGCTGCCACATTTTAATTAACTACACAGCATCATCCAAAAGAGAACAGCCCTGACCATAAAAATACTAAGTTGTACTGATTGGAAAAACAAAATTGCTGCTGCTGACGACGACGTTAAATATGGAAAGAAAACCTCTATGAACAGGATATACTTAGAAATTTAAGATAAAATGCCCCTTTATGATACTTTAAAAATTATTTCCTTTTGCTATGGTTTTCTGCCTGGCGTATATGGTTTTCTGCTTAAGCACTGGAGTCTGTGTCAGTATTTAAAAATGCCTTTCACTTGCAAGGTATGAGTGATGAAACAGGAGGTTCCACAGACCAAAAGAACACTTCAGTTATAGCACTGACCTGAATTATAATTCCACATTGAATATTAACTCTTTGAAATCCATTCAAATAGCAGGATGCAAGTTTTTTATTTCTTAGATCTTGCTCATGAAAGAGCTCCATAAAATATTCACACATCTTCTCAACACATGATTTAGAGGCAAAGATATTGTTTTTATGACACGGCGTTACTTATTTTTTCCATCTGTATATTTTCACAGCATGCCATATTCTATCCTAAAACTTACCGAAGCACTGCAGTTTGACGGGATCATAGTAGGTCCCTTGCTTACAGTAGCACTCATAGCCAGGCTGAGTGTTCAAACAGAAACCATTTTTGCAGATTTCTTGTCCAAAAAGTAGGCATTCATCTGCATCTGTGGGGAAAAATATTAAGAAGGAGAAGCTAGCTTTCCTCTTTCAGCTAAAAGAAGCGCCTAAGCAACCCTGGAGTTTGAGTGCTCCAAAGAATCTTAAAGATACAGCAGTATAAAATTCTTACAGGGAGGACTAAGTGATACAGTAACATAATCAGATGCAGTTTGTGTGTCATATTTAAGGAGCAATGGTAAAAAAAAAAAAATAAGGCCCAATGGTCATACGTTATCTGAGATGCTGTCTCATATTTGATGAAATAGTCTATGGATTCCACAGTGGCATCAACAACATTTTCTAAGGAATACTGACTTGAAGTTCTAGTCCATTCACTTATTAAGACAGAGACAGTTCCCAAGAAGAGTCTGGTAGAATCTGCTGAAAGGTTTCTTTCTTGGTGATGAACATACGGCAGTTGAAGCACAAGTTGCTAAGGGGGTTGGCAGACTCACTCTCCCACAGAATTAACATTTTTGTCATCACAGTTTACTTGGGGATAAAAGGAACACCAATCCAGTGAGACTGAAAGGATTAAATGAGAACATCCACGTATAGGACTCATTATACGCTACTGCACAAGCAGATGCTCAAGTATTATTCATGCCTTTTTTAATTATGAATGATAACAACAATAATTAGCTATCATTTTAGAACCAATGTCATCTAGTCTCCGTTTTAGAATTGAAGACTCCAGAGATGACTCGCTCAAGGTTAAACAGATGGAAAATAGCAAAGCCAAACCTAGAACATATGGTTGTCTGGATTGGAAGCCAATCTTCTTCCAGCCATTTATAGCACTATTAAGACAGGGTGAGGAGGAATTTATTTTTATATGAAAGAAAGGGTGACTTATGTTGAAATTGGGGCTCTCTTCCATAATATGAGGTGAGACTTGACTACATCCCTGCAAAAATACAGTGCATGACACTTGCGAACCTAAAAACCATTCAACATACATCAAACAGGTCATCCTGTCATTTAATTGAACTAAATCATAGATGTATTTTCAAAACACAAATGCAATTTCTTATCCAGCTACTAAACTCCTGGATACTATTCAATCACTAGTTTTCAAAAAATGGATGGCCTATATTTTTTCAGTCTGTTTTCCATTTAGCAGCTTCCAATGTAAAACTATAAATTAACACATTTACTTTGTATATAAAAGGCTATAATATCCCTATTATGGAAATATCAAAAGTGAGTAGTTAGGAAATATTTATACATGTGAATATTCACTAAAATAAAGAAGCTGCATATATATATGTTTTATATATATATATATATTTGAATTATAAAGCAGCATTAAGTATATTAAACACATCTACTTTTTTGTTTCTTTTTCCATTCCTCATTATGAATGTGTGGCCATTAGGAAAAGGTTCTAGCAACGGTATCCATTCTCAAAAACCCAAGACACCAGTTTTGTTGGTGATCACAAAGGCAAACATGATGGTCAAATTTTATGCTCATAACTTGTGAGCATACACCTCTAAAATAAAAAATAAATTTGCTAAATATCTACTAAGTACAGAATTTTGCTGTTAAAAACCTTTACACCTTTTACCTCACTTAATCCTCATCCTAATCCTTGAGAAGATATGGAAACTCTCAACCTCACGCAGCCTTCACACTTCTGCATCCCAAGCCACGGCTCTACCCAGAGTCCACAGGAGCCTTATCCCAATTGGTGGAACTAAGAGCTTTGGACTCAGTGGATAGGCTCAAAAGAATGCATATTTCTGTGTAATGCAGCCATGCTGTCACTCAAATGTCAGACATACACACGTGTTGCAAACTTTTTTCTGCTCGATTCTGACCTTTATAGTTGTCACCTCCAAGGTCGTAAGAGGATTCTCCAGCGGGGATAAAGCCTTTCCCTCTAGGACACATTTCTGTATACTCAGCTGATTTTAGGAAAAACAAAATTGGGAAACAAAACAAATTGAAAAAAGACGAAAAAGAATTAACATTTTTCATAAAGGCATGTTTTAAATCCAGTTTTTTTTAGACCCAATAACTTTAAGGAAATTAGACAAATAAATCTAACACAATTTCCAAAATTTACATAAATATATCTAGTGACTTCTGAAACAGACTTTAAAAATTTTAAAACCCTCCTAATTCACCTATATTTTATTTACTCATGTTTTACTTGATGTTATTTCTCTACTACTGTGAGGTCTGAATTTTTAAGGGTTGAATAAGAACATAGCAAGCAAAATCTTAGCATACAGAGATAAACTATGCCACATACAGATAATCCTGGGCCATTGTTAGCACACAAGATAGATTTTAATGAAAACAGAATACAACTGAATTATTTTTTCTGCCAAAAAAGCATATGGAACCTGACTGCAGTATTACACCTCTGATGGACAGAGGTTGAAGGCTTCATTCTGAGGTGGCATGTGAGTTATGAAATTCACAATAAGGTAACCTCTCCTCAAGTCAACTATGGCAGTAACTACGCCATCATCTCAAGGGTTCAATGTAAAACCCAAATGAGAACATTTCAAGGCCCGTGGGTGCACCACATGACCAAAACCAAGTGTGATACGTCCCCTTGCCCATTCTCACCTGTCCCCAGGACCGGGCAGGGAAAGATCTCACAGTTATCGCCCCACCCAGCGCCTGAGGTACAGCAGCATTCTTCTTTGGTGACATTGGGGGCCAGCACGTTATCACAGAGACTGGCGTCATTGAGATTATAGTAGCATTCTTTCTTCTCTTCTCTGGGTTGGTCTACATGTAAATCTAAACACAGCGGAGAAAGCAAAATGAGTACTGATAGGATATATCACACATACCTGTAATACAACTGAGCTGGGGATAAAGAGGACTGGATGTGCCCACAGTGCTTCCTGGCCACAAAACTGCTTTCCAATTTCAGGGTTGGATTCTTCCATTTCAGGATAAAAATGCACTTGAATCCCGAGTTTTGGTAGATTTGTAACACATCCCAAGAGTGTAAATCTGTCAAAATCATTTCCTTTTACGTTAACCAATCATTTTATTCTTTTAAATTTGGCTGTGAGTAGAGTTTCCATATATGCTTTCTTGCCAAACACAGGCTATTCTTTACTGAGTTATAACACCTATTTAAATCCATGAAATTTTTCCCTAACACTTGACCAGAGAGATCTAGGTCTAACTCTTAGATGGCTATTTGAGTCAACTATAGTGGCTAATTCTTACAGTAAATAACATAAGATAACCAGGAAAATACTGCAGTAATCTGGAACCCATAAAATAACCTTTCATCACTGAAAATCTAACTACTTAAATTACTGAAAATAGGACTTTGAATGAAAAAGTAAGAGCCAGCTAAGCCTCAGGGTAGAATTTCAAATTGGGGGTCTAGTCCCAGTATAAGGATGTACAGAGGAAAATTTTTTTAAAGATTTCTTTGAGAGAGAGAGACACAGAGAGAGACATCCACTGGTTCTCTCCCCAAATGGCCACAACTTCCAGGTCAGGGCTGGGCTGGAGTCAGAAGCCAGGAGCTTCTTCCAGGTCTATCACGTGGAGGCAGGAGCCCAAGTACTTAGTCCATCATCCACTGCTTTCCCAGGCACATTAGCAGGGAGCTGGATTAAAAGTGGAGCAGCTGGGACTCTAATCGGCACCCATATGGGATGCCGGCACCACAAGCTGTAGCTTAACATGGTAGACAACACCAGCCCCAGGAAAATGTATTCTAACACACCCATTTTGCCCCTCTGTGAGAAAACACGGGTGGTGAGAAAGAATACAAATGATGAGAACAGAATCCACCTACTTTGAGGTCATGGAAAAACTGAATTCTATCAGGTTTGAAGTCCTTAAATAAGTGCACGCCTTTAAAGAAATGTATATTTTTGTGACTACTTGTGGAAAGAGGCTTAATCTCTTCCCTACCACATGCTGCTGAGTTTAGATGACTGCAGCAATCCAGTTACAATTTATTAACAGCTTTTTGTTTTATGCTGTATCAAATAAAAGCTAACTACTGCCATCACAATTACTTGCATTAATCCTAATGAAATATTTTACTTAGAGCTCTGTGGTTTCTGGATTTTTATACCCAAAGAAACCATGGGGACAAAGGGAAATCATTTGCTGCTGAGGGTAAGACTTCAATGTCAACACTTGATAGCCTTCCTTTGAACTTAGTATATAATTAGGAATATTGACTGAGTTATGTTTATAATTGCTTCTTATATATTGATTTTGGCAAGGTTTAGCTGACTATAGAAACTGACTAGTATATGAAATTTTAAGGTTGTTTTAAAAAAACATTCACAAATTCTATCAGAAGAGCTATTGCCCTTTCTTTCCTCTTGGTGATATTAAAAAATAAAGCAGAAAACAGAGCTGTGTGTGCACATACAGTGTATTATGTATGTATATACCATGTGTGTATATGCTGTGTGTTACGCACATGCACATACAAATCCCTTGGAACAGAGTATCAATGAAAATACAAAAGATCCCTCACATACTTGATTCTGGTCAAATCTCAGATTATTTTGTCTTTGACAGATTTCAACTTGGACTCTAAGTCAATGATAATAGCTCATGACAAATTCAAATACAGGACAAGTATCCAGGAAAAAACAGAAATGCTGATCTCTGTGCAGCAGTTTATGAAATGATTTTGAATGATTTCCTAATGCATAAAATTGGGGCACACCTGCCACCCATCCACCTCCTCTAGCCCAGTGCAATTTAGGTACACAAAAAATGGATTCCTGCTTTGCCTACTGTAGTGGAAGGGACCTTTGCCAGGTGCCCCAAGATATTAAAATGAGATTATTTGGGAAAACTAAAAATACAGATTTTAAATTACTAAATCAATCATGTTCCTTACAGAAAATTCTATAAACATCCTACAACATTGTTCCTAAATTGTCAGCCTAGTAGTATTAACCCTGCTCAATTTTTTTATTCAGCTGGCCTGAAAATATAACTATTATTGAATGTACTTAGAAATATAAATCAAGAAAGAAAATGAGGTTTACTTTATGCTAAAAGAGGGTTCACTAATTTTTTCTTCACTACAAAGTTACAAGTATATCATGGCATTTATTACAAGATAGAATGCTACGTGTAGTCCTCAATGAAGATTGCTATGTTCACAGATAATCAGAAACCACAGACTTCTAAGTGAAGGCATGTGTCAAAAACCACAGTTTTACATATATACAGGTTGAGGATCCCTTATCCAAACTCCAGAGAAGCAGCAGTGCTTGGAGTTTTAATGTATTCTGGAAAATACGACCTACATCTAAACACAATGTTTCATATTCACTTTGTTATTTCAAACAGTATTTTCAGTACGTCCCATTTTGACTGTAATCCATCACAGGAGGTCTGATGTGGAATTTTCCACTTATGGCATCGTGGTGTCAGTCCAAGTTTTGCCTTTTTGATTAATTCAGGCTTTAGATTTTAGATTAGGGATGCTCAACCTGTACATACCAAACCCTGTTTTGTTTTCTACAATGTTCGTTAAACTTGCATCATGGAAACTGAAAAATAAAGCCATCTTTGCTTTTTGTATGCCTTTTCTTTGTAAGGAAACAGAGATCCATAAAGGAAATAATAATGTAATTGTATTACTCAGGTTTTACGTTGGTTGTTATAAGGTTTGCTCTTATTTTCTTTCTAAGCCATTTGAAAGCTCAATGTTTACACAGCTGAAATGGAAGGGTAGGCAGGCCCTCACCCGTGTTTGGGCAAAGATGCAAATCTTTTTAGAAAACTGGTCCCTAAAGGTCATTCTGGGAAAACTACAACTTCCATTTCTATGTAACCTTGAAAGAATGGTCCTTCTTGAGCCTTTTTTCTCACTGGGTGAAGGCAGACAGACAGACGGATGGATGATGGAAGAAAGACAGCAATTTTCTGGAAGAGTCTCTATGAATTTAGGCCACTGTTGCTAGGGGCTGAGGGTTTCTAATAATTTTAAAAGACAAAAATCAGAGATTACGGAAAGTGCCATGCATGAAAAAGAACGGACTTTCTTTTCCTTAAGGATGTTAGGAGTAAGGTCAGCCATACTGCATCCCTTATGCAGCGAACTTCCAAGACGTATACTGCTTCTTTGCCAGCATTTTCAGATTTGGTTTTCAAAGGAACTTTTACAGACGTTTTTTGTGTGATCCCAGAGCAGCTCTGAGTCCGTGGGGCGGGCGGCAGAGCATCCCCGCTCTCCAGAAGAGAAGACAGGCTGGTTTCCAGTGTCCTATGTCTATCACCTCCACCAAGCTCTTCCCCACGGCTCAGTTGCTCGGCTAGCATGAGTGCCTTCTTCTCGGCCTTTCTTTCCTTTCTCTCTTTCAGACCTTGGAGGGGGGACAGCAGATAGGCTTAGCTGCTATGAGGTTCAGTTACCAGGCCTCAAAACAGTACCTCAAAATGTTTATGGAAAAAGAGGCCGGTGCTGTGGCAAAGCTGGTTAAGCTGCTACTTCCGATGTTGGCATCCCATATCAGAGTACTGGTCAAGTCCTGGCTGCTCCAGTTCTGAAACGGTTTCCTGCTAATAAGCCTGGGGAAGCAGTGAAAGATGGTCCAAGGACTCCTGCCACCCATGCAGGAGACTGGGATGGCGTTTCCTGCTCTTGGCTTTGGCCTGCCCAATGCTGCCTTTCAAATACATACATACACACATAAAATCTTTTGAAAAGCTTATGGGGGGGGGCAGCATTGTGGTATACAGGGTAAAGCCACCCCCTTCAAGGCTGGCATCCCATTTGGGCTCTGGTTCAAGACCTTGCTGTTCCACTTCTGATCTAGCTCTTTGCTCATGGCCTTGGAAAAGCAGCAGAGGATGGCCCAAGTGTTTGGGCCCCTGCTACTCATATGGAGGGGAGATCCAGATGAATCTCTTGGTTTTGGCCTGGCCCAGCAGCCAAATGGGGAGTGAACCAGCAGATGGAAGATCTCTCTCTCTTTTTCTCTGTAACACTGACTTTAAAATAAATAAATCTTTTTTTAAAAAAAGTTTATGGGAAATAGAAATAAAGTTTACTTTGTTGCAAAAAAATTAAACTGATGGCTCCACAAATACTTGCTTAGCTTTTCTCCTAGGTTACTCATTCAAGAACTTGGAAATGTTTTGTTTGTGTTTTCAAAAAGAATTCAGGAGGAGACCACTGATGAGTTTCAGAAAACAAGCCCTGATAATAGGAATGGGCTGGCTCTGCAGGGATGCCCCCGAGATGCGCGCTAGCTTCATACAGTGGGACAGGTCAAAGAAGTCAACATGAAGTCGGGAAAGCGCAGCTCAGGGAGTAAGAACACCTTGAAGGGTAACACCTCCATACAGGACCTGCTTGTAGAGGGGTCAGTCAGGTCAGAGTCAGGCCAGCAAGGGGCCATGAGCTGGCCGTGAGGCTCTAGTGGCATCCAGTGCCCGCAGAGACTAAGCCACGTGACTGGTTTGACAAGGCGATCAGAGGTGCTATCTGAGCCAAGATTTTGAAAGGTTTTCAAAAACTCGACAAAGTGCAAGGAGGTGAGAAGGAGTATGGAGTAAAACTGTACTAAGTCTGCGTGGGCAGAGCAGGGCTGGGTGAAGGCAGAGACGGTCTGGAGCTAGTCTATAAAAATGAACGGACCAAGGGCACCAGTTAGGGGCACAAGTGTCATTGCACAGAACGCGACCGTGAGCTGAGGATGAGGAGGGACAGCAGTGCATCAGCAGGCGACAAGTAAGGAGGGCGGGATGTACCTGAAAGAGAAGGAAGGGAGGGAGTATGGATGGGAACAGGCTGGGGAGGAGGTGGGAACAGAAGAAAAATGAGCAGAAATAGGAGAGAGAAGAGGCCCCTGAATGCCGAACAAGAAAAACGGGAGAACAGAACACCTGAGAGGAGTGAGAACAGGAAGTACTTGCAGAGATGGGAGGACCAAGTGAACACGGCCCAATATGACACGCAAAACACGTGGTACTGTATACAAGGGAATGGACAACCAGTCCTCATTGGTCTAATTTACAGCAAACTCGATGATCCAGAATGCATGTCTAATATAACCGTGTGGGCGTATCCTGTAGCATGCAGAGCCTTGGGTAGTCTACAGATGCAACTGGAGTCTGCCACTTTTCACTGGTTGAAATTTCATAAAATACTGACATCTCTCTATCCCAAACTCAGACAATGCTTTAGAACTACACCTAGCAAGCAGAACATTTTATAAAAATAAAATTCCCCATTTGATAATTAACAAGTTCTTCTATGATCTTTGGATGTAGGAAGAAACCAGACCCACTGTTCACTCTCTAAACAAATAAGCAAATTCCCCCACCTTGCCTATGTTTATGGTATAGATCCACCACAAATACACAATGAGACCTCAGGAGTTTTACGTCATTTTACAATGTTTGCATTCTAAATACTGCGGTTTCACTTTTTTTTTTTCCCTACCAAAGGTCTTTTTTGTTCAATCAAATTATTTTTTAAAATAGTTTTTCAATGTTAATTTATTTTACAGGTTAACTAAACACATTTTTTAAAAAACTGACTCTGCCAAGCATAGCAGTTGACTGATATTATATGTGGTTTCCTGCCTGTAAAAAATATGTACACACACAAAACCTGGAATGTACCTCTCTGGGAAGAAGAGAATGCTTTCTGAATTGAGCTGCTGGACAAGGATGCACTGCACAACGTGCTCCCTGACAGCAGAGAAGTGCTCCTTTTTTTTTCTTTTGCTCCTCTTGTAATTAACCAAAGCAAGCAGAGGAAGTATCTCCTACACAAAGGTGTGACCAGACATTGCCTCACTTCACTACACCCTAGACCGCTCTGATAAAATCAAGGTATTTGTATTCTACAGAACTAGCTAGAAATCCTCTAGCTAGGGGTCTGGAACGGACACAGCTTGGAATGTGCAAGGATGGCTTCATTCAATGGTTACCGAGTTATCTACCATATGTCAGCCTCTATGCTAAGCGGTGAGCTGGGTTACAGGAAAGCAAAGAGGAGGAAGACAGACAGCACACTGCAGCAAACCCAACATGAACGAGCAGGGAGGCAGAATCTGGTAGTTCCACTTTGGGGATTTGGGGAGAGCTTGACAACCTGGTGACAGTTGAACAAATTGAAAAATGCTCGAGTAAGATTTCAGGGTAAAAGGTTTATAAGGAAGAGCAAGGCAGGCAGAAGAGTTAGGAGCCACAGCCCTAGGAAAGCATGACTCTGTGGAGCAGTGAGCAGGGGCTCAGACTTGAGGGTAGGGTGGAGAGTGTGGAAGATGAAGCTAAAAAGATTTGAGCTGTTATAGATTCAGGAACTTGGAAAAGCTCAGGGGAAAGTGGAATTAACAGATGTTTATTTTGGTGCCAAATTTTAGAAATCCAAGCATGAAGATTCTTCAGAAAGTTCATGGAAAATGCACATCATTAAAAAAGTATGCCCAGCTCTCAAAAGTTTATTGCACCAAATGCACTTGTCCTTTAATTCCATTTTTTCTTTTGATGAACTTTGTGAAGTCTCCTCACATCAAGAGGCCTGGTTGCTAATGGATTTGGAATTTATGCTGGAGGCAGTGAAGAGCAGAAAGACCAGACCTACATTTTGAAAACCAGCTCTGGCTGCAGCGTGGAGCAGGAACTGAGGGGAGATAAGTCAGGAGGCTGCTGTGGTAGTCGAGGTAGCGGATGCTCAAGGACTGGCCTGAGGCAGCAGTAATGAGATGGAGAACCGAGAGGGCGCATCAGCACCGTGTTATGATGGCCTGCGGCACTTCTGGGATGAACATGGGGAAAAACTAAAGGATGACTTCAGGATTTCTAGTATCAGTATCTGGCAATTCATGAGAGAATAGTAATTAATTCGGTTTTGAATACTTGTCAGAGATGCTCACAAGGCATATGGGGAGAAAGGTCGAGTGTAGCTGGAAATAGGAGGGTGGCACTCAGGAAACAGGTGGAGGCAGAAGGCATCTACTTAGCAGGCAATAGTGTGTAAGTAACAGTTGACTCAGCAGTGGTTAACATATCTCAGGAGAATACAGAGTGAAACAAAGGACCAAGCATGCAACTCGGTAGAACATTATTATTTAATGAACAGGCAACAGAAGAGGAGCCCGGGCATGAGACAGACTGGTCCAAGAGGTAGGAGGATACAGGGAAGAGTAATGGCCTCCAATGAATCGCAGGGAAAAGGAGGTGAGGGCAGGGTGTCGAGACAAAGCTGTCAGTCGTTCCTGGAGCTGGGGCTAGCAATGAGACGAATGGCTTTAGCACACAGGAGCTTACTGATGACACAAGAGAAAGTGGCCTCGCTCACAGGAGGAGTCAGGGGCCCGATTTCAGTGTACTGAGCATCAAACACAAGATGGTCTCCTCAAGGTGGCAGGAGCATGGATGTCCCTTCCCAGGGTCTAGATGTCAACAGGTAATGGACATTATCCCCGGGGGGCAACACCGCAAGGCATTTTCATTTTGGCATATTTTTGTATGTGTGCATTTTCTAGAATGAATGTACATTTTAACAAGACAAAGTGAAAGGAAGTTATATTTTTAGAAGAACGTGGAGTTTGGGGGTCCTCAGCTGTGTACACAAAGGCCTCTGCTTTGGTGTCCTGTACCAATTTGCCACACAGTAGCTGGAGGATTTTAGCCCTAACATTTAGGACTCTCTGGGCCTCAGTCTCCTCACCTATCAATAAAAGAGCTGGGCTGGGCAATCTTTAAGGTGGTTTCAAAATGTAGAAGTCTAGGCTCTAGCTCAGGATGTCTGAGTGAGCTCCCAAGGGTATTAGAAAAAAAAAATTGGAGTGATTATTTGTGTTATAATTTTTCACTTTAGGTAACAATCTATTTTTTTTATCCTTTCTATCTTCTCTCTTAAGTAGAGAACACTTGCATCAATTCAATACATATCTTTTCCACTACATTCTTTTCATTATACATTCTGTTTTATGAATAACACTCAGGTCCTTCCACAATCTCCACTGAACACCCATCAAGGACAAGAACAGCATTTTGTGGGTAAGGTTTGAAGGCTACAGTTGCCAAGACTAAATATTTACTGCTTCCTTTAGCGTGCCCAAAGACATAAAGTTTTTATTGAGCAATTATCACAGGCCTAAGGAAATAAAAGCATCAGACTATATTTCATATCCACACCCTCTTAAGTGTGATGAGTGGCCTGGTATGGACATTTTTCAGTTATTTCCATTTCAGACGTTTTAGGCAATGGACAGTCATATAAATTAATGCCATAGGCCCAGGCAGTGAAAAACATTAGATTAGACATTAAAAAAAAAGCCAAGAAGTACTATAGAATTACAAATCCCAGTATATTAGACCTCAAAGACTCTGGGGTAATGCCCTGCTGCAATGGGCGCCTGTCGTCCAGGGAGCATCAGCTGTTCTCGGACAGCTCAGGGGAGAACACTCACTGACTCATTACTGGACAGCTCCCTAGACACCGACCTGAAATCCCATCACCTAGCCCCAGTTCTGTTCTCAGTATGATACCACATCAGACTTCTTGCTCACTGTTAGGATGTGGATTGTCCTGGGAAAATGGTACAGCCGAGTAAAGAAAATAAAATTATAGCCCATATTGCAAGTCTGTCTTTCCTTTCCCAGTAACTTTTCAGACAGGATGAGTTCTCAGCTGTTATTGTATTACATACACAGTGAGATTTACTAGAATCCTACACTTTTATTTAAATTTGATATAAAATGTGTTCACTGCAAGAGCAGATTCTTTGAATGGGATAAGGTACACATTCATTGAACTGACTCCCATTTAACCAACTTGTTGGGTTCTTGTGCTCTCTGAAAAATATCCTGGCTGATGCCCAAAGCAGGGCGAAGGCTCACAGCCAGCCAGCTATTCCTGGGTGGGTCCACACACTTTTGCTCCTGAAAGTTGAGCAGCATGCCAACCAAAACTCACCAATGT
The DNA here is from genome assembly GCA_949820135.1 of Sylvilagus floridanus. Classification (NCBI taxonomy): domain Eukaryota; kingdom Metazoa; phylum Chordata; class Mammalia; order Lagomorpha; family Leporidae; genus Sylvilagus; species Sylvilagus floridanus. Next base: position 17,411,117 of record OX463245.1, on the reverse strand, counting down.
TTATTCTCAAACATTCTGTGCTAGTGTATTTAATATTGTGCTTATAGAACTTACTAAGAAGTATATAAACTAATAAAAATGAATGTGAATACAAGAGTTGTCCATAGAGCAAGTTACAACTTCAGAAAGACTAATGCTGATTTAGTAAAAAGAATTTGATCAAATTAAATGTGGGTGAGACAACTGTATGAAACTGGGAAAACTAAAGAGGAGTTTTGCTATCATGTGCTTTATAAAGGTCTTCATGTTCTTCCTCCCCTTAAAGTAGGCAGTATAGAAAACACATCATAGACAGGCGTTATGTGTGATAAGCCTCCCAGAATAGCTAGAGCGACCTGTACTCAAAGAAAGTCCTTGGCCCTTCTTCAAAGATTGGTGAATGAATGCACAATTTTACGCTGTAGGTTTAACATGAAGTATTTGAAAGATGCACTATTGTTTTATGATTTCCAGTTTTATGTCACCTTTTTCAGGTGGCTGATCACTCTCGGCTCTGATGGAGTCTGACAGGAGGTTCTTGCTGCAGTTTATAGCTAAACACCGTCTCTCAGGATATTGCTAGAGAATTGCTTAAGATTCCGTAAGATCAGTCAACATTTGCCATCAGCTGTACAGACTGAGGTATGCAGAAGTTACAGGTGCCAATAAGCAGACGAGTTAATACACTCAGCTAGTTACTGGATGAGTCACATCACACTGATATGAACCAATAAAAAACTTGGGCAGGTTTAATATAAGAGTATTCAAAAAGTTCACGGGAAAACAGAATTGAAAGATGAGCTTCAGTACAAAAATTTTGAAATCCATGAATATTTTTTCTTAATATTCATTTTCCACAAACTTTCTGAAGACCTTTCCCATTTGGCAGAAGCCAGAGAACTATGGATGGGAAAATATTGATAAATATTCATAATTTAAGGGTTAGGTATATTATTTTAAGATTTATTTTTATTTGAAAGGCAGAGTTGCAGAGTGGGGGGTGGGGAAGACTGAGATCCATTGATTTTCCCTCTGTTGGTTCACCCCCAAAATGGCCACAACTGGTGCCCATATGGGATGCCGGTGTCACAGGCTGCAGCTTAAACTGCTATGCCACAGTGGTGGCTCTGGATTAGGTATCTTAAGAGGAAGAAGAAGCTATGTATTCACTGGCAGATAAGTGTTGTGAAGTGAGGGAAGCAACATGATGTTTTTTGTAAAACCAGAATTAGGGTATTTAGTAAACTGTGACTAGGAAAAACTGCTAGGAACATTCTAGCTGAAGAGATAGGGGATAAGACAACAAAAAAGCAAAATAGGTTATAGTAAAACCTGAAAAGCAGGAGATAAAGAGCAAGATTTATAAAAAGAGACTCCATAAAGTTCTCCGAAGCAGTGTTGTCAACTTCATACAATGAACTTAGTTATGTTCGACAAAAATAGATCAAATTGGCTCATGGGTTTTTTTTTTTTTTAAGGTATTATTGATCTCTAAAAAAGGAATGAGCAAACTTCTAGATCCCAGGCATGCACCCTAACTGAACCTATATGAACTATGTAAACTTTTTTTTTTTTTTTTTGACTACTGGACAGAGAGAGAGAGAGAGGGAAGGAGGGAGGGAGACAGACAGACACTAATCTTTCATTTTGCTGGTTTACTCCCCAAATGCCTGCAACAGCCAGGGCTGGGCCAGGCTGAGCCCAGGAACCAGGAACTCCATCTGAGTCCCCTTCATGGGTGGGAGGGGCCCAGTTACATGTGTTCTCATCCATTGCCTCTTAAGTGCATTAGCAGGAAGCTGGATGAAAATATAGAGTAGCAGGGACTCAAACAAGGCATTCCAATCATCAAAGGATGAGAAGTAAAGAGAAACTGCTTTTGTGTCTGAGATATAGCTTACTATTTTATGTTGTATTTTTCCATTAACAAGTTACTCTTACATATATGATTTCACTTAAAATTCATAAAACTCTGCGGTAAAGGTAAGAAACCAAAACACAGATACTGAGTTGCCCAAGCTTACATCAACAGAAAGTGGGTGAGTAGACCAGAGCCCTGATCTTCCCAACTAAAATATTACAGAAAGTTTAGAAAACAAAGGGGAAAACTAAAATTTCCACGAAGTTCTATGATTATCTTTTTATAGATTTTTATCCTTCCTGAGTGTGAAAACTGGAATATCTTGGGTTTTTTTCCACTTAACATTATATTTATTATATAATTATTTTTATCATGACTACTTAATCTTTATATAGACCATTCAATAACTATACGACTTTATGATACATAAATTAATTCAAAATAACACTATGGTGAGATGCTACTCTATGGAAACAAGGAAAGTAAAATTAAGACAGTGACTTAACCAATTCTGTTACCAACTAGGTTTGGCTTTCTTGGGTTTTGGCACTGTAGGTACAATGAAGGTAGAAGTCTATTCTTCATGGCCAGCACCATTTCTCTTTCACAGACAATGTGCTTGAATAACTGTTCATTTATTCCTGTACTCCTTGCCTTTCTCTATTTAATAATTGGAAAAAAAGGCCAAGGTATTTTTATATTTTATTCCCTATGACTTGCAAAGATAGTTATTTTACCAGATCAAATGTACCCTATATAGAGGAGTAATGCCAGCTATTAAAGAAGCATGGATAAAATTAACTGCACAAGAAAAAAAAAAGCCTAGGTTTCATTTAAGTTGGCTGTCAAAGGACCATTTGGTCTTTTGCTTTCCTAAAATTACACCCAAGCTATAGCACCATGGCACAAACTAAAAAGAGTGATCTGGAAGTGGATTAGTCTATCTGGAAAACTGTCAGCTCTCCACTTCAGTTTGTGCAGGGACAACACAGCCTAAATCAAATGTTAAATAAATGCAAACACAGCCACTCTCTGGCCAAATTCTGGAAAAACATCTTAAGAATTCCAAGTGGAAGTCTTTGTAGATCCTGAGAGGCCTATATGTTGCTTTTAATTTAGAGAAGTGTCAAGATACATGTCTCCAAGGGCCAAGAAGGGAGGATTATGCAACTTAATGAGCTGATGCTGTATTAAACCCTGAGCTGATAGCCATCCGAGTTGCAACCAGTCCTAAACAAATGTTCTCATCCTTTTGGATCCGTCAACCTGCTGGTGGTGTCTCTGGCTTCGAAAACATGCTGGCAGTCACTTAGCCCAGTCATCACCTGCACCCTAAGGTCACAGATGAGGCAGCATCATGGCAGGCCATTTGGCTGTTTCTTCTCTCATTCTCATAGTGTCCAGCCCACACCTGTGTAGGTACAGGCCCTGGGAGGAGCCCTCCACCCCCAGTAGAGTGCCACTGGGACTGGGGACTGACTTACCTTCGGAGGCCCGTGTGCGGCACTGCCCGGTCATGGGGCTGTACTCCTGGTTTTCATCAGCGCACACACACAGGAAGGACCCTTCCACATTTTCACAGAAGGCTTCACCACACACGCCACTGAGCAGCTCACACTCGTTCACATCTGGAAAAGGCACACAGAGCGAGTGAGATGTGTGCCTCATTCCCGACAGCTCTATTTTACCAGCCATGCCAAGGCTAGCAGTGCCTGCCGGAAATCAGGCGCTCCCCAGTGAGCACTCAAACCCCTTCTGCTAGCTCTGGGCAGGTGCTATGAAAGGACCAGGAAAACTCAAGGCAAAGGATCTAAATCCCACTCCTAGTTTTAAGGAACATCCTGGAATTGGTTTGCAGGCATGGTATGTACCCTCTGACCATCCTGGCTTTTCACATAACCAAGTCTTAAACAACCAATACTCTACCATCACTTCTTAATCCAAAGACAATTAGAAGCCACAAGATTCGGTACGCGCAGTCAATGAAATTTTAAAAACCTACCTGAATGTCTGAAAATAGTTCTCTAGCAGCCCAAATGTACATAAAGTAACAACAGAATTCAGGTTGAATATATTTTTAAGAAATAAAACTATTCATCAGGTTACATTAATCATTCACGTGAACCAAACTGGTCCAATACCAAATCCCTAATTTCACCCTGCCTTTTCAGATTCTGTTGATGTTCCATAGCCTAATGCCTACCTTGCTAAATGGTTTTCCTCTGTACTTAAATATAATCAAAACAGTTATGAACTATCACTAATGAGTATGCTTTCTTCTCAGCCAATACACAGCCCTAAAGAAAGGCTAGTTTAATGTCTGTGTCTAATTGTGCTTTTAACCTTTTCTCCTCCTAAGAAATTTTACCAAGGAGCACATAGCTCAGCAAAGTACCTGAACTGATTTCTGAAGTGCTCATGGGTCTTATGCATTAAACATGTGCAAACATAGCCTTCACGAGCATGCTCTGAGATGATTTACACAGAGTTGGAAGTCTGAGTAATTATCCAAGCCTTGCAGGAAAAAGAATCCTATTTCCACCGCTATACCAAGTTAATTGGATAAAAAAGTTAATATATTTTGACTTAGTTGGATAATTACCAAGCTTTCCAGTGTACTTTTGTATATAAACCAAATGATCATGAAAAGATACTGTAATATAAAATAAAGCAGAATTGGAATATTTAATCAACGTAGATGGTCACAATTCAGACCAGGAAAATTGACTTCAGAAATTTGCCAGTTCACCTTGATCAATTTCATGGAAATGTCAAATGAAATTTTGTACTTTCTAACTTGTGTTATTTACATGGCTACTGGGGTCTCTTCCACTGGACTGCTTTCATCCAATCAAGAAGCATTTTCTAGCTTGCTTGTATGAACCAGGTCTATATGGGCCCTACGTTTGAGAATAATGGTAAGTCCAGCCCAACTCCTGCCTTAGTGAAGCTGTAAGTCAAGCGAGGGAAAGTAATCAGATAATCTTATAGCCTTTGGGAAGTGTTAGGAATAAGCAGCATAGTACTTTTTCAAAGCATAGGTGTGAACACCAAATTTATGGAGGGTGAGTTAGTGAAATGGTATCCGAGTGAAATCTAAAGGACGAGTAGGCGACAATTATGGGTACAGGCAGCCAGGGTCCAAGTGGAGGAAATACCAGTTCCACACAGCAGCCAGTGTGGTGAAACACCTATAAAAGGTGCCCAGCTAATATTTTTCAAAGAATGACAAAGGATGAAATGGTATCATTTACTCCTTCTCTATGCTGACATTTTGGGTGCCACACTGAAATACCAGCAAGGGTTCTGCACACTCCTCTGGCTGGTTAGAAATTGAACCCAGAGCTCCATGGAGTCAGTGGTTCAGTATCTGGTATTTCCACAGTCACAGTTAAAATCTACTGAGACCCACAACCAGCCAAACACTGCATTCACCCAAGAGCAAAGATGGAAAGTTCTTAACCACATGGAGGTCCTGACCTTGGGGGAGTGGGCTGCAGGTGGCATATGTGACTGGATCATTCTGGGAGAGGTGGTGAGTGGGGAGGGTGTTCTAGAAGCAGGAGGAGGAGTTGAGCTCAGCATGAGAGCGACACAAGCAGCACAGATGGCCCCTGGAGATGCCACCTAACTTCAGTCTTAAAGAGTCAGCGGGATGAATCCAGATTCAGGGGCGGGGAGGCTGGGAAGGTATTTCCAGAAGGAGCAAACGACAGCCAAATAACTACTTAGTGACTCGAGCAGCTGTAAGCAGGTGGATATTAGATGCTAGAAGGCAAAAGGTAAGGAAGGAAGGAGTGAAGCTAGAACATTACCTGTTCACTGAAAACATTAGGCTGATGTCAGGCAATTCTTATCATTCATATTTTAGTAGGAAGGAGACCAACGCAGGAGCTGGTTTCTTTGCTGTATTATTAAATAACCAAGCCTTCTTGTAAATAATTCTTGAACAACGGTATGTGTTTTTTGACTGATTCTTGCCACAAAACTACATTAGTACTGGATGGATAGATTTTGTTTTCTTGGTTTAACATGAACAGTAAATGATGCTTTAATTGTACATTTTAAAATCAAGAACTTATTGAATCCTCCTCAAAGGCCATCTTCCATGTAGTAAGTAGAAGCTATTTTTATCTATTAAGAATGCAAAAGAGAGCTTCTCTGTGACACTTTGAATTTTCTAACCTTTCTTCTCTTTCCCATTTAATTCTCCAGCTGCAAATGTGTTTCATAATAAACCTGAGTTGAAACCACAACTGATGAAAAACTGAAATGCAAAATATCTTCTATAGATGCCCATGCTGGACTATATTCTGGAACATCTTATGATATTCAAGACCCCATCCAGTCTGATCAGTCCCAGAACACAGCCTAAAGAAATAAAGCTGCACAATCCGCACTACCACCTTACAGGTGCCCTTCCTGGAAAAGGAGGCTGTTGCCAAAACCCTTCCCTAAACACACCGCCCAAGAATGTGCAATTGGAAGATGCTACACCGCACACCAGACTCTTTCTTGTGCAGGAGGGACTACAGAGTTCTGCACACTCAGCTGAGAGTTTAAACAGATGTCCTTTAAGAAATATATTTAAAGTCACACTTCTCTCTTTTCTTAGTATCCCCCACCATTCCAGAAGCCATGGGATATTTTTGCACATCCTCAAATGATAGGGCAATATTAAATCATGATGAAATTCTGCCCAGATTTCCGATTTAACATCTATTGTCAGAGTAACTTTGATTTCTTTTCTGTAGGGACACGTGACACATGTTGGGGAAAGAAAATCTAAAAACTCACCCACACACCCTTGCCCATCCTGTGGGGCTTGAAAGCCCTGGTAACAGAGGCAGCGGAAGGAGCCAGCTGTATTGTCACAGAACCCGTGACTGTCACAAATAGTGTTGTTAACACATTCATCAATATCTGTAAGAAAGACATTTAACATCAGGTACAAAACAAAGATGGGCTGACAAACACCAGTGATTAGTGGTAAACAGAGGCATGCAACACATCCCGATTAGTAGAGGATGATCATGTTGACACAGAACTTTTAAAACATTTTACATAATAATAAAATGTTTTTCATGAAAATGGTTTCATAGCCACAACGTTGGGTTCCATGAGAAAACACCGACTTGTCCTCAGGAAATGTTTTCATACTGAAGTGACTACTACAATGGCTGCAGTCAGTATTTCTTAAACGTTTCCAACTCTCTATTTTCAAGAAGAAATTATTGCTACAAGGGGAACACGGACAACACTGTCAGCTCTTTGAGTTACGGCAAATGCTAAGGACAGTTCTATCGGCAGATCTGTAGATGAGAAGAAGCAACAGTGTGCTGTCGATAACCTTGACCGAGTATGCACAATGCACACATCCAGTCAGCAGGGTGGCCAGCCAAGTGTCAGTTATTCATGAGAGAAGATTCTGGGTGCCCAAATGACAACCATGCTAAGCCCTAAATGCTAATGCTGCTCCCACTGAGTAGCCAACTTGCACACACATGCTATTCTCTGTAACTAAACTGACACTGAACCTGTGCATTCCCCCCATCAGTACATAAGTGCTCATAAAAGTGATGTCTCCACTGTAAAGTTACAGTGGACTTTCAGACTGAGTTCTTTATGCTTACAAGTGCTCATTTTCTTCACTATTCTTTCCTAAACATTCTAATTGGGAATTGCCACAGTATACACTTCCACATTCAAGGTCCTCTGATCTTTCTGCCCCAGTACTGACTTTCAGAGAAACAATTGAGAGAATGTAATGATAACATCCAAAGACACACCAAGAAGACTTTTACTTTGATGTCCAAATAATGATATCAGAGAATGAATGATAAATAAAATGACAAGTTAAACTTTGCTTGCCAGAATTTAGTTGAAGGGTAGATAATAATAACAAAATTAAACTTTTCACTTTTGAGTTCTTAAAGCTGAATTAAATTTTCTAGAAGAAAATGGAAATATATCCAGGGATTTTTATTACTAAGTGCAAGTTTCACTTTTGATCACAAAATATATTACTATATCAGTTTCTTATTTTTCTGAATTATCTGATTAGAAAGATATTATCTTACATGAAAAATATGCTCAGGATCGCTAGTAATCAGAGAAATGCAAATCCAAACCTCACCTCACCTCAGTTAGCATGGCTCTCATACAGAAATCAACAAACAACAAATGCCAGCAAGGATGTGTGGGAAAAGGTACCCTAATCCATTGTTGGTGGGAATGTAAACTGGTGTAGCCACTGTGGAAGACAGTATGGAGATACCTCAGAAATCTGAATATAGACCTACCATATGACCCAGCCATCTCAGTCCTGGAAATTGACCCAAATGAAAAGAAAAGAGCATATGAACGAGTTATCTGTATACTATGTTTATTGCAGCTCAGTTCACAATAGCTAAGATATGGAATCAACCCAGATATCCATCAACTGAAGACTGGATAAAGAAATTACAGTATATGTTCACAATGGAAATTACAGTATGTTCACAGTGGTAAAAAATGAAATCCTGTCTTTTGCAACAAAATAGATGCAAATGGAAACCATTATACTTAGTGAAATAAGCCAGTCACAAAAAGACCTATATCTATATCTCTCTGATCTGTGACAACTAATAGAGTACCTAAAAGGTAATCTATAGGCATGATATTGACACTTTGAGATGTGACGATTTTGAATAGCCCTTGTCTCAGCTGTTGAGAAAAATTTTCTCTTCATACTATTTGTTGAACTCTTTTACTTAGTGTAGGGTTAATATTAGGAGTATAAAGTTAACTGAAAATATATCTTTGTAAAAAATAAGAATGGGAATAGGAGAGGGAGGAGGAAGAAGGGTGGGAGTGAGGGCAAGAGGGAAGGTAGGGTGGAAAGAATCACTATGTTCCTAAATTTATATATATGAAATGCATGAAGTTTATATACCTTAAATAATTTTTTTTTTAAAAAAAGAAATTTTCCTATCTCCTTCAAGACATGGTTCCTTCTCCTACCCAAATAGCCTCTGCAGCCCATAGTGCCCCAAGAATCCTCCAGCATCTTCAGTTATGCCTCCCTGCCTCCTTGCCTCACCACCTTGCACAATGTTAATATTGCTTGAAAAAGCTTTACACTTGATTATGCTGTTACATGCTGTGCTTTCCCATTCATTCACAGCACTGGAAAATCTCTCAACACAATCGTCTAAATTCACTGCCTTTATTTTTTTAAAACAGTCACCCTTCAGTATCCCTGGGGGGTTGGTTACAGGATCTCCATTGGATATCAATTCCATGGATGCTTTAGTTCCTCAAGTAAGATGGCATAGTATTTGCATATGACCTATATGTATCATTTCATGTACTTTAAATCATCTCTAGATTCCTGATGATTCTTAACACAATGTAAATGCTATAGGAATAGCTGTTACACTGTATTATTATTATTTTTTATTTTTTTATTTATTTTTTTTGACAGGCAGAGTGGACAGTGAGAGAGACAGACAGAGAGAAAGGTCTTCCTTTTTGCCGTTGGTTCACCCTCCAATGGCTGCCACGGTCGGCGCGCTGCGGCCGGCGCACCGCGCTCATCCAATGGCAGGAGCCAGGTGCTAGGTGCTTTTACCTGGTCTCCCATGGGGTGCAGGGCCCAAGCACTTGGGCCATCCTCCACTGCACTCCCTGGGCCACAGCAGAGGGCTGGCCTGGAAGAGGGGCAACCGGGACAGAATCCGGTGCCCTGACCGGGACTAGAACCCGGTGTGCCGGCGCCGCAAGGTGGAGGATTAGCCTGTTGAGCCACGGCGCCGGCCGTTACACTGTATTATTGAGAGAGCAATGACAAGAAAACAAGTCTAGACATGTTCAGGCCAGATGCATTTTTTTCCTGAATGTTCTCTATCCATGTTTGGCTGACTTTATGAATGATGACTGTGCAGCTTATCTGTAAGAAATTAATAGTAGCACTATGAGCAATAATATTAACAACATTAGTATTTTCCTATAACTACTGCAGAGATTATGTGAGTTGACTTTTAATGGGATTTTTGGCGGGATAGTTAAGCCCATGTAATTATAGTTGGTATCTCAAGTCTTCTATATAAATGCTTAAGGAATGTTGTTTTAAAAAAAAAATCTACATTAAGCTGGTAGACCAAATATAAGCTAAAATAAAATGAAAAAAAAAAGATTAAACAACACAAGTTTAGAATAATTCCTGACAGCTAATGTAGGAAGCATCCAAGATATGTCAGTTACTACTACTGCTGCTGCTGACTCTGCTGTTACAGTCCCTCTGCCTTCTTTTTATTTTACATTATTTATTTACTTACTTGAGAGGTAGACAGAGAGAGAGAGGGAACAAGTCTGAGCACAGCCCTATCGTCTGATGGTTCACTCCCCAGATGCCCACAATTGCCAAGGCTGCGCCAAAGACAGGAGCCAGGAATTCCATCGGGGTCTCCCACACAGGAAGCAGGGGCACAAATACTTCAGCCATCATTGCTGCTTTTCAGGGTTCTGCATTCGCAGAAAGATGCAAGCAGGAGTGCAGCTGGGACTCAAACCCAGGCATTCTGAAACGGGTTGCAGGTGTCTTAACTATTAGGCCAAATGCCTACCTACTTTGTCCTCCATGACCTAGAATCTCACTCCCTAACTCTAACCCACCAAAGCTCCTTTGAGAAATGAAACCAGTGGCTGACTCCTCGTTACATCTGATGATCATTTTCCAGTTAGTCACCCTTGACCTCCCAGTCTGGAGAACACCATCCTGTGAATTCTCTCTTCCCATGCTCAGGGATAGAATGTTGTTTTTGTTCCACCTTTAACCACTGTGGCTTGCCTGCACCCTTGCACAGCTGGCGAGTGGGTGTCTGCTGAGGCTTAGCCCCCCCACCTCGGGAGGACTGCTGCATGCTTAATGCATCCTTCCCAACCTTCCTAGACTCCCCCAAATTCTATGATCCTTGAGTTGAATCCCAGAGCTTTCTCCCAAGTACATTTTTTATTTTTAATCATTCCTATTTGATCAGCCACAGTCTCAACTGTTTGAAGGCTACAGTTGAATTCACCATCTTCCTGCTCTCACCAAGAACTTTCCCATCCTTCCTTTTTTTGCCTATCTTACTCTCCCAGCTTCAAATTGAAAAATTAATGTCATTATTTCACATCTAAAAATATGTATCTCCTTTGCAACATATAAAACAAAGAGGACACTCAGTAAGTCTGTTCTTCGTGATATCCAATGTGAGATCAGGGCGAGGATTACAACTCCTTTTCTGATGGCAATGGGGGATGAGGGGCAAGAACTGTATGGTGTCACCAAGTCACTTCACAGAGGCCACTGCTCACTGTGCACTTCTGGAAGTGGGCATTCAAGAGACATCATTCCCACAGGATTTAGGGGCCAGACAGAAACTCAAACACTTCAAGTACCATTTACATACTGATGATTCCCTAGTCTCTCTTGAACTCTGCCCTACACAACCATTCATGCGAGATCTATTGGATATGTTAACAACAAATATACTAATTGTCACTCCTCTCTTCACCTCACCTCCATTTCTCCCATAACCCCTTCAACAGCAAATCCACCTAAGCCAAAAATCTTAACGTCACCCTTCCCTTTGTCCTGCTCCCTGTCCCTTCCTATCATGGCATCTCACCTATCTTCCTAACATTCCTGAGCCTTGATTACTTTCCCTATGTTCTCTTGCTTCCCTCTCCTGCTCCCATCTACCCTCCCCCTAGCTTCTGCCTATATGCACTTTCCAAAATGCAAAACATACCAGTACCATTCCCCTGCCCAGACTCTTTCTTGGCCAAAAAGTAACCTACTTGGTAGAACACAAGGTACCATTCATCATCCGGCTGCTGATTATATGTCTGGATGCGGTTTTCAATCAACCTCCCTCCCAGTGTGCACTCCAGTCCTATCAAGCATCCTAGAGTACTTCGAAAAGCCATGACCTCTGATTTCTCATTGATGTGATGCACATTCCTTCCTCTGCTGGAATCCCTACATTGCCCCTCGGCCACTCATGACTGGCTTAGAATCTCTTCCTGGCCTGTAAGAATCAGCCCAAGGGCTGCCTCCTTGCTGGTACCTTCCTTGGCTACTCCAAAGGCAGACGCCAGGGCAGGGCCACTCCTCTCTAATCCCAGTGCATTCTGTGCCATTGCTGCATTGGGGCTTCTTTTCAAGGTGGGGAACTTTCAACTGAGCCTCACCAGCTACTTACTTCTCTTAGCTACTACCTCTTAGGCAACGCCAAAGAGGAAGGGAATGCAGTCACTAGAAATCTGGTGGCTTGCCAGTCCAGATTTTTAAAGGAAACTCTTGTTTTCTTTCAGATTAATTCCATGCAATAACAGCAGATGATGATCTCTCATTTCTGTTCACCAGCATGGGAGCTGAATACTGTGCTGAATATGAACAAGCCCCAAGATGATTAGGAATTCCTGGGTGTCCTGCAGACTCAGACTGATGGTAACAGTGATTAACCGAGAAAATTTCGATGAGTAATATTTTGGATTTGAATGAATAGGAAGAAATAAAGTAGAACGCCTGTTGGAGACTAACAACAGGCATTCTACTAACATTGTATAAAATAAGATTTTATAAACTTTTATAAGCTAATGTTTTATAAAAGTGATATAGCAAAACTCTCAATAAAAACATGAAAGTTTTCATTTTCAACAATGAGGTGAGATAATACCTTGACAAAGGGACAATATTTGTTTTACTTCTCTAATGACCTATATAACAATTATTTTGTTAGAACTTTTGTTGATGATCTGAGATCTCTGAGTATTTTTCCATTGTTCATCTGGAGAAGTGGAAGGCATCCTGTTTTTGCTAAAGTTGAATTTTGTATATGAAATTAATTTTTTGAATTATCCAAATATCTGTTTTCTCTTTGGCCGAACAAAGGGCAATTCTGTCAGTTTTGCTTAGGGATATTATCACACACAATGCCACCCCACAGGAGTGACTGTCCAGCAATCTCTCAACTGCCAATCCAGATAGTAACTGCTGACTTGTCTTACAAGTGTTTTCTATTTTTGTTGCACAAAACACGGGATAAAAATTGACGTTTCAGTGGAACTGATGTCAAGAAAGAATTACACAAATGAATAATAGTGGACCACTGATGAATTCACCCATAACAAGTTACCTAAATGTCAGAAAGAAAAATAGAACCTCGTTCCTCTTGATTGGAACAGCTACTGGCTCACTTGAAAAGTAGCAACGTTGTCAGTGAACAACAGACCCATACTTTTCAGGGTCTTAACTACGGAGCTATTTGGTAGCCCAATTTTCTAATCCTTATGCTTTTCATCTAGTGTGTTTTCTCAAAGGGTCAAAGTTTTTCAAAACCCACTGATCATTATCAGGAATCTACATAAGAGCAGAACTACGACCATGCATATCCAATTGTCAGATAAAAGTACAAGGCCAGAGACTTGGTGCCATCCTCCTTTGTTTTCTGTTCGTTTTTGTTTATTTCCTTTGTCCTTATTCTGAGAAGGCATGTCTATTTATTAGGCAAAGACTTCCTTGTGCTGCCAGGAAACTGAGCAGTTAGATGGTGGGAATGGAAGTGTCATTTCTAGAAATGGATCATTCACAAGAAAACCTTCACATTTACTGCAGAATTGGGAAGAAATGGCCTTTTGACCATCAGAACATTTGTAGATGAATCCTATGATTCCTTTAGCCTTGAAGGGAACTCAATTATTATCCAGAAAACTAAAGCTTAGAGCAGAAAGTGACTTGATCAGTCACTGGTAGAGAAGGAAAAGCAATGGAGCAAAGGCAAGGAATGATCTTCTGAATCCAACTGTTGGGCTCTATCCTATATATCCTGTTGCCTCCCACTACAACAATGGTTATGAAAAGTCAGTTCTGGAAGGTGAGTAAAACTAACTGAATTGAAAGCCCCATAAGCATACTGGAGTACATGCATAAAGATGGATAACCGTTCCTTCTCAGCTACAACTCCTTGACCCATCACTCACTGGCCTGCAGTTTAATCAAGTACTCTTGTCGTTGAACAACACCTTGACATCTCTGTCGTGAAAACCAGAAGTATCAGCCTCACCAGCTTGAAATCTAATGAATGAAGTTTAACACCTTAAATAAAAATTAAGGATTAAATTTTAAATACAATTTAAAAAAAAAGAAAGGTTAAAAAATAAGAAAGAAAGAAATCTAAGTACGAGAGGTGCATTCGGCCCTAAAGAAGATTCTATAAGACACTTGGAAGCAAGCACATAGGCACCGATGGTGTGCCAACTTCAGGAGGCCCCAGGCCCATGTCCAGCATCAAGGCTCTTGGATCTTATCCTAAAGAGGAAATGACCCACTCTTTCCACCCAGATCTTCTTGACCAACTGCAATTGGTTAAAACTTGGCGCCAGAATATTAAGAAAAGAGATCCAAAGAAAAGGGCTTACACTGGAGGAGATGTAGGGTTCCTGCTCAAGGGAAATGCAGCCCTCCCACTCCTTACCAAAAGAAATGGAAGCCAACTAGGACACAGTAAATCCCAGCCCCAAAGTGGGATTCAAAGATGTGAAACCATCTGAATAGCTGCCCAAAGGAATTTTAAATGGCATGGCTGCTGTCCCAAAAGAGATTAAGGTCTCTCTCACAGTATAGGAGGGAAGCCAGCATTACACAAAAGATGAACACAAGGCCTAAAACATAAAATTTAGCCAATAGGAAATTAAAAACTGGATTTGGAGATGGCCCAGGCAATACAATAGGATATTGTGGCAGCTTTTAAAAAAGATCCACTGAGGTTTGGCAACATCGACAAGGCTGGAGAATGTGGGCCTTGTATGTTATGGAAAATAACTTCGTTCTGAAAAATGGGGATGAGCCAGAACACAGCAAAAGCCATGGTCCTCATGTAGAGTCTGAATGCCATGCTGTGGCCTGAGAAGGGAGGGCAGGGGAAACCTGGGGACCTTGATGGTCCGAGTCTATCCTGAAAGTTATTTCACACACAAGCTTCTAGCACATAAATTTGAAAAAAATGTGGCTGGCAAATGACAGATAATTTTCCCCTTGCCTTGAAATGTACTATTTTGAAAGAGTTATACTTACCCTTTAAATATTACCCAGATGAGCCTCCCACTTGATTTCTGCAAGAAGCTGTAAGTTTCAGAGAAACCAAACCAAAACTTTACTCTGTTCTTATCTACTCTTTTAAGATGTGAAAGGCAGAGTTACAGAGAAAGCATGATCTTCCATCCACTGGTTCACTCCATAAAAGGCCACAAAGGCCAAGGCTGGGCTGGACTGAAGCCAGGAGCCAGGAGCTTCTTCTGGGTCTCCCACATAGATGCAGAGCCCAAGTACTCGGACCATCCCCTGCTGCTTTCCCAAGTGCATTAGCAGGGAGCTAGATAGGAAGTGGTACTGCCAGGACTTGAACCAGCATCCACACGGGATGCCAGCATTGCAGGCGGAGGCTTTATTAGCTATTCCACATTGCCAGCCTCTAGGTGCTTCAAAATGTTCATGGCAAACGGAATTAAAAGTTTACTTGGTGAAAAATTTTTTGAGGGGCTGGTGCAGTGGTGTAGTAGGTTAAGCCTCTGCCTGCAGCACCAGCATCCCATATGGGCACTGGTTCGAGTACTGGCCGCTCTACTTCCAATCTGGTACCCTGCTAATGGCCTGGAAAAGCAGTGGAAGACAGTCCATGTGCTTGGGCCTCTACATCCACATGGGGAAGACCCAGAATAAGCTCCTGGCTCCTGTCTTTGGCCTGGCCATTGCAGCCATTTGGGGAGATAACCAACAGATGGAAGACTTCCCTCTCTCCCTCTGTCTGTAACTCTGCCTTTCAGATGAATAAATAAATCTTTAAAAAATTTTTTTGAACTCCACACATTCAAGGTATCTTCAAAACTGTCATGAAAAATATTATGAATAAACTGCATGTATTTCAATTTTTTTGCACCCAAAAGATCTCTTCCTTCAGTTTAATTTTACATGAACTTTTTGAAGTACCCTTGTACATTCCCCATTCATAAAAAAATCCTTTTGAAAACCAACTTAAAAGTAAATCATATCATCCTAATTATTTTATCCACAAACACGGGAGTCATCCTTGATTACCTCCCTACATTCTATCATCACATCTAAATTCAGTCCTTGGTTATCTCTCCAATTTCTCCCTCCTTTCCAACCTGATTCAGGGCCTCACCACCGCTCACCCAGCTTCCTTCAATGGCCTACCTGGTGTGCTTTCTGCCTCTCACCATGACAACTCATCTCTCCTAACGACCGAACGATGTATCTACTGAAATAACCCTATCAAGTAACCATCTGCTTAATCCTCTTCAGTTTCTCTCCACAGATAACTGCATAGAGGCTCTGTCACATGCCCTCTGACTCTGTTCCCACTTTCCCCAGTGGTCCCACTGCCCCAACATCTTCTACTTTCCCTGTCTGGTGAATCATTCCAGCAGGATCAAAATCCCCTGGCATTTCCCATAAAGACAAAACAAAACACAAAGCCTCCTCTCAACCAGAATATTTCTTATTCCCTTTTAACAGGCAAAGCTCTTAACTTTGGTTCACTCCATCATTTGTCATTCTTGCGTGACTCCTGTGCAGAAGAATCCACTGGAATGGGGCTCACCACTTTGTAAAACCCAAAGAACTCCTCTTAGCGGTTTTCTTACCAGAACTCTCAGGAGCACTCAGTGCAGCTGAACACCTTGTTGAAGCACCATCTTCCCAATTTTGTGATTCTACATGCTCTTGGGATCCCTCTCACTCCACGGACCACTCGTACAGTCTTCACTCTACTGGATCCCTAGATGTTGAAGTTTCTCACGGATTAGTCCCAGGACCTGTTTTCTTCTCTTTCTATGATCTTACTTGGCAGCTTTATTCCTGCCAACGGTTCCAAATACCATCTGTATCTGATAATTCCTGCTCTATATCTCCAGTCTAGACTTTTCTGAACATTAGACCTCTGTTGATTCAACTGTCTTCCTGATACTTTCACATGGATATTTCATAGGCTACTCTCATTTAATATACTCAAACTGCACTCTTGATATTTAAAAACAACTGCTTCATTTTTCACCACATTAGCAAAGAGTGTACCCAGTTCTCAACTTGCTAAAGCCACAATCTACGATCTGCCCTTGATACTCCTTCCAATTCATGCTCCATATCTAATCCAATACTACACTCTAATCCAATACCAGTTCTCTCTCCAAAACACATGAGTCACCCCTTTCACTCCATCACACTGCCAACACCCTAGCAAAATGTCTGACCTGAACCACTGCGATATATTCCTGGGAGACACTCTGACTTCTTTTGCCCCTTTAATCCCAATTTCAAACAGCATCCTGGATGGTATATACGTTAATAATGTAAGTTACAGGGATGAAGCTACAGAACATTATGGTACATGAAATAAGTTAGGCACAGAAAGACAAATACCACATGATCTCACTCTTATGTGGAATCTAGAAAAACTGATCTCCTAGAAGTAGAGAGTACAAGGGTGAACATCAGAGGCTTAGATGGCTGGGGACGGGGCGGGGACAAGAAATGGGAAGATGTTGGTCCAAGGATATAGAACTACCAATAGAAAGAACAACTCAAAATTTCGGAGTCTGCAATGTATAGAGACAGAAAGAAGAATAGTAATTGTCTGGAGCTTGAGGGTAGTGGGGAGGGAAAAGGGAATGACTACGAATGGTTACCGAGTTTCTTTCTTGAGTGATGAAAATGTTCTAAAATTGTACAACTGCAAACAAACAAAAAACTACTCATTTTTTAAAATTTTAGATGGTTAAATTGTATGCTATATTAGTTATATCTCAATAAAGTTATCTTTGAATATCTGTAAATTATTGAAGTAAATCCAATCCAAGACTTCCCTACCCCATTTAAAGGAACATAATTATTTTATATATCACTAAGAAAAACATACTCTGCAAATTAATTTCATGCTGTTGTTTGTTAACTGCCTTAACTATAAGAAGCATCCCAATCTTAAAGTATGGAAGCAAAATACATCTTAGAAATTAAGTGTAGACTATTTATCAGTCTGCTTTAATTACACTTGGGATAAACCCACACGCCTTACTGTAATATGTACCCCTTACTGTGGCCTTCCTGCTCCACAGTTCCTCTCTAGGCACTGGGCAGGGTCTTTGCCCTTCTCTCAATGCACTTGTCTGTCTCAGAGCCTTCACACTCGCTGCAACTCCACCTGGGGATGCCCCACTCCACCTGTCATCTCCCACTCTCCCTGCGTAAGCTCATTCTTCACAGCCCAGCTCTAATGCCATTCTGCAGAGACATCCTCCAGCTGACACAAAGCCTTCCCCTTCCTTCCTCTCAGGGGCCCCATTTTACCCTTCACAGCAGTGTGATGGTTTGTGGCCGTAAGCTTTGTGGAAATGTTATTTATTTACATTTGTCTCCTGCCTAAGCAGCTCCTAGATGGCAGAAAGCATGTCTGTTTCACTATCACTGTAGTGCATAGTCCACAACAGAGCACAGCACAGAAGTGTGCAGGGAAGAGTTGTTCAGTGCAAGCAAGCCCTTCAGAATGTAGCCTTTGCCTCCCTCTTCAGCTATACTTCGCGTATCGCTATGTCCTATTTCACATATTCAACCAAAACAAATTGACTTACAGGGTACCTAATTCTGTGCAACATTTCATGTTTCCAAATCTTTGCCTATGGCATTTTTTTTTCTACCGGGAACACTACCTCTACAGTTTTCACATCACATTCTCAATCCATTTAACTTTCTTCTGCCTTCCAAGCTCTTGAAGGCTCACCTGGGGCCTCCTGGAATCATTCTGGACTCTTAAAAAACATGTTTACTCATACAGTGTCTTCCTGTCTTCACTGAACTTTTATGAAGACCCTAAAATGCTGGAACATCACATTATCACCAAAACCCATGGCTGGCCACTAACAGACACTGTACTGGAGAAAGCCATGGGGCTGGGCTAGAGAAGCAACTGGTGGTCATGGCATCTCCGTTCTCGCCCAAAATCCACCGCATTGGAGATTTAGAAAGCAGAATGCCCAGTGTAGGAATCTGTATTAGATAGGATCACAGGCCGACTTGGAAAGTTCTTCTAGAATGACAAGAGCAAAATGATGGGTAGGGATATGTTTCGTTTTATATCTCAGATGTATGAAAAAGTTAAATGCAAAAATAGCATCATAAAGAAATACAGAAGAATATACAATTGGTCACAAAATATGGAAAACTTCTAAAAGTGAAAGAAAAACATTATCAAATGAAAAGATGTATTAAAGAATGGGAAAACATAGGTCAATCACCTATAATATGAAAATCTGAAATTCAAAGTGCTCCAAAATCTGAAATTTGAACACCAACATAATGTAATGAATATGAAAGCTGAATGTACGAAACTTTGTTTCTTATGCAAAATCATTCAAAATGCTGTATAAAATCACCATTAGGCCACGTATGTAAAGTGTAATCAAAACAAATGAACTTTGTATTTAGACTTGGGTCCTAGAACAAAATAATATGTATACGTAAATATTCCAAAATCTGAAACACTTTTGATCTCAAGCATTTCAGATAAGATACTCTGTATTTGCACAATACTGATAAAAAATTACTAACATTAACATACATATATTGGATAGAAAATATTAAAACGCCACTTTAGGCAAAAAGTATTTCACAGACAGACACAAAAGTACAGAACATTATTAACAATAAATGCAAGTTAACATGAAGTATTGCTTTTTCCTTAGCAAATTCGCAGAGAAAAAGTAAGAGCTCATGTTTATTTTTGGACAGGATGCTAGAAGGTAGGAAGGCTCCCATGGTGTTGGTGGAACAAGAAATTGGGAGAACCCTTCTGGAAAACGAAGAGGTCATGGATATCTAAGTACTATCAAAGGGCTCATAACCTTTGGTATTGTTAGTAGCTTCTTAAAATATAGTATAGAAATCCAGCAAAATGGATGCAACTGGAAACCATTATGCCTAGTGAAATAAGCCAGTCCCAAAAAGACAAAAATCATATGTTTTCTCTTATATGTAGTAGTTAATATAGAATACAAAAAATGTATAGGAATGACACAGACCTCATGATTTGATTGTTGTTTTAGCCCTTGTTTATACTCCCATGGAACTGTGGTCTTTATATTTTTACTTATTGAATATTATGGTTAGTGGTGCATTAAGCCTATGATTATAGAGTGGACTGAAATTACATTTTTGCAAAAATTTTTTAAAAAAGGAAGAAAGGAGAAGGATCGAGGGAGGGAGGGAAGTATGATTATCTTCTTAGAATTGTTACCTATGAAATATATGAAATATATTCTCTTTATATTAATTTTAAAAATTTAAAAATATAGTATAGGGACATAATCATTAATGAAAATAAATAGGGACACCACGGAAACACACACATGTGAAACAATTAGAAGCACACATTTAAAAATGTACGCTACAATTAATATACAGAAACTAGCCAGGTAGGTTAGGAATAAATGGGCTGGGAGATTTTCCCACAACTTCTGTCTCTGCAGCCCTGCACTGCAACTCCATTCTCCTGTGTATCAGTCCAGTAAGTCGCCTTTCCCACGAGGCACCTGCATCTCATACAGGACTAGGAATGAGGAGATGCCACGATGGCTACGTGGAAGTTAAATTCCACCTGAAGGCACCACGACACCCCCAGAAAACACACACAGTAAGCTCTGTCCAAACTCCACCCCATTTATTTACATATTCAATTAGAAGACCATCGTCTACCCCATACAGGGGACTGCTGCTGCTTATGTCCACACTCAGGCATGAACGTATTCTCTCTTTAAATAAATCTTGCTGTCAGTTTTGCACTGTATTTATGTTTTTTTTTTTATTCTTAGAATAAAAACTGGGAAATATATTTCTATACCATAATAGTATGATGGAAGGATGTGGTCATTTCAAGGGGTATAAATATTAGAAAAATTTAAAGACTACAATGCTAAGTGGAAAGGTAAAGATAAAAATGATCCTATTTTATTACAAAAGTAAATCTCAAAGCATTATTTTAAAAGTGCCAAATGTTTTCATTAGTTATCACTGGTTAGTGGATCAATGAATGACTTTTTTCTTTGTATTTCTCAGCACTTAAATTTTCAAGAATGAACATGTATTACTCTTAAAGCCAGAAAAACTACTGAAATAAAAATAATGAAATGAATATTTTAGGATAAGCTCCATCTTTGAGGAGTAAATACTTCAGCAAATGTAAGCTGCACAGGAAAACATAGAAAGGATACTCAAAAATATTTTAAAATATACTAAAAATATGTAACATTCTATTTCTTCTAATTTAACAATAATCGATTTAAAATAAAGTGTTCTGCTTGGAATGATAAAAATTATGTAAGAGAAAAATGCTGGCCGGCGCCGTGGCTCAACAGGCTAATCCTCCGCCTTGCGGCGCCGGCACACCGGGTTCTAGTCCCGGTCGGGGCACCGGATTCTGTCCCGGTTGCCCCTCTTCCAGGCCAGCCCTCTGCTGTGGCCCAGGAGTGCAGTGGAGGATGGCCCAAGTGCTTGGGCCCTGCACCCCATGGGAGACCAGGAAAAAGCACCTAGCACCTGGCTCCTGCCATCGGATCAGCGCGGTGCGCCGGCCGCAGCGCGCTGTCCGCGGCAGCCATTTGAGGGTGAACCAACGGCAAAGGAAGACCTTTCTCTCTGTCTCTCTCTCTCCCTGTCCACTCTGCCTGTCAAAAAAAAAAAAAAAAAAAGAAAAAAAAAAAAGAAAAATGCTATGATTAAGTTAGATGATAGCAGTGATCTGTGATTACAAACAAGTAAACACAAAACCCAAATTCCTAAAATAAACACAAAAATGCCACATAAACATCTTTAAAATGCTTTTTAATTTAGTCAAGTTTTCTTGACTATCAAGCCATATTTATTTAGCTTACAAAGCTTGGAGCCTGCCCAAAAGTAAAATCTTCTGAATATTAATTCAGAGAGTCTATTGAATAAAAAATAAACTTTGAATAACTGCTCTTTCAACTACAACTGGTAACTTGTCAGTTGTGGATGTTTTCCATTTTAAAATGGACTATTCTACTGTACATAGGTAACTACTGTATACAATTTCATCTTTTATCACATGACAGTCAATCTTGGTTGAGTGTTTCTGATTCTAAACTTTCAGTGTATTTTATTTCCTTTCATATGCTGTTCAGTTAAAAATCATAAGGATAATTATGGGAGATGGTATAATAAAAACATCTGAAGGTATCCAATGAAATGAGGCAGAAATGAAAAGGAACAAAACATGAGACAAATAGAAAAAGAGTTAGGTATGCAAGTCTGAACCCCAAAACATAGTAATGATCTAAATGTATTTACATCAAAAAGTGTCGGTGTGGGTTAGGAAAAAACCATATGCTGCTCACAGAAGACCTTTCAGTGTAAGGACACAGAAAGGCGGGAAAGGGAGAGGAGGCACGTACAGCCCCACTGATAAAAGGAAAAAGGCAAGAGGCAGCCATGGGGATTAAAAAGGGTATTTCAAAAGGATAAAAGTGCCAATCCCAGAGGAAAATACAGTTCTAAATTGGATTCTACTGTCAGAACATATATAAAATAAAAAGCAAATTGAAATAAGAAATGGGGATTTTCATAATAACAGGAGATTATAAAATACTCCTTTTACTAACAGACAATACACTGAGAAAATAATCAGTGTCCATACACGTGATTTGAGAAACAACTCAACACAGTGGCCCTAACTGACATGCATATGTAGGTCCAAATATACAATGTGCATTGTTTTCAGGTACACAAGGAACATTTACTAAAATTGATGATATTCTGAGCTGTGACAAGTTTCAAAGATGGAAATCATTTAGATTATGTTCTTTGAACATAATGCTATTAAGGAAGAAATAACAATGAGATAATTGGAAGATCACCAAATGTCTAGATATCAAGCAAAACACTTCTAAATAATTTATGGGTCAAAGAAAAAAATTATAATGGACTTTAGAAATACTTTTATCTAAATAACAAAGTACAACATATCAACAATTGTGAATGCAGATAGAGCCATTCTTAGAGGTAAATGTGTGTATCTATAAATACATACATACATATTAGAAAATTGGCAATTTAATGATTTAAGGATATATTTCAAGAAGTTAGAAATAAAAACAAATCCAAATTTAAAAAATACCGATTTTCATGAAATCAGAAATAGACAAAATAGAAGAGACAAAAAATCAACAAAAGTTGTTTCCTTGCAAAGACCAACCCCCATAGGAAGACTGATCAAGACTCAGAGAAGGAACAGTTCAGTACAATGAAAATTCAAGGACATCACATTCCACAGTGATAAGGATATTTTCAACAATTCAGTGCCAATGAATCTGATATTTTACCTAAAATGGGCAAATGCCTTGAAAGACAAGACTCACCAAAACTGATACAAAAAGTCAGAAGTCTACATATTATTTTATCTGGTAGAGAAATCTTAACTGCAATTAAAATTCCTTCATAATTCTCTCTCTCACACACACACATATCCCAAAGCCTCCAGGCACAAATAACCACTCTGATGAGTCCATCAATCAACCAATCACACACAACCTTTTCCAGAATACAGAAAGAGGGAACACTATGAAACGTGAAGAAACAGAGGGGCTAACGAAACAAAAAAATAAAACTTACAGAACACAACATAAAAGTATGCTAATGACTTCAGGGTAAGCAGAGGTTTTGCACACCAAAAAGTACTGATGTCAAATGAAATACTGCATTGGACTTCATTAAAATTAGTATTTTGGGTTATCTGGAATTACTGATTTATTCTGAGCACTTCCTTTTGAAAAGGTTTGTGAAACAGAATCAGGTAACTGAAACAATTCCTAAAGAGCCAATAAGGGTATGAAAAGGTATTAAATATCAAGCAGAGAAATGAAAATTTACACCTGCATTATCAACAGGTAAGATACATATACTCAGCAGGGCCACACTTGGAAAAGAATGGTAATACCACTCACTGACAAGAACCTGGACCTGGAACTCTCACACTGTGTGACTGTGAAAACAGACTCTGAAAATCTGAAAATTTGGCTTATTACATAAACAAAAGCGAAGCAAATGGGAAGTTTTCAGAAAGTTTACCCCAAAAGGCTGGCATCATAACACAGTGGGTGGTGACAACCTGTGACACTGGCATCCCATATAGGCACCAGTTTAAGTCTCAGCTGCTCTATTTCCTACCCAGTTCCCTGTGAATGTGCCTGGAGAAACAGAGGAAGATGGCCCAACTGTTTGGGTCCTTGCCACCCACATGAGAGACCTGGATGGAATTCCTGGCTCTTGGCTTTGTCCTGGCCAAGTCCTGGCTGCTGAAGCCATTTGGGGAGTGAACTAGCAGAAGGAAGGTCAGTCTCTCCCTCTCTCTGCCCTTTAAATAAATTTAAGTTCATGAAAAATACATATTATGAAAAAATTGGAGTGTACTATATGGCTGCTTTATTGCTCACAAAATGTGTCTTGAACTTGATGGCACTCATGTGGAGAAATAAAATTTACAGTTTTATCTTTGTTTTTAATTCCATTTTCTATGAACTTTTTGAAGTCCCCTCATACCCATTTGCTATAACCCAACAATGACAGTCCTGAGTGATACATAACAGAAATGAGTTTGCCACCACTCAAAGACATGTTTAAGAATGTTCATGCTATCTTTATTCAAAACAGGCCCAAACCAGAAGCAACCCAAACGATTAGCAACAGTAGAATGGATATGTAACTGTAGTGTATTCATATAATGAAATACTATAGAGCCATGACGATAAATGAATTGCTACATATAATATGTATGAAGCTCACAAATATAATGTTAAATGAAGGAAACTAGATAGAATAATGTACATATTATGTGACTCCATTATGTAATGTTCAAAAGAAAACAAAAAAAAATCCATTGTGATAAAGTCAAAATAGTGGTTCCTATGCGGGCCTTGGGGAAGGAATAGATAACAATCATCAGGAGTTTTAAACAGGTTCAGGGGCTAATTCTGTAGAAGTTCATCAGCCTGTATCCTCTGGATTTATGCACTTTTCTATATGAATTTTAAATATCAATCAAAATTTTTACTTTAAAAAGGTGATCTAGCAGGTTACAGTTCCTGGCTTAAGACAACCTCATTATTTCAAAAGTTCATTTTGCTTCCTTGTCTCCCATCGATAGGAGGTATGGTGGCATGTATCAGATTGAGTGAAAATGAAGGTAACTCTAAGCACCACCTCCTAGCTGCAGTTTCTAAGGCATCCCCATATTCCCAAACTTGTTTTTCTGTAATTTCAAAAAGATGTGAACTTTTTTTTGTTAGTTTGCTTCATAAATGGGAAAAGAAGGGGGAAAAAGGATGGAATTCAATACCTATTTCCTTAAAATTTCACTACAATTCTAAGGGACTCTCTTCATGTCAAGGAAGTTATTTGATTTCTTTGTTGCCAGTATTCTAATATTCTTTTGGTCTTGTAGTGATAATGGAGAATTATTCAGAACAGTTTAAAAAAATAATTTCCTTAGAATCCTAACAGCATAATCATGTATTCCAAACAGACTGAAATCTTAATATCCTAGGAGATAGGACTCTGGAATTATGAATATTTAAACAGATAATGTAAAAGGGACATGAGACATTTAATGTTCAAAAGGTAGGTCAGATTTTTACGTAAAGCTGTCATAATCAGATAGTAGGTGGGGACCAGTCCAGTTCCCCAGGACCTCTGCTGGCTCTGCCTCCTTCCCTCGGGTCCATCAGAACCTGGAGATGGGCTCCCAGCCCAGTTCTTTTCTCTGCTCTACAAGCCTATGCCTCTTCGTATGTTTAAAGACGTATGCAATTAGTGAATGTTCTTTTACATAACACCAAAGCATGAAATTAATGAGTTTTCAACACTTTGTTGTGTAATTGAACACCTAGAGGAACCCTAAGACTTTTTGAATATAATTTTTATGTATTTAGATATTTACAAATGTTAATTTTCAAATATTTAAATTTTAGTCCTCATTCTCATTTCTAACATGCTTTTAAAGACAAAGAAATGGAGTAAATGTGCACAAGATTCTCCATCATCCAAAGCAGTGTCAAGAATCAAAATCCTCAGGAATGAAGTCATTTTAGATTCACCGCATCAAAAGAAAAATCACTACTGAGCACACGGCTTTGGCATTTCACATTGTATTGAAGAGGAGCTCACTCAGCGAGTGACTGGACAGTGGCAGTAGCTATGCCAAATAGTTTTCCTCTAGAGGGAGCTCCCAGAGCTCAGTTTTTATATCTGGAAAGGGCATTTGCATCATTCAACAGTTCCAACGCATGCAGGCCAGGATGGCACTTATCTTCCCAGTCTGAGAAAAGAGAGGACAGCTGAGGGCTGCTGTGCGCAGAAGCCACTGTAGGTGTCAGACGCTTGCTCATGACAATAAACTTTGCTACTGTCGGCTGAGATTCAAACCTGAGTATGTGGGACACTTGGGGGGAAAATGCTGATTAGATTAAAAGACGTGGGATGAAGCAAAAAGCATTTTCGTTTTCTTCTCACAAGAGCAAAACCTGTATACACAGCAAGCCACCTGCTGCCTTAGAGAAGGGAATCAGAGCGGGTTGAGAGTGTAAGGGTATCTCCTTGCCACATCTGCTGCCATGGGCTGACTGTAAAACCGGAAGAGGCTTTAGGAAGGATTCGAATATAGTCAAGAACCATTTTTAAAAAGTTAACAAGAAAATCTAAAAAGTCTACTTTTTTTTTTTACTCCTGTAGGAAAAGAATCATAATTTATTATTATAATGGACTACCACAAAAAGCAAAGTGTCTCGGCACATTAAAAATAAAACCGCGCCTTTCAGAAAAAGTTCTTTAGATACCAATGGGAAACCATACTGAGCATCCACTGTGTATTTCTTTTATCAAAATTACTCACAAAAGATAATACTCGGCAAAGATATGTTTTGTGGTTTTGTAAAATTTTAAGTTTTTAAAATGCACTATTACTTTGTCAACATATTTATCTATAACATTTGAATTGTCTCTGCGTTGCTTTAACAGTGTTGTCTTTCCATTCCTGAGATTTTTTGCAAAGCTAAAGGTGTCGTTCTGAATGGGCAGCCACACTGTACGCTGCTCTCCCCAGACGGTCTTCCTTACTCTCACAGGTGCTCCAGTGAGGCCCAGGAGAAAGCCCCGGCCGGGCCAAACCCATCAAACCTCGGATTCATCCTCTTGACACTCAAGCCCCAGAGGCAACATATGATCAGCCAAAAAATTTTTTTCACTCTTCTGACTTTTCATTTTCTATATTCAGACAGAAGGCCAAGAAAGATCAGTTATAAAACCACAGGAAATACACAGTGTACCTCTAGAAATAACAGCTGCAGCGCTTGAGTGCAAACAGGCATCAGCACTGGCCGTCAGTTTACAAGCAACTGATAAATGCAACTTTTCAAAACTCAAAATGTTTCCTAATAGTTCAGGATGAGCTACAGACCACATCTTCTTCCTTCCATTCATTAACCAAATATTCATTGCGCCCTAAGTAATTACTGCCACTGACATCCAGAACTGTGAACAACACAGCAAACAATCCTTACTTCACTGGCCTCAGAGTTTAGCAGTAGAGTCTGATCATGAACAATAAATAAGACAGAGAAATAGAACATGGTAAAGATGGAGGGAGGGGGGGAGGAAAGCCTGAGAGGGCATAGGAAGTGAAGGAATTCATTTGTTAGCAGGAGAGTGGACAAGGTGGTGAGAATACAGCCCACTGGAGAAGCAGCATCTGTCTAGCGACCTACATGGGCTAAAAGGTGACAATCCCTGCACTTTTGACTAGTATAATACAATTCCTCATTTTACGTTAACTACAGTCCCAAGCACACCAGTTAGCACCTAGCCTCCATAGTTTACTGTAAAGATTAAATGATAAAATGGGTACAATGCACTTTGCATAATGCACGGCTCATAATAAGAACTCAGAGAACATGACTGATTACTATGCTGCTATTGCTTCCAAAAAGCCCTGAAATCAGACATAGGAAGTGTCTCTGGTGCACCCACATGGAAGCCCAAGCCAACGCCATAATACTCTCTCAGATGTCTAAAAGCTACTGTTTCTAGAATAGATAGGAAGCACTATAAAGTATTTAAACAAAATATTAAAATAAGTAAAACAGCCTTCCATGACCTAGTACAAATTTGAGTTGTCTATGTCACGAAAAGACTCAGCAACATGGATGCAAGCAGACAGGGCCCAGGGTGTGCCCGGGTATCAGCACAAGGTGTGCAGGGCCAGCTCGCCCATTCAAACACTTCACCTTCTGGCTGCAACACAAGAGCTTACTTCTCCTTCTGTGAACAGATGATTTTCCATAACCCTGGGGTTTTAAAGGGTCAGCCATGATAAAAAGGCTTAGGAAGTGCACTTGAATTTTTCTGCTTCTATTATGAATTTCTTTATACAAATGTTGATATACGGAAGACAATCAAGCAATGCATGGAAAATCTGTATTCTGGGTCCAAAAGCAACTTATTCCAGCAAAATTTCCTCAGCTCTCTCCCTAATGATTTAAACAGCCATTTTCACTCCCTTCTGCAGAAGTGCATTCCCGGGAAGAGTGTGAACAGTAGCCTTCAGAGCTAGAAGCCACTTCCTCTCCTTACCTGGAATGTCGCATTGATACCCCCCACCCCACCTTCCTTTTTAAAAACACATTGGAGAGAATGGACTCTTGTGGTTAAATCCTACCCCCCCTCCTTTTTTTTTTAGACAAGAAACACTCAAGTCTTATTCTTGGGTTTTTTTTCTTTTCAGATTCAGACCCTTAAATGACCAAAAACCTAAAAAAAATCTTTGGGCCAAGCAGCCAGATGTAATATATTATTGTGTCAGGGTACTTCAGCGTCCCACTTGGCTAAATCATTTTCAAAACTATTTCCTCTTTGGTGATAGAAAGTTCTATCTCCATACCACAAAGCCACCGATTGCCTTGGAGTGCTGTCCACAATGGTTTTATGCTTTTATTCTACACTATCCATAGAAAACGAACCCAAATGTCAGAAAACAAACCACACTTGCTCCCAATTTGCTATTTCTTTGATTTGGTAAAGTTGCCTTTATGGGGTTTTCTGGTTCTCAATGAACACAAAATTAGCCCAAGAGTTTGAATGCACCTTCTCTGGGGGTACTGATATTAGTGCTTTCAGTAAACTTAAAGAGTCTGGCCATCATTATCAGTAATATCGGTTATGTTTTCCCTTTCAGATGAATGTGTTAGCAAGGACAAGTTTATAGTAAATACCTTAAAAAAGGTTACACGATTAGAGGCTTCTAGTTGTTTAACAGCAGGACCTTAATTCTCTGAGTACTTTGGGAAAAGTCCTGTAGGGGTCAGGAGTGTGGCTTGAGGATACACCAAGTTCCCCTCCAATCCTACAGTCCTTCAGTTTTGTGATCAATATTACATTTGTTTTGGAAACTAGGTATAGCAGTTGCTGATCACATACTCAGTCCAGGGTATTATTTTGAGAAATGAGAAAACACAACACTGTCATCACCTAGGGAAGGAGAAACATAGAATTAAAATGAAAGGTTTTCATTATTTTCTCCCAATGAAAACTAAGTAATCCAGAAATGTTTTTTAAATAGATTGGATATTTCAGAACAGTTTTAGATTTACAGCCAAATTATACAGAGTTCCCACATACTCCCTACTCCCAGCCTATCCTACTATCAATACCCACACACGAGTGGGGCATTTGTGCTAATCAGTGGCTCCATGTTGATGCATCATTATCAACCAAAGCCTACAGTTTACACCGGGGTCCTCTCTGGGTGGTGTAGTCTATCTGATCTTTTTACTCCTCTCTCAGTACAACAGAATCCATGTCAGCAGTGGCAAAGGGCTGCCCACTGCCTTCTCATGGCCCCGGTCTATTTACTGATGAGTCTTATCATTTTGCCAGTAGAAGACCAGCCTGAATCTGAGAGACACTTAATAGGGCTTCATTTTTCACTTTGACACAACATTTGTCATTTAATTCCTTTTACAAACCCACCAACAGAGGCAAGAAAGCCAACTCTGACCGGCCCAGGAGAATACCAGCTCCCTACTTGTTGCTCAAGCACCCAGATCCCCTTTCCTCTGATCTACTCTTTCTTCTTTGCGTAGAGTTCATTATTCTCTAAGACAGTGATGTTGGCCATGGTTTGGAGGCCCTAACGGGACGTGACTAGCCAACCATGGCCAGCAATGGAGGAAAAGGTACTGGGCTCTGTAAGCCACTGGTGCCCCATCTGTGACACTGGGCCCTTGCTGAGTCCCCATAGGACGAACACAGCCATTCTGCCCTGTGAATAAGAAATCCAGCGCAGCGAGGTCTAGAGATGTGTGATGGCCCCAGCTCTCCTGTGTCCTCCAAGCTCTCACTCAGTCTGGTCACACAACTGGGAGAGCACAGTTGCTCCTGATCAGGATAAGTATGGAAAGAGGCATGGGACAGAAGCGACACAAAGTCAGAGACCAAGAGCCATCTGCCTATGGCGCGGTGGTTCTTCGGAAATGAAGGTCACATACTTCCCGATTCATCTCCCATTCATCTCTCAGGTTCTGTTGCTCTCAAAAAAAACCTGAACTCTCAGTCTGCTTATAAACGTGGGAACAAGTGTTTTTCACGCAAACTAAAATTCCACAATAAAAAACCCACAAAAATGTGAAACTTCTGAAATAAGTGGCAAGGTAAAATGGGATGTAAAACAATGAGCTCAACAGAAAAAAAAAGTAAAAAGTACATATCCTTTACTTTATGTATGAGATAAAGGAACTGGCTAGGGGGTGAGAAGAGGTGGTAGGAGATGGACTACAAGTGAGGTGAAGGGCGTATAAAGGGGCAATTCAACCCAAAGCATCCTTATTCCCTGTAATTTTCTGACACCCAAGATTGGAATTTGAGCAAAATAACATGTGTATCTTATGATTCACCATGTGTCACACATTGCACATATTTGTATCTATGAACTCTAACTCCATTCCTTAAATTAATCACACAGTATATCCTACAATACCGTGATCAAGTTTCCCTCATCTTAAATGCTGGGACTAGAGTCTTTCAGATTTTGGGATTTTAAAGATCTACCATTATTTGTGTAGGCTTTACTGCTTTGAGCACTCCCCAGTCAAAAATCTAAAACCCAAAATGTTACAATTTTGTTTGCACTTCAATAGCATTTATACGGTCACAGTAATATAAACACAGAATGATGACTTTTATCAAGAATTATGACATACACATTGAGAAAAGTTAAGTGTATTATTTAACAGGTTCTAATAACAGAGTTAAACCTTATCAAATGGGACTTGTTGTGACGTCCCATTTTTGACTCCTGACATTGGCAAATTTGTCTTGCATGTCTTGTCACTCAAGAAGTCTGGTATTTGGAGCCTTTTAGATTTTGGAGTTTTGGATTAACGATTTTCAACCTGCACTTACTTATTTATCCCTGATTCCCCTTATGGGGTATAGGTTCTGTGTGAATAAGATCTGTGTGTGTCTTGTCCTCAACACAGTGCCTGTCACCAATACTGTTTAGCTCAGTAAGTATTTGCTAAGTGAATGAATAAATGATAAACAGCTTCTCACCCTCCACCTACTCCCCACTCCACTTGAACTCTGAATAACACTCTTTATCCCATGTAAGAAAACCAAGGACTTTCTCCTCCATCCCCCAGGTGTGTGCTCCCAGAGTACCATACACAAGTAAGGGAAAGGGAAAATCCAGTGGTGCCACTGATATTTCAACAGCACCTGCCACGCTAGTTAAGATAAGTCATGTTTACACAGTTTGCCTCTTCATTGTGGTTCAATAACTACAACCAGATGTTGACAACTGTCCATGCCGTGGGAACTCAGGGAAGGGCCCTCCTTCTTCCAGCTGTGATGGGTCCATTTAGCCCTGTTCTCACCCTAGCATCAACATGGCTTCAGCTGCTTTAACCAGAAGTTCAGAAAGAAGTTGATGAGCGGGCATGAGGTAAGAGCATCAGCCACTTTTGAGTGTTAATTCAAACACTATGCATATCAACTCCATTGCTAAATCCCAGTCATATGAGCTGGCTTTGTCCTACACCACAGCCAGGGGTGGAATTGGGACATAGCACTATTGCCATAAGTTTTAGACTAAGTCCAACAAAAGAAAATTTGGACCAAATTAGTGTATTGGACTAAGCCCATAAAAAATGAATCTTTTGCAGAACTTATTCTAGAAAGAGAATAACATGCCTAACAATTAGGGAGATTTCTAGTTATTTTACCATTTATCAGCATAACATTCTGAATTACCTATTTTATTACTTGTAAAATTGTCCAGTTTCTGAAGTATGAAACTATGCACCTAGTGTCAAATAAAGTACGCTCAATGAGCACAGTAATTTACAAAGCACAGGACGTTTTTCTAAAAACACATTTTAAAATTCAAGTATTTTCCAAGTAAATGACCAAAAAAATTAGAGCTGCAATTAAATTGGAGGGATTACATAACCTGCGAGTAGTGTTTTAAAAGGTACAGAATGAAGAAAACTTAGTAAGTACAAAAAACACAATAAACGTGAATATATTGGCCGGCGCCGCAGCTCAATAAGCTAATCCTCCACCTAGCGGCACCGGCACACCAGGTTCTAGTCCTGGTCAGGGTGCCGGATTCTGTCCCGGTTGCCCCTCTTCCAGGCCAGGTCTCTGCTGTGGCCAGGGAGTGCAGTGGAGGATGGCCCAAGTGCTTGGGCCCTGCACCCCATGGGAGACCAGGATAAACACCTGGCTTCTGCCATCGGATGAGCGCGCTGCACCGGCTGCAGTGCACCGTCCGCGGCAGCCATTGGAGGGTGAACCAACGGCAAAGGAAGACCTTAAAAAAAAAAAAAAGTGAATATATTCATATTTGGTAAAACCTTCTGGAACAATAGCTTGGATGAGTGAGCACCTGAGAGGACTTAAGTTTTTCTGATTGTAGTTCTGCATAGCACAGCCATTAGCAGTCATAACTTGGACTACTTCTCAGTGAAAAAAATCTTTCCCACTCAAGGTGCAGAGCTGTTTAGAGCTAACAGAAGAAGCAAATGTGCATCTCTCTGGAATGCCAGGGTTCTGCAGATCTGTTGCATGGGTGACTCACATGTCCTAGCACCCTCTCCCTGAACTGGGGAACGGCGTAATCTCTCCAGAAGAATGCATGTGTTCACAGAGTGTCTCTTCCAAATGTGCTAGTCTGAGAGCTCTAAATAGTAAACTTAATGTAAAACTTGACCCACTGAAGCATGGATTCCTTGTAAATCTCTCATCGCCCACATTATTATGATGCCTTCCTCTACTTCCCAACTTCTGATCCCTTCCAAACCCCTCAATCTGTTTGTTCAAACTCCACCCTATGCTATCTCTCTTTTACTTGAAGCCAAATCTGGCGTCCATGTTTTGTCTTCTCAGCATGAGAGCAATTTCAACAATCTCCTGCTTTTTATAAGATCAGTTTATTCCTCCCAATGCAATAATTAGTTGCAGATGAACCTGGTCACTGGTCTTCGGCATGGTTCCAGTGTGGTACTAGCAAGGACAACAGACGCTTCCTGGTGCACTATTTTTTAGACTAGAGAATGTGGGGACTAGCACAGGCCCAGAAGGGAACTTTTATATTTTACATACTTTAAAATAGAGCTGGGTTTCAATCACGCATATTCTCAAAGAGAGAAAGGAAATTATAATGTTAGGAATAGTCTGTTTACTCTTAAGAAGGTTCAGATGAATCATTCCTCTATTTATCAAGACTATTTAGGTCAACAGGAACATAAACTCCATGAAAATAACCTGGGCTATAACCCGCAAACACGCAAACTTTCAAAAAATTACAAACAGGAAACTCAATAGGAGTACCTTAACATCTTCCAACTCAGTAAGCTTACAGGGGTTACAAGTCACCAATGGGTAAAATAAAAAATACAAAATACATTAGCTTACAGGTAAGGATATTAGAGGAATGATTCTAGAAAACCTCTGTTCACAATGGTACAGAGGAATCAAGCAAGGTGCTACGTTTTATGAATACAATGACCAAGATGCTCTACTGAAGCGTAAGCCAAACAGGTAGGGCTCAGACAGAGAAACTGACCGTTTCCTTCAAGTCTCCCACATGCACCTACGAAAATCTTCAGTCCCTTGTTGCCAACTCATTCATTCAAAACCAGCAGTGAAATCATCCGTATTTTCCCCATCATAACCATAGACTATCTGATTCATAAACCCCAGCCATCCGTGAGTTTTCAGGAGTGATTCACCTTGATGCACACGTGGTCGGTGGCCTCTAATTGTGAGTAGCTCCTAGCAGAGTCAGTCTTCGCTGTTCAGTAGAAAAATATCTCCTCCCTACTTGATCACATAATAGATGGTTTCTTAGGGTTTATCTTACCTTCACAGGTGCGGCCGTCAACAGAGATGGAGAAGCCCTGTTCGCAGACACAATGAAAAGAGCCGTCTGTGTTTAGACACTCCCCCTGGGGACCACAGAGCCCTGGCTGTTCACATTCATTAATATCTGGAAATCAAAAGACAATGTCAAGTAGTTGAAAGAAATCTTTTGTTTTTACACAATATCAGACATACAGCAAGGAAAACCTGTTACAGGATGGCAGATACTTCCTTTGTAGTGCAACTCTCACGTGTCCATCTACAGGCCACAGGACAAGCTGAACTGTCACGAGAGAGAAACTAGTCAGGCTGACTCATAAGATAGCCAATGTCCAAGCATTTTTGGCCTACAAAGATATGAACCTCATGGGTTCAACCCAAAGTTACTCTTCTAATAGACATATTAGAGGCTGGGGGACCACTCCAAATAGAACAACTTTGAAGACTATTCTGCGTATGGAGAATGCTGTGTCCTCATCCATTACCAAGCATGCAGCTCTGCTATAGCCTTTAGCAGCTGGTGTCCTCGCCTATTCATCCTGAGGATGTGGACTTCCTAAGGGCAAAACTGCACACATCTTACGTATAGTATTTGGCTCATAAATAGAATTTCATAAATGTCTGTTGAATGTATAAATGAAGTCTCCAATCTATATTTTTGTTGGAGATGATGAGTTAAAAGAAACAGAAGCCACTTTAGACCACAGAAGCTATTATTTGCATGCTTTGTGATGATAAAATTAGTTAAACAGGGCAAAGCTGCTACCGTACTGCATAACACAAAACTAAGGTCAAGGAGTGGTAGCTTCTACTATGAAGACTCACGAGCAGATCAGGCCACAAACTTGTGTTGACTATCTTACGCTCTGCTTGTCCCCAACTTGAGTAACTATGCTTCCCCCTGGCCAGGGCCATGAGGCATTCCCAAACACATGGAGCAGTGGATGCTAAGTGAAACCTTTCCATCCAGTTCTAATTATATTGGCTAATGGTGCTCCAGATGACAACATAAGGAACCTGGGGGATGTTCCACCTATTCTCAATGGTATTGATACATGCAACTGCTCATTTGCACTGTTTTAATTGTTTTTACTCATTTGTGTCCCTCATTTACACTGATTGCTCCTATGAGAACTGCATATTTTAATTTTGTTTTTCCTAATCTCTAGTACTATGCAAAAATAGTGTCATGAACGTTTGCACACTACAAAATTTCTCATTCATGTTCATTCTTACAAGCTGAAAAGTAAGCAGTTAAGGTTATCTTAGCTGAAAGGGGTCATAAAAGCAGTCACTTGTCCTCAGTGTCATCCAAGTGGTAGCTCCACCAAGGTCATTTTCCTATCATCCTGAAGTCTCTAGGCCCTCCTTGATCGTATTGAAGAGCTCCTCAGTATGTCTTATTAGAAGTCCAACTTTAAGTCAATTACAAAAGATTTCTTTTTTAATCTTTTTAAAAATTTTATTTAGGTTATACAAGTTTCATGTATTTCATATTTACCGATTTAGGAACATAGTGATACTTCTCTCCCAAAAGCTTTCTTAATTTTTGCTAAAAGCAAGATGAATAGGATAGGAGACCTTGCTATTATGAAGCTCACAACGTAACAGGGAAGGAAGAACCCATGTGAATGACTGCAAGACGTACTGGGAAAAGGGGGAAAGGTAGATGACCAGTGCTTCCCAGTGTCTTGTAGAAGATGCTTAGCCACCAACCCTTTGGGTTTCCTCAATGAAGCAACCCTGTCTGCGCAGCCAGGATCTCCTGGGGCTCTTCCTTTCACCCTGCTGATTTCATAGTGCAATGGAAATTCTGGCAACTAATGGGTTTTCTATCTCTCCATTAATCTTGAGCTCTTTACTCTTCCATCTGTCATGTGATTGAAACTTTTTGACCTATCACTGAACTAAAAATCAGAAACCAAGCAGGAATTACTCATATTTTCTAAACAATTTCCCACTCTTGTTATTGTCACTAATTTTCAGATATTTCAAGGAAGAGCAGTGAATCATTTTCTAGTTGTTAATTTTTCAATATTGTTTTCCTCCATTAAATTATCCACTTTCTTTATGTAATCTCTGATATCTATGTTTGTTCCCTATCTATTGTTAATACCTTAGATTGGTTATCTTTTTCAATCCTGACTTCCTCTCATTTTTCCCTTTCATTCTTCCTTGCAACCTGATGCTCAGAGTTGTTTCTATCTGGGCAAGAAAGTTCCACCGGCCTGGGGATCAAGCCCAAGATCCATATCCACCAGTCAAGCCCTAGCAGTTCCCCAGGACCTCCTTACTTAATCCTGTGCCTCAACGTGGCACACCTAGAGCTACCTGCTTTGCAACTCTGCACAGGGAATAATGTGCACCAAGTTCTTGC
This sequence comes from Sylvilagus floridanus, assembly GCA_949820135.1. NCBI lineage: Eukaryota > Metazoa > Chordata > Mammalia > Lagomorpha > Leporidae > Sylvilagus > Sylvilagus floridanus. The sequence goes on along the minus strand of OX463245.1, from coordinate 17,374,382 downwards.
TTCAAAAGAAGTCACTGATTAACAAATAATTGTCTAAAAAGTCTGATGACAAGAACTGAAGACAAATTCCCAGACTTTTTTCCAGGAAACTGCTAAGAAAGAACAACATGAATATCTGGAACTAGAGAAACATATGCATTCAATTTGGATTGTACTTATTGAGGCATTTCTAAAATATGCTGCTAGTAACTCAGAGCGAGAGCCAGACTATATTTAAGTTGGGTTTCTTTCTTGGGTCCGAGATTCCACAGAAATTCACAATTTGGCATGTGTGAGTCAAAACGTGAAACTGCAGTGTGTTCTGAATCTCAAATGTATCCTGCCACATTCCTAAAGAGATTATTAACAAGAAATTTTCATGGTGTCTGTGTATCATCATTAGTTTTGTGGGACGAAGAGAATCCCAAGTATGAAAACGCTCTGGTGAGTATGGAACTCTTCTCAGAACAGTAGGTAAGGATTAAAGTGGATGTCTGTTACACACGCTTATTTCACATATGTCCCATGGATATTAGCATGCCTTTAACTACATTTTCATCATGAAAACAGATTCTGAAGTCTACACCTATGCAGAGTTGAGAGAGAGTGAAAAACCACAAAGCTGGCCCCAGGGACAGGGCAAAGAGGAAAAGCAAAGTCGAGTGAGCACATAGGCCATTATAAGCAACCTCCCATAGAAGCAGGCAGATACTAGAACTGATAAACTTTTCTTCTTCATACAGTCCTAAGAACTGTTTATTTAGAGTTACATTTTTTAACTGGACTTATATTTTTGGATTTACATGTTTTAGGAAGGCATATTAATTTATCCTGGAACACAGGAATAAATGTGACAGAGAATGAAGTCAACAATGATTGCTAATCAATAGAACTCCATATATTTGGAGCAGTCACTTGTAGTTGAGAGTTGATATCAAACCACAGACATTGAAATGAATATATAGCAATTAATAAATCAGATGAGCAAATTAGTTTTGTGTGATTTAACTTGAAGTTAAATGATAAATTTGCAATATGAAATCCTGGTGCATTTATACTAAGACTTGGTCTTGCTATTTGGCTAAAAAATTGTGACAAGAGAGGAATTAGAAACAAAAACACTGTTTTTAAGCCAAAAAGCTGATAATAAAAATAGGATTCAAGTGTTTTGTTTATTTTGTTTTTTTATCTCTTGGCATTTTTATACTCTCATAAATCAAGGTTCATTTTGTTAAAATGTAAAAGTCTCCAAATGGAAATATTCTGAAATAAATTTATATTTCAAATGTTCCTTTTATACTGCATTAAATACAAGCACATTCCATCTCTGCACTGGAAAATTTAAATTCACAATATTGCATCCTGATGGCAAATAAACAGATATTAAATGAGGGACACAGCAAGGCATTTTAATCTTGGGATCATTAAGGGAGTTAATTTTAAAAGATCTTGAGGACAAGACCTGTGTCTTTTCCATCTTTAAGATACGAATTAGGTATGGGCAGTAGTATAGACACTGGGAACAACATTATTTGAGTACCACATATTAGAGAGCAGACACCATTTCGTCCTACAACAATACTGCCATTTGGCACACCTGAATGGAGATATCAATTATGGCAATGAAGAACAACAATGTTATACGTGTTCAGCAGCAAGAAGAAATCCCACAGCCTTTTATTTTTTTTGTCCTTTGAGATACGCTACACAGTTCCATAATGGCAGAGGAGCAGTAAGAAAAAAAGATTTATATCCAAGTACCAGCCATAGATAGGTACAAAGATAAGTGTATGCATTTTCAATGGAAAAAACAGGCATGGAGTTAGTGTACCTGATTAATACAGGAAGACTTGTGGGCAGTCAGGAAGAGCCAAGAGAGGGAGAAGTGGAGGGCTAGGGAGGCGGAGAGCAAAGTACCTTGACAGCCTTTGTTGTCATTTAGCTGGAATCCCTCCGGGCAAGTACAGTCATACAACCCTTCAGTATTAATGCAGTCTCCACCCTGGCAAACACTTCTGTCCTCCAAGCATTCGTTGATATCTACAAACCAATTAAAATATAACAGAGGAAATAAACAGCACGAAAGAAAACTAGACTTTTTTTTGTATCTTTATACACAAACACCACATAAATGTACCTACTACTGTTAAGAACAAGATTTTCAATGGATGAAAGTTTTAAAATTTTAGGGTACTTTTTTTTTTTTTAAATGAGAGATTTTGAAAGGATTTGAGCTTTGCACAACAAAAAGACATTTCAAATACCAAATGGAACTGGAGAAGAAAAGTCAAAATTCTGTAGTAACAACCAATAATTTACTTGATTACATTCTTGGTAATAGAAAATAAACATTTTTAAAATATCTACTGCTGGAGCAGGTGTCCGACACAGCAGTTAAGACGCTGCTTGGGAATGTCCATTTCCCACACTTGAGTGCTGGGGTTCAAGTCTAGTTCTACTTCCAATTCTAGCTAATGTGTAACCTGGGAGGCAGCAAAGAAAGGCTCCAGTACTTAGGTCCCCAGCACCCATATGGGTGATCTGTGTTGAGTTTTGAGCTCCTGGCTTAACCTGGCCAAGTCCTGGATGTTGCAGGCATTTGGGGAATGAACCAGTGAATGGATTCTTTCTCTTTCTCGTTCTCAAACAAAAATAAATATGTGAGTGAGACTCCAGTAGAAAGAAGGGGCCATCAAAGAAGGATGTACTTTTCTCTGAAGGGAGGTGACAACTTCCACTTTGCTAATGGCCCTGCCTAAATACTGACACAGTGTGTGGACTCAAAAGGCTTCCACAGCCTTGGCAGCTCATGTCAAGAGCTTCGGCTGATCACTGATGTCATATATGAGTGTTAATTATTAAATCAACAGGAGTCACTGTGTACTTACTCCTCTGTCCTTAAGGAGTTGTACTATGAGAATTAACTGTTAAACTTGTCCTCAAACAGTACTCTATACCTTGTATATGTGTGTAGATGCAAACTGTTGAAATCCTTACTTAGTATAGAGTTGGTCCTCTGTATATAAAGTTAATTAAAAACAAATCTTAATGAAGAATGGAATGGGAGAGAGAGGAGGAGGTGGGATGGGAGTGGGAGGGTGGGTATGGGGGGAAGAACCACATATATTCCTAAAGTTGTACCTATGAAATTGTATTCATTAAATAAAAGCTTTCTTAAAAAATACCTATTGCTAAGTATATTTTCAGAATACTTAACATATTGTGATTCATAAATAATAGCCTGCATTATGCAATGTAAGAAAAATTTAAACATATTTAGCATGGTCTCTGCCCCCAAAGTAAAATACTTTTTCAAAAAACAAACAGGCGGCTGGTACCATGGTGTAGTGGGTAAAGCCACCACCAGAAGTGCATCCCATATGGGCGCTGGTTGGAGTCCCAGCTGTTCCACTTCCCATCCAGCTCTTTGCTATGGCCTGGGAAAGCAGTAGAACATGGGCCAAGTTCTTGGGCCCCTGCACCCACGTGGAAGACCCAGAAGAAGCTCCTGGCTCCTGGTTTCAGATCGGTGCAGTTCAGTCGTTGCGGCCATCTGGGGAGTGAACCAGCGGATAAAAGACATCTCTCTCTCTCTTCCTCTGCATCTCTGTAATTCTGCTTTTCAAATAAATAGATAAATCTTAAAAAAAAAAAAAGGACCAAAAAACCTGGGATGGCCATATGGGCTAGTGGTTAAGACGCCCACCTTCCACATCAGCCAGAGTGCCTGTGTTCAATTCCCAGCTTCTGTTCCACACCCCCTCTTCCTGCTAATGCCGATCCTGGGCGGAAGTGGTGATGGTTCAAGTGTGTGGGTTTCTGCCCCTCACAAAGGAGACCTGGACTGGGTTCCTGGCCCCTGGCTGTGGCTCCAGAAGGGCCACTGCGGGCATTAGGGAGGTAAGCCAGAGAAAGGGAACTCCTTGTCTCTTTTTCTCTGCTCTCAAATTTAAAAAGTGCATTACATTGGTATTTTTAAAAAAAAATACTAAATTGCCTTACAAGTCCAAAATAATTTAATGTAAGAATTATAAAAAAATAGTTATTTGGAAAATAATAGTAGAAACTTCAAAGAAGTCAAATGAATTTAAAAACAAGACTCCATATAACAGAAGGAATCCACTTGGAGTGAATAACAGGGTAGAAAATGGGTGAAGGGAAGGAAGACAGACTCCTGGAGGAATGGGGAAAAGGCCGATAAAACCCTGCTTGAAGTCACTTCACAGCTACCACAACAGGTTTAATGTTGCCTAGATTCTCAAAAATGTAAATATTTATAGCATATGTGCAACTAGAAATGGTTTACGTAACCAATAATGAGTTCTGACTGTGAGCATGTGAGACAATTAATGACCCGCTCGCTGCACGAACACTGGGCAGATCTTTCTCCAGGGCTGTTTATGACCACATTTATTCCTAGTCAGAGCTCATTATTTCTAACACACTCCATGAGTCCCTCCTCTGTCATGTCTGTGCAGGATTAAAATTATTAGCACTGAGGAAAGCAAAGGAACAAAACCTTCTTTGTTTTCTGAGAATTTTGGCATTTTATGGCATTTCTTGCAAATAATTATAATCACTGCTAAACTACAAGAGCAGCTTCAGGAAGAAATGAACATGGAGACTGTTGTGGTCTCATCATCCTCGCCATTGTCTGGTTCACGCACAGTGACACTGAATTTTTCTCATAGAAGCCAATCAACCAATCCACCTGTGAGTTGCTTCTGTACTACTCAAAGGGCAAACAAAACAGAAATAAGTGAGTGCCTTATCATTTCATTCTATCAAAATAAAGACAGTTTATTATGAGTGGCAATCCAGATTTCAAATGTTTCTGAATACGAATCATGAATCACAGCTGATGTGACTTTGACTCAACCAGAACAGGCTGTCAGTGTTTCTTTCATGTGTTCAACTTTGCTGAAGCACAATCACACACAACAAATACGCCTATTTTAAGAATCTGGTCCAATGAGCTGTAACCGATGTGGACACATCCTTGTAATCACCATCACACGGAGGTCTAGGTATTTATTTGCACACCCCAACAAGTTCCCTTTGCCCCTTCTGCGTTTGGCTTCTTCCACTTAGCATCACATTTTTGAGAGGCATCCAGACTGTCTCATTAGTTCTCTCCTTTTAGTACTGAGTAGTATTCCGTTGTATGAATACACCACAATTTGTTTATCCAATTTCCTTTCAACGAGCATTTGGGTTATTTCCATTTTGGGCTATGATGAATAAAGTTTCTAAAAACATTCACATGGAAGTGTCTGTGTTAACACATGCTTTCATTTTCCTTGAGTAAGTATCAAAGAACAGAATGGCTGGCTCATACAGGATGATGTTTAATTTCTGACAAACTTGTCTAAAGTGGCTCACTATTTTACATTCCCACAGGCAGTGTACAAGAGCCTCAACTATTCCATATTTATTTCATTAACTCTGTAACTAGCCTAATGGGTAAATATTAAGGGACTTCTTTTTAGGTTAACCTCTCTTTTGCTCCATAGAAATGGAGATAAAAAAAAGTGAAAAGAGGTATACTCACTTATTAGCATCCTATCAAAAACTTCAACTCAAAAAACTATCAAGGAGAATGACAAAAATTAGTGTCAACAACAAGAGAAACACCCAATAACCTAGCATAATGGAAACATGGTCATCCCTATTCACATTACTTTAATTTTATTTTCATCCATTTTCCAAAATCCAACAGTAATTATCAGAGGGAAACAGCATTATCTTAAGTGTGGATTTGTCAGGTATAATTTAAATTTTTTTCCTAAGATCTTTTTCTTAGGTTGAACATTGAAAGCCCAAAATGGATCATTCAACCCTACCATCTAGGGTGGTGTGAAGAAAGGTTCCTACTAGGAGTTGAGGAACAGGTTAGAGGGAAACCAACAGTGAACCCTGGTTTCCTCTCTACAAAGACTAAGCTTAGCTCACTAGTAATCCCCACCTTGCTAAATCCTACAGTCAACTGTTGGTTCTCCTCTGACATTGCAATAATATTCAGTCATCCCTATTAGTTTCTTCTCTTGGATTCTGGCTTTCTTCCTTTTTTAACTGTCACTTTTTTCATCAACCTCCTCTGCTAGTTTCTATCCATTTTCTTGTAGCTAAGTGTTGCAGGGCCCAGGATTTCTTCTCTCTTCTAACTATATTCAAACTTCTTTGGTGACCCCATCTAATTCTCTGGCTCTAAACACTGTCTATGCTGATGACACCCAGCCCAGAAGTCACCCCTGAATTCCAAATGCATAAGTTCAGCTGCCCTTTGCATATCTTCATTTGAACATGTATTTTAGGCATGCAAACTGAAAGTGCTCCTGCGGAGCTCCTAATCTCTACCACAAATCCTGCACTGGGGCCTGTGCACCTGCTATTCCTCTGTGCACCTGCTATTCCTCTGAATGGAATGCTCTTCCCATAAATAATCAAATGTCATCATCTCAGGGAAGACTCTCCTTGCCTCCTTATTTAACATCACCACCCTCCCTCAGCACCCCCCATATATTCCACTTTTTCTCTATAACGTTTATTGTCATTTAGCAAACTATAGTTTTCTTAGCCATGTTGTTTGTTACGTCTCCCACTAGGATGTAAGCTGCGTGGGGCGCAGGAATGACTGTTTAGTTCCTTATTATACACCTTGTGCCTAGAGCAGTGACTGGTACAGATATGACCCTAAGTAAACAGATGTTGAAAGAATACAAGAATGAAACAAGGAATGACTTTGACTTCCCAGAAACAAGGCAATGCTATCACTACTTCCCACTTTTTAAAGATCTTATCCACAAGGAAATGATCAAAGGCAAAGGGCCACAGGTAGGCGAGTGAGCAATGAGTTGCCTTGTTAGGCTTTGCAAGGGGCTTCCTGGGAGAAATCTCAACAAGGGATTGGGGAAGGCTTAAGGTAGAAATGGAATTAATGACTGTGCCTGGAAGGGGAGTGAGGCAGGGGCAGAGCCTTTGAAGGCTCAGAGGTCCAAGACCTCCAAGAACCAGGACAATGGAGGCCACCCATGGTCACAGACAGAGTGGCTACTGTGTATGCTGTGTAAGTCACACACAGCCACAAGCACAGCATTTGGGATTCTGACTCTAGGAGGAGGCCAGCAAGGCTGCAGGATAACGCTGTAGGAAAACAAGGTCTCTGCCAGAGTTATTAGAGGAAAATGACACGAGTAAATATAAAAAGCCAACCAGAAAGAGGGCTCTTCCTCCCGCAGCTGTGAGAGGCATATGAGCAGCCAGAGCTTGCTTCATTACAGCTCAGAACCGCCAGGGAGGGGCAGAAGCAGCCCTAGTCGAGTACCAGCAGGCTGAAGTGCTAATATAGTTTCAAAGGGAGCTCTGGATTAACTGGAGGGACTCCAGTCCTATTTATAACCTGGAACACTAGGGAAATTAGCTCTTTCAGAGAAGAGGGTCTCACTATACATTCCAGAAGCAGTTTTCTTATGGAACGTAATTGTATTCTATAAACATAGATGTTATAAATGAAGAACAAGTTGGCTGAAACGTTTTCATTGGCCTTTTCATGTAATGGATGTTTTTTTGAATGAAAACCTTGGACGTTTGTTAGGATGGCTTCACAACAAGAGAGACAACACGAAGAACAAGCATACCCACTAAAGGGCAAGGTCACCCAAGACCTGATCAATGCCCTGTTTACCCTCTTGGCTTGGCTGGAAATTGAGCAGAAGTAGGTCTGATAGTTAGTTCCGATTTTCAGCTCCTAGGATACACCTTGCCACCTCTTGTTTTTCCATGGCTGACTCCCCCAACACAACTGCCCCTCCTGTCTTGGAATGTCACTGTTTTGAACATCCATATTTACCTTGTTAAATCATGTTACAGAGTGCCCCAAACATGAATTTCAGTTGTACTGTATTACATTGATCTACCACGTATTTGACCACTTGCCTATATTTCAATAGGGTATGGAGAACAACTTTTCATGTCATTAACCCTTTGAGGAACATTATCACAGTAGGGTAAAATCCTAGAAGTTGATTTATAGAGTCACTGATAATATAAAAATTCCAGACCTTTGAAACATAGTCCAAATTGCCCTGCAGAAGGGCTGGGTCATTTGATATTCCTAGTGGCACAAGGGCACAGGCATCCAGCCACTTTGGGACCTGACTGTGCCAAGTTCTCTGGGTAGACATGCAGGATGCTATGAACTACTCTAGATCTTCCCCAACCACCTGGATTGCAAGAGAAAAAGGATTTGGTTCCATGGAAACATGTGATATAAACAAGCCCATGGAAAGCTCACCCACTTTTTTTTAATTTTTTAAAAAGATTTTGTCTATTTGACAGGTAGAGATACAGACAGTGAGAGAGAGCGACAGAGAGAAAGGTCTTCCTTCTGTTGGTTCACTCCCCAAATGGCCGCAACAGTCGGAGCTACGCCGATCTGAAGCAAGGAGCCAGGTGCTTCCTCCTGGTCTCCCAAGCAGGTGAAGGGGCCCAATCACTTGGGCCATCGTCCATTGCCCTCCTGGGCCATAGCAGAGAGCTAGATTGGAAGAGGAGCAACCGGGACTAGAACCGGTGCCCATATGGGATGCCAGCACCACAGGAGGAGGATTAACCTAGTGTGCCACTTCTTTCAAAGTTGGGGCTCACACTCTCAAAACTTGGACTCTGCACGTAGGGCCTACCCCAACCACACCCATGTTTCTGGTTCATAAACAGCAACGTAAAAGGTAAAGTGATAAAAACAAATGTGGGGGGATCCTGATCAGATAAACATCACAAGTGACAGGTTGATGATAGCGGGAAGAGCATGCTGGGAGCAGTCTCACTCTTACACAGCCCTGACCTCCAGAGAGGTGCTGAGCCATGGCAGGTAGCATAATAAGTTGGTGACTCTGTACCATGCTAGACACATGGAACATCCTTGAGAAATATTGTACAAAAAGCTCAAAGTTTGGCTCTTAACCTTCTAATTATTCTGGAAAATCAATTTATATCTACTTATTTGGAACACTATAAAGTTGGTCCTGCATGACATACTTTGAAACTATGCAAATAAGATAAACCATCTATAACTGACAACTTAACCCAGTTGTCTACTCCTTTCTTGAGCTGGCACAATTCTCAGAGTGGACAGTGAGAGAGAGAGAGACAGAGAGAAAGGTCTTCCTTTACCGTTGGTTCACCCTCCAAAGGCCGCTGCGGCCGGCGCACTGTGCTGATCCGATGGCAGGAGCCAGGTGCTTCTCTTGGTGTCCCATGGGGTGCAGGGCCCAAGCACTTGGGCCATCCTCCACTGCACTCCCGGGCCACAGCAGAGAGCTGGCCTGGAAGAGGGGCAACCGGGACAGAATCCAGCACCCCGACCGGGACTAGAACCCGCTGTACCGGCGCCGCAAGGCAGAGGATTAGCCTAGTGAGCCACAGTGCCGGCCCCAGAGACAGTTCTAAGCCTTCCTTTTCTGCATCATTTGTATGACCCTGGGGAGAATGCTTCATGGGGTTCCAGTGTCCTCCTCAACAGTGAAGTCAAAGGGCTGAACTTAGGCCAGAGGCTGAGATGATGCCCAGATCTCCCTTTGATTCTGAAACCAGGCGCAGTTCTCACCTTCACAGTGGTCTCCAAGAGCAGATGCTCTGTAGCCTTGGTCACACACGCACTGGAAGGAGCCCTCGGTGTTCCTGCACTGCCCATGAGTGCAGAGGTGATGGTGCTGGCATTCATCAATGTCTGTGAGCAAGAGAGCACAAGGAAATTAGAGCTGGGTGCCTCAAAAACCATTTCAGTCACTCAGATGAAGGAGATCTAGAAATGATCAGGTTTATAACTCATTTGAAATCATTATGTGACTTAAACTGGCATCTAGAAAAAGCCAGTAGTACCCCAGCAGGGAAACCCCAGGTGAACCTACAATTTTAAACAATGAGCTAGGAGGCGCAGGTGTGGGGTATGGCGGGTTAAGCCACTGTCTGTGACACTGAAGTTCCCATATGAGCACTGGTTCATATCCCAGGGCTCTACTTCTCACCCAGCTCCTTGCTAATGTTTATGGGAAAGCAGCAGAAGATGGCTCAAGTGCTTAGGCCCCTGCACCCATGTGGGAAACTTGGGAAGGAACTCCAGTTTCCAGGTTTCAGATCAGCCCAGCTCTGGCTGTTGGGGCCATTTGGGGAGTGAACCAGTAGATCGAAGGTCTCTCTCTCCCCCCTCTTCCTCTGAGGGCATTTGGGGAGTAAATCAACAGATGGAAGGTGTCTTGGTGTCTCTGTCTCTCTTTCTCTCTCTCTCCCTTATGCAACTTCACCTTTCAAATAAACAAAGCTTTTTTTTTTTTTAACAAAGCTTTTTTAAAAAGTAAGATTAAAAACTCTGAGAGAGACTTATAAAATCTAGAATAAGCTAATTAGTTTATCCATTTAGTACTATCATTCCCCCCTTTCAGACTAACTACTGTCATGATATTCCACGTTCTAGGAAGGAATGATTGCGGAAGGTTATGATATTACTGGTGGGTGGATGCCTTTGTAATTGCCACCATATACTGTGGCTTTTATAACACTCTCAGGAGACTTCTTTTGCTCATTCATATTCAAAGTTTGTATGTAGACACAGATATGGCGTGTTTCCTTATAATGGAACAATTGATCTTATACGGTATGGATTCTGTTTTTAAACAAGAAATGACATTTTAAAAACTCTTAACACTTGGCTTGTCATGGGTGATATCATATGTTTATGCTCAGGAAGCATGTGCTTATTGGGAAGTGAATTATTTTTGAAGTTCAATGAGATATTACCTTAAAAAGTCTAGTGAACCCACTGAGTTCAGAATCCCCACTATTAACTAAGAACAGGACATCTTTCACAAATTTTATCTTTACCTATAAGGGGGACACTATTTACTTCAGTACTACCCCAAAGTCTTCTGTTTTGATATTTTTGAAGACAAATATCTTTTAAAGCTAAATACAGAAACTAAAGTTTATTATAGCATGCCACAGCATAAACCAGCTGGATATAATGATTGTCTCATTGCTGAAACTCCAACACAAATCTTTCATTGGATTTAAATGTTTAAATGCAAACTATGTTTTTTAAGTAGAATAGTTAAAAAAAAATATTGACAAGCCAAGTGTTGAGAGTTTTTAAAATGTCATTTCTTGTTTAAAAACAGAATCCATACTGTATAAGATCGATTGTTCCATTATAAGGAAACACGCCATATCTGTGTCTACATACAAACTTTGAATATGAATGAGCAAAAGAAGTCTCCTGAGAGTGTTATAAAAGCCACAGTATATGGTGGCAATTACAAAGGCATCCACCCACCAGTAATATCATAACCTTCCCCAATCATTCCTTCCCAGAACGTGGAATATCATGACAGTAGTTAGTCTGAAAGGGGGGAATGAGAGCTCTATGGATAGAATTACACAGGGAATCTACTATTAATTGGGCCGACATGAACACCTAGCCACTACTTACTAATGCCTGTCTTCCCAGCATTACATAGCAATCATCTGGGCAGGTTCCTCTTCACTGCACCGAATGCACCACTTTTCAGAGCAGGTGCTGTAGGCTGAAACCCCAGCAGTTCATGCTGCCACACTCCTACCTTCACACTGGTCCTTGGCTGCAGACAACTGGTACCCTTGGCCACAGGTACACCTGAAGGAGCCGTCGGTGTTTCTGCACTGCCCATGGATGCAGAGATTCCCCTGCTCACATTCATCGATATCTGTGAACAGAGGCGGTGACAAATGTTTGGGAACAGAGTACATCAAGGAAAATGCAGGGGTCATCACGAGGAAAATGCAGAGAACATCGAGAAAAGTGCAATGCCTTCTAGGGTTACTGGTTCAAAAATAACAGTGCTTCTCATGTGAGACATCATCAAACATGAGCAGTGCCAGCCCATCAGTGTTCCTTCTACCAACCTCAGTGTGCTGACCTGTGGACCGGAAACAGGTACAGGCAGACAATAAATGTGTAAGTAAACTACTTATAATACAACATTTAGTTTCTCTCTCTCTCTCTGTCTGGATATAACAAAAGTACAGTATGAAATATTTTAGGGTTGAAAGTAGACGCTAAAACCTGCAGCACAGAACAATGTCTCACTGTTGACCTGCAAGAGAGAAGGCAGTAATAAAGCTCTACCAAAAATTTGAGAAATAAAAGCCAAAATGTGGGCAGTTAGGGAAGGAATCTGACATTTCTACTTTATTTAGAAGCTGAACCATAAAGTTAAAGAGTTGTGTTAAAGAACAGTGAGCTCCTTCTCAAAGTCACAAAGAAGGCCAAGAGAAATGGCGGGTGATGATGGATGGGATGCCAGGGAGGGAACAGAAAGGGTGGAGGATGATGGCTGGGATGCCAGGGAGGGAACACTGCGGGGAGCATTTGACAATGCAATTAAGACACTGCTCGGTTTCCCCCCAACCAGATCATCAGCTTCCCAAAGGCTATCTCTGCTCCCGGAGTTCTACAGCAGGCACATAATTTTTAAACAAAAGCAATGCAGGTACATGATTAAAGATTTTCTTAGCTTAGACTGTTACATATTAGGCAATCTAAAATCATACCACCAAACGAAAGACCACCAGAATGAAATGCAACAAAAAGTTAGCAAACAAAGCCCAGTGAAAAGCTGTGTTCATACTTGTTCATTTTGTCAGCAACTTTTGGAGCTTGCAACCAAAAAGTAGCAAATGCCAAAAAGTAAGAAAATGTTATATAATTAAACCACAAGAAAGCATCTATTGATACAAATAATTTTCAAATTTATTTACTTCTAACACCAGAATACCAGAATTCTAAGGGTAAGTACCAAGTACTACTGTACTCAGAAAAATTTTCTTTGCATTCCCAGTAGAAAATAAAATTCTGATAAAGAGTGCTTGGTTTTGAGTCTCGGCTCCCTCCCAATTTCAGTTTCCCACTAATGGACACACTGGGAGGTAGTGGGTGACGATTCAAATAATTGGTCCTTGCCCCACCAACTTGGAGATCAGGATTGAGTCACTGGCTCCTGGCTTTGGCCTGGCTCAGCCTTGACTCCTGCAGGTATTTGGGAAGTGAATCAGTTGATGGGAGAGGTCATTCTCTCTCTCCCTCCTTCCCTTTCAAAGTAAATAAAACCAATAACTAAGACAAAACAATTTTTAAAATGTCTTGGTTGAGGGTAAAGCTGAGAATGAACCTCTGTAAAATTTTTATTAACATAAAAGTAACAGATTTCATGTATTTCACAGATACAATTCTAAGAACATAATCATACTTGCCTCCCCTCCTCCCACCCTCATGGGCTACTTCTTCCCTCCATTCCCTTTAATTTTTGCAATAATTTTTTTGTATTTCATATATACAGTTTTAAGAACATAATACTTCCCACCATACATTTCCTCCCTCTTTCTTATATTTTTCTTTTAATTTTTACAATTACATACTTTCAATTTTCTTTATAATCACAAGCTTAATCCTCCACTAAATAAAGAATTCAACAGTAGTTGTAAATTCTTAAACATTCTAGAAAACATCATGTATTCACAATTATAGAACTGAAGTAAAAGACAAGCTTCATCAATATTTGAACACTTCTAGCAGAAGTAGAGTTAGTTTTCCAAACATTTCTGTTGGGCCTAATTAGGCATTTCTGTCTTGTCTGTGTAGACACAGCCTTAGTAAGTTCTGTTCAACTCAGCCTTAGCAACAGTACAGCAAGTTCTGTTCTGGGAAACTGTTCTGTCTGTTTATAAGGGTTTCTGATTATTAAACATAGTGAGATTGAACTTCACCACCTATACCACAGGTCTGTTGTAAGCATTAGCAGAGGGAACAAATATACCAGCCCTCTACTCAGAGGAAGAAAAAGGAGCCCTAATCTAAAGGCAGTAATAAACAAGGTGTGTCTTAAAGAAATTATGTCCTGAAGATCAACATACAGGGTCAGGCATTGTAGGACAGTGGTTTAAGCTGCCACCTGGGATGCCCACATTCCATATCAGAGAGCAGGCTCAAGTTCCTGGTACCTCTGCTAACAATCCAGCTTCCTGCTAATGTATCCTGGAAGGCAGCAGATGATGGCCCAAGTGCTCGGGCCCTTTTAACCAAAAGAGAGACTTAAATGGAATTCAGGCTCTTGGCTTTAGCCTAGCCCAACCCTGGCCATTTTGGGCATTTGGGAAGTGAGCTATCAAATGAAATAACACTGTCTCTGCCTCTCTCTGTTGTTCTGCCTTTCAAGAAGATGAAAATAAACATTTTTTTAAAAATCAATGTGTGACTGCTATTTTCTTTTTGTTGTTGTTCTTGCTGTTATTTTAAAATATTTATTTTATTTATTTGCAAGGCAGAGTTATACACACGCAGAGGGAGATACACACAGAGAGATCTTCCATCTGCTGGTTCACTCCCCAAAGGCCAGGGCTAGGCCAAGCCAAAGTTAGGAGCCAGGAGCTTCATCCAAGCCTCTCGCATGGGGTCAAGGACCCAAAGACTTGGAACATCCTCCACTGCTTTCCCAGGTGCATTAGGAGGAAGCTGGATTGGGAGTGGAGCAGCTAGAACTCAAACCGGAGGCCCATACAGGATACGGTGGCAGCTTAATCCTTTATGCCACAATGCCAGACCTGTGAGTGTTGTTCTTTTAAGATTATTTGAAAGGCATATAAAGGGAATTAACCATATAATCTTTTCCTTCATGCATTACTGACAATTACCTGCTTCTTAAGGAACAACACAACTCTTAACCACAAATGAGGCATTAACTTCTTGAATTTAACACTGATATAAGCAAGGTGTCAGTTTACTCTATTTCTTGAAATAGCTTACATAATTAATAATGTAACTGGAAAACAAAAGTTTGTTTCTTACTTAATTTTTCATGGCAATTAATTTAGTTGACTCGTGATTTTACTTGCTTCATTGATTGTGTTATTGGTATCTTTTATTTATAAATAATTTCTACCAAGTATTGACATAGAGAATTTCAATACTCAAGTAGAATTTCATTTTAAGAGTTCTTGTACACCTTTCTAACACTCAGAGTCTATTAGTTTTGGGAATACTTGGCAGCAAAGATCAGCCTACATCGTATTTTTTTTCAACACAGTCTACAAAACTTGAGACATCAGTTCATGAACTTCAGACCAACAATAGCTCTCGCAGTTGGTTGGGTCCCACAGAATGTCTGACAACATTTTTAGTGCTTTCAACTCTTACTGACTTTCTCATAGAAGATGACAAATTAAGCATTCCCATGTGAAGATGTGTGCAGCGAGGATATACCCTCCATTCCAAGTACTGTCAAGATATGCCAGACGTCTTACATAAGCTTTATTTATGTTGGGAAGAGTGTCGGAGCTAACTCATTATAAGTAATGAGGTACTTGGAAGCACTTGGGGCAATGCATTTTTTTTTTTAAATGCAGCTACCTTGGACAAGGTGATCTCTAGCCTCTAAAATCACCACAGGGGAACAGAGGCAGCTTAATTGTAGAGACAAAAAAAATTTTTAATTTGGTGATGAGGGACAAAATTCCCAAGACAAAAGAAATCCTTCTAATAAAATAGGCATGCGAGACAAATGGCTTCTTTTGTGCCAAGAGATGAATAGAACACATTATTCCTCACGAAAAGCATTTCTTTAAGGGAATTTTGAACACATTATTGTGACAAGTCCATCTTAGAGTCAAATACAAATGATCTCTAGATATTTCTCAGTTTAGGACATGCAATGCTAAAATGTACAGATACAATAGAGTCAACAGAAACAAGCAATGCATCAACACATTAGGTAATGTATTTATAATCTGAAGAAAACTGTCAGCACACTTAGGTGAAGACAGCGTCAGTATTCAAAATGATCAACAACGTAAGTTGGGCAGAGTTGCTGGGATGTTGGAAAACAGATTTATGATCTGGGGTAAGTTTGGCAGCCATGAAACTATGTGGTTTAGGAAAAGGCTGTGAGATAATTAAAGAAAAAGATGTTATTGTAGGAAGGCAAGGCTTTGGTAGGGGAGTAAGGAGAGCAGTGTGTGCATGTGTAGGTTTCTAAAGCAGAGATGGGATCTTTACTCATCCCATCCTAGAGTACAATGGGGAGACATCACAAAATCAGAGCAGAGGGCAAGGGGAAGGGACAAGTGGAGGTCACAGCCCATTCAGACCTCTAAGCTGTGGCGTGTGCTGTTTTTCTGTGGGCCATGTTTGTTTTGCCCCTTTGTGTTCACTATTTTAAAACTAACTTCAAATACCAACACCTCTGCGAAGCTTTCCCGTGAACAAAGAGAATCAGGCATATCCTTCTCAGCTTTAACAAGCCATTTTACACGTCTCTTAATTTGAAAGGCAAAGTGACAGAGAAAGAAAGAAATGGAGCAAGAAAAAGGGAAAGAGATCACGCACCTAATTTAACAAGCACCACTGCCAAAATGCCAGAGCACCCACTCACTCTCCGTGAATTACCTCTGATTTTGCATTGCCTCATGCAATCCCTGTATCAACTCTCTCGTAGGTACCAGTATTGTTCCCTTTTTGCAAATGAGAAAAGCGAGGCTTAGCAAAGATAACTTATCCAAGCTCACACGGCTTCTAAATGTCAGAGTTAGGATTTGATACAATCCTTTTTTAAAAAAATTGAATTCTGGACATTATTTGGATTTCACAAGTTATTCCAATTATGTTGGATCCAGGATACTATGGTGCATTTACTTGTCTCCCCAGTCTTTCTCTGTTCCTCATGACCTTAACTTTCTTACAGGGTTTAGTCCAAGATCCTGTAGAATGTCCACAATCTGCATTTGTCTGATGATCAGTCTGGGATAATGGGTTTTTGGAAAGCACAGCACGGAGGTGAAGTACTCCAGTCATCACACAATCACAGGAACATATGACCACATATGACCTTCAAATGACATATATAAGGTACTTACACTGCCTTTTTATATATTCTCTTATCCAGAATTAGCTGCTGTACATTCCACATCTTTTTTAAGATTTATTTATTTATTTGAAAGTCAGAGTTAGAGAGAGAAGAGAGGCGCGGCGGGTGGGGGGGGGTGTCTTCCATCCGATGGTTCACTCCCCAGTTGGTCACACGGCCAGAACTATGCCAATCCAAAGCCAGGAGCCAGAAGCTTCCTCCTGGTCTCCCACGCAGGTGCAGGGCCCCAAGGACCTGCGCCATCTTCTACTGCCTTCCCAGGCCATAACAGAGAGCTGGATTGGAAGTGGAGCAGCCCGGCCTCAAACCGGTGCTCACATGGGATGCTGGCGCTTCAGGCCAGGGCACTAACCCACTGCCCCTCTACATTTCTTCTAAGTAGCAGACATTGTTTGAGAGTTAACATTTGCATTCAGGCACAGAAACTGCAACATGTTGGTAATAGAAGGAGGACAGGAAGGCAAAGAGCAGTTTCTGTAGCAGCCTTGCAAAACGCCTCTGGTGACTGGAAATGCGCGCTCCGGGGGAAGGCATCAACTGGCGCTGATGGAGCGAATCCTGGGGCTCTCAGGAGGGGTATCAGACAGCAGCAGCCTCAACAAGGATGGCAGTGGCCAGGAGCAACACAATGGCAGCGAGTTGTTCACTCCATATGTGCCCGTTCTGAGCATTATCCCTGTCGAGAGCCCAGACCCCTAATTTTAAGGATTACATGAGATCTGGAAATCTGAGATTATCTACCCAGGGTTGCATGACCAACCACTGGAAGGATCACAGTTCTGTCAAGAAAGAGTGTGAAAGGTAGGATACCAGGAAGCGTTTGGGTCAAAAGAAGCGTGGAATGTTCACAGGAGTTTGTGATATCAAGTTGGATGGGTCAGAGAACGCAAACTGAAAGATGAAACAGTGACAAACAAGTCTGGAATATGCGTGTGAGCACAGGTAACAAGTATTTTCCACAGAAACCAGGTGAGAAGAATGAGGCAGATAGGAAAGAACAGACAGAATGACAGGACATAGACATAAACTAGATATAGCATTCAAATAAAGACAGACAATGACTTGTCAGCACTGAGATCTTCAAGTGTACAGGGGAGAACACCTTTTGTGTTTAATTTGCCTGAGGCAACGCTGAGGTCAAGGATCCTTTGGAAAGCTGTGGATGTGACTGAGAGACAGGTGTCTGCCTCAGCTCCCCTGGGAGTGGCTGCTGTCCTGCTGTACAAAAGCAGCAAGAACCCAATGCAGCTGCCCCCGAATTCCTGACCCGCCCGTGGAACAGGTGCACTTCTTCAAGGACACAGAGGTATTGACCATTGCCTCCCATACTGAGAAATTAATCACCCAATATCCTTCACTTACACTGAGGTACTTATTTGAGAAAGAAGAAAAATTCTATTCTTTTTTTTTTCCTTTTGAAAGATATAAGAGCAGTGGAAGAAAACAGAAAGGAAACCATCTGTAGGTTTTATCATGGGGAAACAGTAAAGCTTTAAAGAAAAAGTGTTACTAAAAGAAAAATTAGGTGACTTAGGCCAAATTACAATGTGCTACAAAAATGGCATCTGTTTTTATACATATACACATATTTACACACATGTATTATATATAATGTGATAATATACATTTTAAAAGTAAAAAAAAAACCCTAAATGGGAAAAGATAGTAACAGAAGCCTACAGAAAATGGTTAATAAATATATGTATTAAATCTTTAATAATCGGAAGTACTTAGGGAATTATTCATGGAAATGAGCATATAAAATACATATTATATCTTCTTAGAATTAAGGGAAATAGACATCTAGAAATTAGAAATTATTCTTCTAAGTAAAAAAATAGTAAAAAAAATTAGTCAAGTATTCCACCATTATGAATAATGAAATAATTCTAAAATTCAGACAGAGGTACATGGGAATCAGGCCTGTTACAGTTTTTACATAATAAATGAGCAGCTGGAAAAGCTTTGTTGAACACCAAAATAACAAGAAAAACTGGGAGACGGCCACACACTAGGATATTGCACAGTCTTTGAAAATGCTTGTAAAGAGTAAAGAGCCAAAGGGAAAATGCTTATGACACACTACTGACAAAACTCAGGATATAAAATTGTACATCTTTATGTATCACATTCACAAGATATAAATATTCATTAATGAAATTACGAGACTCTTATTTTTCTTTTTTCAGCTTTCCTGCATTTGCTACATTTTATACAATATGTGGTTGTTGTTTTCCTTAATACTGGTTTTATTGAGATATTATTCACACACAATTCTTCTTTTTAATGCACACAATTCAGTGCTATTTCAAATATTCACAGAACTGAGTAATCACATGTCCATACCAGAAAAACATTTTAAGTAAACAGACTGTTGTTCACAGACACTTTATAAGTCTATACTGTTTTTCTTTATGTAAAAGCTATAGTCTGCATTGAAGTATTCTGAGGAGCTCCTCTCAAGGACATCAGCCAGAACGTGCTCCAAGCAGCTCATCCAAAGTAAACACAAGCAGGGGCCAGTGCTGTGGCATAGAAGGGTAAGCCTCCGCCCACAGTGCTGGCATCCTGTGTAGGCACTGGTTCAACTCCTGGCTACTCCACTTCCAATCCAGCTCTCTGCTAATGTGTCTGGGAAAGAAGCAGAAGATGGCCCTAGTCCTTGGGCCCCTACAACCATGTGGAAGACCCAGAAAATTTCCTGGCTCCTGCTTTGTCCTGGCTGCTGTGGCCAACTGGGGAGTGAACCAGTGGACGAAAGATTCTCTGTTTCTGTCTCTTCTCCGCATTTCTGCCTTTCAAATAAAATTTTAAATAAATAAACACATACATACATACAAGTAGCATGGTTCCCTTTTATAAGGCTAATTGCTCGATTCCTAAATAAAGTTCAATGGAACATTAGAGCGCAGTATCTACCTTTACAATGCTTGTGGTCTGGAGTCGGGTTATAGCCCTTGTGACATGAACACATGTAGGAGCCTTCAAGGTTGGAACAAGTACCATTTGTGCAGATGTTTGGTTCCAGGCACTCATCCACATCTTGAGGAATGTTGCATAATGGAAAAGAAAAAGACAATAGGAACGAAGTTAAATTTGGTTAAAAATGAAAACTGTAGACTTTTAGAAGACAAGGCAGTTCATTAAAAGCAACTCAGATTGGTCGGCTGCATGGGTGATGCTTCTGTACCTAAACTCACTTTCTCCAAGTAACTCAAAAAGGAACCAAATATGCTCTATGGATAAATTAAAGAAGGAAGGTGGGCTTGTTGTGGAGGAAGGAGAAGGAAAGCAGTTTTAGAACAACATCGCCTCCAAAATAAAATTTTCCAAAAATTCCAAAGTTTGTTGAGGTGTACTCAGAGAAGTATGACTTGGGTAGGAAGTCAAAGATACAAATCCTGATCCAGGAAAACCACAGGGAAGTTTTAACAGGAAAGTGCATTCAAGTCTCAGAATCGCCGTTTTCAAACTAGGTCACCTTGGGGAAAACAGCTGAACTTCTAGAAATCTCAGTTCCTTTCTCTGGGAAAAGGTTAGCTCATCTGGCTTTTGTTAAAATGAGATGCCACAGTGTATGTCGGGATTTTAGTGCTTACACACATCAAGTGCTTAATAAGAATAGCCATTATTATGATTACTACTACCACTACTACTGGTATTACTGCATCTACTTCTTGAGCCTATATTCTGCCTTCAAGCTGCCCAATAGGCATAAGTTGGTCTTCTAGGTTGGTTTTTGCCCTCTTAGAAGCATTTTATTAGAATCCTAGTCTACTGATAGAGCAGTTAATGCAAGAGAAAATTATGAACATTTGCTTTCATTAGATGCTTAACACAGTATTCAAATGGAAAATAATCATCTAGGCTTTCACTGATTTCATCTACCAGGCATGAAGTTGCTACCAGAACAATGTTCATCAAAGAGAAAGACATGAGTTCTGTGCCCCATGTGAGTGTCCCTGCACAAGCCTCTGTGTGCAATGCCAGACACAAATGGACCACCAAAAACTTAGAAGAAAAAGCTAAATCATAAAGTGCTTAAACTACACACACAATGTCATGATTTATTCTTAATTGTACAGTGGCCTCTAAGTGAATCAAAGCATCTTAAACAGAAGGCAGAGAAATAAGGATAAAAAAGCTCTTTTTTGGCATCCATTTCATTTCACGATGCTCACCACACCATGAAGGCAGAAAGCCTTCCATCCATTTAAAGCAAAGTCACAAGCACACTGACAGATCTAGTCTTAATCTAGCAATCCACAGGTCAGACTGCATTCATTTGGAGTGCATTTCATGAAAACTCTATTCTGTCTTCCTGACCATGGAATTCAGAGACAAAGCAAACATGGTCAGGGGCATACATGCATGAGTATTTCTGGTGTTGCATGTACATATGAAAAGAGCCAAGCAACTGGCACTACCTAGGTGTTCTATGACACTTTCATTAATTATCACTAATTATGCTGAACTGATCCTAATCCAAGACAATAAAAATAGCACTTTCAGGCCAGCTTATTACCCACCCCTTCTTTGGTTGTGGGAATCTACTTTTGTAAACACTGAAGGCAAACAATTTCAAAGAAGAAGCCAAGCCCTGGCGCCAAAGTAAATAATGGAACAGAGGGAGCCTAGACACTAGGCATAGACAGCAACAGGAAAATGTCATGTCTAGTATCTGGTTTGGTTTCAAAAATGCTAACAAACTCAGAAATGTAAGGATTGCTCTCTTTAATTATTCATGCACTAGGGAAAGTGATTTATAGGGCTACAAATTTTAACAGCAAAATCTATTTCTAAGGCCATATTTTTCTCTAAAGTTAACAGACACTGCAGATTACATTCATGAGATACTTATAAAACTTATTTTTCTAGGCTACTAGCATGATTAATAATGAGGCAGAATGCCTTGAACTATCTAGGGCAGCCTGGTGTGTTTATTCTTTTCTTTTCTTTATTTATTATAGGCATAATTATATGGAACCAGAATTCTGTCAAGCTGATCGTTTACTTATAAATAGTAGAGTTTGAATTGAATGGGTATATGGTAAACTCCTAGTAAACAATCTATACAAATAAGGAAGGTGTCTAGAGGAGAAACACACACACACTTGGTGGATGCAAATGGAGCAAGATAAACAGCATTGTATCTTTAGACAAGATTTGTCTTTTAAAACTTTACATCCATGGATCCAGCTTATTAATACACTGGGGATTCCCATGATGTGCCACAGGTACCTCAGAACAAAGTCTTCACAACCAAGACTGACCCTTCCCTTGCCCTTTCTTTATATAGCCCCTCCTATCAACGTATGGCACCCTCTGCATTCAAACGCCCTTGTCAGGAACTTGGAGTCATCCCTCCCAGATTCCTTACTGTTCTCTTTACTCACATTCAATTTGATGCCAAGTCATATCAATCTACCTTCCAAATCTCTCTCCAACGTACCCGTTTCATTATATTCCTACTACTTTGAGTTACTGACTTGCTCTTTTAATCTGTTTATCTAAATCTTATCATCTCTAATCCTAATGGATTATTCCAGGCTGCAGTCAGAGAAAATTTTTTAAAACACAAATCTGATCAATAGCATTTCTACTTCACTTGAAAACCTCTGATGATTTCCAATATTTTTTAGTTCACTTAAAAACATCAATTGTGCAGCCCTGGGTACAAGAGAAGGATTGGCTTCCATAGACTGGAAAGATCTCCCATTAATGCTATGAGGAGCAAGATGGTCTCTATTTACACACATCATCCATCCCCCATGGTCACTTCCCTCCCCCCACCCACCACAGAGAGAAATTAATCCTTTGGTTTTTGATACTAGGGTTCAAAGCTCATCTTTCTCTAAAAATATTGCCCAGGATGTGGGCACTGTGATGCGAAGGATTTAGCCAACACTTGGGATGTCTGCACTCCATAGACTGTGCTAGTTTGAAGCCCAGCCCTTTTGCTTCTGACCCAGCTTCCTACTAATGTGTTTCCTGGAACACAGCAGGTGATGGGCCAAGTAGCTGGGCCCCTGCCACCATGGGAGACACAGATGAAGGTCTGGGATCCTGGATTCAACCTGGCCCAGCCCTGGCTGTTGCAAGCATTTTGGGGGGCAAGGCAGCAGATGGAAGATTTCTCTCTCTCTCTCTCTCTAGTCCTTCTGTCTTCTCCCCATCTCTGTCACTGCCTTTCAAATAAACAAATCTTTTTTTTAAAAAAAGGAATATTGTCCAAATCCATCCAATGCTTGGATATAGTGGTTTCAACTGGCTGTTGTGTTTTTTCTCATGGAGGAACACTACCACAAAAAAAATTGTGATCATGGGAAGCTGGGCTCCAAATGCTAAGCAACTTACCAATGGGTTTTTAAGACATAACAATTTGGCATTTGCCATTCAACAAATTAATGAAACTTCCCACAGTATGAAAGCTGTCATAAGGTTTTGAGGCCAGACTTTGTGGATAGGACAATTCAAAGGTTTATGCATCCAGCATATACTACCCTATCAGACAGCACAAATTACTCAACTCACACCATGCTGCAAGAGACTAAGAGATACCTGTTCAAAACTAGATATGCCATGCCTAAAGGACTTTCTGGCCCATCAGAAAAGGCAAATCAGGATACTCTGGCTTAATTCATCTGGATGAATTTTGGCTGATTTTTACAATTACCACTTTTGAAAGTGTTTCACCTCATCATCTGAATCAAACATTGTGTAGTTCTTTGTCAAAATTAATAGGAAGATCAATCATTCCTGGACTCTACCCTCTCTCCTCTTCCAGGAAAATGAGGACATTTTCCTTGCTAGCTCTCTGGCAACTTTCCATTCTCTGGAGTTTCACAGAGATGACTCCCTGTTGGCCAGCAAGCCCACATTCATAGCTTTCTCTCTGCCTCAGGAGCTAATTCATTTGGGTCAGGGCCTTTTTTGAAATGTCCCTTCCTAAAATCCTGGCCATGAACCAGACTGTCCCAAGCCCCTCTTTGATGGGCACAACCCCCTTTGCAGGCACAGTGGGTGTTCAATGGCTAACATCAGCCTGTCATAATCTCCCACGGCTATGCCCCCTTATACTTTATCAGGTCCTTGGAGTTGGAGAGAAATTATTCCAGAGTAGTAGTGTATCTGCATCACTTACTGTACTTCCAAGGAGATGAACTCTCAAGACTAAGAACCAATCATTTCTCGGAAGTCATCCAACCTCACTTAATTCTTTTATCACCAGGACAGACTTCAATGAATGAGTACCATCTGATAGCAAGAAAGCATCTGATTCTATCATTACAGCCACAAGAAACACAGGGTTACACTTCACCACAAACATGGTATTACGTCAATGAGTCCTCAACTACTATTCACACATAATCTGTTAAAAACGATGGGCGAACACATTTGACAGAAAAGCAAGCATAGCAAAATGAGAGACACATGCTGATCGGGCCACTGTGCTGCAACGATCTCAATTGCACTTGAGGTATAGGAAGTGTTCAGGCTATCGGGCGCCCTCTGTCAATCCTGATGACGTTAAACAATGTAGTAGCAGAGCTGCTGACAAAAAGTTGTTACACAATCCTTAAAGAATCATCACTGCTTCACAGAACTGGAGCAGAGCCAGTGTGCACATCCCACAGAAACAGCCAAGGATGATCTCAGAAAATCAGCCCACGAATCGCACCAAATTGTGGGCTTCCAACCTCACCTTTTCAATGAGACTTATTATCTTTCAGAAAAACTCTACTGCAGCTGCCTACATAGACCCATAATCTCAAACTCTGACTCCCTGAGCCACTTCAAGGGGTGATTCCACTTGACATGGTTGTTTCCTTTCTATAAAATTAAATTTTTTTATATTTTTTATATTTTTTACTATACTCTTCTTCAGTTTCTCATTTAAGTGTAGGAAGGGTACCTGAACTTTTTCTTTTAAGATTTTATTTATTTATTTGGAGGTAGAGTTACAGTGAGAGGGAGAGAAAGAGAAAAAGGTCTTCCTTCTGTTGATTCACTCCCCAGATGGCTGCAATGGCCTGAGCTGTGCCAATCCGAAGCCAGGAGCCAGGAGCTTCCTCGGGGTCTCCCATGTGGATGCAGGGGCCCAAGCACTTGGGCCATCTTCTACTGCTTTCCCAGGCCATAGCAGAGAGCTGGATTGGAAGAGGGGCAGCCGGGACTAGAACTGGCACCCATATGGGATGCCGGTGCCCCAGGTGGAGGATTAACCTACTACACCATGGGCCCAGCCCCCTGAGATTTTTTTTTTTTTTTTTTACTGAACATATTCTAAAGTTATAATATATAGCATGTATATATGTGTGTTTAATTGTACATACAAAGGGGCTTCAAAAAGTTCATAGAAACTATATATTATGAAAAAAAATGTATGAGTTTTGAATTATTTGCACCGAAATAAACTTATCTTCAAATTCTGCTTTTCCATCAATTTTCTGAAGTACTCTCATATGTAAGCCTGGCATCTTAATAATATGTGTATACAATGTGGAATGATCAGATCAGAGCAATTTGTACAACTATCACCTCGGACATATTTCATTGAGTTGATAACATTCAAAATCCTCTTTTAGCTATTTTTATGAATTCAAATAGTTGCTATTAACCATACTAATCTACACTATTACTCCTACCCAACTGAACCTGTGTATCCATTAAATATCTATTCTCCATCTCTCCCTCTCCCACTCCCTGCCTATAAACTTTTAAAAGTTTATGAACAATGGATTGAAAAGAAGTTAATAATTATTTTATCTATTTATAATTACTTTATTTATTTATAACAAATCCATGCACTTTTTTCCAAACATACATTTTCCATGAACTTTAAGTAATCCCTCACTTGCATGAGTTTCAAAATTTTTTCATCAACATAATCTTTTTTGACAGGCAGAGTGGACAGTGAGAGAGAGACAGAGAGAAAGGTCTTCCTTTGCCGTTGGTTCACCCTCCAATGGCTGCCGCGGCCACCACACTGTGCTGATCCGATGGCAGGAGCCAGGTGCTTCTCCTGGTGTCCCATGGGGTGCAGGGCCCAAGCACTTGGGCCATCCTCCACTGCACTCCCTGGCCACAACAGAGAGCTGGCCTGGAAGAGGGGCAACCGGGACAGAATCCGGTGCCCCGACTGTGACTAGAACCTGGTGTGCCGGCGCCACTAGGCGGAGGATTAGCCTGTTGAGCCACGGCGCCGACCCATCAACATAATCTTTTAATTCCATTTTCCATGAACTTTCTGAAGTGCCCTCACACAAGTGAGAACATGTGATGTATGTCTTTCTGTGCCTGACTTATTTCATTTAACATGATGTCCTACAGTTCTGTCCACATTGCTGCAAATGACAGAATTCCATTCTTTTTAAAGGATGAATAATGATAATCCATTGTATGTCAGCACATGACATATTGTGCAGGATAAAACCCTGGATTTGTAAGATGAAGACCTGAGTCATGTCTTAGCTCTGCCATTTATTACATATGACCTAGAGAGAATCTACTCAACTATTTCCATATCTGTACTGCAGGGATGACTGCTATGAGAATCAAAACAAAGTTAAAGTTCTTTATAAACTGTACATTGAAAGGTTTTTGTTACAACAATTACTTCTCCTCATCGGCATGGGTCCTGATTTCAAAAGTTGTGTCTTTCTGTTGTTGTTTGGACAATCTCAAGCCTTCTCTGGCATCTGGCAGACATACAGTCAAGTGCTCAATGAACAGGAGTGATTGATTAGAAGCCCCCTTTAGCCTGTGATGATTTAGTAACAAGACTGACATTGGTGCATTTTAGAAAATTTGCAAAAGGTCTGTGTTGTCCGCAGTTACCATGTTATATAAAATATATTATGAAAGGCTCCAATTTCAGGTAAGTCTATGAATATCTATATATTCCAAAAAGGTTAACATTTAATCTTAAAATCCGAAAATAGATCCTAGTATAAGAAGAACTTTTAGAATAATGATCTCTCCATGCTTATCCTGTAAGTTCTCTGTCTAGCTTCAGTTAAGACTGTGGCAAATGGCTGTCAGGTGGACTGAATGATACAGAAGTTCTTCCAATGTCCAGGATCTATTTAGAGATAATCTTTAACTTAGAAACTAGCAAAGAAGATTTACTCTGATAAAAATCTCAAAAATGTGTATTGCCAGCTCACTTGATCTGTCACAACTCAGCTATAGAGCAAGACAATAAAGTAAACCCAAAGAGGGCCAGATGCAGGTATGCAGTGGGTGACAGTCTGCCTTGGGAAGGCGAGCTGAGAAAATGTCAAGGTTTTATCATCACAGAAGCTTAAGCATTTGCTAGGAACAATCCTATAGAAGCATGGAATCTCCAAGGAGGACATTCCAGCTAAGTGAAAATGCAAGGAAGTTGAAACAAAACCTCAAAATCACTTAAATTCGTAAGAGAAAGCTCCTATGACACAGAGAGAGTTAAAAACTACATGGCATAAGTTTATAGAACACCAAAGTGAAAGAATACTGTTATAAGGAGAAATATGACATATAATTTAACAGTTTTTCTTCTGCATTTCTTATATTTCAGGACAGAGCAATAAAGAGGAGAGTAAGATGTTTAGGGGAGAAAGGGTTATAACATGGCAGACAGGTGTTTCCTATTTCTTATTTAATTTGGGCAACAAACTCTACAATGAAGGTATTTCAATCCCCATTTTACAGATAATCAAACTAAGCTTTAGAGAGGTCATAGAGTCCAAAAATCTCTCTACATTCATGGAACAAAGATCTCTACAACAGAAATACTGAACTTCCCTTTAAATAACCAAATAAAAGAGCATTTCCTTGCGAGATGGCTCTCATCAGATTTGATTCAGGCCAGCATTCCATGAGTCAGGAGGAATCTGTAAACTGAGTACCTGACAGGCTGACTTCCCTTAAGAAAGGCAGTGGGAACTGGCCAGACCCGGGGTGATGCAACAGTCATTCAAGGTGGGGATCGAGTGGGCAATGGCCCCAGGCAGAACTTCAAGTCCAAGGAATACAGTGTTGAATGATGAAAGTGGCTCAACAGAGAAGACCAAAATCCCCAACTTGAAAGAAGCAGCAACATTAACAGAAGAGCCAACAAGAGTTGCCAGAAAGCATTAAGGGATGATGTGTGCTAGATAGAGTCTGGAAGCAATAGACAGTATTTGACGTGGACAATAACTATTCAGCATGAAGGACTATATGCCCAGAACTAAACAGGAAAAAGTGTGGGCCCCCAGACAACACTTACTCACATTTTACCAGCTTTTCCCCCAGACAATGTCTAGTCTTAATTCATAATTCAAGGAGAAGCATCCACCAGTGAAATCCAGGTGACATGGCATGAATACAATGAGACCATGAATGGTTTCAGCAAGTTCTTCACTCAGTCAGTGAAAGAAGCAGAAAGTGTATGAGATGTCAAATCTTTACAAAATATAGGGCTTTAAATAGCAATGCTTAATGAAGCCATTTAACAGGAATAAAGGAGTCAAATTGATGTGACGATAGAAAAGCTTAAGAGAAAAAACCCCAGGAGGCATAATGCCAAATGTAAGTACTACTATGTAAAATGCCGCACACGTTTGGTTACAGCAATGTGAAAGTATGCAGCCAGTGAGGGGCGTGCTATAGACAAATGAGACTAAGATTTATGGAAACCAACAGCCCTGCCAGGTGAAGACAATCATCTCCCCCGCCATTACCTTTCAAATAAACAACAAATATTACTAAAGACAAATGTCCAATGCAGGAGCTTTCTTCAAAATGATGAGTATAGCCAAATTTCCAAGGCTTTAACATTTACTTTAATGTTTCAATTAAAAACTGAGAAAGAAAATCTCATCCACATAAATCAATAAATTGTCTGGACTACAAGGACACAAGAAAGGCACAAACTGTTCACAGGTTAATTGTTAGTGATGGGAACAAATGATTAGCAGAGAAGGCCTCATTAATAACCTGCCGTCACTTGACCCTTGACCTCCAAAGAAACTTGAACACTCCCTATATCTCAAGTCCCTTTTCTTCATGACACTATGGCATCCAATATTCTATGTGTTTTACTTGCTTACTTGCTGATCTGTAAGTACTTTAAGTTCAACAAGGAGAGGGATTTTGTTGCATTCATTCTCAATCCCTGCAGTTTTGGAAAAATACTGGCACACAGTAGATGTTCAATGTATTAGTTAAATGAACAAATAAGCACAGGTCAGATTGTGTTACTGATGAGCTGAAGTCAAAAGCGGGTTACTTATGTGAGCCAATGTGGTAGCACAGCCAGTTAAGACACCACTTGAGGTACCAGCATCCCATATCAGAGTGATAGTTGAAAGTCCCATATGTCCTACTCCCGATACAGCTTCCTACTAATGCTCCTGGGGAGGCAACAGACAATGGTTCAAGTACTTGGGTTCCCGCCACCTATGTGGGAGACCAGCATGGATTTCCAGGCTCCTGGCTTGGGTCTGGTCCAGCCCCAGCTGTTGTGGACATTTGGGGAGTAAATTAGTAGATGGAAAATCTTTTTCTTTCTCTTTTTCTCTATCACTTTTGCCTTTAAAATAAATAAATAAAGTCTTTTTAAAGTATAGGTAACTTTTGGAAAGTATTCGCGAATACCAAAGAATAAATATCAGAACTAAAATGTCTAAAGGCACAAAAGGATACAGCTGAGCATTTATTAGCATCGTTAAGAGTTCAGCAGAAAAATTCAATCCACTCCCTGGCTCAATACGAAAACAAAGTCATGCTGGACTATCTGCTTTTTGTCACACTCAGCTCTCAACATTTGAAAACTCTACCACCATAAAAATTAAGATGGAAAATCTACTTCAGTATGATCTGCAAAAACCCTCATGAGAAATTCAGAAGAGCTGTAAGTCCAACGTGAACGATGGATATATCTGCAATTATATCATGGAAGCAAGGCTTGGTGTGGTTAACGTAGAGACTAAAATTGTACCCAAAGCACAAGGAAAAAGTGCACTGCCTACTTTTAATGATAGGAAATCCATGATCTCAGAAATGCAGAAATGAAAGCTAGTGCTCAGAACAAGGGGCTAAATGTGGGATTTCTGTTGAGTTGAGCAACACGGTGACCTAACATTTCTGCCTGTGATTCTTCTCATCTGGTTGGCAAAAGTAAAATTATTTTTATATGAGGTGCTCTGTTTCTGTCACAAAACTAGAGTGAAATGTTTGCATATACTATATACACACATATACATACCTATATATTCATAGACGTACATATAGGTACAAGAACTCACTTAGTATGGTTTCCATTGAAGACGACTCACTTGCCAATTTGGTCAGTCACATTCCATTAGCAAATTCATGAATGAGCCCTGTGTTTATACTAATGTTGTGTGTTGTAGTTATTTAAGCTAGAGTCCAGGCTCTGCTCCTGGATTATGCATCACTATGAAAATGAGAACATGAATGGAACCTTGATAGGCAACTACAAAATGCATGCCAAATAGGGAAATTAAAACCAAATGCACTCTCCAGCCAGCTCCCATTACACAAACAACTACTTAGCAGATAAACAACGAACATGGCTACATCTCACAATTCCACTGGTGGACGGGCACAGACACTCAGGCCGGGGGGCACCTGCACCAGCTACAGAGGCTGAGCTGATGCTGCCTGGGGAGGAGCCCAAAGCTTTCAAAAGGGAGAACTTTGGTAAGAACTATTCATTCCCACCTTCACTAAAACAACTAAATGTCTCCCAGAGACAGCAGAATAAAATTCAAATATTATTTTATTTAATCCTACCATCTCAGAGCCTCACAGAACCTCCTTCCTATAACTTGTCCCATTTACAAATCTGCAGTTTTCCATGAGGCGTCTGGGTGAAGGTCAGTGTCTCATTAGACAGACAGGAAGTGCCCCAAAGGAAAGAAACGGTTCCATTCATTTCGTCCCTCAATGTGTCCCAGAAAGCTCTGGAATATGTAGTAAGCTCTTTTAGAGGAGGAAGGAAACAATGAATGATTGAATGAAAAATTTAAAACTCACATATTCAGAGTTCTCTCATGAAAAGGAAAAGTTTTAAGAAAAAAAAAAAAAAACACCACCGGGGCCAGTGTAATGGTACAGCGAGTAAAGCCGCTATCCGTGATACCAGCATTCCATATGGGTGCCACTTCACATTCCAGCTGCTCCACTTCTCATGCAGCTCCCTGCTATTGGTGTGGGAAAAACAGAAGATGGCCCAAGTGTTTGGGTCCCTGCCACTCACAGGAGAGACCTGAATTGAGCTCCTGGCTCCCAACTTTGGCCTGGCCCATTGCCGGCTGTTACACCCATTTGGAGAATGAGCCAGCCGCTGGAAGCTCTCTCTCTGTCTCTCTCTAACTCCAACTTTCAAATAAGGAAAACAGAAATGGCATGGCAGATGGAAACACAAAAGAAAAGAGTCAAAGCAAATGTCTCTCTTCAACTTCCTCAAAGTACTGCACTTACTGTGTCTGTTGCATGTTTGTGTGAACACCTGTGTGTATTTCCTAATTTTGTGTGTCTGTGGTAGCTGCTTCTTAAGCCTGTTCTCTTTTCAAGCTTTCTGCTCTCCATCCCTCTCCTTTAATCATTGTGTTTGGTTTTGGTTCTTTCTCACATCCAAAATCAGTGGCATCCTTTATGAACACTCATGTTCTTATTTTTTCCATAGCTAAGAGTTACTTACAACTTCTCTTAGAACAGTCTAAGTTGATTACATTTCATTTCTTTTTATTTTGAAAGAGATTAATTGGCATTACTCTATGAGAACACAGGCCACACAAAAGCAACAAAACTGGGATAACACATGGTACCTACCAAGGCACTGTCCATTCCAGCCTCGGAATCCTTCTGTGCAGGGAACACATTGGTAAGATCCAGGAGAATTCACACACTGTTCATCCGGACAAGTACTTGGAGTCAAACACTCGTCGATATCTGGAAAATCAAGAAGGCAGTTCATGAACATTTTATCAGAATACCAAAGTGAAATCTGACTTTTGAGATGAAGAGAGAAAACACACGCTCTATCTACACCTCTGGGGGAAAGCAGTAACAGGGTAGGAGACACATTGGGTCTAGACTTAAACATATGACATCAATGAATGGTCAGGTATACTTGGATTGAAATAGTTATACCAATTCCAAGGAAGAACTTGGCCCCAGTTCTTCAAATGGCAGAGCCAGGCCTCTCCACTCTGGGAGCTGGCAGCTCTTCTGGGGCTACTTTCTGGACATCCAATCTTTGAAGGAATAGCGCAGCTTGCCAGAAAGAAATACGATGAGTGGAAGTGAATGTGAGCGACCATATATCCACTTGGCTGGAGAGTGGATCTCTGCAAACACTGGGTGCCCCAGGGAAATCCCCACATTGGCTTCACGGGCCCAAGAACATCCCAAGTATGAATAATTTAAAACCTTTCATATGATAGTAATTCCTTGGAGGTGGAAAAAGAACATTAGGAGAAAATGAACTCATCACATACTTCCAAGATTTTCCAGAAAACAAGGTGCTATGACCATATGTAATATTTTCTGTTAAAAATATACCTTTTCCTATTCACAGCTCACTTATTAATCATCTTTCTTTTTGATACAAGAGGAACAAGTCACCTTAAATACGGTTGTGTCTTTAGGCATTTTTAAGAATGGTAAAATGACAACATGGGGAAGAGGATAGATGTAGAACAGAGTTTAATAGTTCAAAATCAATGGTAACATCTGGGGTACAAGCCCCAGTTGAAATAATTGTTTTCTTTCTGAATTCAAATGAAAGGACTTAATGTTGAAGTGTCCAGCATAGGGCCTCAAATCACAGTGAGCATATAAACAGCTTTTGAAGGACATAAGCTGAAAAAAGAAATATATAATTCCTATACTAAATAAATATACATGAGTATTTGATGTCTTCCTTCTGGTAAATTCTTTTTTTTAAAAAAAAGATTTATTTGTTTGAAAGGCAGAGTGATGAGGGGGAGGATGGGGAGATCTTCCATCCCCTGGTTCACTCCCTAGGTGGTGGCAACAGCCAGAGCTGGGTCAGTCTAAAGCCAGGAGCATGGAAATCCATCTGGGTTTCCCACATGGGTGGCGGGGGCCAGGTAGTCTGGCCATTTGTGTGCTGCTTTCTTAGGCACATTAGCAGGGAAATGGATTGGAAGTGGAGTAGCCAAGACTTGAACAGGCACTCATATGGGATGCCAGTATTGCTGACGGTGAGTTAACCTGCTGTGCCACAGGTCGGCACCATTCTGGCAAATTCTTGCAAAGTACCTTCCTAGGTTTACCCTGATTGGGCCCTATTCAATATATGGAAATATTACGTGATAACCCATAAGCATGCACGACTTTTATGTGTCAGCTAAAAATAAAAACAGAAAACATTAATCTCCGTATATATATCACTCAACATGTGCGAAAAGCTGCTTCAAGTGAAAAAGCTGAAATTGATATTAACAAAATAAGTACCAGGTCAATGCCATAAATTTTTACTTTATCAGTGAAAATTCTTGCCAATAGACAATGACACACAACACTTTTTTTTTTTAAGGTCAGCTGGTCTGGGACTTCTTGTTCTACAAAATGATGATGCTTGCCAGCTTAATTTTCCAAACAGCATTACAGCCTCCTCTGGATGGGAATTTTGTTTTTTAATAGAAATACAACCAGTAAATCAGAGAGCGCCACTGAGACAGGCAGGTCCAATACAGAGGACGTGATGTTGAGGACTAGGAGACAACACTCTGCTCTTACCTGGGTTGGTGGCTCCCTCTCCTATCAGTTAGGGACTACCTGCCTTGCAATACCGGCTTAAGAGAATAAAGGAAGGATGAATGAGATAATGTCTGCAACCCACAGTAGACTCCTTGGAGACTGGTCTTGTTTGAAAGCAACTTCGCTGGTGACAGCTGAGAAAACCTTCCATGAGCCAGAAGCCCTGCGACCTTTGGTTCTGGTCCACGATAGCATTAGAGGACAGCCACAATGTTTGGCTCTTCCTTCTTTTCAGGCCTTTTCTTGGGGGGATAACGGAGTTTCCGGTTATTTATTTGGGGAAGCCCAGTCATAGCTCTGCTGAATAATTTCCATATATTGAGGATTACTGACTATTTTGCTATCAGCTTTCAATGTAATCACATAATTTCAAAATTTCATTTCTACCCCTTGCCATTTTTTTATTACTTACTATCTGATCTCTGCATAGGGGGCTGTGGGTAGAACTGTGGGACAGTATCTATCTCACTTCTTCGGAGGTGTTTGCTTTGCATACACATGCCTGCCAAATGAATTCACCCGTTTTTTCCGGTAAGCACTCCCCACAATTACGGACGAACTGAGAAAAATCCAGGCAAAAAACATAAGGGGTTAGGAGAAAAGGGAGGTTTTAAAGAAACCTAACTTTCTGAGAACCAACCAGGTGACGGGCAATACCACACACACACTGACTAGGCTCCTGGTCACCCTACATTGTACTCTCTGGCTCACGTATTCTAGGTGAAGAACTAGGTTTCAAAGGTGCTAGATAACTGGCTCAAGGTAGGCAGTTACTGCTTGTGGGGGCCTGAGCCGATTCCTCAGCCCTGGGTCTTCTGCATTCCCACTCTGCCTCTGGAAGGCGAGGCAGAGTTCCCAGAAGGAGTGTAGGGGTGCTTCCCAGCGCTTGCCCCACGGCCTCTCAGCCATCGGGGGGCCATTCATGGCTCCATTCTGATCTGAGCTGAGCAGGGATACAGTTACAACACTGCTCCCACTTTTCTCCAGATCTGAGCCCAAGGAAAATACCCAGCACAGACTGCCAGGAATGCCCCCCCCCCCCCCCCGCCAGGTTTGGCCATCAGGACACTTCAGCAAGCAGAAGCCAACAGATGGCAGAGAGCAGCCTGGCCGACTCATCTACCCCTCCTTCATTCCAGAAGCCCCATCATGACAGGTTGATCTTCAGTCAGACAGGTGGAGAAGCCTGGCAGTCAGCCTCATGCCCATGTCCAGGCCCTGAAGCACCTGCTCAGGTGAGGACGTGTGCCTTTGCCCTGAGGTATCTGTGGCAGGATTTCTTCATGAAAATCATTACAAAAATGTACCACAGTGGTTTCAAAAAGAACTCGTGCCACATGGACACAAATATGAACAGAAATATTGTTGCATGTCTAATTATTTTGGCCTTGCCATACATTTTCCAAAACATTTTTATAATGAGCGCTAACTCACAGCTATGGTCAGTAATGAAGAAATTCTATCTAGCGCTGTTGGAATCTGACCCAGAGCTGGTCAGACAGTGCTTCTGTAGGGAGTCTGCAAGAAAGTCCCAGAATACAAGTAAAAGGACGCCAGGGAGACAGAGGAATGTGACAAGGTGAAAAGGTTGAAAATGAAACATCAACAGTGGTCACACCTGCACCATGTTCCCAGATGAATGAGCCAGACATTGTAATTAAGGCTGGGTTTGTACTAAGATATTCTGTAATTAATTGTTCTAAAGTGATTTCACTCCAAATACCAGGGAAAGCAGATAATGAGGTGAAAAATAATGAGTGCATGAAGGTGGAAAATAACCCAGACAGGGTCATGGAAGTCAGGCTAAGCGGCTGTGAATCCAGCAAGCAGGCAGAGCCTGGGCATGCTGGCGCCATGCAGAGAGGTGGCGGAAACACAGCACAGGAAAGGTGCCCACCGGCCCTGGATCTAAACCTGTCCTGCGCTTCAAGGTCGCGAGTGCTCAGCACACACAGGCAGATGGCACAGGCTCCTGGATTTCCCGGCAGACTCACCCTCACAGTGGCCACGCCGCGTCATACGGTACCCACTGTCGCAGTATTCACACCGGAAGGTGCCCACGGTGTTGACGCAGTGCCCTTCCCCGCAGACATCCGGCCTCAGGCACTCATCCACATCTACGAGAAGCAGAAAACACTGCTAAGTTTTATTTGCCAAGATACCATTTTGAACCTCTCCCATCTCCCAGTTAGTTCAAGTTCAATGATGAAGTAACAGCTTTCTGCTCACATCCCCTTGATTTGCTGGACGTGCATCAGCACTGTGTGGTTTTGACTCATGCAGAATCTTGTCATTCTATATATTTGCTATTCTTCAAAAATATTGAGGGGGTGCCGGCTTGTGTCCTGGCTGCTTGCTCCTCTTCTGATCCAGCTTTCTGTTTGTGGTCTGGGAAAGCAGGG
This sequence comes from Sylvilagus floridanus, assembly GCA_949820135.1. Classification (NCBI taxonomy): domain Eukaryota; kingdom Metazoa; phylum Chordata; class Mammalia; order Lagomorpha; family Leporidae; genus Sylvilagus; species Sylvilagus floridanus. Next base: position 17,338,273 of record OX463245.1, on the reverse strand, counting down.
GAAGATGGCCCACGTGCCTGTACCCACATGGGAGACCCGGAAGAAGCTCCTGGCTTCAGATCAGCCCAACTCTAGCCATTGTGGTTATTTGGGGAGTGAACCAGTGGATGGAAGACCTCTCTGTCTCTCCCTCTCTCTGTAACTCTACCTCTCAAAATCTTAAAAATTTTAAAAATATGAGAGGGGTTGGCATACAGGGTAAGCCAATGCTTGCAACACTGGCACCCTGTATCTGAGTGCCAGTTTCAGTCCCAGCTGCTCTGCTTCTGCTCCAACTCCCAGCTAATGCGCCTGGGAATGCAGCAGACAGCCCGAGTGCTTGGGCCCTGCCACCCGTGTGGGGGACCTGGAAAGAATTCCTGTCTCCTGGCTTCAGCCTAGCCCAGATCTGGCTTTTGTGGCCATTTGGGGAGATACTAGCAGATGGAAGATCTCTCTCTCTCTCTCTCTGTCACTCCATCTTTCAAATAAGTAAGTGACTCCTTTTTAAAAACTTGTAGAGGAGAATCCATTTTTCTATCTAGCACACTGCTACGTCGTAACAGATGTTTAATACAAATTTGGGGTTGTCTGATCTGATGAGGTCTCAGGGATCTACAACCCAGATCTGAGAATTCATGCCACAGTGCCATTACCTACGCAGTTGGTACCCTCCTCATTGGCCATAAATCCCGCAGGGCAAATACACAGGAAACTCCCTTCTGTGTTTTCACAGCGTCCCTGGGAGCACAGGTGCTGGACCTGAGCACATTCATCAATATCTGTTAACAGAATACAAATAGGAGATTGGTGTTGTGTAGCAAGAACTCAGCCACCCACTATACTATTCCTGGCGTACCACAACTTTACAACTTAGGGAGACTTCTCTCATAAAATACTTGGACCGTGATGGGGAAGAGGCAAGCAGCTTACTGAATATTGCTTCAAAGACTAAAACACCATAACATCGGTGTTTGAAAGGGTCAGACTTCAGGTCAACACAGCAGGACTCTCCTGATAAAGGAGTCTTCAAACACTGGAATTTGCTCTCCAGAGAGGCAGTCAGAGACCATCTACTCTGCACACAGCTGGGGCTGGATTAGATCACCACTTTGCCTTTTCTCCCTAATATTTAGGCTCTAAACATGCATATACACATGTGCGCAAATGAAAGGGAAATGGCCATGTCACAGAGCAGTGGGGTGCCTTCTCACCCTACAGATACATATAAAACCAAACAGCAAAGCTCACACAAGTTAATGTAGGAGTAGATATACTACTCAAAGTGTCTCTGTTCCTTTATACTGTCCTGAGAACTCAGGGCTGAATTTCTTTCTTCTAAAAATGATGAAATCAAGCTTAGAGTCTACACATTAAGATGATTAACTTAACTCCATATACCTCTTTATAAGACAGATTTTCCCCAAAGATATATAAAGAACACTTATTCACAAGTTCATTAGGAGCTTCCGGCCAGTACACAGGGAGATTCAGTTCAGAAACTTACAAATCAGGTTGAATGTACTTGGATATTTGAATGTAATTCTTTACTGTTTCATATGTTTGTGTGTGTGTGTGTATGTATGTTTGCAGGTGTGAGCTATTTCTAGAGCTCTCAGTTTATTTACTTTATCCAAGAAGTTTTGTGAATGAGTTAAGTCTTATGGCAATGCATCACATTTGAAGTGGCTAGCAGTGGACAAGGTAAGAAAACCCCAGGAATTTAGCAAACTTTTTGCTTGAGTGCCCTTAGCTGAGGGATAAACGTTTTACAAGATTAAACACAGTGACATTTTCCCAGTATGGTTAAGAAAAAAGCATGTTTTACATAAGCAAATATTTGATATTAAGTAATTTTGAGTATCAAAAGTATCTCTTACCAACACATTTCCGCTGTTGTTCACTGAACTTGTAACCCTCGTAGCATATACAGGTATACCTTACAGGTAGGTTAATGCAGTGTCCTGCTCCACAGATATCAGGATTCACAGTACATTCATTGATTTCTTTAAAGATAAAAAATATGGGGAAAATCACATGAATAAAGATTTCACCACTACTTGCAAAGCATTACTTCATGTTTCCAGACTAGCTGTCAGATTAGCCATTTAGAAGTTGACCTCTGAAATCAAATATAAGTACTCAGGGTTTTTTTTTATAACTGGAGTGGTTAGTCCCTCCCATGGTCATCAATAGTTCTTAATGAAACAATTTCTAAGATGAATTGGAACAGACACACTCAGAAACAGACCATGCTAGAAGTTTTAAGGGGATCAGGTTTTTTGAATGATTGTGAACGTTGCAGCTACACAGAGAGGGAGAGACAGAGACAGAGAGGTCTTCCACTGTTGGTTGATTCCCCAGATGGCAGTAATTATTGACACTGGGCCAGGCAAAAGCCAGGAACTTCATCCAGGTCTCCAACATGGGTGGAAAAGGGCCAAACACTTGGTCCATCCTCTCCTGCTTTTCCCAGGCCATCAGCAGGGAGCTGTATCTGGAGTGGAGCAGGCAGGACTTTAACCAGAGCCCACATAGGGTATGGGTGCTGCAAGTGGCGGCTTCATCCAACATGCTGAAATGTTGGTCCCAGGAGATCAATTCTTCATGAAAACGACTCTTAACACGACCAATCAAGGGCTTTCTATCCGCTCTCTTTTATCTTACTTGATGAAGTAAGACTCATTGTCTGATTTCTCTTGATGGGAAATACATACTAACTTCTCATTTGTTAGCAGGTCAAATTTGAGTTTCAAGAAATATGTCCAACCTTCTCCAAATTTTCCCTTTAATGCTCAAGAAAACACTTTCTACTTCTAACCAAAACAAAATTTCTAGGTGTGCTTATTCTTCATTTGCCAACTTCAACTTCAAAATATTTTCTTTATACTAGTAAAGAAGAATGTTCTTCCAAGTCTTCTCTGCTGTGCCCCTCCCTTACTTTCCCCCTGATCCTTGGGTGATTCTTTCTTCTACAAAGCCCAGGCAGACTAGCATTGTTCAAGTCCTCACTGACTCCATCGTGGGTGGAAGCCACCAAAATGAGTTTCATTACCATAGGACCTGGGGACTTGAAAGTGGCCTTCTGAGAGAGGCTACTTCCCCAAGAATTCCTGTCTTCAATACTATTTAGAAAGAGAAACAATGGCACAGGGGAGATAGAAGAGTTGTTGGCTAGAAGCACTGGCTTGGAGAATGCACAGGGACACATCCTGCTATCCTTTCAAACTCTAGTACGGGCAAGTGATTAATCACTCTAAGCCTCGTTTTTCTACATATATAGAATGGAAATAATCCAGAGTTCGAAGTTCAGAGCACAATATTGGAATATAATAAAAATATACTGAAAATAATGCATGTAGCTCAATGCCTGGCATATTACACACAATCTGTAAGTCATAAATGTCACTATTGCTGGGGTTCATACTGACATCAGTTAAGAACATATAACAAAGAAATAGCACTCTGACATCAATGCTACCTAGAGCTAGTATCTCAGTGTCACTATACGGCAAACAAGGCTTTAAAGAGATGCTGTATGAATGAGACCCAGAAAGCCCTCCGGATAACTAGGCTGGTGCCTCTGAGCATTACACACAATCCAGCTTTGTTAGAGGGGTCTATGGTTTCAGAGAAGAAAAACAGGTGGGCTATTGTCACTAATAACCCACTGCAAATTCTGCAGAAAAGGGATCTAAGGAACAGAGCTTTAACGAAAGTTCGCTCTGGAAACGACCTCAGTCAGGGCTGAGGTTGCCCTCCAAATCCAAAGCCACTTTCTTCACTCTCCATCAGGCATTCACTGTTCTGAGACTGAGAATACTCAAGCAAGACACTTGAAACAGGAAGCAGACAAGCTGTCATATTTTATATAAAATCATCCGCATGTGAGATGTTTGCACAAAGCATGCATTAACCAATTAAAAATATCTTTAATGAACCTATTTATGCCAACCCACTATCAGAAAAACAAATTTGTTTGTAGTCAGCATATTACCAAAATAAAGAAAAAAATGTTAAAAAGGCTAAACATATAGGTGATTGACATGATTGCTTAAATTATTACAATATAAAACAGTGAATTATGATATAATTATAACAAAGAACACTAATATAATCACTAACAGGAGAAGGAATTGTTTTAAAATATGCAGTTGGGGCCGGCGCCGTGGCTCAACAGGCTAATCCTCCGCCTTGCGGCGCCGGCACACCGGGTTCTAGTCCCGGTCGGGGCGCCGGATTCTGTCCCGGTTGCCCCTCTTCCAGGCCAGCCCTCTGCTGTGGCCCAGGAGTGCAGTGGAGGATGGCCCAGGTGCTTGGGCTCTGCACCCCATGGGGAGACCAGGAAAAGCACCTGGCTCCTGGCTCCTGCCATCGGACGAGTGCGGTGCGCCGGCTGCAGCGCGCCGGCCGCGGCGGCCATTGGAGGGTGAACCAACGGCAAAAGGAAGACCTTTCTCTCTGTCTCTCTCTCTCTCTCACTGTCCACTCTGCCTGTAAAAAAAAAAAAAAAAAAAAAAAAAAAAAAAAAAAAATATGCAGTTGGGCACAAATTGTAATATAGAATATGATCTCAATTATACCATGCACACAGTAGAAGGAAATATAGAAAATCTGTATGATGATGAGGACTGATATATTCTTCATACGTCTTCCGTTTTCAAAATTTCTATAATGAGCATATATTAGTGCTTTTGTATTTCATAATCAGAAGACGTTCCTTAAAAATATCATTATTAGGAGCAGGTGTTGTGGCACAGTGGTTTAAGTCACTGCATGAGATGCCTGCATTCCACAGCACAGTACCTGGTTTGAGTCCTGGGTACTCTGCTTCTGACCCAGCTTCCTACTAATGCACATCCTAGAAGGCAGCTGATGGTGTTGGCCCTTGCCATCCACGTGGGAGATCCAGATGGAGTTCTGGGCTCCTGGCTTTAGCCTAGAACCAGTGAACTAGCAGATGTCAAATCTCTCTCTCCCCCTCTCCCACTCTCTCCTTCCACCAACCCACCTCTTTCCCACAATTCTTCTGTCACTCTCCCTTTCAATGAATGAAAAATAAACATTTAAAAATATATAATTTTTAAAATACCACAAAAGTTTGAAAAGATAGTCTTCACAGGTTCTAAGAATTCTCCTCTCTATAGGAAGTGTTTTAGTGAAATAGTGTAAGAAGAACATCTCTAATATTTATTCTGTATTACAGGTACACACTTCTGTTAAAAATTTTAGTATTTCTATTTCTTAGTTTTCTTTGTGCAAATAATTAATGACCTTTATTCTCTTCTGTTATATTATTAAAACTGAAAAGACAGGTTAACCAGGCTTGCAAAAAGAAATTGAATTAATTAGAAGATGAATTAATAGAGGCAAGGTTTCAAAACAAATTAAAAGATAAAACCAATGGTTCTCACGAAACCATCAGCAGTCCCTGTCTCATTCCTACACACACTAATTTGCTCATTACCAAATATTTGTCATTTTACAGGTGTAGCGTTAGGATGGGATTCTTACAATGTGACAAACAGTCTTTAATAATATATGATGCTCACTTCAAATGCAATATGTTCCTCCCTACACTTCGCCAGCTATCTAAATTATTTCTTCTCAAGCATGCTCTAAGGAAGGAGAAAACACTTGGGAATTATAACTCTTTAGTCTTTGGAAATGAAATGAATAATAATGGTCTTTGCTTCCAACTTCGCACTTTAAATAGAAGCCATAAGGCTGAAAGTACACTGATGAAGAATGGTTGGCGATTTTTAGTGGATGACCTCATAAGTTAAGTATGCAGAGATGCGGATTGAAAACACTAACCCTGGCCGGCAGGGCACTAAACATATGTACGAAAATGTTACACTGACGCCACTAGAGGGTACTAAGAGATACCTCAAAGGAGGGAACGGACACTGCTATGTTTTTGTCCCATTTTTACACACAAGGGAGTAATTAATGTAACTGTAGTCAGTTGACCTCAAGTTCTCTTTAATCCACTTGTCACACAGTATCCCCTCTGCCAGGTAGAAAGATCCATTGCACCTGGCCAACACCTTTGTCTGCTTTCTTTTTACTCGTCATGAAAAAGTTGAGCAACATCTAGGGCTTATTTTTTTTTTTTTAAGGTAAAATCACAATTGACCAGTGTCATTGTTTCAGAACATGTCTCCCACCATGGCTGAGTTTTACTCACAAGTATACACACAGTACAGACAGGTGAGTGCCAGGAATGCCTTCAAGAACAGGAAATGTTTTCTGCTTTTTCGGATGCTTTGGAGCAAAGATATTCACTTTGTATTTTTCTGAGAGGCTATTCACACACAGGCATGTGAGATTGTTCCCACAGAGTGGATCAATTTCTGGAGAAATACCCGTTTTCTTTGGGTAGCCTGTGTCAATATAAGCTCTGGAAACAGGGCTTTGACATACCACAGTGGCAATGCCTCACACAGCCAGCACTCATTACTGGCCTCAGGCGTACCCTGGTGAGGGGGAATGTCTGGTCTTCAGCAAGTCTGGCATTCCAGAGTGATCAAGTGAGCGCATCCCCCTGCACTCTCCTGGGTCCCTCATCAAGTCTTTGCACGTGCCCGCTGGTTCACAGGGCAGCCCTACCCTCTCTTCCCACATGTGCCCCCTCAAACAACTTCACTTTCACTGGGCTTATGATCTCCATTTATTTCTTCCATTGAAGCTCATTTACAATTTGGAAAAAGAGCCATGACCAAAAGCCAATGGAAAACCAAAAGCTCTATTTAGCCTAGCAACAAGGCCAACGGTGCATTTAACATTTTTGGTATCATTATTATACCTTTTAACATTCAACAAAAAAGAATACTTTTAGCAGGACACGAAGAGGAACACGCAAACCTTCTGCTTTTTCCTTCATCATATGATTATCCGAATAAATAAACAAACAATCTGGAAACGTGGAAGCGTGATGACTTTACATGGAAAAAAAATTCATTTTTCCATGAGCACACATGGTTTCTTGAGGCTGTAATGACCCTGGTAGCATGCTTCAGGGACAAACGCTTTTGAAAGGATCCATTCTGAGTTCTGGGAAAGATCTGATGAACAAGTAGTTTTCAAAATATTTGGGCCATGATCATTACTGAGGCTTCTGCAAGGCAGGCATGAACGTGAAAGAGTAACTTCTGGAGAAAGTTCAGGATGAGCCAGAGGAAGGCATCAAACGTTAGTCATGGAAAGGCTGACAGAGTGCCCTGGCTTCCCAACGGCCCCACAATCAGCATGAATTGTCCCACAACAATCGAAACACATGTTTCCACTTTGTCAACATTTGCCAGAGAAATAAAGGTTTGATTTTCCAACCTCTCCTTTAGCTATCAAGACATGACACTAAATCAAGAATTTATACGTTGAAATGTATAATTTACTTGCAAACAGTATGCCAATAATGTTGCAAGCCACCGGGTCAGCTGTTAGGAGTAGAAAATATTACACTTACTTCCTGCAAATACACAGCTCCCTTTATAGTTATGACATGTCAAAGTCTCACCATTATAAAGATATCATCACTAAGCAATGTGGAGCTGATTATATTTACTGTAGACTCATTGTTCTAGCCCTTTCTTCAACTACAGGAGAAACTAACAGTAACAAATAACATTTATCTCCTCTGTTTCATAAATAGGTAAATAAAAAATTATGTACACCACTCCTGAGAGCAGTGATCAGATGATTTCTTAAATCTCAGTTTGGCCCTCATATCAAACCAATGAGAATATTACATTTTGATTTAAATAGATAGAAAACAGTCTTCTTATACTAACATAGATCACTATTTTTGGATTGCTGTAAAGTTGCAAACCATTTCAGTTCAAAGACTATGTGTTCTCCCCATAGATTCTTCCAGATCTTTTACTATAGGACGTGGGAATACCTATAACTACTGCATGGGAAAAAAATAAGCAGGGCCACTTGTACCCTGGAAGGAAGAATGCACCCTTCAAACATGTGACAGCAGATGTCAGCCGTATATGTATCTGCCAAGCTCAAATTAAGCCAGCTTCTAGCAACTTCATATCATTGGGCTACTTTCAATTTTTTTCAATCAGCTCCATAGTTCAGTTGCAGCTGAGCAACTTCAATTTGTTATTTCTCACACAGCTGCATTTAAGAGACGAAACTAGATGTCCCTATCAAACCTAACAACCTCTACAAAGCTAGCTTATACAAGAGGTTTGTTCGTTGAAGGAGGCCAGGCCCACTCTTCACACTGGAAAATGGAAATTACATTGTTTTTTTTTTTTTTTAAGAAAGAACTAGTGACTTACATTATTACATGGCAACTTTTCTTTTTTAAAAAAAACTTTTATTTAATAAATGCAACTTTTCTTTATAACATAAAAGAATTAGAAGATCCCTGTTGACCACAATAGTATATTCCAGGCTTGTACACTTTGCAGTGCAAAGCAGTTTAATAAAAGGGGCAGATACACAGATAACCTCAGAATACAGAATAATTTTAGAAAAAAAAATCACTCTGTCACTTCATTGTATGACTCCGAAGTTACTTGGAATTGCCAACATTTCTACATGACTTCACTCAGTGTAAAGACTGAGTAAGACTGAAGGATGCCCACCACACAGTAATTGTGGGGAGGCTGTGGCTCTGGGTACAGGTCTATCTAGACTCTGTCACGGAGCCAGTCCAAAATGCACTTTCTGAGCACTGACATGATGCCTTGGGTAGGCAATTACACACCTAACCTCATGTGATGGGTCACAGACAAAATGCAGGTGCACTAAAAATATCATATAAGACTACCTTCAGGCTGAATGCATACAGTACAGCTGAAACAAAAATGAATTCCATGCTTAGACTTGGGTCCCATCCCCAAAAGAGCTCAGGACATACAGGTAAATATTTCAAAATCCCAAGACACGTCTAGCCCAAAGTATATCAGATAAGGTACACTAAATCTGTAGCTCAATGTTAACGTTATTTCTAATTTTCATCTATGATACACTGTGCTAAGAATCAATTTATATACATGTCTTTGGGGATATTATTTCCACAGACAAGGTATCTTAAAATAAGATTACTGGGCCAAAAGTTCTGTTTAAAGTTCCTTATACATATTGCCACTTTGTATTTTCCAAAAAAGTTGACCCAATTTACATTCTAGGATTTTGTGTGTCAACTTGACAGGGTTTAGGGCTGGCCACACAGCTTGGAAAACATTCATTCTAGGTGTGTCAGTGAGGGTGTTACCAGAAGTAGAGCACTGGAGTTGGCAGACTCAGTAAAGATCGCCCTCACCAGCATAGGCTGGCGTCATCCCATCCTCCGAGGGCTGGACCCGAACAGAACAGAAAGGCAGTGGAAGGAAGAGTCTGCTCTGTGCTTGTGCTAGGCCAGCCGCCTCCTCCACCCTCAGACATGTGTTGCTTCTGGTCCCCAGGCCTTCTGACTCAGCAGAGACTTTGACTACCGGCCCCACTGGTTCACATGCCGCCACCATTGAATTTAGATGGAAAGCATACCACTATCTCTCCAGGGCGCACTGTGAACTTCTCAGCCTCCTGAAGAGCCAATCCCTGGAGATAAACTCCATTTATCTAAACACAGTCTACTGGCTTTGCTTCTCTGGAGAACCCTGATGTACCCTCCTTTTGGCAATGTGTCTGACTCTCAGCTTCATCCTAACAAAAACTTCCATTGGGTTTTAAATACTAATATTACAAGAATAAGTACTATCCTTTTACAATTTGCATTTTTTGATACCAGTAGTGATATTTCCCATGATGTGCTCCTTGACAATTTTTCTTATGATTTTTGTATCTGATATTATTTTCCTATTTCTCTATTGTTAGTATTTTCCTTCTTGACTTAAAAGAGCTCATTTTACATTAAGGGCTAACATTTAGGTCTTTGCATTTGTCTCAAAAGATAACAAATCTTTATATCTCTTAATGATTACTACATACTTATAAATTTTTGAAAATAGATAAAAATATGTTAAAGAACAGAAAATTACCCACGATCCTATTAACTGGTGATAGCTGAACATTTTGATTCATTTTCTTTTTATCTCCTTTTCTTCATTTGTAAATAATTTAAACAATAAAATTGGAATCATTGTTATAAATATTATATCACAAGCATTTCCTCATGATATTAGACAGTACTTTAAGACATTGCCTTAATAAGCAGTGTGACATTCCATTGCCTATATACTATAATTTACACATTTTCCTCCTCTTTAACAGTATTTAGATATGCAAATATTTGCTATTACATCTAACCCTGTCATGAGCAATTGTATACACTTGCCATTACTTTTAAATGAGGTTCAGACCATTTCTCCATTAATGTAATAAACATTGCACCAACCTGTGACCTGAGTAGGTGCGATCACTTGGCTGGCACTTGATGTAGAAGCTTCAGGAGCTACTTCTACAGGAACAGGGGGTGATGTTTTTTCAATCACTACTGTAAGAGGAAGCAGGCGATAAAAAGAAAATTAAAGCCTGTTATGTGCACTGAAATCCCATGTCAAAATGCAAGCATAACTTCGTCTACTAATACACCACAGGAGACCTTGAACATAAAGAACTGCTATAGGTCCTAAAGGCTCATGGCATTTATCTCCAGCTCTAGTTTGAATATTTAGCAAGAATGTCTGAGAGTGCCAGAGAGGCCAAGAAAAACTACCATTCATCAAATGGTAACCTTCAATAATCTTCCAGTAATAATTGTGGAAAACAGTGAAAAACTTAACTTTCCCATTATAATACTTAAAAATAGCCTACTTACAATACTACTACATAAGTCTATTAAGATATCTAAGTGGATATTTTTCACATTCAACTTCAATTATGAGTTTCAATGACTTATTAAACAAAACCAAAGACACAAAACTTCCTATCCTGTGCTTTCATTCAGAATACCCTCACAAGGAGCGCAGAGCAACACAGGTTACCTGGAAACTGTGGGTGCAGATGGATGGTTGAAACGCCTGGAGAGAGCTGGGGTTGACCAGGCTCAAGTTTGGTTTTCTCCTGATCCAAAGAAGGAATTTCCTGGATAATTATATTCAAACGACAGAGGGAGAAAAAGCAGAATTGAAAATGGGAACTATTCTTAGTTTCCTGCATACTACTATATTTCTGTTGTTGTTGAACCATCTACTTATTTTTTTCCCCAGAAACCTTTTATTTAAGATATACAAACTTCATGCATTTTGTAAGTACAACTTTAGGAACTTAATGATTCTTCCCACCCACACTCCCATCCTTCTTCCTCCGTCCTCTCCTATTCCCATTCTTATTTTTTACTAAGATCTATTTTCAATTAACTCTATACACAGAAGATTAATTCTTTACTAAGTAATGGGTTCAAATAGTATGAAAAAAATTATTCCTCAACAGTCAAGACAAGGCTGCATACTACTATTTTTATCTAGTTAATAATACTCTTCAAAAGGCAAAGAAATATCACTGGACATTAGACAAAAAAAGTGCAATTGTAAAAAATTAAAAAAAAAAAAAAGAACTAGCATTGTGCAGCTACTCTGATGTATCCTTGGGTTGTCCCAGCAGGGGTGATCCACAGAAACACTCATCCATTTCTCTGGGGCCCAAAGTCAGATGTTTTAAGTGGCCGTCTTGGCCCAGGTAATCATACTGGCCTGCAGAAGGGCAAACTAAACCCAGGGGAGGACAGAGCCTTCGCTGCATTCCCATGTGGCTGTGACCCACAGTGAGGACCAGCCACACTTTGCAGATTACATAATGGACACAGCCGACGGGTCATGGTAAGTTGAAGATTTTAAACCAGTCCATCACTATGGCCTCCCTAGCCTCACATCCAGTAACTTCACACCCCTATGTCTCTGAACAGTAGTGGCTGGGCAGTGTGATAGGAATGGAGGTCCTACAGAAGGACTCAGCGCGTCTTCAGATATTACTTTACCCACTTTACCCCCGGATCTCATGACCCATGCCTCGGTGAACAGCTGCAGCTGCTTAGGGCTCATGCAGGCTGAACAGTTTGTCTACTTCAGAATCTGTGCCTTTACCCACAGAACTTACAAAATCACTTCATTAAGAGTTTTCATCCAATATTTCATCACCATTACCCCATATATTCCCTTTCTGGCTTAGACTCCTGTCATCTTCCAGAGAGCACACTGCCTGAACCTTGTTTCCCTCTCATTCTCTCTCTCCTGGCTTCAATTATCACCTCTTTTTTGCTTCTAAAATAGATAGCCTGCCTGAATACTTCACCAAAGACCCAATTTTTAAGCTTGAATGCTTCCAGGATAGCTTCGTTTAGCTATGAAGGCACATGAAAAAGTTTATGAAAATGGAATGGAGGGGCCAGTGCTGTGGCACAGCAGGTTAAGCCACCATCTGCAGGCATCCAATATGGGCACCTGTTCGAGTCCCAGCTGCTCCGCTTCCCATCTAGCTCCATGTTAAAGAACCTGGGAAAGCAGTGGAAGATGGCCCAAGTTCCTGGCTCCTGGCTTTGGCCCTCCCTGGCCGTTTGGGTAATACACCAGCAAATAGAAGATCTGTCTCTGTCTCTGTCATTCTTTCAAATAAACAAATAATAAAAAAGAAAATAGAATTGAAAGATAAGTTTGTTTTGGTGAAAAAAAATTTGGAACCCATGCATGATATTTGATAGTACAGATTGTCCACAATCTTTTTGAAGAGACCTTGTATTCCAGATTCCTCAAATCCACCCTCTCTAAAACCATCCATCATTTCTGCCAATATCACAGTCTTCACTCTGTTCCCATCCAGATTGACAGTCACTTCTCAGTCCTCCTCCTTTCATTTCTCATCCTAAACGCTGCTCACCTGCATTATTCCTTCCAGCGGTTCACCATTTTCAATATCCTTAGCTCCCCCTACCCTCATCTGGACTCTGACTCTCGCTTTATTGTAATTCAATTAGCGTCTCAGCCTATCTCCTTCTCCCTACCTCATTTAATCCTGCTTACACTCATCGTCCAGAAACACTGAGCATACACTGCTCTTCCCCTACACTTCCCCTCCTTCACGGTGTAGGCCAGTTTCCTATCACCTCTCGCCAAGACCATCTCCACCAGTCCTGATCGCACCCCTTGCCCCACAGCCCGTGGCCAGTGCCAACAACGGGCAGACCATGATCAGATGGGAATCCACTCCTGTGGCTCACAGACACTCTTCCCCATCAGCAAGAGGTAGAAGACTTCCTCCCGGTCCTAGTCCTCCACCGACGTGGAGGGGCCAGCTGAGGAGTAGGGTGTTACCCTACCGATTCCAACTGCAGTTTGGGATTCAAAGCCTTCCAAAGCAGCTCCAAACTCTTTTCAACCACGTCCTTCATGACCCCTGCTGTCCTTCCACCACACCTTTGAATGTATACATTTTTCACTCCTCAAGCAGCTTTTTCCTCCCTACATTTTTAATATCCAAAATTTATATGTATATACACATATATATCATATATTGTATATATACATTATATATATTATTTTTAATTTGAGAGAGAGAGCTCCCTCTGGCTGGTTCATTTCCCAAATGCCCAAAACAGCCAGGGTTGGCAGAGACCAAAGAAGGAAGCTAGCAACTCACTGGAAACTCAATCTAAGTCTCCCACATGGGTGGCAGGGACCTTAACTGCTAGGCTAACTGCTTACTCCCACCTGGCGACTTTTCTAAGGACCACGACTACCAAAGTGTGATTGAATTTTCCCCATGATCTCCTCTGAAAATAAAATGCAGTGAAAATATACAAGAACATGTTCAGACCACTTTCAAATTAGTGAAAGCCACCATAAACCAAGCTGTACACAAAGAAGAAAACTAAGTTACGATGGGGCTATCTGGTATCCGACTGGCCACTCACAATCTAAATGATTCCTATCGTGATTCAGTCAGAACTGCATTGAAATCAGCAAAACTGTATATCACTCATCACTGGAGGAGCCATCTGAGAGTTGCAAATGTGCATGTGAAATATGCATACAGATTGTACTGCAGCTCGGTTTAACCCCTTCCTTGATGAGTGTTCTCAATCCAAAATCCTAATGTTTCTGGATTCTTCAAGCACTCATAAGCATGCATGCATGCTTCCCCCTATGTATGTCACTTTAAAAGCTATTTACAATTTTTATCAGTCCCTTCTAAATTTTAATATTCAATGTGTTGTCAGCTGGATAAATTACACAAATGTATAAGCATGGTATTGTCAATAAAAGAATCAAACCAAGATTCAGAGAAGCTCTGCTATTACATAAAGGGCCTTAGATCCTGGAGATGTCTGAACTCCCTATTCGGCCTCACAGTCACAGTCTCGTTTTATGGCCCCTGAACCAACAGATTGATAAAAATTCCTCAGAAGCAACATTAACGTGTTTATAACTTCTAAGAGTAAGTTCTCTTCTTACATGCTTACATGCTTCTTAAATTTTAGTTGAATGACGAAATACCTCAATTAGTATACATGCACTCTAAGAATATATAATTACACAAACATGTCAGAGCTATTCCGTAGGTAGTTCAGGCAGTCAACTGACTGTTTGAATTCTCTTTAATGCCCCTAATTCCCATTAGTGCCATTTTCTTCTCATTGGAGTTTTAAGTTCGATAAGAATAGGGAGTTTTGTCTGATATGTTCTTTATCATTTCCTTAGCCTCAAGAATAGTGCCAAGTCAATAAATGTTTCTTGACGAATGAATGCTCTGCTTTCTTAAATCAAATTATGCGTAATAGACAGACTAGTGTATTAAGGAAAAACCCACACATATTCTAATAAACATTATTTTGAAGATAAAAGACTTGCAAGTAATAAAAAAAATTACCTTCTCAGGGGGTGCAGTTGCCACTAAAACCAGAAAATAAAACAGGGCATTAGTACAATCTGTCCACTATAGTTAATTTTTTTTGAAATCAATAAAGGCTGGTATCCTTCTAAAATCATTAAAAATAACACTAAATCAAATGCAGAAATAATGCTATCTGCTATTTTTGAGAATTTTACACATGACTGACAGAGAAGAACTTTCAGTGTTATTTCATTCCTCAACTACAGGAACTCAGAGCAAATGTGACTAAGTCCTTCAAATACTGTTCATTCAGAATTAGTAGAAACTAGAAAGTTAAAGAATGTAACACTACGATACATTATTTTATACTTAAATCCAATTTCATGCAACTTCCTAAATTGCAGAAAATATTTGCATTAATTGGTCAAATATTTATCCTTAACATACAAATGGTATATGATGTTTGAAATGCTTTCTGAAGTCAATGTTTAAAAAAAAAAAAAAGAATGCCACTTAATTCAATAATCAGTGTGAGAAAAAGTGCTATCTTTTGAGTTATTCCAACTTTTAATGAAGTCCTGTGTGTATTTCAAGGAACACATGCTAAGTATGAAAAAAACTCACAAGTCAGCAAGAGCCAATAAGGGATTAGCATTGATATACTGGGCAAATTACATATTATATTATCATGAACATTATTGTGATAGCAATGATGCCCTTGTATTCAGAAAGACTTGCTTGTCATGAATCAGAATTAGTGAATTCTTGGAATTCATGAAATCTCAGAATCAGTCCTAAAGCCTTGAGCCGACACTCACTACCTTTACCTCCTGAGTTAACGTTTCCATCAACATCAGTATATAGGCTGGGTGTGCATGCTAATTCCTAAAAGCAATCAGGGCACCATATACATGAAAATCACTGCTGCAAGAGTCTTGTGGTTGCAGAAACCTGCCAAAACCACTACCAAGAGAGTTTTGAGGGAGAATCTGAATCAGAGCCCATTTCCTTCTGCCTGTGCAAAGCAGAAACAGTTGCAAGGATCTGGCCATGACATCCTACATGTACAGGGGCAAACTGATCAATACAGCTTAGTTCTGACCATTCCAGCTTAGTTCCCCAACCTGCTCTGCCTAACCAATGAAGTTCAGAGAGTGAAAATAGTAGAGCAAAATAAGTCAAAAACCACAAATGTCTAGAGTCAGAAAAAAAAAAAAACCTGCCTACTAGGAAGTAGGCTGCCCCCAGCTCCCAGACTTTCACTTCTCTGGGTGCCCTATGTCCTTATAAGATCCCATAAATGGTCTCCCTTAATGCGGAGCCAAGAATCAACTGTGAAAAGTGAACAGGAGCTTTATTAGAGTAAAAACATAGACAATTTTCCACACAAATCTAAAAATTCTGTGCCTTCTATGCAGAGAATGTTTGTGGTCGCCAAGACATTCCAAGCATCAGATATGCTGATTTATATAAAGAGACAGACAGAAATGATTTCTTTCCCTGAAGGCCAAAGAGATAGTCAAAGTCAATTGTCTCTAGACTCCTTCTCAGGGGTAAGGCCCTAACCATTTCCTTGGGAAAACATACTACTTGGTTATATTCTTTGTATGACATCTGGCAAGCCATGTCCCTTCTCCAGGTCTCAGGCTTCTCAAAAGGTAAACCCAAGGACTGCACTAGGTGACTTCCCAGATCTCCTATCATGACCGTCTCTTGCCCTCTATCCTTCCCCTTCTATTATTCCTGACTGCCTGCTAAATTATTTCATGAAATCTTAGTTGATATTCTAACTTCCTAAGGTGGATTCCTTTTAATAAAGCAGTATTTATTAAATGACCCTATGGACCAAGAAATGAATTAGGGCTAGTAACCGAAAGGATCTAAATCACTCTTTATGAATAAGCATCAAGCAAAAGTAGCTCCCAAACAGCAAGATAATGTACTGAAATTATTATGAAATTTTGTTACCTTCCAGGTACATATTATTCTACAACAGAGGTTCCCCAATTAGAGATAATTTAGCTACCCCAACTTACACCTCTCCTCATCTCCTCTCACCCCAGCTGGAGACATCTGCAATGTTTGGACACCTTTTTTTGTTGCACAGCTAGAAGGAGGTGGGTGCTAATGAGATCTTGAGCAGTTGCTGCTGAACATCCTATAATGCCAGCACCTCACCAGTTAAAGAATAATCTACCCTAAAATGTCAACAGTGCCAAGGCTGAGAAAGCCTGTTCCAGAGGCACATCAACAGGAAAACTGAAGCAAAGACACACGGACACAGACAGAGGGCCACAGTTCACGGGCCGCTGCCACTCTCACCTTCTGGCTCCGCCACTCCTGGCCCGTGTTCCCAGGAGAAGGTCAGGGCCTCCACTGGCTCTTCCTTGGCTGGGAGAGGTGGAGGATGAGTACTTTTAGCAACAGGTTGAGTGTTCTTTGGCTTCACAAATACAGGTCCTTTACCTACATGGTGATGGATTGGCCTGCGTCTATGAACGCCAGAAACTGTATAACCCATTCCACCAGGACAGATTTCCTTAAAAGCAGCTAGATTTGGGATGGGAAAATATTCCTTTTAAAAATCTAACAGTGCAAACTTATACAGAGGAAAATATCATGATGAATATGTCTTAATAAATCATCGCTAATATAGTTACAATTAAAAACTTTAAAACAAATGCAAAATGTTAGCAAATGGCTTGAATTTCTGGTAAACTTGCATATTTACAGAAAAATCCAACCCTTTCATTTACTAAACATTTTTTCTATCTGTTAATTCCTTACCCTACCCAATCAGAATATATATAACATATATTTAACATAGTTTAATATATCAAACCAATTAGAAGATACTGTACTTATACATATATCAGTGTAGTATTGTTACATAAGCTATATGTAGCTATTAGCAGATATTTTATATATAGAAGACAGTAAACATATGTATATAAATTATATACACTTTGTTTTGTATGTATTCATATATCAGCCACAATTAGGCTTTCTGCTTTTTCTCTTGCTTTGGTATAATTAATTACTTATTACAGAGTTCAGTGATAGCTCTGTTAGATAATGAGCAAGAAGAATACAAAGGAAACAAAGAGAAATCACTGTTCTGGGAATGAGGTGCTAAAATCCTCATGACTTATCTCTCCTTGAAGCCAAAAGGCTCAGTCAGAATGATGTCAGGGTGTCAGCTGGTAGGGAGATGCAGGTTAAGGGCAGAGAAGGGTATTTCTGAAGGAGAGTCTGAACACGCTGAGAAAGTATCCCACCAAGTGAGACATGCTCAAGACAAGACAAAATCAAGAAAGGAAGGAAATGCCAAGAGGAATGGAGTTAATTGTCAAGGAAAGGGATGACGATGAGACAAAAGCCTGGCCACAACCAGAGGATGGGGAGATGGCCTGTGCCCTGGAATCACTATTCGTGCCAAAAATAAGTGGTTTTGCATTCTTTAAAATAGTGGTCTCGGCACATGAGATTTGCTAAACTCCACTGTATAATCCCCACAACTAAGTAAAGGGGGAAAGCCAAGGGTAGCAAGGCGGTGTGTGTGGCCCAAGGAGGAAAACTCCACCTAATCCCTCTGCTGTTAGTGTTGGAGGCAAATTACCAAAAGCAGACACCAAGGAGCTTATGGTCACTTTTTCATTTCTACTTTTAAAACTGAAAGTAAAGTCAGCCATTTCTCACTTCCACTAAACAAGAGGTCTTCTATTGAATGTTCTGGATCTAAAATTAGTTCTCAATAAAAAGCAAACTCTGAAATAGTCCTTTAAAGCATGCTAAGATATTGTTTTCTTAAGGATCACACACTAAATCGTGGTAGCTCATTCTTATATTTAAGCAGGAAATACAATTCCTACTTGAAAATAGTTGTTTCCAGAACAAGACATGTTTTTTTTATTTTTACCAAATTCTGAAGTACTAACGAACTAAATATTTTTGATGAAAATCACTTGATTGTTCCTTTGTAATAATGAGTGGATCAGATGGTACAGGAGGCCTCTAAGGACTTTTGGAGGTATCTAAAATTATGTAGCCTAAAAATTAATCATCCACAAGGTACTATCCTTTGCCTTAACAGTTTTTTTTATAATCTAACCCCAAACAAAGGTGGATCACGATATTTAAATTAACATTGAAATCCTGGCAGTTATAAAGCATACATTATAGCTGCAAGATGCTATGCAGCTCTGTGACAGTTCATGTACTTCCCTAAGTGGGAAGTAGCTCATCAAATAAAAGTAACTGTAAACTGTTTTGCAAGCCAGGGTTACTGAAGCCACCCGTTCCTTGATAATACCATGTCCAACATTTGCAAGTTCCAGTTCATTTTCTTCCACTTAACAGCATATGAGCCTGCTTGAGTTAGTGATGGCTTGGTGGAAAGCAGGGTGTTTAGAACAGAGAAGTTCCCCCTTTTAGGGCATGAGGCAATTATGCACTAAACTGAAGGATAAAGAATCAATTTCATACTTAATGGCTCTGGAAGTTCACAGGGGTTCTGGCAAGTTCTGCCCTTCAGTTATTTCTTAATCTTAATAGTATAAACTCAATCATGAATATAATTCCTTCCCTCTCCAATTAAAGAAATTAAGCATGATATTCAATAAATGAGTGAATGAGTCAACTTAGACAAGGTCAAGTTACTGGGCAGTGTGGATAGGCCAATCATTAGGAAAGCAAAGAGCCCTTCAGAGCTGCTGGTCTCCCTACACTTATGCATCAGACGTAGAATACTGGGAGTTGTCGAAATAATACAATGGTTTCTCTTGATATTCAAAAGAAGTTTGATGTTACTACAAAATGAGAAAATCTCTTTCCATGTAATGTTTCCCACTGATCCAACCTTGTATGTATGTGTTCTCTACAGAAATGATGAAAACACGCTACAAACTAGAAACTGAAGTCAGAAACCAAAACAATCCAAGCTTCCCAAGTCAGCTTGTGTACTTTTGTCACTGGGAACGTCTGGGAGCATGCAGCTGGACATGTCTTACCTGTGCCTGGAAGGGGACATTTCTCACAGTGTGGGCCCCAGGCCTTGCCCACACTACAACAGCAGAGCTGCTTGGTGAGGTGGACAGACAGAGGGTGCATGCACTGTCTTCCGGAACTGACAAGTCGGTAACAGGGCCCTTTCTCTTCCGAGATCATAGGAGGATCCGCTGAAGCAGAGATAAAGTCCGACATCATATGAGCAACAAAAATCAGGTTGGCTTTTCAAACCATAACAAAATGAACCTTAAAGCAGGAATCAGAAACCACCCTTCAGAGTCCATCTATCTCCACTTAGGGCATCTTGATGGAGAGTCAGTTTACCAAATGAGTTTTAGAGTAAGGGTACCAAACGCCTTGACAATGACCTCCCTGCCTGGTCCCTTATGTTTTAAATTGGGTATGTGTGCCTAAGTGAAAAGAAACAATTTCAACAAAAAATGTACTTGCCCCCAAATAAACCTAGTCACCTATTATCAAAACCACAACCCCTGTTCTAGCCGTATAACACCCTGGAGGAGGAGTAGGTGGTATGCTCAACCCCTCAGAAAAACCATAGAAGCTCCCCAGGCTAGAGTCATCTGAAACCTTGATCCAAATCCTAATTTTCAACTTGTCTACTAAGAGTAGAACAGTCTAACAGCTTGACACCCTTCCAGGCACACTGGGCAAACAGGAGGATAAGTAAGACAACTCTACCTTCAAGAAGTTCATTTTCTTATCCAAATATGGACAGGCTGTGTTCTACAGAACCAATTTAGACTGTTGAATCCCTCCCCCCAACCCAATCCAACTCTTCTATCACTATCCAAATGAGGTTTTCCCAATTTGCCTTTACTTCACTTAGTTCTTCCAGCATCTGGTACTCCCGAATCATGTACACCTCCTATCCTTTGTGCTCAGATCTAAATTTTCATGCTTCCAATGGGACTGATATCTCAGCTAGATGCTATAGAAACAACCCAATTAAATTTCTGTGCTAAGGCACAACAGAAAAAGCAAGGCTTTTATAGATAGACAGGCCTAGGTCCAAATTATAGGTCTATCTAGCAGTAAAGCCTAAGGAACACATTTTGACGGGCTATGATGGTTAACTTTATTTTTCAATTTGGCTTGGCCATGATACCCAGATGTTTGGGAAAATACTGATGAGGATGTTGCTATAAAGGTTTGCAGTTATCTTTGTTGTTGTTGCTTACATAAGATTAACATTGCAACAAAAAGACTGAGTGAAAGCCAACCACCCTTCATATTTTGGGTAGGCTTCCTCCAATGAATTGAAGACCTTAGATGAAAACAGATCAATCTCCCCTGAGGAAGAAGGGATTCGCCAGCAAGGCTGCACTCAGACTCAAAGTCAGCATCAACTCCTCCTGGGCTCCCCAGCCTTCCGGCCCATCCTCGCATGGTTAGAGCTTGCCAGTTTCCTCCATTTGTGAGCCAACTCCTTGAAATAAGTATCTCCTTACTAATATATAATTCATATGAGGGCACTTCAAAAAGTTCATGAAAAATGGAAGAGTTTACTTTTATAGTTTTTTTAAGCCCATATATGCTGAACCTTTAAGGAGTTCATAGAAAAGGCACAGTATGAAAAATTATGCCTAGATTGTTATGTGTCCATATAAATAAATATATATATTTATCAGCAAGGGTGGTTTTTATGTCAGGGAATTGGCACACACACATCCACAGAGAACCCTAAGTAATACACTGGTGGAGGCTCAGCAACTTCCTTAATTATAAATGACAGGCTCACCATGCATGCTAGGAATAACAGGCTAAACTCTTGTTAGCGTACAAAACAGACAGAAAATAAAAAAATCAACCATCTTTACTGATAGTAAAATAGCTGTCTCCATCCTCTCATGGGCATTGTACTCAACTTGGCTACTGCTTAGTGGTAGAATTCCAGCAAGGGGTAGAAAGCTCAAGATAGATAGTACAGGTGAACTGGGGGTCAGTGCAGGAGGTTTGGAGGGTGAAGAGGGGACCTCCCTGAAGCTTTGAAATGTTCACAGTACGTCTAGTAAGGCCAGCTTTGCCAAGAGCTCCTTGAAAAAACCAAAAACCAAAAAACAGTGAGATGGAGAAATCTAACTCTTTACTTCTTCATATCCTACTCACTTTTTGGCATCCATGCAAATAAGCTATGAAAGATCAAAGTTCACGGACAAAAAGTCAGACAAAAAAAAAAAAAAAACAGGCATGGTTAATATCCCCAGAAGGATAATACATCCCCAGAATAATTCAGCACCACTCAAATGGCGTGTGCATGACTATATGTGTCTCAGCAATAATGGCCCTTAGAACACGTACATAATTTTAATATAGCTCACAAAGGACTTTGTTCAAAAATTTCCTCTCCAAATTGACTGTTTGGGCCTTACAACACATATTTCCATGGAAACAATGTCAAGTCATCTCACAAGAGATTTTACACATGGTGGGCTTAATTACAACACTAATCACATTCGTGTTATTCCTAGGTCCCAGGAACAGGGGCTGTTCAGAGCAAAGTCGAGTTCCTGCAAAGGCTCGACACTAGCAAGCTGGGCCATGGGCATCCTTCCGTGTGACTCTCCACGTGCACGCCCTTATCCCCACCTCACTCACGGGTCTAGGGTGCTGAAACTATCTTAGGAACCAAGCCTGCTATCATTACCCAGGTACTCTGTTTGAAGCAGCCTACCATATCTGTACGTAAGTTAAGCCAAAAGTCTGAATGAGAAATTCAGTGTTTTAAGGAAATATATGTGTGCTACTTTTAAGATATTGCTTATTAAATGAGTCTCTGGTTGTTGAAATCTCATGTACTACACAAAGGAAAATGTAAAATCTTGGGCATTTTATCACATAATAGGTCTAATGTGTTATTGCTTCCCCCCAAAACCACTATTTTTCAAAGATTTATTTTACTTTTATTTGAAAGGCAGAGTTACAGAGAGAGAAGGAGAAATAGGGGGAATCTTCCATCTGCTGGGTCACTCCCCAATGGCCACGGGGGCAGAGCCTGGGCCTGGCCAAAGCCAGGAGCTTCATCAGAGTCTCCCACATGGGTGCAGGGGCCCGTGGACTTGGGCCATCTTCTTCTTTCCCACGTGCATTAGCAGGGAGCTGGATTGGAAGAGGGGCAGCCAGGGCTCGAACTGGCACCCACATGGGACCCCAGAGCTGCAGTCAGCAGCTTAACCTGCTAGGCCATAACGCTGGGCCCCTCCCAAACATCCTGCTGTCAGTTTTCTAAGTCCATCATCTCCTAACCTAAATAATACTCCTTGTATGTTGTGGATGTCTGGCTTTTTTTTTTTTTTTTTTTTTTTAATGACAGCTCTCAAAGCAGCTCATGAGTTCTTTAGAATGGGAGTAAAAAGAGAATCATTGGATTGTAGAAGACACCAGTAAGTCAACGGTCGGTGAGGCAGGGAGTGTCAGCTCATGTTCGAACTGAACATTCTGACCTGCCCCAAGTGCACGTAAGAAAAAGCAACGAACTAACAATAAATCTGCTCCCTCAAAGACCAAGAGGAGCAAGGAAACACGGAAAGGTCTGGCGTACAAACCCGAATTTTACAGATGGTCCCATGATTCACATTTTCTTTGATCTACAACTCTGCAGACCAAAATAATTCATTTATGCCTCAGTTTTCTAACAGGGTGTGCCCTTCAAAACTGCCTCAATTTTCATACCTATCATACTACCTATTATTCTTCTATCACTTCAAATGTCTGGCATGGTAATTCCATTTATTTTATTATTAAACACCTCTAGCATTTTCACATTCTGGGCAGCATGACACATAACCTCAGCAATAATTTGCTATCCAGAACAACGCAAGATTGCAGTTTCTGTTGTCGGGGTATTTGTTAAATCCGAGGTTAACTCCACTCGGAAGGCAAAGAGTAAAGGATAATTCATTAGTGTTCTATATGGATAACTGAAAATATAGCACACGTGACTAAACCTTCCAATTCATATGGCTTTATGCTACACCAACAAAAGTAAGAACTGCTAGATTTTTTTTAAGAAAAAACAGAAATGGATCTGGGTGTAAAGTGGCTGAGGTACAGTAACAAAGGGTGATGACCAAAGTTCTAATATGTAACTATATATCACCAGTGCTTTCTCAGACTGTATTTTCTGCAGGGTATGTTGCTAACTTGAGGGCAAAAAGATTCAGATTCTGGATCTAAAGTGAAAAACATTGCACAGGCATAACACCCACCAGAAGAGACATTCATCAAGAAAAATAAACGTTTTGCTCTTGTCATAGAGAAAGATGCCTAGGCTGAGCTGGTTACAGAGGAGGTGGAAAGAAAGGAAAAGGCCGGGGCCAGTACTGTGGTGTAGTGGGTAAAGCCACAGTCTGCAGTGCTGGCATTCCATATGGGCGCAGGTTCATGTCCCAGCTGCTCCTCTTCTGATCCAGCTCTCTGCTATGGCCTGGGAAAGCAGTGGAGGATGGCCCAAGTCCTTGGGCCCCTGCACCCCGAGGGGACACCAGGAAGAAGCTCCTGGCTTTGGATAGGCACAGATTGGCCATTGTGGCCAGCTGGGGAGTAAACCAGGAGATGGAAGACCTCTCCCTCCTCCGTCCCTCCCTCCCCCTCTCTGCCTCTTCTATGTGTAACCCTTGACTTTCTTTTTTTAAAAAAAGATTTCTTTTTATTGATTTGAAAGAAGTAGAAAGGTCCAGTTATGAAGAATCTAATGACAGCCCTGGAAACCAAAGGCGATGAAAGCGTCCAGGCTGGCACAGGCACCCAGCCAAGTGCCCGGGAGAACAATGTGATCTTAGGTGAAGCTACCAGTTCAGTTTCCCAATGTGCAGGCTAAGGAGAATAATGCATATCTCCTAACGATGCTGCAGAAACTCAAGAGAAACATGGACATGGTCATGCCCAGCTTTCAGGAGGGATTTGCCTTCATCTCATGACCTCAGGGCCACGGCAGAAGTTCCTGCGCACATCGTATCTCTAAGCCTCTATGTGTCGATCAGCTCCAGTCCACGGGTCAAGAACAGTATGAAGCAGCGAAAGTACAGGCTCAGAATTCTTTCCTCTGGGCCTTTTAACTCAACCTGTGGACACACCCTCATCCTGGAGCCCTTAAATTTCTCAAGAAAATTAATTGCAGCTCGGATGCCGGAAGGTCTTTTCCACTGACTATAATCCTTACTATCCTATTCTTGAATTTGCTGTGACAAGTCCTAAAATGTCCATGCATGATAGGCAGAGACAGATCTAGAGCATCTTAAGACACAGGCATGGAGGTCTGGGCCAGAAAATGACGGCATCCTGCTCCTTTTTCCTTTTGGCCTGGTGAAATTAAGGACGGAGAGCAGGCAAGGAAAATCAAAGGGTGCAAGTCTGGTGGGAATTAAGGAACGCTAAGGGTGTTCATGTCCGTGAATTTAAGAACAGAGAGAGCTTCCTACTGCTCTTCAGCCATTGCCAAGTGCTGTTCTTGGAGTTCAGGGAGTCAGCCACACCTCTTATGGCCGGGCTCGGCCCTAAATTCTTGCTGCCTGAGAAAACGCTGTTAGTCTCCACCGTTTGCTTGCACACTCTATCTCAGGCTGCGTTTATACATCTCGAGAACATGAGAGAACTTCAGAAAGTCTCTGGAAAAAGAATTAGAAGATGAGTTTATTTTGGTGTGAGAAAATGTGAAATCCACACACAGTTTTGTCATAACATACATTTCCCATGAACTTTTTGCAAACCTGTCATATGCATGGATTTCAAAAGTTTTTATGCACCAAAATAAACTCATCTTTTAATTCCATTTTCCATGAACTTCTGGTTCAAATGTTACACAGTAATCTCTGCCTCCTGTGTAGGTATTCCCTAGTCTCCTGCCACTTCCCCAGGACTACCAAGGATATCACCAATTTTCCTTCCCCAATCCCCTTTTCCTCTGTGGCCATCACCTTCCTCCCTGATTTTTCTCAATTATCTTTGGACTTGTCCTATCGATTTCTTCACAGACTACACCAACAAATCACTCTGAACAGACCCCAATCATGGCTCCCAGAAGAACTCTATACATCTCTATGATGTTCCATGTGGTAAATTCAGAGAAAGAGAAATAAATCTGCCTACTCAACACTGGTAAAAGCCTAGGTTTTAACTGCAAACTCGACATTGGAATGTTTAGCTAGCAACAAACATCTCTTACTACTTATCATTTCAGCTGTTGTAGCTGAACCGTAAAATTGAATTATTTATTTTT
Organism: Sylvilagus floridanus; assembly: GCA_949820135.1. NCBI lineage: Eukaryota > Metazoa > Chordata > Mammalia > Lagomorpha > Leporidae > Sylvilagus > Sylvilagus floridanus. Next base: position 17,312,262 of record OX463245.1, on the reverse strand, counting down.
CAAATAAGAATGGATGGTTGTTTAATATGTTCAGAATTATTTGGTCAATGACAAGGAAAATAAATGCTAAGGAAATGTGCAAGTGTTTCAGAATTCTCATTGGCAGGTTTCTACAATCTTATTAAAACTTGGATGTCTGCCCTTAACTTAGACATCAGATCTAGTCAAAATTTCAACAGAACACGTTGTGACCAATTCTTCAAGTTGACCTAGTCCGCAGCCCATGTGTAAGAATTTTAACCAGACCACAAGTCAAATTATTTAAGAGAAAAAAAGTGTAAGTTCTATAGTCAAACTCTTTATCATCTTTTAACCAAAAAAAAAATGCAAAAAAATAGTATATCCGAGCTAATCTTTTCCACTTAACTCATACAACCATTTCAAATATTTATGCATGTAATTCACATCAGCCAAAAACTATCTCTAAATTATATGGATATTATTAACAATGGGATTTTTTGGCTAGAAATGTCCAAATCCTTGTACCAATTTTCAAGCGTACCTTGTAGGCAAACTTAATTTTATGGTCTAATTTTACAAGCCCTCCCACTCCACCAGAAAAAAAAAAAAGCCCTATAACTGGGTGCACATCTGCTCTATGATCAGAAATGACTGTTAAAAAATTAAATGGAAAAAAAGGACTTACGTGCAAAATTTCCTAATCTGCATTTGACAGTTTTTAAAGGAATAAGTAAATAGTAATTAGTAACAATACTTCAAAAAAGACTCAGAAAACTTAGTCAAAAGTAACAAATGAGACTATCCTTTTTGTTTTACTTCTTTGGTCTTTATTTCATCATTTCTATGTATTATACCTTAGGGCACAGATAAATTTAGCTAAACATGAATAATGGAATGCTCATGAAGAATGTGCCTTGAACAAAGGTCAAGTTTAACACCAGGGTCAAGAAGGATGCAGCTTAGCATATACCAAAGCTAGTTAAAAACTAAATAAAAACAAAACCCATCAAGAGAGAAACTAATACAGAACTGTTCTTAAAATTATCCCAATAGTTGTCTGCTATGGGTTAGTTCAAAATATGAAACTCTGACAGTATCTTTTAAAACTTTGCAGTGTGTACCTACTTTTATGATATCAGGTATGATTACCAATACAGTTCACCTTCAAAATTCTGCATGTGAGAACGTTGTACCTAAAATGTATCCATCTTCAATAAGGATCACACCAGATCAGTTTTTGTGGCATGGAAGTCTCTTTGGAGAAGGACTGTTTTCAGAGCAATATTAGAACGTGCAGTTGAAGGTAGATTTTTACCCTTTTCAGGAACAGAAAATCTCAGACATCTGGAGGGCAAAGCTAACGCCTGCGGCAGGCTGGTAGCTTTGGTAGGAGATTCAAAATTAGAGCTGGACTAAACGTCTGAAAGGCAGTGCCTGGTAATTTTTCCAGATTCTTCCAGCTAAGAAAATACAGTGAAGCCACTTTACATCGCACTCCACTGACTCAGAATTTGGAATAAAGGCACAAGCTGGGACAGGGTTTACCGTAGCCTAAAGAACACTTTAAACATTTATGAAAGAGAAACTTGTTCTCATCTCTCAGAGACCACAAGAGGTTGATTTGCTAACTTTAATGAACTCTTTTCTTTTTATCAAAGTTTTTTATAATTTTCTGATAGCACTAAAATGCTTCCTGGAGAAGGCCCTATCGCATGGATTTACTTTACTAAATCAGGCTGGCTCCCTCCCTCTTGTCATTTTCACTAACAGTGTTTTCCAGTTATTTATAGACTTCAGTGCACCACTGAGTATTTCCATTCTTTCTGATACAGCCCAAAGACAACTGACCCAAAATAGGAGTACAAGTGACTGGTACTTACGAACACAACTTGAAAAGGTCGGATCCGGCCCAAATCCCATTTTGCAGGTACATCTATAGCTGCCCATGGTATTCAAACACTCACCATTAGGGCACACACCTTGTAGCTGGCATTCATTAATATCTACAGGAAAACAAGATTCTTTTAGGAGAGGCAGTCATGTTCTACAAAGCAGATTATGCCTCTAAATTGCATTCATTTTCTTTTTCACTAGGATAATCTCTCAGTTATAGTTTAAAAAAAAAGATGCAGTAGGTAGAAATGCCCTCCTCATCTCAAACCAGTGACAATGTATTGAACACTTACAATTTTTTTTAACAAATATTCATTTTGTAATATTTATTATATGCCAGGTCCTTGTGTTAGGCGGTGAGGATTTACTAGTGAACCAAACTGACGGAAACTTCTGGGCTCCAGATCACTTGCATTTTTAGTGCGAGGGCAAGTTGGACATAACACAGCTCACAGGTGAGGCAAGCACCCTCACCTGAGGCCCTGGCATGCTTACAAATGCATGGAAAAACTAAAGTAGTGAAAAGCAGTCCAAGTTATCACAAACAGGAGAACAGTCATGAACTTGACAAAGTTCAAACTGCCTATAAAAGATGATCCAAGCCACGAAGGGAAGCTGCAGGTAGGAAAGCCTGCAGCACTGTGCAAAAAGCAAGATGTCTTCAGGGTCTTGCCGTCTGGAGAGGAGTTAGGCGGACAGGCCAGGAAGAGAAGGAATGTTTTCCGTGGGTGAACGCTGCAGCATGAGCGCAGAGACTGGCCAGGGGAAGGGGCTCAGGAAATGGTGAGTCAAACCACTGGCTAAAAAAGAACTCTCTGGAAGGTGCATAGTTGGAAACAGAGCTGGTAAAAGCCAGGCAAGGTTTGTAATCAATTTTTTGAGAACCGAGAGCTATGCTAAAAGTTTCTGAGCAGCAGAGAGAGGTAATCAAAAGCAGGCTCTAGGAAAATTCACCTGGCCAGCATATGCCTGAGGAGCAGACATTCAAAGTCTGGCCACTGAAGCAGCAGGGCACGTAGGAGGCTGGGGCAAGCTGGGGTGCTGACGGTGGGGGTCATCAGACGGTAAGGGATGCATGCACTTTTTTTTTTTTTTTAAAGAGCAACTGTCAAGGCATGATGCTTGACTGGACAACACAACTCTAGAAGATAAGAGAAAGGCATCCGCGTCCCTCCAACCTGACAGAAGAGGAGAAAACCCTTTCCCTAAAGGCCCTACCTGGGCAGGGTGATTAACACCATCTTGCCCTGGACAGCCTGTATGCTTGTGTACCGGTTGCACTACTACACATTCTGTGTCACCTCCTGCAACCCAGAACTTTCCTTGCTAGGAGGTGCCCTTATCAGTATCACCTCGTCTTGCTGCTGGTTGCCAGGTTAGGGTGGAGGCTCCCCCTCCCTCTGTACGCATTTACAGTCACAATCTTGTGCTCTCTTCCAATGCCTCCCCCTCAACTCTCCTCAACATTGCTCACTGCCTTGATCATGATGCCATGGGAAAACTGAGGACAGGAATTAAGACTAGAACAACCAGACAAACCTATAGGTACAGACAAAAAGGAACAAGAAAATCCACAAAGAAGCAGATTTGTGAAAGACTCTTCCTACTGTCCTATTCTGATTAGGTCTCCACCCAGGTCTTCCATCTGGTACAGGGGCCCAAGTACCTAAGGTATCTTCCACTGCCTCCCCAGGTAAAATTAGCAGGGAACAGGATCAGAAGTGGAGCATCCAGGACTCGAATCAGTACTCATTTGGGATGCTGGTGCCCAGGTGGAGGCTTAACCTACTACACCACAGCAATGGCCCCTCTAATTGGTTCTAGTCAAGTTCTAAACCAAGTTTCTAATTTTTAAGTTTCCTCAATTTATAGTCATGTACTGCATAACATTGTTTCAGTCAGTGATGGGTGGCGTTTGTAACGGCAGTCCCTTAAGATTATAAGGGAGCTGAAACTTCCTATCGCCTAGTAACATCATAGCTGTTGTCAAAGGATAGCCAGAGGCACTAATCACATTTGTAGTGATGCTAATGTAAACAACATACCGTTTCTAGCCTCATGCGACCATGGCACATACAACCAGGCAAGGCACATAACACTTGACGATAAATGACTAGGTTACTGCCTTCTGTATTTTCTACTACACATTTCATCATTATTTTAGAACACACCCTGTCTGCTAATTTCAACATGTTTACTGTAAAATAAATGCCATGTTCTGGTAGCAGTAGCCTCGCACACCTTGTGTGTAGCATGTCTCTTGAATGCATCGAGAGGCCAGGTCTGGTGATGGACTCACACTGCTGAGGTTTGCGTAGGTGCACGTGAACACGCTTGCGTGAGGACGAAATGGCCTAAGGACACATTCCTCACAATGTAGCCCCACTGTTAAGCAATACATGACTGCATACACACCCTAGCATATCCATCTTAAGTATACAGCTAGACGGAGTTTTGTGTGTGTGTATGTGTTGTGTACAGATGAGAGTATGCAGACCTGAGTGTGTATATATACTGTGGAACCATCACCCAGATCAAGATTAACCCAGACCACCACCTCAGAAGACCGCTTTGTGCCCCTCCCCATTCAGTATTTCTGTCCCCCCCCCCCCCCGGGCTTTCTACTATTTGGACTCTCATCATTAATTGGTCGTGCCTGCTCTTGTACTTCACATAAAAGGAATCACACGTTCTTTGTGGCTTCTGTTGCTCGTTATCATGCCTACCAGATTCATCAATATTGTTGTAAGTGCAGGAATCCATTTTTTACTGCTTCATTTTGTTGTATGGGAATATCAAAATCAACTTATCCATTCTACCACTGATAGACAACTGAGTTCTTTCCAGTTTGGGGCTATGAGTAACAGCGCTCTGTGAGGCTCCTTCTATAGATGTGGTTTGTTAGATCTCAGTACTCATTACTCTGGAGTATGTGCTGAGGGGTGGAATTCTCATTTCTGTGACAAATCACCTTCAAGTTTCAACAACTTACAAATTAAAATGTGAAAAGCATTCCATTCTTCAATAGTGAACACTTATAAACAAACTTTCTTATCTAAAAATTAGCCTTTTTTTTTTTGCAACTTCCTTCTTCCATTCCTAGCTTTGTTCCTGAGAAGATTAGAGGAGACTAGATAGTCTATATCTTTTGTGTTAGAAGGAAATACAAAACAAAATGCTTATCCCACATGAATTTTAAATGAAAACCTCAGCAATTAATAAGAAACATGAGCAACTGTCCAAATAACTTTCAGAGGTGGTAAAAATCTTTAAGATCTTTCAAAACAGAAGACAATTATAGATTTACAAACACGTTAATAAAACATGGATTAAAATGAACATGTTCTATCTGGATTTGAGACACTGGGGAGACACACTGGGAAGATGACAACAGACCAACATTTAATAACCGTATGGAACATGACTGGCAAGTTGGGAATTATAATTCCATTTAGACTTCAATTCCTGAAGCTGAGCTATTTTATTTTTTAAGAATCAAAAGCTTTTAGTTTGATTATTAAAGTGATAATTTTATTAATAACATTTGACTAATAGTGCCTCAGAACATTCACACTTTATAGGGTCAGCCAAACTTCCTTCATGTATTCTGATTTACATAAAATTGTTTTAGCACTTAGTTTAAAAAACAAAAACAGAAAAACCATGAATTTATGCATCTTCCTTCCTCTGTAGACTACAAAATTTCTCTGGAAAACTATGGGATTCTATCTTCTGCAGAAATGGTATAATCATAGCTATTATCCTTTTGTAAAGATAATTTTGTCCCAAGTCATATTTTTAAAAAAGATTAAGGGGCATGAGTAATCTAATGAGAGAACTATCCCACTAAGACCGAACTTTTAGGTTAACTAGCATGCTAAATTTGTTATATAGAGCAAATCATTTGATTTCTTTTGATCCCAGTTTCCTCTCCTGTAACATAATTAGGCAGAACCATTGAATTCCCAAGGTTACTGGGAATTCTGATTTAAAAACAATCTGCCAGTTGCCAGGGTTGAAAAGGCCAAGGAATAAATAAAGTATGACATTTAATGCATAATGTATTATGAATAGCATAAGTGCCCTGTGGGGATATAAATATACTTCTACTCTTCTACTCTCCTAATAGGAAAGCATGTACGTCTAACAAAGTGAGTAATAATTTACTGTCTTCTTAGTGACGTGGATTTATGCAGGAAATCAGGCATGCTCAGTGACCAGCCAGAGTTAGGCACAAGGTGAGAACAGTGCAGGACAATCTTTTCACTGTATAAAAACATGAAACTTTCGGGAGATTCAGCTTATGCTGATGGACAGAAATTCCTTGTCAGAATTCAATGCATGACTTCCACTCGACAGCAGAAACAATACCTCTTGAGATAAATACTGTTCCAAGCCCAGCCAGACAATCTGACTAGCAAGGAAGCTCAGTATTTCTTAAGCTTTACAAAGATGCAGTTTTTCAGAGGTGCATATACCCAGTGTTGTCACCTGAAGACACTTCCTAAGGCACACAGGCTTGGATCCTCTTAAGACAATCAGTTTCTAGATTTTGGCCTTCAAATGTTTCCTCTTGAAATGATTTGCCTAGGAACACATTAGCCCCTTTTCCTTTTCTGTGTTCCCCTTTCATCTCCAATTGATTGGGTCAAGGCATACCTCTCACCCAGCCAGGATCTTTCTAAGTACACTGCAGTACAATGTAAAATTCTCACATGCATTGAATGAATCAACAATCCACAACATGTAGCCTCCGAAGGGCAGTTTCAGGAACGGTGATAAGACTGACTTTTTTTTTTTTAATCAAAAGGAGACCTGGCTTTGCCAATCAGGCTACATAGAAGACAATGGGCGCTAGCTGAAGGAGCCAACTGAAAGCACCCATCTAATGTAAGTATGCCACAAATGAATCTACGTTATTCATTTGATTTTTTAAAATTTATAACATTAAATGTCAGCTTAAAAATGTAAGCTTTCCAAAAATTATTCTAGGAGATAAATGAGCTAAAGCCATGAAGACCAACATTCTAGAGCAATCTTATCCAAGGTATTTTGCACAAAACACAGGCTTTGGGAGACTTCTGCTAACAGAGGGATTCTATGGCCAAACATGTTTGAGATGTACTGCTGATCTCACACACGCTGCACAGGTAAGATCCAGGAAGTTCTCTGTCAAGGACTCTCGGTTTTCTGACTTGGCTTTTCCTACACGCTTGGCTATGGAACCCTGCTTTCACATACACAGTCTATTAACACCCTCTGAACTGGTGGTGTGTGGAGAACATCGTGTGAGTGCTGCTTTCTCCAGCTGCCCCGGAAGCCACTGTACGGGTCTCTCTGAGGTTGTGTTTCTTCCATCGAGGCCTCACTGCAGCCAGAGCCTCCCTTCCTCGCCTGTAGCACCCTTGATAAAATAATGATCTACCCTAGGGTGGACCCAATGAGCAGACTCACGGGGAAGCAGTTAAAGCACTGTGTGAGGAACTCCCTTCCTCTCCATCCTTTTGTCTTTGGGGCAACACAGCAAAAGAGTTATCAGAGCCCAGAGAACAGCTTCATTTATCTCTGGATCCATGTGTGTTACACATGGAAGACACTGCTCTTCACACACACACACACACACACACACACACCCAGCTGGCCTTGCAGCTCTGACTACAGTCTGCACACACTACAGAAATTCCTCCTGGAAACGCTCATAGCCACAAGAACCCACCACGGGCTCTCCTCATCGCTCAAGACACAACAGCCCTCTTCCCACTGATTTTTACAGCTCCCGAGATTAAGGTCCAAGAGCTACTGGGAAATACAAGGTGTTAATGACTCAATTCAACACTGTCTTTCCTGGGGGAAACTGAATAAAATAAAAACACACACTTCCCTTTTGAATCCTAGCCCAGTGATACAGCATAATAAGAGGATGTACCAAGAAAACATTTCTAAAGTACAAATGAATGGCTTCTAATACAATTTTCCAATTTTGATCAGGTTCAGATCAAAACTCGTTTAAATTCTTTGTGAAAACACTGTGCCTGTTTCGACTACAAACTGCAATAGAGGCTCTAAGAAGATGCCCAGGAAGTAAAGCAGCACCTTCCAATCGGCACAATACCTATTGATTCCTCCGAGCCACTATTAACTACGACGGCGGAGTTGGGGCTAAGCGTTGTGGTGCAGTGTGTTAAGCTGCTGCTTCAGATACCCACAGCCCATATCAGTTTGAGTCCTGGCACCACTTCTTCCAGTCCAGTTTCCTGCTTACACGCCTGGGAGGCAGCAGATGATGGCCCAACTACTTAGGTCCCTGTGGCCCATGCAGGAGGCCTAGGTGGAGTTCCTGGCTCTTAGCTTCAGCCTGGCACAGCCCTACCTGGGGAGTGAGCCAGCAGATACAAGAGCTCTCTTCCTCTCATCCTGCCTTTCAAGCAGATGAAAAACAACGACTAAATGGATTTTGAAAAACTAGGACATGGCATCATATTAAGTACCCTAGAGGGGCTGGTGCTGTGGCGCAGTGGATTAAAGCCCTGGCCTGAAGCACCAGCATCCCAGATGGGCGCTGGTTCTAGTCCCAGCTGCTCCTCTTTCGATCCAGCTCTTTGTTATGGCCTGGGATAGCAGAAGATGGCCCAAGTCCTTGGGCTCCTGCACCTGCGTGGGAGACCCAAAAGAAGCTCCTGGCTCCTGGCTTCAGATTGGCACAGCTCCAGCTGTAGTGGTCATCTGGGGAGTGAATCAGCAGATAGAAGACCTCTCTGTCTCTACCTTTCTTTGTAACTCTATCTTTCAAATAAATAAAATAAATCTTTTTTTTTAAAGTACCCCAGAATTTGTGGGATTAAGACATTAAATACAGCAGGACATTATGATGATTCTCTGGTAGACTAAACCAAAAGAACATTCAATTTTTTGAAGATTTTATTTGAGAGGTAGAGCTATAGATACAGAGAGGGAGAGACAGAGAGAAAGGTCTTACACCCATTGGTATACTCCTTAAGTGGCCACAACAGCTAGAGCCAGACCTATCTGAAGCCAAGAGCCAGGAAGCTTCATCTGGGGCACAGGGGCCCATGCACTTGGACCATCTTCCACTGCTTTCCCAGGCTATAGGCAGAGACCTGGATCAGAAGTGGAGCAGCCAGGACATGAACCAGCACCCATATAGGATGTTGGCACTGCAGGCAGGCAGAGGCTTAGCCCACTGCACCACAGCGCCAGCCCCTTACATGCTAAAGAACTGAATGATCCAATCTGGTTGACAGACTCTCTTACTTCCCAAATACAAAGCAAGAACAATATATTCTAAGTTTCATCTTTATACCCACATTTCTCTCATGTATTTTTCCTATTTCGTTCTAGAGGGAAATAAGCAAACACTTCCTTTAAAATAATAAAAATAATGGGAACTGTAGGGACAAAGCTGTAACTGAAAAGCAATGCAAAATAAACAGAGAAGTCAGAGAAGAATATGATGAAGGATTGGGGAAAGGCACTGAAAAGATTTTAATGAAAATATCAACGGACATTAGCACTCCACCAGCCAGAATTCTCAATACTGCAACTGTATTGACCATGCACCACTGAGTGAAATAAGGACATATACTGGATGACTTGAAGGTTCACAGCAACAAAACTGATCTGTGTTTGTAAGAGTCAGAGTTCTGATTACATCTGGAAAAGAGGGAGAAGGTAAAGCTTGCGAAAGGACGAACGGAGGAATCCTAGGGTGCAGGTAACATTCTATTTCTTGAGCTCTCAGCTACACAGTGTGATCGCTTTGTGAGGTATTTACTCATGCTAATTATACTCCCTATGATTTGTGCATTATTCTATATATAAGTAACACTGACAAAAAGCTGAGTTAAAAAGGTAACTATTCATTTCTAATGCAATTGCTAGAATTATGTTTTTTTTTTTTATAAAGCTTTTATTTAAAGAATATAAATTTCCAAAGAACAGCTCATGGACCACAATGGCTCCCCCCCCCACAACTTCCCTCCCTCCCCCCACCCTCCCCTTTCCCGCTCCCTCTCCCCTTCTGTTCACATCAAGATTCATTTTCAATTCTCTTTATACACAGAAGATCAATTTAGTACATATTACGTAAAGATTTCAACGGTTTGCCCTCGCATAGAGACACAAAATGATAATACTGTTGGAGTACTAGTTATAGTATTAATTCACAATGTACAGCACATTAAGGACAGAGATCCTACATGATTTTTTTTTTTAAAAAATTGATTAATTGTCTATGCAATTTCCAGTTTAACACCAAGATTTTTTAATCATTTGCAATTATCTTTATATAAAGAAGATCGATTCAATATATACTATGTAAGGATTTAATCAGTTTGCACCCACTCAGAAACACAAAGTGTAAAAATACTGTTTCAGTACTAGTAATAGCATCACTTCACATTGGATAACACATTAAGGACAGATCCCTCATGAGACGTAAGTACACAGTGACTCCTGATGTTGATTTAACAATTTGACACTCTTGTTTATGGCGTCAGTAATCTCCCTAGGCTCTGGTCATGAGTTGCCGAGGCTATGGAAGCCTTTAGGGTTCGCCGACTTCGATCTTATTCCCACAGGGCCATAGTCAAAGTGGAAGTTCCCTCCTCCCTTCAGAGAAAGGTACCTCCTTCTTTGATGGCCCCGTTCTTTCCATTGGGATCTCACTCGCAGAGATCTTTCATTTAGGTCTTCTGTTTTTTCCAGAGTGTCTTAGCTTTCCATGCCTAAAATATTCTCATGGGCTCTTGAGCCAGATCCAAATGCCTTAAGGGCTGATTCTGAGGCCAGAGTGCTATTTAGGACATCTGCCATTCTATGAGTCTGCTGTGTATCCTGCTTCCCATGTTGGATCATTCTCTCCCTTTTTCATTCTATCAGTTAGTATTAGCAGACACTAGTCTTGTTTGTGTGATCCCTTTGACTCTTAGACCTATCAGTGTGATCAATTGTGAGCTGAAATTGATCACTTGGACTAATGAGATGGCCTTGGTACATGCCACCTTGATGGGATTGTATTGGAAACCCCTGGCACAATTCTAACTCCATCATTTGGGGCCGTTCCGATTGAGCATGTCCCAAATTTTACATCTCCTCCCTCTCTTATTCCCACTCTTATATTTCACAGAGATCACTTTTCAGTTAAAATTTAAACACCTAAGAATAATTGTGTGTTAATTACAGAGTTCAACCACTAGTACTAGGATAAAGAGAAAAAAAAAAAAACTACCATGGATAAAGTATTACATTGTACAACAACAGTCAGCACAAGAGCTGATCGAGTCACTGTTTCTCATAGTGTCCATTTCACTTCTACAGGTTTCCCCTTTGGTGCTCAGTTAGTCATCGCCAATCAAGGGAAACAAATGATATTTGTCTCTTTGGGACTGACTTAATTCACTCAGCATGATGTTTTCTAGATTCCTCCATTTTGTTGCAAGTGACCGGATTTCATTGTTTTTGACTGCTGTATAGTATTCTGTAGAGTACATGTCCCATAATTTCCTAATCCAGTCTACTGTTGAAGGGCATTTGGGTTGGTTCCAAGTCTTAGCTATTGTGAATTGAGCCGCAATAAACATTGCTGTGCAGACGGCTTTTTTGTTTGCCAATTTAATTTCCTTTGGGTAAATTCCAAGGAGTGGGATGGCTGGGTTGTATGGTAGGGTTATATTCAGGTTTCTGAGGAATCTCCAGACTGACTTCCATAATGGCTTCACCAGTTTGCATTCCCACCAACAGTGGATTAGTGTCCCTTTTTCCCCACATCCTCTCCAGCATCTATTGTTGGTGGATTTCTGAATGTGAGCCATTCTCACCGGGGTGAGGTGAAACCTCATTGTGGTTTTGATTTGCATTTCCCTAATTGCTAGGGATCTTGAACATTTTTTCATGTGTCTGTTGGCCATTTGGATTTCCTCTTTGGAAAAATGTCTGTTGAGGTCCTTGGCCCATCTCTTAAGTGGGTTGTTTGTTTTGATGTTGTGGAGTTTCTTAATTTCTTTGTAGATTCTGGTTATCAACCCTTTATCTATTGCACAGTTTGCAAATATATTTTCCCATTCTGTCGGTTTCCTATTCACTTTCCTGACTGTTTCTTTTGCAGTACAGAAACTTTTCAATTTGATGCAATCCCAGTAGTTAATTTTGGTTTTCAGTGCCTGTGCTTCTGGGGTCTTTTCCAAGAAGTCTTTGCCAGTACCTATGTCTTGCAGGGTTTCTCCTATGCTCTCCAGTAATTTGATGGTGTCGGGTCGTAGGTTTAAATTTTTAATCCATGTTGAATGAATTTTTGTGTAAGGTGAAAGGTAGGGGTCTTGCTTCATGGTTCTGCACGTGGAAATCCAGTTTTCCCAGCACCATTTATTAAACAGACTGACCTTACTCCAGGGACTGGTTTTGGATCGTTGATCAAATATAAGTTGGCTGTAGGTGTTTGGATTGATTTCTGGAGTTTCTATTCTGTTCCATTGGTCTATCCATCTGTTTCTGTACCAGTACCATGCTGTTTTGATAACAACTGCCCTGTAGTATGTCCTGAAATCTGGTATTGTGATGCCTCCGGCTTTGTTTTTGTTGTACAAGATTGCTTTAGCTATTCGAGGTCTCCTGTGTCTCCATATGAATTTCACCATCATTTTTTCCAGATCTGAGAAGAATGTCCTCGGTATCTTGATTGGTATTGCGTTGAATCTGTAAATTGCTTTTGGGAGAATGGACATTTTGATGATATTGATTCTTCCAATCCATGAGCATGGGAGATTTCTCCATTTTTTGGTATCCTCTTCTATTTCTTTCTTTAAGGTTTTGTAATTTTCATTGTAGAGATCTTTAATGTCCTTAGTTAAATTTATTCCAAGGTATTTGATTGTTTTTGTAGCTATTGTGAATGGGATTGATCTTAGCAGTTCTTCCTCAGCCGTGGCATTGTCTGTGTATACAAAGGCTGTTGATTTTTGTGCATTGATTTTATATCCTGCTACTTTGCCAAACTCTTCTATGAGTTCCAATAGTCTCTTAGTAGAGTTCTTTGGGTCCCCTAAATAAAGAATCATGTCGTCTGCAAAGAGGGATAGTTTGAGTTCTTCCTTCCCAACTTGTATCCCTTTAATTTCTTTTTCTTGCCTAATAGCTCTGGCTAAGACTTCCAGCACTATATTGAATAGCAGTGGTGAGAGTGGGCATCCCTGTCTGGTACCAGATCTCAGTGGAAATGCTTCCAACTTTTCCCCATTCAATAGGATATTGGCCGTGGGTTTTTCATAAATTGCTTTGATTGTATTGAGGAATGTGCCTTCTATACCCAGTTTGCTTAGGGTTTTCATCATGAAAGGGTGTTGAATTTTATCGAATGCTTTCTCTGCGTCTAGTGAGATAATCATATGGTTTTTCTTCTGCAGCCTGTTAATGTGGTGTATCACGTTGATTGTTTTGCGAATATTGAACCATCCCTGCATACCAGGGATGAATCCCACTTGGTCTGGGTGGATGATCTTTCTGATGTGTTGTTGCAGTCTATTGGCCAGAATTTTAGGGCCGGCGCCGTGGCTCAACAGGCTAATCCTCCGCCTTGCGGCGCCGGCACACCGGGTTCTAGTCCCGGTCGGGGCACCGGATTCTGTCCCGGTTGCCCCTCTTCCAGGCCAGCCCTCTGCTGTGGCCCAGGAGTGCAGTGGAGGATGGCCCAGGTGCTTGGGCCCTGCACCCCACGGGGAGACCAGGAAAAGCACCTGGCTCCTGGCTCCTGCCATCGGATGAGCGCGGTGCGCCGGCCGCAGCGCGCCGACCGCGGCGGCCATTGGAGGGTGAACCAACGGCAAAGGAAGACCTTTCTCTCTGTCTCTCTCTCTCACTGTCCACTCTGCCTGTAAAAAAAAAAAAAAAAGAATTTTGTTGAGGATTTTTGCATCTATGTTCATGAGGGATATTGGTCTGTAATTCTCTTTCAATGCTGCATCTTTTTCTGGCTTAGGAATTAAGGTGATGCTGGCTTCATAGAAGGAATTTGGGAGAATTCCCTCTTTTTCGATTGTTCTGAATAGTTTGAGAAGAATTGGGGTTAGTTCTTCTTTAAATGTCTGGTAGAATTCAGCAGTGAATCCATCTGGTCCTGGGCTTTTCTTTGTTGGGAGGGCCTTTATTACTGATTCAATTTCTGACTCACTTATGGGTCTGTTTAGGTTTTCTATGTCTTCCTGGTTCAATTTAGGTAGGTTGCATGTGTCCAGGAATCTATCCATTTCTGATAGGTTTCCCTGTTTGCTGGCATACAAGTCCTTGTAGTAATTTCTGATGATTCTTTTGATTTCTGTGGTGTCTGTTGTTATATTTCCTTTTTCATCTCTGATTTTACTGATTTGGGTCTTTTCTCTTCTTTTTTTAGTTAGTTGGGCCAATGGGGTGTCAATCTTGTTTATTTTTTCAAAAAACCAGCTCCTCATTTGGCTGATTTTTTGTAATGTTTTTTTGGATTCAATCCTGTTGATTTCTTCTCTGATTTTGATTATTTCTCTTTTTCTACTAGATTTGGGTCTAGTTTGCTGCAAATTTTCTAGATCCTTGAGATGCATTGAAAGCTCATCTATTTGGTGCCTTTCCAGTTTCTTGATGTAGGCACCTATTGATATAAACTTTCCTCTTAACACTGCTTTTGCTGTATCCCATAAGTTTTGGTATGTTGTGCTGTTATCCTCATTTACTTCCAGAAAATTTTTGATTTCTCTTTTGATTTCTTCAGTGACCCATTGTTCATTCAGGAGCATGTTGTTCAATCTCCATGTGTTTGCATATGCTCTAGAGATTCCTGAGTTGCTAATTTCCAACTTCACTCCCTCATGGTCTGAGAAGTTGCATGGTATGATTCTAATTCTTTTGAATTTGCTGAGACTTGCTTTATGGCCTAATATGTGATCAATCCTAGAGTAGGTTCCATGTACTGCTGAGAAGAATGTGAATGCATTACTTGTAGGATGAAAAGTTCTGTAGATATCTGTTAGATCCATTTGGGCTATAGTGCTGTTTAAATCTACTGTCTCCTTGTTGATCTTCTGTCCTGTCGATCTGTCAATATCTGTGAGTGAAGTATTGAAGTCCCCCAGTACTATTGTGTTGGGGTCTAAGTCTCCCTTTAAGTTTCTTAACAAATTTTTTAAATAAACCTGTGGCCTGTAATTAGGTGCATATACATTGAGAATTGTTATATCTTCCTGTAGTATTGATCCCTTAATCATTATATAGTGCCCCTCTTTGTCTCTCTTAACAGTTTTTGTGTTAAAGTTTATGTAGTCCGATATTAAGATGGTTACACCCGCTCTTTTTTCATTTCTGTTGGCATGGTATATCTTGTTCCATCCTTTTATTTTCAGTCTGTATGGATCTTCGTTGGAAAGATGTGTTTCTTGTAGGCAGCAAATAGATGGTTTTTGTTCCTTAACCCAATCAGCCAATCTCTGTCTTTTAACAGGACAGTTTAGACCTTTAACGTTCAATGTGACTATTGATAAGTGGTAAGTTTGCCCTGCCATTTGCCAGATATTTTCTAATGTATGCTTTGAATTCCCTGTGATCTTTTGCCGTGAGGTTCCCTTCGTTTACCTTCTTTCATGTTGATGGTCGTGTTTCTGTGTTTCTGTGTGTAACACGTCTTTAAGTATCTTTTGCAGGGCTGGACGAGTGGCAACAAATTCTTTCAATTTTTGTTTGTTATGAAAGGTCTTTATTTCACCTTCATTCACAAATGAGAGCTTTGCAGGGTATAATATTCTGGGCTGGCAGTTTTTCTCTCTAAGTACCTGGGCTATGTCTCGCCATTCCCTTCTAGCTTGTAGGGTTTCTGTTGAGAAGTCAGCTGTAAGTCTAATTGGAGATCCTCTGAGAGTAATCTGACGTTTCTCTCTTGCACATTTTAGGATCTTTTCTTTTTGCTTCACTGTGGTGAGTTTAATTACAATATGTCGTGCAGAGGATCTCTTTTGGTCATGTTTATTAGGGGTTCTATGAGCTTCCTGGATTAGGATTTCTCTGTCTTTCTCCAAGCCTGGAAAGTTTTCTGCTAGTATCTCCCTAAAAAGGCCTTCTAATCCTTTCTCCCTCTCCATACCTTCAGGAACACCTAGAACCCGAATGTTGGGTTTTTTAATAGTATCCTGTAAATTCCCGACGATATCTTTTAGTTTTCTAATTTCCTCTTCTTGTCTTTGGTTTGACTGTTTCCTCTCCTGTTCTCTGTCTTCTAGGTCCGATATTCTCTCTTCTGCTTCACCCATTCTGGTTTTAAGGCCCTCAAGATTGCTTGTCACTTGATCTATTGAATTCTTCAATTCATTAAGATTTTTTGTCACTATCGTAGCTTCTTGTTCTACTAGTTGTTTCATTTCGTTTTGATTTCTCCGTAGTACTTCATTCTCGCGAGAGAGATTTTCTATCTTATCCATTAAAGATTTCTGTAGTTCAAGAATTTGTTTTTGAGAACTTCTTAATGTTCTTATCAATTCTTTGAGATCTGCTTCTTGCATTTCTTCTATCTCATTATCTTCATAATCCTGACTTGGGGTGTCTTTTCCGTTTGGGGTCATCATAGCGTCTTCCTTGATCTTGCTCCCTTGGAATCTGTTTTTATTTGGCATTTTTTTTTTTCCCCACACTCTTTCTCTGGGTTGTCAAGGTAACGGAGTTTGTGTGAGCGGTGTGTTCCCAGTTTTTGGATCCCCTTCAGGTTTCTACAGCCTCGGGTTTTTGGTTCCGTCTGCCTCAGTGATGGGCGGGCGGGCGGGCGGGCGGGCGCGCCTTGTCCCACTGCGTTTAATCTAGCTCGAATTAGCAGGGTGGGTGACGAGAGAGACTAGTGTCCGTGCAGGCTCGCCTCAATTGTGGTGTTTCCCCCGTGGGGGGTCTGCTTCCCCCCGCCAGTGTCTCGGGATCCCTGTATCGGCCCCCGTTCAAGCGCTCAGTTCCAATGGCGACTGTGTTCCGCCCGGCTTCCGGTTCAGCCGGCGGGCGCGCGCCGTCCCACTGTGTTCAGTCTAGCTTGAGTGAGCAGGGTGGGCAATGAAAGAGGCTAGTGTCCGTGTGGGCTCGCCTCAATTGTGCTGTTTCCCCCGTGGCGTCTGCTTCCCCCCGCCAGTGTCTCGGGATCCCTGTATCGGCTCCCGTTTAAGCGCTCGAATCCAATGGCGACTGTGTTCCGTCCGGTTCCCGTCCCTCCCGGCAGCTCCCGTGCCACTAAGGCACGATTTGCCGTTCGCAAACTTACTTTCCCCTAGGTCCTCTGCGTCTCATTCACTGGGTCCGGAAGAATTTCCACTGCATTTTTTTCCGTGAGATTTTTCCTGAGGCTACAGTAACTCTGTTTTTATTAAACTATCTTTTTGCGGACTGCTAGTGCGCGTCCTCACTATTCCGCCATCTTGGCTCCGCCCCTTATGTTTTTTTTTAAACCAATACTTTTTTCATATGGCTCTCAAGTTTAGATGCACAATGACCTCACAATAATAAAATTTAAGAATTTCAATTCATATATTTTTCTAAAGCAAAATCCACGCTTACTTACTAAGTTAGTATAAACCGTAAGAGTATATCAGACTATAGCTTCTTGGCCTTTTGGCTAAGATCAAGTGAAGAGTAAAGCAGACTGATTATAAACATGGATTAGGTGGACATTTGGGCAGCATTTAAAGATGCCACTTGAGATGTTCATATTCTATATTGGAGTGCCTGGTTCAAGTCCCAGCTCTACCACTTCCAAATCAGCTTGCTGCTACTGCCCACTCTGGGAATCAGTAGATGATGGTTCAAGAATTTGTGTGCCTGTCAGGCATATGGGAGACCTGGGTTGAGTTGCTAGTTTCACGCTGGCCCAGCCCCAGCTGTTGCAGGCATTTGGGGAATAAAGCAGCAGATGGAAGATCTCTCCCCCCCTCCCCCCTCTCTCTCATTGCCTTTCAAATAAAAGACAAAATAAAAACCTTTTAAAGAAATAAGTACAAATAGCTCTACTCTCCTCCTCTCTTTGTGTCCATTCTCTTTGCTGTGACTTTGTAGCTTCTCCCACAAAGTGGTAGAGTCCGTTTTCCCAACCCCTGAAATTAAGTTAACCATGTGACTTTCTCCAAGCTCCTGCGTTACAGTGGAAGTGACAGCGTGTCAATTCCAAGTGCCTCTACTCTGTCTCTCAGAACCCCACCATCACAAGAACAATCAAAGCTGGCTGACCTAAGCACGAGAGACCTTGTGGAAGAGAGCCAAGGCATCCCTCAGAAACCAGCCAGGCCCATCCAGCCACCAGCCAAACACAGACAGAAGATCATCCACATTTGGCCCAATGCAGCAAAACAGCAAGCAGCCCCGGAGAAGCATGACAGACGATGCATGACTATTTTCCTAAGAAATTGCTAACTGATAGGGAATGGGGAGAGGAGTGATCTAAGGTGGCAAGTGTCTCCGAATTCAAAGGAAATCTAGCTTTTAAAAAACAAACTAATACCTGCAGGACCATAAACAGGCTGCTTGTACAAAGACTTCAGGATAAAAATGAGAAGGAGGTGCACAGGCTTACGGACAGAATGAGAGAAAATTGACTTTAATTACAGAGCAGATCTATTAAAATAAGAGTATCTGTTATAAAAAATAAAAAAAATGAAATTCAGAGAATTCTGTGATTTAAAAGCAGGCTATTGAAAGTGCCTAACAGAGCAGTCTCGATGGTTTCAGATATTATTAATATCGTTCCCAGCACTGTCATTTATTAAACAAGGCTTTCAGTGCTCATGTTCCCACCTGCAAAAAGTATCTGTGGTTGTTTCAGGAAAAAATGAGGTAAAAAAATAGAAGTACTTTCATCAGGATCGGATTAAGGTGGTGGAGTAGGGAGGGAAGCTGCTGCTCACGTCTAGGAGAAGATAGTTTTTAAAAAGTGGAAAGAGTGCAGGCTCAGGGAAGAATTAGAGAGAACATCAGAGGAAACTCTGCACAGATTGGAGGGGCACAGTGGACCTAAGTGGAGGGCGAGGACAGGGGCAATTTAGGACTCCAGCAGCTGAGAGCCTCCATACCAGCGCTGGAGAGTGAGGTGAGGCCACATTGCAGCAGTGCAAGCCACTGGCGAAAAAGCTGCAGGAAGAGCCTAGAGGGAACCCAGCTTGGAGCCCTGTGGTTGGTAGTGTACCCATCAAACTAGAGGAGAAGAAACAAAGAGGGGGCACATTTTCTCTTTCCTTGATCATCCTGCAAAGGCATCCTGTAACAAGCTGACAGAGAGCAGGCGCCATTTTGGTCATTTGTAATAGTGGCACCAGCTCAGTTCTGAGCCCAGCAATCAGGTAAGCTGAGACTGCTGAGTCTGGTGGGGAGAACAGACAGGGGCGGGTGCTTAGGACTGTGGGAGGCTTGTGTGTCAGGACTGTGAAACACTGAGGCTGCGTGGGAGGACTCAGGGTGTGGCTGGGACACTGAGCAGTCACTATGGGAGGCTTCGCACAATCAGACTCCCTGGTTACCTGGCAAGGGTCACTGCTAGGCAATCTGAGCTTACACTAAGGACTGCACGAAACCTTTGTGTGGTCCTTCCAGCAGAGAAATTGAATAATATACTTACTGGGGCTAGCACCCTGGCACTGATCTCCTTTGAGGAGAGGAGCTCAGCTGAGTCTATGCCAACAGATAAGAAGAAACCTCCCCTCTGAAAAGAAAAAGGAAAAAAAAAAAAAGAGAGAAGGAGAGGAGAGGGGAGGGGAGGGGAGAGTAGGTCACATCAGACACGCCCTCTACCCTGGAGCACTGATCAGAGCTCCACGGCCACACCCAGCACACGACTCTAGTTATTCCTTGAAAGCAATTGCTCCACTAATCTACTCAGACACAGTACAAAGATAAAAGCCACCAAGGTGAAAAAAAAGAAACCAACAAGTATCTCCACAAATGCTGAATAACAAATGCACCAATACAAGAAACAAGAATAAAGACAGCATGACACCCCCAAAAGAACACTTCAATACTATATTGTGAAGATGATGAGACTACAGAAATTCCAGAAATGGAATTCAAAACATTGATTATAGAATTACTTAGAAGTAATCAGAAGCAAATGCACAAACTAATGAAATCCATACATGACACGAAAGAAAATTTCTTCCATGAAACTGAGATCTTAAAGAGAAATCAAAATGAAATCTTGGACGTGAAGAATTCAAAAAATACAAAATACAGTGGAAAGAATTAACAATAGAATCAGTGAAGCAGAAGAAAGAATATTCGACTTAGAAGACAAAGTATAAGAAATTATACAGGGCCGGCGCCGTGGCTCAACAGGCTAATCCTCCGCCTTGCGGCGCCGGCACACCGGGTTCTAATCCCGGTCGGGGCACCGATTCTGTCCCGGTTGCCCCTCTTCCAGGCCAGCCCTCTGCTGTGGCCCAGGGAGTGCAGTGGAGGATGGCCCAGGTGCTTGGGCCCTGCACCCAATGGGGAGACCAGGAAAAGCACCTGGCTCCTGGCTCCTGCCATTGGAGGAGCGCGGTGCGCCGGCCGCAGCGCGCCGACCGCGGCAGCCATTGGAGGGTGAACCAACGGCAAAAAGGAAGACCTTTCTCTCTGTCTCTCTCTCTCACTGTCCACTCTGCCTGTCAAAAAAAAAAAAAAAAGAAATTATACAGTCAGAAGAAACACAGGAAAAAGACATTAGAAAACTAAAAAACACTGTTGGGAATACACAGAATACTATATGACCCAAAATACAGGTTCTGGGAGTTCCTGAAGGTGTGGAAAGAGAAAGGGTTAGAAAGCCTTTTAAGTGAAATTATAACAGAAGAATCCCCTAATTTGGAGAAAGAAAGAGACATCCAAATACAATATGCAACAGAACTCCAGACATGACCAGACATGACCAGAAAAGATCTTCACCATGACACACTGTAATCAAATTCTCCACAGTAAAATATAAAGAAGATTCTAAAATGTGCATGAGAGAAATGCAGGTTACTTTCAGAGGATCTCCAATTGGACTCACAGCAGATTTCTCATCAGAAACCCTACAGGCTAGGAGAGAATAGCAACATATAGCCCAAGGCTTAAGAGAAAGAAACTGTCAACCCAGAATATTATAACCTGCAAAGCTTTCATTTATGAACGTGAAATAAAGTGAAATAAAGACCTTCAGTGACAAACAGAAACTGAAAGAACTTGTCACCACCCATCCAGCCCTGCAGAAGATACTTAAGGATGTGTTGCACACAGAAACACAAAATCATGGTCATTACTATAGAAGAAGGTAAAGAAAGGAAATCTCTCAGTAAAAGTACAAAGGAAATCAAAAGTAAAAAATAGGAATATTTATGGAAAAATGGCAGGGCAAAGTCATTACTTATCAATAGTCACCTTGAAGGGAAACGGCCTTAACTCTGGTTAAAAGACACAAAATGGCTGAATAGATTAAAAAAACATTTGCTGCCTACAAGAAACACATTTCACTAACAAAGATGCATGCAGACTGAACCTATGGAAAAAGATATTCCATGCTAAGAGAAACCAAAAAAGAACTGGTATAGCCATCTTAATAGACAAAATAGAGCTTAACACAAAAACTGTTAAAACAGACAAAGGACACTATGTAATGAATAAGGGATCAATTCAACAGGAAGATGTAACTATTATAAACATATATGTACCTAATTAAAGGGCAACTGGCTATTTAAAAGAACTGTTAAGGTATCTAAAGGGAGACAAGGACTGAAATACCATAGCAGTGGGAGATTTCAATACTCTACTTTCAACAATGGGCAGATCAACCAGGCAGAATATCAGCAAAGAAACAGAGTTAATCGACACTATAGAGCAAATAGACCTAACAGATATCTACAGAACTTTCCATCCCACAGTTGCAGAATACACATTCTTCTCACCAGTACATGGAACCTTCTCTAGGATTGACCACATGCTACGTCATAAAGCAAGTCTCAGCAAATTCAAAAAAATCGAAATCATACCATGTATATTCTCAGAACATAATGTAATGAAGCTGGAAATCAGCAATCTGGAATCTCTAGAACATATGCAAACACTTGGACAACATGTTCCTGAATTAACAGGGGGTCATACACTAACCCACTGTTGGAGGGAATGCAAACTGGTAAAGCCTCTATGGAAGTCAGTCTGGAGATTCCTCAGATACCTGAATGTAACCCTACCATTCAACCCAGCCATCCCACTCCTTGGAATTTACCCAAAGGAAATTAAATTAGCAAACCAAACAATGGTCTGCAACTTAATGTTTATTGCAGCTCAATTCACAATAGCTAAGACCTGGAACCAACCCAAATGCCCATCAACAGTAGACTGGATAAAGAAATTATGGGATATGTACTCTATAGAATACTATACAGCAGTCAAAAACAATGAAATCTGGTCATTTGCAACAAAAATGGAGGAACCTGGAAAACATTATGCTGAGTGAAATAAGCCAGTCCTAAAGGGACAAATATCATATGTTCTCCTTGATCGGCGACAAGTAACTGAGCACCAAGAAGGAAAACTGTTGAAGTGAAATGGACACCATGAGAAACGGTGACTTGATCAGCCCTTGCCCTGACTGTTGATGAACAACTTAATACGTTATCCCTCTTAGTATTTTTTTTTGTCTGTTCTACTTAATACTATTGGTTTAATTCTGTAATTAATACACAGTTATTCTTAAGTGTTAAAACTTAACTGAAAAGTGATCCCTGTTAAATATAAGAGTGGGAATAAGAGAGGGAAGGGATGTACAATTTGGGACAGGCTCAAGCTGACTTGCCCCAAATGGTAGAGTTAGAATCACACCAGGGGATTCCAATTCAATCCCATCAAGGAGGCATGTACCAATGCCATCTCACTAGTCCAAGTCATCAATTTCTGTTCACAACTGATCACACTGATAGGACTAAGAATCAAAGGGATCACATAAACAAGACTAGTGTCTGAAAATACTAACCGATAGAAAAAGGGAGAGAACGATCCAACATGGGAAGCGGGATATACAGCAGACTCATAGAATGGCAGATGTCCTAAACAGCACTCTGGCCTCAGAATCAGCCCTTAAGGCATTCAGATCTGGCTGAAAAACCCATTAGAGTATTTCAGGCATGGAAAGCCAAGATACTCTGGCAAAAAAAAAAAAAAAAAACCTAAATGAAAGATCTCCACGGGTGAGATCCCAGTGGAAAGAACAGGTCATCAAAGAAGGAGGTACCTTTCTCTGAAGGGAGGAGAGAACTTCCACTTTGACTACGACCTTGTCTAAATATGATAAGACTCAGTGAACTCAAAAGGCTTCCATAGTCTTGGCAACTCATGACTGGAGCCTAGGGAGATTACTGACGCCATAAACAATAGTGTCAAATTGTTAAGTCAACAATAGGAGTCACTGTGCATTGGCCCAATTAACCATTAAAAGGAGAGAGAAGATACAAACCAATGAAATCAGAGATGGAAAAGGAAATGTAACAGACACCACAGAAACAAAAAGAATCATCATAAATTACTACAAAGAGCTGTATCCAAGCAAAGTGCGAACCAAGAAGAAACAGATTCCTGGACACATACAGCCTATTTAAATTGAGCCATGAAGACACAGAAAACCTATTCAGACCCATTACCAAGACAGAAGTTCAATCAGTAATAAAGGCCCTCCCAACAAAGAAAAGGCCAGCACCAGATTTCCTCTTTTGAAAAATATCTAAGTCTTTTGCCCATTTCTTCACTGGGTTGTTTATGTTGTTGTTATGGAGTTTCTTGATATCTTTGATATTCTGATTATTAATCCTTTATCAGTTGCATAGTTTACAAATAATTTGTCCCATTCTGTCTGTTGCCTCTTTACTTTCCTGAATGTTTCTTTTGCCATATAGAAGCTTCGCAATTTGAAGTAATCCCATTTGTTAATTTTGGCTTTGCTTGCCTGTAACTCTGTGATCTTTTCCAAGAAGTCTTTGCCTGTGCCTATATTTTGCAGAGTTTCTCCAATGTTCTCTAATAATCTGATGGTGTCAGGTCACAGATTTAGGTATTGAATTCATTTTGAGTGGATTTTTGTGTAGAGGTTCTGCTTCATACTTCTGCATTGAGAAATCCAGTTTTCCATCACCGTTTGTTGAAGAGACTGTCCTTGCTCCAGAGATTGGTTTTAGCTCCTTGGTCAATTATATGTTGGTTATAGATGAGTGGATTGATTTCTTGAGTTTCTGTTCTGTTCCATTGGTCTAGCCATCTGTTTTTGTACCAGTACCAAGGTGTTTTGATTATTAATTCCTTGTAGTATGTCTTGAAATCAGGTATTGTGATGCCTCCAGCTTTAATTTTGTTGTATAAGATTGCTTCACCTATTCGAGGTCTCCTGTGTTTGCACATGAATTTCAAATCATTTTTTCTAGATCCTAGAAGAATGTCTTTGGTATTTTGATTGGTATCACCCTGAATCTGTAAAATTGCTGTTCAAAGAATGGGCATTTTGATCTTGATTCTTCCAGTCCAGGAACATGGAAGATTTTTCCATTTTTTCTATCTTCTTCTATTTCTTTAATGTGTGTGTGTGTGTGTGTGTGTGTGTGTGTGTGTTTGACAGGCAGAGTTGACAGTGAGAGAGAGACAGAAAGAAAGGTCTTCCTTTGCCATTGGTTCACCCTCCAATGGCCACTGCGGTCGGCGCACCGCGCTGATCCAATGGCAGGAGCCAGGTGCTTATCCTGGTCTCCAACGGGGTGCAGGACCCAAGCACTTGGGCCATCCTCCACTGTACTTCCGGACCATAGCAGAGAGCTGGACTGGAAGAGGGGCAACTGGGACAGAATCTGGCACCCCGACCGGGACTAGAACCCGGTATGCTGCACCGCAAACAGAGGATAAGCCTATTGAGACGCGGCACCAATGTTTTGTAATTCTCATCATAAAGATCCTTGACATCCTCAATTAAATTTATTCCAAGGTATTTGATTTTTTTTTGTAGCTATTGTGAATGAGATTGATCTTAGAAATTCTTTCTCGTGGTCGAGAATGCCTATTCTTGAATGCCTATTTAGTATGAGCCACTGTATCTGGTACTTCCACCACAAGGAGCTTTTACCTTACCCCAGTTAGAATGGCTTTCATGCAGAAATTAAAAAACAACAAACGCAGTCAAGGATGTGGGTAAAAAGGTACACTAACCCATTATTGGTGGGAACGTAACTGGTAAAACCACTATGGAAATCAGTTTGGAGATATATCAGAAATCTGATTATAGAGCTACCACAGGACCCAGTCATCCCACTCCTGGGAATTTGCCCAAAGGAATCAAAATTGACAAATATAAGAGTTATCTTCACCCTATGTTTATTGCAGCTCAATTCACAGTAGGTAAGACATGGAATCAATCTAAATGTCTGTCAACTGAAGACTGGATGAAGAAATTATGGGATATGTACACTATAGAATTCTACATAGTGGTAAAAAAAAATGAAATCTGTTCATTTGCAACAAAATGGATGAATCTGGATAACGTCATACTTGGTGAAATAAGCCAGTCCCAAGGGACAAATACCATATGTTCTCACTGACATTTGGTAACTAATACAGAACCTAAAAGGAAATCTGTAGAAGTGAAATTGACACTTTGAGAAGCAATGACTTGAACAGCCTTGTTGTGACTGTCAAGGAACAATTTTTGTTGTTGTTGGTATTTTATTTTACTTTTTTTTTCTTAGTGGAGAATGAGACTGGGAATGAGAGAGGAAAGAGGAGGTGGGGTAAGGGTGGAGGTGGGAGGGTGGGTATGGTGGGAAGAATCACTATATTCCTAAAGTGATACTTAAATAAAAGGTTTCTTTGGGGGAAAAAAGATGAACTTTCATCAACTACAAACTTTAGCAACACAGAGAGGAGCCCAGTCTTCAGACTGTACCACTTTTCAGCTATGTGATCTCTCATTGCTTCACTTCTTTGAATCTCAGAATTCAGTTTCATTATTAATGAAACTCAGTTCACAAGATGTTGCTGAAAGCACGTGATACAGTGGCTCATACTAAACAGGCATTCAATAAAAGCTAGAGAAATAGACCCAGAAGGTGGAGTGCCAACAATGGTCACAAAGTAAATTTACTGATATTAAAAAAGGGGGGATCGCCAAGTGGGAGTTCCTATAAAATTGTCAGGAAAAGGTAAGGAGTAGAAGGAATAAAAACAAGCTTCAGATTCATAATGAGCCTGCACACTTGGCTAAAAATTCTAGAGCTGGTTTGCTATGAGAGCAACTGAAGTCAATGATTTCAACAAGAATAGTCTCCAGATGGAAATAATTTAGGAAATGCTCTCACAAAGATTCTTCAAACATTTTTAGCATGGTTTAGAAGTTAAATGAATGGATACATTTTTAAAAGTGAAAATCTAAAACAAGAACAGGTAGCTACAAAAAATAATCTTGGAAATGAAAAACATTCTTAAAAATGTCACAGATGGGGTAAGTACAGCAGGAATTAGAAAACTGGGAGGAGGGGCCGGCGCCGTGGCTCAACAGGCTAATCCTCCACCTTGCGGCGCCGGCACACCGGGTTCTAGTCCCGGTCGGGGCGCCAGATTCTGTCCCGGTTGCCCCTCTTCCAGGCCAGCCCTCTGCTGTGGCCCGGGAGTGCAGTGGAGGATGGCCCAAGTGCTTGGGCCCTGCACCCCATTGGAGACCAGGAAAAAGCACCTAGCACCTGGCTTCTGCCATCGGATGAGCGCGGTGTGCCGGCCGCAGCACGCCATCCGCGGCAGCCATTGGAGGGTGAACCAACGGCAAAGGAAGACCTTTCTCTCTGTCTCTCTCTCTCACTGTCCACTCTGCCTGTCAAAAAATAAAAAAAAAAAAAAAGAAAACTGGGAGGAGGGATTGATATATTCATTCAAAATGCAGAAATCAGACGTGAGAATAAAAAAAGCATTAAAGCGTTTTTAACAGACATGGGGAAAAAAAGGCTCCAACCTTTGTGTAACAGGAGCTTTGGCGTAAAAGCATTATGGAGAAGCAGCACAGAAAGATTAACAACTAAAGACTTCAAATTTCGGGAAAAGACCTGAGTTTCATATTTCACCCTACAGAATAAAACAGACAAATATAGACACATCACGATAAAACTACAAAGAATTAAGAGATGATCTCAAAAAAGAGATTATCTACAAAGGAAGATGACTCAGACAGACAGAAGTGAGAACACACTGGGAAAATGTACTCAAAGTACTTTCAGAAAACAACTGTCAACCTAGAATTGCTCACATGACTTCACTCATAGAATAATTGAAAAATATTTTCAGACACATAAGTATATAAAAAGCCATTAAAGAATGTAACTTCAAAAAGCACATTTACCAAGTAAGAACCCAATGAAACTTGAATTTCAGGTAAACAAATACTGTTTGGTGTACATATGTACCAAATTATTTTATTTATCTGAAAGTCCAATTTAAATGGGTGTCTGTATTTTATCTCGAAAAATTCTTCTCCTCCTCCTCCTCAAAAAAAAAAAAAAAAAAAAAAAAAAAAGAATAAGAAAGCACAGGATAAAAGCAATGCTGAATGCCAAAACGGATCAAGCACCAGAAAATTAAATGCACAGGAGGAAAGCATTGTGTATTTCCATTAACTATGCCTTTGACAATAAATGTAAAATGATGACTCATGCTAAGGCACCAATCCATCTTCTTTCAAATATGCAAGAGGTTGTCAGAGGGGCCTTTGAATGTTTCTACTGACAAAGATTCTATCCTTGGCCAAATTCCATTAGCTATCTCTGACCTGTCTTTAGGTTTCTGGGATCACCCCTTTTTCCAATGTTAGCAAGAATCATGCTGAGTCAAGTTAGCTAAAATCCCCTGCTCTTGGTATCTGATTGGATTCCTCCTCTTCTACCATCCCCAAAGTGATGTCTGATCATGATGACATGCTTTCCGCAAGAAAACTGTTAGGTTAGTTTAGCCAAAATTCCCCCATATCCCTGGTGTTTCCTTCGAGTAATTTCCCATTCACTGGCATAGCACTCCAACCTCCAGCCCCTAGCCATACATTCCCACTTTTTCCTGGTATTCAGAGCTGAAACCAACCTCTCTCCTCCACAGAAAAACCCCACAGTGGCCCTTATTCTAATAGTCTTCCTGAATAAAGTCTGCCTTACTGTTCTTTAACAAATGCCATGAATAATATTTTTTCCATAGCACCATATTAAAAGCAGCATAAATCCAATAATTGTTTTCCCAGCATGTATCAAAGCTCACAACTAACTGCATTCAAGTGGTACACATACCAAGTCCTAAGAGCCTTGCCTTACCACTCTGAATGAATCACTTCATGTCAGCTTACCCGTCTGCTTTAACCCAGCACTGTGCTGTAGACCACATCTCTCTGGCCAAGCAGGTTTTCTTGAGGTTCCCGCCTTCACTTTTCCTCATTTGTACACTTTTCTCAAAGCACTCAAAGGCCAGTCTTCCTCTACCCACTCATCACACTGAAGTTCACATTCAATAATGATTTTCTTAATCCTAAACGGGTCTGAAATGCAAGCTACATTCCAGGCAACTCTTCGTAACCAAACAGCCTGCATACTGGACTTATGTGGAATATTGATCAAGACTGCTAAGTCCCATTTAATAACAGAGCTATGCCCCTGGAAAAGTGTGCATTACCTTTTGTGTTTCCCAAATAAATTCTTGTTGGGGAGCTTTCTGCCTAAAAGGGGCACTACAGAGAAGACTGGTAATGAGTAGTATTGTGCCCGAAGATATCCATTCTGCAAATTAATCTCATTAAACAGAACAACCAGTGTCAATAAAATGACACTAAAAGAAAGCTATGCGGACAGCTCTTTCATATAGCCTTTAACAGGCTAGTTTGCAAGAGTGATTAAAGCAAATTGCATCCTGCTGATTCAAACTAATTTAATTACACTAAATTCTAAGGGCAGGAACAAGAACTTATTATTTAGTGCATATTTTCAGTTGATAGCTTAAGACTGCTCCATCAATGTTTGTAGATTTTTTAAAATTTTTCAAAATTATCTATGAAAACAAAATAGCTATACAGTAGCTTATAGAAGTATAGATATCCCCTAGTTACTTACATGTTTTGGCATGGCTCATCATACTGGGCATAAGATAAAAATGTGGAAAATATTAATTTTATACCTGTAAGCTGGCAAATGAGTTTTAGTTTGTTGAAAGAGGAATGTGCTTTTTAATAAAAGATTTAACCGAACAAAGAAGTACTTTCAGAACCAAATTCAATTTTTAAAACTGAGTTCTAGGACTAACATTTTAAGAACAAAGAACACACTTGTCTCATGGCAAAGATAGGCGGGAGCAGAAGACTCAAAAACGGGTCTAAGTTTCAGAGAAAAGCAACATGAAAGTAAGAGTTCCTATTTTCATGTCCACAAGGTATTATTTCATTTAATTCTAGTTCTACATCAGTGCTTCAGCATAATAATCAAATGACAAAAGTCGTTATAGATTCACCAGGAAACATTGTTTGTTATGATAAATGAAGCAAATTGTAACAATCCCATAATGCTGAGAGTAGTGAGGCAGGTTTTAGAGCTCCATGTGTGGATATGTAATAAATCATTCGTTTGAAAAGATAATTGCAGTACCAGTAGAGGGGGGAAAAAACCCGATGTGGAGGGTAATTATCTGAAAGCGCCTCAAATTAACTTGTGCACAGTTGATTCTTTGTTGCTGAGCTCATATTAGTGAAAGCTGCTTCAGGACATCAGCTGACTGAGTTGAGGGAAATAATGTAATTCTAGTTATTAATCACTTCAATGTTAAACGGGCTTTGTAAACGGAGAAGGCATTAGCTTGGAAGAACAATGCAGAACGCACAAGTAATTAGATGTTGAATGGCTTCCTTTTGAAAAATGTTAGGATAACAAAATCATAAAGCTTCAACGGTGCAGGAAACCTGAGTTGTCATATGTAATGTGAGAAAGCCCTATTTCACTTACTGATCAATTGAAAATCACAAAGGAAATGAAGATTTTTCTCTCAACAAGCAATTCTAATAGATTACACTGCAGAAAATCCTATTATTTTATGAGTCAAACTTGTCTGCAGTGTAATTTAGCAGTACTTTGTTGAGGCAGCATGGAATAGAATTTTCTGTGATTTTTTTCACTCCAGAATCTTTGCCAAAATATTCTAACACTGCTTTGTAAATATCCTCCTGAGACCACAGTGAGCCAGGACTTGGTGTTACTGTCCATCAGCGGAAGTGACCGAGGAAGAACCATTGGATATACTCAGCATGAAAAAACTTGCTGAAGGTCACCCAGCCAGACCAACATGGGAAAACACAAGTTGCAAGCAATTATTGGAAGAACTGCCCATTTTACTTTGCAAAGTGAGATAGTGATTATTTGCAAATTTTCACTTCCACTTCTAAAGCATTTTTTAAAGGTATTATTTATTTGAGAGGTAGAGTTACAGACAGTGGAGAGAGAGAGAGAGAGAGAGGGAGAGAGAGGGAGGGAGGGAGGGAGGGAGGGAGAGAGGGAGGGAAGGAGGGAGGGAGAGGTCTTCCTTCTGTTGGTTCACTTCCCAGATGGCTGCAACGGCCAGAGCTATGCAGATCTGAATCTAGGAGCCAGGTGCTTCTTCCTGGCCTCCTATGTGGGTGCAGGGGCCCAAGCACTTGGGCCATCCTCTAATGCTTCCCAGGCCATTGCAAAGAGCTGGATTGGAAGAGGGGCAGCCGGGACTAGATTGACGCCCATATGGGATACCAGCGCAGCAGGTGGAGGATTAACCTACTGTGCCACAGCGCCAGTCCCTAAAGAAGTATTTTTATGAAATATAAACCTAACAGTAAGACAAACAGATTGGATAACCAACTTCTTCAATTAAATAAAAGCAAATTAATATTATTTTGATTTGCTCTAATAAAAATATAACCTTTGCTTCTAACTGGATAATATTTGCATTAGTAACACTTTATATACATATATAATTTTTTAAAGACCACAGGTAGCTTGGAACTGTAATCTTGGTCAGACTTATCTTTGGCATCTTGGGAAAGTTATACTCCCTATGTCTCAGTTTCTAACTCAAAATAATGCCCAAATCCCAGAGGAAATTTTTGAAGATTAAATGAAGTGCAAAGCGCATGGATCCTAAGTGAGCAGTGAATGTCAGCTTGCTTCACCTACACTACAACAAGGTAGTAGATAACTGAAATCCTCGGCCCAGCAGGTGAAGCTGCCGCTGGTTATGCACTGCATACCAGAGCGCCTGATTCAAGTCCTCCTTACTCCATCCTGCTGATCCAGCTTCTTGTCAGAGCACCAGGGAGGAGGCAGCAGATGATGGCTCAAGTGCTGGAGTCCTGGCCCCCACCTGGGAGATCTGTTTCCTAGATTCAACCTGACTCAGCTCCCCCTACTGCCGACATTTGGAGGAATGAACCAGCATTTGAGGAGTTAACCACTGGATGGAAGATCTGTTACTGCCTTTAAATAAATAAATCTTAAAAATAATTTTATTGTGGTATTAATATAACTAGAACAGATTTAATGTAGTTCATAGATATAATTCTAAGAATATAGTACTTCCTCTCCTCCCTCCTCCTTTCTTTTTTTTAACTTTTGAGATAACATTTTTAATTTATGTTATAGTCAAAGGCTTAACACTCCACTAAATCAAAAGCTCAACAAGTAAAAAGTAGACCATAGTTCAGCAGGAAAACAGGCAAGGGCTACGAACAATAATCAGATAAAAAGATGACCATTTCACTCATGCACAGTAAATTTTAAAATAATCACAGATCACGAAAACTATAACAGTATATCATTCTTAATCATTTGTTTAAAAAAGATATAAAACAAAGTTTGACAAAACTATATTTGCAGCACTACTGACACACATAGGCATTTCTATCTTGCTTTTGTTTTCTTTCTTAATTTTCGCTCCCACACATTAGACAGAACATGTGATATTTGTCTTTCTGTGTCTGGCTTATTTCACTCAACGTGATGTCCTCCAGATGCATCCACTTTTATGCAAATAGTAAAATATCTTTTTTTATAGCAGAATAATACATGAATAAATATATGAAAAACTGCTGTACATTACCTGCCACCAGGGATATGCAAATCAACACCACAATGACACATTACCTCACCCCTATCAGAATGGCAATTATCCAAAAGACAGAAAGCAACAAGTTCTGGCCAGGATGTGGGAAATCATTGTCAGTGGGAATATAAATTACTGCAGCCACTGTGGAAAACAGTATGAAGATTTCTTAAAAAACTAGAAATGGACTTGCCATAGGAGCCAGCAGTCCCACTACTGGGTAAACATATCTAAAAGCCGTGAACACATTGTATCCAAGAGATACCTGCACCCCACTGACTGCAACCATGTTTGCAAAAGCCAAAATAGAGAATGAACAAGGGTATCCATCGTCAGATGAAGCGATAAGGAAAATGTGGCATGCATACACAATGGAATATTATTCAGCTATAAAAAAGAATGAGATCCTACATAAGTCTTTTTTAAAAAAGGAAATCAGGAATTTTTAAAATTTAACTTTAAGATAATAATATAACACAAAATTGAGGGATACAAATAAAGTCAAAACCTAGACTGATAGAAACTTATGTTCTTACATGTACAGATTAGAAAAGGAGGATGACATTAACAACCTCAGTACACATGCAAAGAAATTAGAAAACAGTAGCTAGCTGAACAAAAAGGAGGCAGAAAAAAGGAAACAACTGAAATTACAGAAAATACATTCATACAAAGCCAAATATACACATAAACAAAGCCAAAAATTCATCCTTTTAAAGTCTGATTTAAAAAAAAAATCAATGAAGCACTGGAAGCATCATTAATTAATATTTAGCACAAGTACCAAATAGCATAACTGAAAGCAGGTGAGGTGTTAGGGTTGCTATATAAACTAGGGGGACATTTAAATGACAATCAGAGCATGTTAAACTTTACATGAAAAAATCTCATATTCTAGATGAAATGAATACTATTAAAGTAACACAAACTATCAAAACTGCCACAAAATAGTAATGGAAAAATCTGAGTAATACCATAGCTATCAAAACAATTTTAATCCATTATTTAAATCCTTTCTATAAAGAGAAATTTAGAACCAAATGTCTTCTTCAATCAATTATTCCAAATTCTCATAAGTTAGGAAGAAACAATGCTACAAAAACACTCTAAAAGATAGCACTTCTGTCTTCCAAGACCTATAAGAGGTAGAAGTGACAAACAACTACCTGTGAACATACCACACCAAGGAATCCTTGTGTGTTCTCTACTATCTGACATATTAAGAAATTAGATACTCTGGACGCATGTCTATCAATTAGCTATACAGGATTAGAACAGTGAAGAATCAATAAGGAACCTCCTCTCAAAGTACAATGGAGCAAATACATTTATCTAATCACAAGAGACACTACAGGAATGTAACTATCTAGGAGCTACAACCTGCGTGACAAGATGGGCTATCCTTTCTCTCTTGTGCACAGCCTTTGTCCCTGAAGACAGAGTGCAGACTGGAATGTACCTCCAGCGACTTCTAACCATTTGTGGTACTCAGGATGAAAATGACAAGTAACATCCCTGGCCAGTAGTTACTAAGCATCTGTCCAATCCCAATTCTGGGCCGTAACCTCAGTACTTTCTAAAGACATTTGAGGACTGAGTTGGCAAAGTCTAGTCCACAAAGGGACTTTAACACAGTTGTTGTAAATATATCTCCTTACAACACCATCTTACTGACGTTGGCTTCTGAAGCAACTTATTACAAGTTTTATTTTGCAGCATGGTTGATATGTTTAGTCTTGTTTACAAAGCAGTCATTACACGTCTCTTCAATCCTCACTTCTGAAGGCTAAATACACTCATGTTCCCAAGCCCTTCACCGACCTTATCAACCAAAAACAATGACTGCTGAACTTCCAAGCGCCAAATTCTGTCTCATGGACACAGGTATGAGGCTATTACTTCCACTGCCCTGTCTATTCTATTCCTACTAACACATTCAACAAACATACTGAATCCTTTCACATTGGTTCCCATCCAAATCTATGAAACAATAACTTGACTTATACAGAATATATTTAACTACCTAATCCATTTGTTTAACCTACTCATTCAGTGTATCATCCACTGAACTTAATTTGGTCATATCTCAAATTCTATTGACTTAAAATAGATTAATCCATTATTCTATTGTTACCAAGTTTGCAGATATTTCTAAAAAAAAAAAATTGAATGCCTTCTCCTTGAGCGATTAAGTCTAACTTTTCCAACACTCTGTCATGTATAATGAAGGCTTAAATATTTTAAGCCACTATGTTTAAGGCATGGTATATCTTTGTGCATTTCAAAGAAAATTCTTTAACCTAACAATGACACTGCGTATCATAAAAGTTATACAGATATAAATTGTCTACTATGGAGTAGACAATTTACTTGAGAAAATTCTCAGGTAGTTAAGATACTTATTTGGCATGAATCATTTTATGATGAATCATGAATCACATTTTAATATGCATTTCACCTATGAATGACTTTAATCTAGTCAGAAGATTCCAAGATGGCGGAAAGGGAGGGGGGAGATTATATTACTCTAGTCTAGGGGAAGATAGTTAAAAAATAAAGCGGAGAGAATACAATCTCCAGGACAAGTTAGGAGAAAACCGCAGAGGAAACTCCATACAAAGTAGACACTTTGGATCCTTGTGGAGAATGTGGACGCGCACAACTCGGGACCCCGCCAGCCAAGAGCCTCAACCAGTATTGGAGAGGAAGGGGAGACCAGACTGCACAGTTCAAGCAACCGGAGATAAAGCTGTGGGAAAAGCCTGGCATGAGTACAGCTTGGAACCCTGTAGGGGACAGAGAACCCGCCAACCCAGAGGGAAAAAAGGGGGCACGTTTCTCCGTGACCACCTGGCACCAAAGTCCTGTAACGAGCCAAGGGAGAGTGGCGCCATTTTGGACATACATAATAACTGCACCAGCTTGTGTCCACATGCCCAGCAACCAGCAGAGAGGAGACGCCTTTGGCTGGGAGAACTGACAGGGGTTTGGGTGCTAGTGACTATGGGAGCATTGTGTGCCAGGACTGTGAAAACACTGTGGCTATGTGGGAGGACACAGGCTGTGGTTGGGTCTCTGAGCAGTCATGGTGGATGGCTCCACATGCTCAGGGCTCGGTGACTGCCTGGTGAGAGGCATAGCTGCTGGAACCATGTTCACACTGAGGATTGCAGGGATCCTTTGTGTGATTCTGTGGCAGAATGGATCAATATTCTACCTACTGGGGCTAGCTCCAATAGGTCTCCATGGAGAAGAGGTGAGTGTGAGACTATACCAACAGAGTTGAACAAACCTCCCCTATGATATAGAAAGAGAGAGAGAGAGAGATTTACCATGCCCAACATGGGTGTCAACTTAGATACTTCTCTTACCCTGGAATACTGAACACAGCAAATTGGCCACACCCGGCACATGCCTCTGGGTATTCATTGAAAGGGTCGGAACTCCACTATGTGATAGAGGCATAGTCCAAAGATAAAAGCCATTACAAGAAAAACAAACAAAAAAACCAATTAGCTCCACAAATGCCTAAAAATAAAACAATTCAAGAAACAAGGAAGACAACATGACTTCCCCAAAGGAACACAACAACATTTCAACACTAAAATGTGAAGATAAAGAGACTTAAGAAATGCTGGAATTGGAATTCAAAAGAATTGACCATAGGATTACTTAGAAGTCGTCAGAAGCAAATTCATGAAGAACTCCATACATAACAAGAATGAAACTGAGATTTTAAAGAGAAATCAAAATGAAATATGAAAATGAAAAATCAAAATGAAAATGAAGAGTGCAATAGGTCAAGTAAAAAATGTGATGAAAAGCCTTTTTTTTTTTTTTGACAGTCAGAGTTAGACAATGAGAGAGACAGAGAGAAAGGTCTTCCTTCCGTTGGGTCACCCCCCAAGTGGCTACAACAGCTGGCACGCTGTGCTGATCCAAAGCCAGGAGCCAGGTGTTTCTCCTGGTCTCCCACGTGGGTACAGGGCCCAAGCACTTGGGCCATCCTCCACTGCACTCCCCGGCCACAGCATAGAGCTGGACTGGAAGAGGAGCAACCGAGACAGAACCCGGCGCTGCAACTGGGACTAGAACCCAGAGTGCCGGCGACGCAGGCGGAGGATTAGCTTAGTGAGCCGTGGCGCCGGCTGGTGAAAAACAACAGACTCGGTGAGGCAGAAAAAGAATATTCAAGTTAGAATACAAATCACTGGATACTATCAAATGACCCAACATATGGGTCTTAGGAGTTCCCAAAGGCATGGAAAGAGAATGGATTAGAAGGCCTTTCTAGTGAAATAATTACAAAAAAATGTTCAGATGTGGAGAAAGAAACAGACATTCAAGTACAGGAAGCACATAGAACTCCTAATAGACATGACCAGAAAATATCTTCACCACGACACATTGTAGTCAAACTCTCCACAGTAAAACATAAAGAAAAGATTCTAAAATGTGCACAAGAGAAATGCCAGATCACTTTCAGAGGATTTCCAATTAGATTCACAGCAGACTTCTCATCAGAAACCCGACAGGGTAGTAAAAATAGCGAGATATATTCCAAATTTTAAGAAAAAAAAAAAACAATTAACTCAGAATACTGTACTGTGCAAAGCACTCATTTATGAATGAAGGTGAAATAGACTTTCCATAGCTAACAGAAATTAAAATAATTTGTCACCACAAATCCAGCAGTACAAAAGATGCTCAAGGATGTGCTATACACAGAAACATGGTCATCACTATAAAAGAAGATGAAGGCAGAAACTCTCCCAGTGAAAGTGCAAAGGAAATCCAGAGTAAACAGTAAGAATATCTGTGGAAAAATGACAGGGCCAAGTCATTCCTTATCAATAGTCACCCTGAATGTAAATGGCCTCAACTCTCTGGTTAAAGATACAGACTGGCTGAATGGATTAAAGAACAAGCCCCATCTATTTGCTGCCTACAAGAAACACATCTCAGCAAGAAAGATACCTACAGACTGAAAGTGAAAGGATGGAAAAAGATATTCCATGCCAACAGAAACCAAAACAGAGCTGGTGTAGCCATCCCAATATCAGACAGAATAGACTTTGACACAAAAACTGTTGAAAGATACAAAGAACGGCACTGTGCAATGACTAAGGGATCAATTCAACAGGAAGATCTGACTATAATAAACGTGTACGTACCTAATTACAGGGTACCTGGCTACTTAGGACCTAAAGGGAGACATAGAATCCAATACAATAGTAATGGGGAACTTCAATACCCCACTTTCAGCAATGGACAGATCAACCAGGCAAAAATCAAAAGGAAACAACAGTTAATTCACAATACAGACCAAATGGACCTAACAGATATCTACATTACTTCGCATCCTACAGATGAGGAATACACATTATTCTCACCAATGCATGGAACTTTCTCTAGGATAGACAACAGTTAGGCCATAAAGCAAGTCTCAGCTAATTAAAAAACATAGAAATCATACCAGATTTTAAGACATACTACAAGGCAGTTATAATCAAAACAGCCTGGTACTGGTACAAAAACAGGTGAACAGACCAATGGAACAGAATAGAAACCCCAGAAATCAACCCATGCTTCTACAACCAACGTATCTTTGACAAAGGAGCCAAAATCAATCCCTGGAACAAGGATAGTCTCTTCAACAAACTGTGCTGGCAAAACCAGGTCTCCACATGCACAAACATGAAGTAAGACCTCTACCTTTCACCTTACACAAAAATCCACTCAAAATGGATCAAAGGCCTAAATCTATAATGACTCAATACCATCTAATTTTTAGAGAACATCAGGGAAACCCTGCTAGACATTGGCATAGTCAAAGACTTCTTGGAAACTAGCCCAGAGGCATAGGCAATCAAAGCCCAAATTGACAAATGGGATTATATCAAATTGAGATGCTTTTGCACTGCAAAAAAAAACCACTCAACAAAGTGAACAGACAACCAACAGAATTGGAGAACATTTTTGCAAACTATGCAACTGATAAAGGATTAATAACCAGAATATAAAGAGATTAATAAACTCAACAACAACAGCCCAGTTAAGAAAAGGGCAAAGGACTTAAACAGGCATTTTTCAAAAGAGGAAATCCAAATGGCCAAGACACACATGAGAAAATGCTCAGCATCACTAGCTATCAGGAAAATGCAAATCAAAACCACAATGAGATTTCACCTCATCCCCTTTAGAATGGCTTTCATACAGAAATCCACAAACAAATGTTGGCAAGGATGTGGGGAAAAGGTACCCTCATCGACTGTTGGTGGCAATGTTTACTGGTACAGTCACTGTGGAAGACAATATGGAGATACTCCAGAAATCTGAACAAAGACCTATCATATGACCTAGCCATTCCATTCCTGGGAATTTACCCAAGGGAAATGATCAGCAAATAAAAGAGTTATCCGCACCCCAAGTTTACCGCAGCTCAGTTCACAACAGCTATGATATGAAATCCATCCATGTCTGTCAACTGAAGACTGGATAAAGAAATTACGGGTATGTGCACCATGGAATACTACACAGCATTTAAAAAAATGAAATCTGTCATTTGCAACAAAATGGATGAAACTGGAAAACATCATACTCAGTAAAATAAGCATAGGACAAATAAGCAAAGGACAAATACATTATGTTCTATTTTATCTATGATAACTAATAGAGCCCTAAAAGGTTATCTACAGAAGCGAAATTGACACTATGAGACACGACGACTTTGATCAGCCCTTGTCTCAACTGTTGAGGAACAGTTTTTGTTTTTTGTCATACTATTTGTTTACTCTTTACTTAGTATAGAGTTAATATTATGTGTATAAAGTTAATTGAAAATAGATCTTAGCAAAAAACATTTTTATAGGAATAGGAATTATAGGAATAAGAGAGGGAGGAGAAAGAAAAGTGGGAGTGTGGGTGGGAGGGCGGGTACGGTAAGAAGAATCACTATGTTCCTGAAGTTGTATTTATGAAATGCATGATGTTGTATTCCTTAAATAAAAGGTGTCTGGTAAAAAAAAAAAAATCCCTGTAGCCAGTAGATACATGCTAGTCAAGGAGAATGGGCTATAGGCACCAAGTCAGAAGACACAGGCTTAGTTCTTCCTGGGGTTTTTGGTTCACTTAGACGCTAGGAGATTCTGTTTCTTTGTTTACTTCAAAAATGCTTATTTTCAATATCCCAATAATAAGACCTTCACGCTAGACAGGGAAAGGGCAAGGAGGAGCATCCCACAAAGCAACCACAACAAAATCTGATAGCATAACTGTGTACTACACTAGGCACTGGCAAACCCGTTACAATCTCAGTTCTATAAAGCCAGGGACAGACACTGAACCTCTTTGGGCTTAAGATTCCTCACTGACAAAGTACAGACACAACTAGAGGTTTTCTCTGCTTAGACAGCTCGGTGGTATTATTCAAAATAAACTGAGCAATACAATTTAGGGCATTTCATATCTAGCTCCATTGCTTTTTTAAATGCCTATGAAAAGTGTGTTCACTTTGATATTTAATATTTGAATATTTTGAGACAGGAAGCCATACTGTGATTAAAGTAAAAACAGGAATTCCATTGCCCAACCAAACATCACCCAAGAAGTAGATCTATTAGGGACATATAAGGAGACTTTAAAAAGTTCACAGAAAATTTGCATTATTTTAAAATTCCTCTTTTCCATGAACTTTTGAAGACCCTCAAATGTGTAGGTGCACCCTGCAAGGATATGAGGCCACGTGCATGACGACTATAGGGTGCTCTGGGAAGTGACCCGACTCTAGGGATTTTATCACAAATTAATGGAAGGTAAAACTTTCCCAAAGTTTCAATGGTAGTGAAGCAATTCCAGCACCGAGACAATAAATTTCTGGATTTCCTTAGCTAAAGGGAGCAAACAGGAGGTAAATCACTGTGTGACCTTTCCAGGCTAGGCTGAGGAGTAACACGTGGTAAGACAACTCGAGCTGCCAAAGAACCAAAACAGCTGTTGAGTCTACACCAATCAATTCTGTTAACCTTACCTTGACAGAAGGTATTGTTGACTCGCTTATAACCTTGTAGGCATTCAATCATTTGATTATATCCATGATAAGCTGTAAGTGAAGAAATAATTCTTGGTTACATGCTTAAATACTTAGAATCTTAAAGCTACTGTATTTGGTAACTGAAGCCATTCAAGGCTCAATGGACTTATTCACGGATACCAACATGTATCTTCATGATTTCTTTCACATGTTTTTCAGTGTACTTCCTGTTTTCATTACAGTCTGAAAAGTTGTAAGCTTTTATGAATTATTTATTATTATAAATTATTTTTAATTTTAATTTTCTTCCAATGTGTGATTAAATAGTTTTGTTAACAAAGGCTCTATTTTTCCCCTCACCAATTTGCTTTGGAGGCTTCGGTTTTCCTATCCAGCCTAGGGAGGTTGACCACAATGTCCTACTCTGTCTGGGACATGGTCAGGTTATTTTTGCTGTTCTGGGAAAGTTAGTTAACAGCATTTTACTCTCAAAAGTTTCTCAGCCTCGACAATAAAACATAGCTCTACCATAACTATAGGTTCAGGTATTCTCCTTATGATTCTTAGCACTGCAAACCAGAGAAGAATGGGCAGCTGATGAGGCAAAGACATTAAAAGGGCTGCTGTGGTTAGGTGTGTGGTGATTCACAAAACTCAACCACCACTGATGCTGTGGCTGACAATTTATCAACAAACCTTATTCACCGAGATCCTGATCCACCAAAATGAAACCTGAGAAATACTACCAGGCATAATGAATACAGCCTAAGTTTTGGGACCAAATACACATGGGTTCCAATCTTGGCTGTGCCTATCACTAGCTTTGTGACCTTGGCAAAAAACTTCCTAGTTGTCAAACTAAAATTCTGCACAGTGAGGATATTCCCATATACCGGGCAGGGTAAGGCTGTGTGGTGTTTAGAGATAATTCACACACAACATGCCTTCCATAGTACCTGACAACAAGCACTGGCCAAATGTCACTACAGTTTCCTGCAATGTATAGCAGAAAACAGGCTGTAATCAAAATAGGATAGATGATTAGACCTTTAAAAAAAAAAAAAAAGCCTGGATAGGAGCAAAAATGGAAAGTTCAGAGTGAAAATAGCAATTTTATTCTGAAAAACAAAATTATGTTGCTCTCAATATCTGTTTTATCTGTCATCCCAATGGAACAGGGTGAATACTTACTAACGGGTCCCTCTCCTTCTTTACTTCCTTTCTTTGCTATATGAAATGATTACTTCAAAAAGGTTCATGGAAAACAATAAAAGATGTTTATTTTGGTGCAAAAGCATTTAAAACCCATGTAGAGGAGTCTTCCAAAAAGGTTATGGAAAATACCTACTATGCGTCTCAAAATTTTTTCCATCGCAATAAGTATCTTTTAATTCCATTTCTCTCCATGAACTATTTTAAGTGCCTCTGTTTTTCTCCTGCTCTTCAGATTTTTCTAGGTATCTATAACGGAAGATCGGGGTGTTTGGTGTAGCACTTAAGTCACCCACATTCCTTATCGGATGCCTGATTGAAGTCTTGGCTGTTCCACT
Organism: Sylvilagus floridanus; assembly: GCA_949820135.1. Lineage (NCBI taxonomy): Eukaryota > Metazoa > Chordata > Mammalia > Lagomorpha > Leporidae > Sylvilagus > Sylvilagus floridanus. Next base: position 17,270,712 of record OX463245.1, on the reverse strand, counting down.
TCTGATTCAACTTCCTGCTGTGTACCCTGGAAGACAGCAGATGGCTCAAGCACCTGGGTCCTTGCCCCCATGTGGGAGACCCTGCTGGAGTTCTAGGTTCCTAGCTTCAGCCTGGCTCCACCTTCTTTGACTGTTATAGGCATCTGGGAAGTAAACCAGTGGATCAAACATCTCTGCCCTTCAAATGAAATTAGTAGTAACATTTTTAAACATAGAAAATGGAAGGTCAAAGTGAAGAGTCTGGAGATGGTTCTTTCCGAGGGAAGACGTTGGCACATGGGAGTTGCAGCCTCTGGGCCTAAAGTCTAGTCTTGCTCCAGACAACGAAGATACTGGGGAGCAAGTTGCTTACAGAGATTGTAGAATCTCTGTGAATTCTTCAAAGACAAGAGAGATAATAACGTATTTTAGAAGTTTCAACAGTTGTCTGCCTCAAGGGAGACAGCCGGGCCAGAACTCTTAGAGTTCTCCTCAGCTTAGGATTCCGTGTCAATTTTCTTTGAAAAATGTTTAAGGGCCAAGTGACTTGCTCATGCCCAGCACATTTCTAATAGATCACACACTACTCATGGAAGTCATTTGTGGATTTAAAATAAGTTTTCACAGCAAAAATGATCAACAATGAAAGGTCTTTCTGTTTGTGGCTAAATAGAACTTCAAGCATTAAATAAAAGCCAATTGAAAACTGGAGTTTGAACTACTTTGAGTGAGGAGGGGAAAAAAAAGGGCATGGAACATAAAACCATACCATCTAAAGCCAAGGCAAGTCTGCTCTCTTCCAAGATGAATATGATTTAGAGAGGAGTACCAACCAAGGAAAGGAAAGTTTTTTTTTTTTAAATGACACAGGAAGAATGTGACCCTGAGTGTGTTTCTTAAGAGTGAGTCACTTAAGAAGGCACAAACAGCATAAATGTCAAGATGTTAATCGTTTACTTCATCCATAATCCACATCGCCCCTTCTGAAGTTAAATCGGCTCCTCCGATTTTAGACATTATAGGAGCTACCACATGAATTATTTTCATCAGTGTTTAGTTCAAAGTAACAGCTACTCTGTAGTTTCACATTCAACATAAACCGTTATCAAGACAACGGAACATCTATCACTCTCTCGTTACTTTGGGATTTAGAAAAGAGAGGAAAGCAGAGCAGCCAAAGACAAGACACACAGAGAAGGAGTGTCAATGAAAGAGAAATAAGGAAGAAGACTGAGGCATGAGAGAACATCAATAGAGCAAAGTTCTAAGAACCGAACTTGTCTCGTTCTCAGTCCCTCGACCTAACAGCAGCAAAAAGATCTCCCTCTGCAATAGCCCTCCCACTACACACACAGCAAGGGGACACACTTCAAAGCAAGGAGGGCAAGGCTTTCTCAACATTTAAAATCTAGATTCTTGCCTAACGAGTCCTAAGATTCAACAGCAAACACCAAGAGCTGGGGGTCCAGCGTGGGTCTACCCAACTTCAAGCACCCTGCTCTTGAAATCCTAACACGGGCATCCTAGCTGGCCCTTTGGCAGGTTGCCATTGTAAGTGGAGGCAAGCAGATCTTCTCGTAAGGAGACCATCACTCACACTGCTAATGATTAGCAAATCAGCTCAGACAATCTACTTGGAACATTCTCTCGGGACCAAATGTCCTTACTATGGGAATATTTTCCTCAACAAAGAACTTAGTAATAATCAGAAACTTCAGTGGGCATTTCCACAAATGAGTCCTCCAAAGATCAGAGCAGCATTAACAAGGGCTTGGGGCATTTACAAAACTTTTTAAGTTTGAGAGAAAACAATTACAAATAAAAATAGAAGAACAAATATTATTGCTCATGAGAAAAACTGTGAATATCAATGTAACCAGAAAATGTAACAAGCCCCTTTCTCAAGCCAAAGGCATCACATTAGGAAGGTGGGCTAAATAACCTGTGCTGTGGCTAACAATGGCTTTAATATTAAGTCATCATCAATAAGAATTAAAAGACCCTTTCCTTTGTACTGTGTGATAAGTTTCATGTCTGTACTCACTGAAGGAAGCACATTCTCATAAGTTGCAGACATGCAGAGTATAAAGCTCCAATTATTTCACCAAAATTTAAAAATATGTAATTTAATATGTATTCATAATATTTAAATCTATGATATACCTGTCTATCTTCAATCACATGAGGCAAATAAAGATGACTGAGAAAAATATCACCTTTTCACTTGGCAAAAATATAATGATTACATGTAAAACAAAACAAAAACTCCAAACACTTCCTAGGAATTTTTCATTTTTTCCTCCCTCTTTTTTTTTTCAAAGGCAGAAAGTGTTTCCATTTGATGGTTCATTCTCCCAATGGCCACAGCAGCCACGGTTGGGCCAGAATGGATGGAGTCCAGAACTCCATCCACATCTCCAATGTAGGTGGCAGGGAGCCAACTCCTTGAGCCTTAATCTGCTGCCTCAGTGGCAGGAAGCTGGCTGGAAAGTGGAGGAGCCCAGACATGAACCCAGGTACTTTTATATGGCATGTGGGTATCCCAAGAGGTGACTCAATGGCTGTGCCAAATGCCAACCACTAGGAAATACTTTTTAGAGATCAGTTATCTATGGGCCAGCGCTGTGGCACGGCAGGTTAAGTTGCTGCCTACAGCACCAGCATCTCCTATAGGCACCAGTTTGAGTCCTGGCTGCTCTACTCTAATCCAGCTCCCTGCTAATGCACCTGGGAAAGCAGAGGAAGATGACCCATGTGCTTGGGCCCCTGTACCTATTTGGGAGACCTGGAAGAAGCTCCTGGCTCCCGGCTTCAGCCTGCCTCAGCCCGAGACCATTTGGCGAGAGAACCTGCAGATGGAAGATCTCCCTCTCTATGTCCCTATCTGTCTCTCCCTCTCTCTGTGTAATTCTGACTTATAAATAAATGAATAGGGGCTACTCCACTTCCGATCTAGCTCTCTGTTAATGGCCTGGGATAGCAGTGCAAGATGGCCCAACTGCTTGGGCCCCTCTACCCACAGGAAGGACCTGGAAAGAGCTCCTAGCTCCTGGTTTCTGGTTTCAGATAGGCACAGCTCCAGCCACTGTGGTCATCTGGGGAGTCAATCAGCAGAGGGAAAACCTCTCTGTCTCTCCCTCTCTGTCTGGAACTCTGCCTCTCAAATAAATAAATCTTAATCAAATAAACACATCTTAAAAAGAAAAAAGAAATAAGCCACCCAGAGTTAATAATGTGATAAAAAACTATTATTGGGGGCTGGCGCCATGGCGCAGTAGGTTAAATCCTCCACCTGCGGCGCCAGCATCCTATATGGGTGTCAGTTCTAGTCCCGGCTGCTCCTCTTCCAATCCAGCTCTCTGCTATGGCCTGGGAAGCAGAAGATGGCCCAAGTCCTTGGGCCCCTGCACCTGCATGGGAAACCCGGAAGAAGCTCCTGGCTCCTGGCTTCGGATAGACACAGCTCTGGCCGTTGTAGCCATTTGAGGAGTGAACCAACAGAGAGATCTTTTTCTCCGTCTCTCCCTCACAGTCTGTAACTGTCTCTCAATAAATAAATAAATAAATAAATAAATAAATAAAATCTTTAAAAAAAAAAAAACTATTATTGGGGGCCAGAGCTGTGGCATGGCATGGTAGGCTAAATCTCTGCCTACGGCACCAGCATCTCATGTGGGCACTGGTTCATGTCCTGGCTGCTCCTCTTCTGATCCAGCTCTCTGCTATGGCCTGGGAAAGCAGTAGAGAATGGGCCAAGTGTTTGGGCTCCTGCACCTGCGTGGGAGACCTAGAAGTTCTTGGTTCCTGGCTTCGGATTGGCACAGCTGCAGCCATTACAGCCATTTGGGGAGTGAACCAGTGGATCAAAGACCTCTGTCTTTCCCTCTAACTCTGACTCTCAAGTAAATAAAACCTAAAACAAAACTATTATTGGGAAGAGAGTAACAGAAAGAGATAAGCCTAGATATATTCAAATCAACAGGTTCTGAAAAATGTATTAAAGACAAATGCAAGCAAGTAGGTATTAATATAGATGGAAGTCAAAGAGGATTATAATTGTGTAAAAGTGGCGCTAATGGGCCAGGCGTCTGGTGCGGTAGGTAAGGCCCTGCTTTGGGTACCCACATCCCATACCAGAGTTCCTGCTCCTGATTCCAGCTTCCTGCTCACGGACACCCTGCAGGGCCCCAGGCAATTGCTCAAGTAGTTTTGTCCTTGCATCCATGTGGGAGACCTAACTTGAACTTCCAGCCTCTGCTTCAGCCTGGTCCAAACCCAGCTGTTGCAGGCATTTGAAGGAATTAACCAGTGAGTAGGAGAGCTCTGTCCACCTATCCCTCCCTCTTTCTTTCTGCCTTTCAAGTTAAATAAATAAAATTTAAAGATAGTGCTAAGAAAAACAGGGGAAAATGTGCTCCAGTGGTTACACATTTCTTTTATATAGCAGCAACCAATCATTTCTTCATTTTAATTTTTTTGGAGGGGAAACAAAATCCTATAGTATAATATAAAAGAAACTACAGGATAGTAATGAAAACTTCATTTAAATACTTTAGCCATATAAATAACAGCACTAACTTTTTATGGGCTCAAAACATTGATTTAGCATTTTATTTTTCCCTGAGACAAAAACAATTTTTTGGCTTATTACCTCTTAAAACACATTTTGTTCCTTCCATAAATAATCCAATTGAGAAAGGCAGTTGATAACTGAACTAATTAAAAAAAAACAAAATCAATGAACATTTGCCTGGAGTTGCAAGATTTACAGAAAGACAATATACATTAGACATGGCTTTAGTATGTTCTAGAATTCAGCATGAGGCTTCTTTGAAACTCTAATGGTGCTCTAACTCAATAGAATAATAATAAAAAAAAAGGAGTAATCAAAAAAAAAAAAAAAACCAGACACGCTACATAAACCTGCAAAAGAATGATGAAACATCACTTACATGGTTTCTTGGGGCATTTCTGGCACTTGTGAAAGCCCCAGGAGGTACCCACAGTTCCACAGCAGTCCTCTTGCTTCGAGAGGCCAGGGAGAGCTTTGCCGCACTGCAAGGAGGAGGTGTGACATGGGGGTTAATTGAGGGCAGGGTGCTCCGCTCCAGAGCACTGCTGTGCTTCACAGTCACGTTATAAAACAGCTCCCTTGTTATCGACACAATTAGAGAAGGGGGAAAAAAGCCATAAAACCCGGCAACAAAATACCAGAGCAGAATAAATACTGAAATGAACATGAACATTTCCAAAGAAGAACGCCTTTGCATTTTTAGGTTTATGAAAACCTGCCATGCTGCTCAGAGCACTGTATAAAACCCCAGTTTCCATTGTCTTTTTCGTTCCCAGTAAGAACTTCATAATTTAAATGATGAATTTAAACGTTTCAAATTTCGGTTGTAACTGTTTAAATCTTTCATGTGGATCTGGGCTATCGGGGTGAGGGATGTGTGTAAAACTTGCCAGGGGGCCACAGATCTGGTCTTCCTATAACCCTCAAGGCCTGAGGAGGGACAGTATAGCAGAGGACAGGGCAAGAAATGGTGATGGGCTGAGCCAGACTGGTTCTGGCAAGACACAGGCTCCAGGCAGCCAAGTGGCCTGACTCAGAGAGGTCAGTCAAGCTAGGACCATGCTGGCGGGTTGATGTCTGACCAGCCTGAGCAGGCAGCAAAGTGAGGCTTAGAAACTACCAGAACAGCACTGCTGTCCACAGTAAAGACCAGGTCAGACTCCTGATCAAACACACGAGGTCAAAAGAAACTGAGGGACAGTAGCTGCAAGTTCTGGGGGTAGGGAAGACCTAGAAAAACAGCTATTTCTCTGTCCAATTCAAAGGCCATTGTGTAGGGAGGACCATATGAATCTCCACCCCTTCCATGCAGGCTGTGTCTAAATCCCACATCTTTGTCTTGTGTGCAAATACAAGAACACCTACAGGTTCACTCTGCCCACCTCTGGCTTGCCCTCTACAATCTCCCCCAGATGATTCCCCCCATCTTTTCAGAGACAAATGTGATAGATCACATCAAGCCATTGATTCAATATTTGGTGGCTGTCCATTGCCTAAAAACAGAACTTCCCACAGCAGGACACACAGGTCCATTCTAGTCCCTGTGGGCAACCTCTTCTCTCCCTCTTCCTCTCTACAGGTATTCTTAGGCTCATCACAAGATTCTTCACTTTCTGAACCAACAACATATTTACACAAGGCACTGTCTCTCCCTAGAAAGCCCCTTCTTCTCTTCCTTCCCCAAACTTCATGCATCCCACAAAATCCAGCTTGCAGAGCAGTCACTGTGAAGCCCCCTCTGTCTCATCAGTTGCAGAAGGTTCCTCCCTCCTCTCTACCCACCCCCAAGCACTTTCTACACAGCTCTTTTGCCTCTGCTACGCAATTTAATTGAATGCATATGTATCGTATTTATCTTTATATCCCAGGACACAGTACACATTCCTAATGCTCCAATAAACACTGAAGGAATGAACCAAGGAAGGAACAAATTACCTAAAGAACCAAGGACCCAACCAGTTGCAGTCCACTGAGGCCAGCAGTGGCTTTGGGAAAATCAAGGCTAGCACACAAGGCCAGGCCAGTAAACAGAGCCTGTGGACTCAAAGTCCAAGCAGGCAGTGACTCTCAGAACGGGAAGGGGCAGTGGTCACGAGTCACCCCCCAGGACTCGCCAGGCACGCAGTATTCTCATCAAGGCTCTAGGTGACAACATACCCGAATTGCAAAGCAAGAACAAACTGCAGAAGGCCCACCTCAATCAATGAAGTTGTAACTGCAACACAGCTTTGAAGCCCTTGGTTATTTAATGATGTCAACACATTGCTGTGTGCTCTCCAAACACAGCATATGATTGAGGTTTAAAATGTGACTTGAGTTAGAGCAGCATGGGTCTCAATTCCAACTCTAGGACTTGTTACATGCATTATCTTAGGCTAATTTTCTTATCTATAACACGGGTACATCTTCTAGGATCTTTTTCATAAGGTCATGAAGAGCAGAAGGGGAAATCAATGTACAACACTGGGCATTATTTCCAACATGTGTAAGTGCATGGCTACCAGCACCGTGACAGCAGTTACGACAGAGAAGAGCTCCCTGTCCCAGACGTCCCATATGAGATCCCTTGGGTTTATCACACTCCCTCGGACAGTAAAAGGCCTATGAGTAGAGCAGACTGTGGGTGCTCCGTCAATCAGATCATCTAGATTGGCCACTGGAGAGTATCTGGCTCCAAAGAAAATGGCTAAGAGTCAATAGCCCTGAAGCTGAAGCTGGCTTGAAGGCATTCTGGATTAGGTAGAAGTAGGCATAGAAAAAAAATCATGGCGGGTTTTTTGTTGTTGTTGTTCCTTAAACTTGCAGTGCCATATCCTTCTGGAAGAGGAACTGAGAAAAGCCTCTGTGAAGGTTCATAGGCCCAAGGACCTCCACGTTCCATGAGGCCTGAGCTGTAAGGTATTTTATGCTGCATTCAGGTCGTTCCCAAAGCCTTATGCTTAACGACAAGAAGACTAAAACTTAAACTACGAAGGACAGTAGAAAGAAGCGAGAACAATGATCCAGACATCAGACTGGTAACAAGACGATTAGGTTAAAAACACAATGATCTCCATTGCTGCAGTCTGCCTGCCAAAGTGTGCTTAATGTTTATTTCCACTTTTATAAATCCATCAGATTTATGTAAGACACCAGTCCACGTTGTACGCACATCATTCTTGTACTGGACGCCCTGGGCTCTTCTGTTAATCAAGCAAAACACTCAACACTCGCTGATTTTATACGCTCGAAGTGTTAGTAGCAGTTAAAATCCAATTTTCACCTTGGATTCCTAGAATGTTTTATTTGGTAGGGCAAAAATAAATCATTTTTTCTACTGGGCCTCCAAAAAGGTACATGGTTTTCATTTCATGATTCAGGCCGCTTTATCCCACAGCTTTGCTTTCGCAGGTCCACGGCCAAGAGCAGCACAAGCCATCCAAATCAATGAAATAAACAGTGGCGTAGGTGGCACCGTGACGCCGTGTTCATCTCCAAACTGGGTCTGCACGGCACAAGAACAAGCTGGAGAGATGAAGTCAGGGCTACAGCAAGGCACAAGGTTTCACACGTGCCCCTTCCAGTATTTAACCACAAAGAGGCTTCCCTGTGCAGCCCGAAACACCAGCGGAGGGCTCTCCCCCAGGGCCACTGAACACCACTGGCCTCACCTGGATGCAGGAAGTAGCTAGAGGAGAGGAAAGCAGAGGAAAGGCCACCTCTGTCTCACACCACAAGGCCACACAGGCAAGTGACTGACATGAGTATTCAAAACATCCTTCTCCAAGACTGCTTCTCGGTGACACGTAACCATGCGGCTATAGACTCACTCTAAGTCCACTTGTATGTGCAGACTGAGGTGATGTTGCAAGTCCACAACACAGACGGCATTTCTCCGATGTGAGTTGTTCACCACATCTGCAGGGAAGGCCTGTCATTTCGGGATGACTCTTGCGTATGAGCAATCCTAGAGAAATGTGCTGACTTCACAACCCGCTACTTAGCCGTGTCAAGTCACACACAGAAATCTAGCTTTGCAAACGACAACATGCTCTAGCTCCTCAAGAAAGCTCACACAACCTTGGGCTGCAGATTAAGGGGCACCACAAGCACGCATACCCATGGTGGGGTTCAGCAAATGCGTGACCCAGCTCAAAAAGGCCAAGCAGAACAGTGTAGGTTCTGGCAACCAGGTCACGTGAGGATCCCTTGAAGAGGGATAGTAAGACTACATGTAGACACGATAGCTTTGTTCAGATACAGTGAGCAAGACAGCACTTGCTGCTGGATCTTAACAGGATGCAAGTCTACAAACCACAGGGAGACACAACTCAATTCACTAAGGGACTCTTCTGCCACTCAGTGTCCCTCAACCATGGCAGATGCTGACATCGCCACTAGGAGCGGAACCCAGCAGCCTATCTCCCAGAGATGTCCAGGATACGAAGCAGATGGCCACAGGGGTTTCTGCCAGGCCTAAGAGTCTGTGGTCAATATGTACAGATAGGCCAGCGCCGTGGCTCACTACGCTAATCCTCCACCTGCGGCGCTGGCACACAGGGTTCCAGCCCTGGTCGGGGCGCCGGATTTTGTCCCAGTTGCTCCTCTTCCAGTCCAGCTCTATGCTGTGGCCCAGGAAGGCAGTGGAGGATGGCCCAAGTGCTTGGGCCCTGCACCCACATGGGAGACCAGGAGGAAGCACCGGGCTCCTGGCTTCAGATCGGCGCAGCACGCCAGCCGTAACAGCCACTTGGGGGGTGAACCAACGGAAAAAGGAAGACCTTTCTCTCTGTCTCTAACTCTGCCTGTCCAACAAAACAAAACAAAACAAAACAAAAAAAGTATGGATAGGTTACATTACTCAATTTAACAAAATACCAGGGCCAAACTCAAGTCGTTTTCACGTCTACGACCGTGTCAGGGAAGATGCATTCCTAACCACTTCTTTTTGTCTTGGTCTCGTCCTCCCTCACCTCCACATCTCCAGAGATTCTCATCACATATCTGAGCTCCTGCCTACTGGACCTGTGCAAACACGACAGAAGAGAGAGAGAAACAAACAGCTACTCCCAGGCCCAATGCCCCAGTTCACTGACCTTGTTTCGCAGAAAACTGCGTGTATGAGAACAACCCACTGATCCTTCCTGCCCTCCTATCTGAGACAGTGCCTGTTGCAGAGTAGTCATTACTGTTACTACAAGAATATCTATCTGTGTTGTGGCCTTTACCACACGGCATCGTCACAAACAATGGTGTAAAAGCCTTTAGCTTTAAAGCTAGTTGTTAAAAATTAATAGATTACAAGGTAATGTATTTTTCTAAATCTTTTTCCAAAATCTTGGCCGGATTGAGAACACAGAGCTTCAGATTTTAACTTCAGTTTTGAGGTAATACCACATCATTTACCTGACAGTTAAGTTAAGCTCTAATTACATTTGCTGTTAGATTTTCCTATAAATGTATAAGGGGAATGATAGCCCAAAATTTACCCTTTGGCAACCAAAGCTTATAATTTCTGTCAATTAAGAACTCACCACTGAAATTGCTTCAGAGATCAGTGGTAATTTGAAGAATTTGTGACAGATACTGGAGTGTGGTTTCTAAGATTTCATTTTCATACCTTAAAATTGCTGGTACCTACAACACCCTCATTCCAGGAATATTTGCTGCAAGGTGTAGACTCCTCAGGAAAGAGGATCCAGCAGTGCAGGGAAAGAGTATTAACATGGAATCCTTAGACCTGGATCAAAATTCCAGCTCTTACCAGCAATGAAATGTTCAATACATCATCTGGCCTCTGCGGGCCAGTAATGAGACCATTGGACAATAATCCTGACCTCAAAGGGATATGAGATTAAATGACACACACGTAAGCAGGGCCGCCTGGGCTCCCTCTGCCCATATGGGGATGGGAGAAAGGTAACCCTTCAGCTCATGTCCTGCAACAGGACAGAGTTTGGTGAGCGGAGCACAGACTGGATTCCCATCCATCTTCCTCACTTGGTGTCCTGTATGTGTAAAACCTACAATCAGTGCTAAAATGCTGGCCATTTGATAGGTTCTCTGGATCCATTTATTCAAAGCATGCAGATCTTGGGGTGGGCTTTGTGGCACAGTGAGTTAAGCTGCCATTTATAATGTCCATGTCCCACATCAGAATGCCTGGCACTAAGTCCCACTGCTAATACAGTTTTCTGCTAATGTGCTTGTCATGCTTAAGTTCTTGGGTTCCTGTCACCCCTGTTGAAGACCAGGATGGAGTTCCTGACTCCTGGTTTTGGCCTGGCCCAGCCAAGGCTGGTGTAGGCATTTGGGGAGCAAACCAGCAGATGGAAGATATCTCTGTCACTCTGCCTTTCAAATAAATAAACTATTAAAAATGTATTCAGATCTTTAATTATTCAAAAGACCCTTCCATGAAGAAAGCCACAACATCAAGGACCTACTACTTAGTCTCTATTTAAGACACTTAAAAATGATAGTATTAAAATTTTTATCACATGTATATTATTCATTTTATTTTGTTATCAGGAACTATTTTATAATGAAGTATGAAATACTTTAAGCTTGAAGAAAGAACATTTTCTCAAAAGAGAGGAAGGCACTGAGCCAAAGAAGCAAATAAAGCTATACAGCTTTCAAAAACTAGTCCTTGAGATTGCACTGAGGGAAAAGACCAAACGAAATGCAAGTCTGATTCATTGGAACTCTTGCAAGAGTAAGCAGGACCGTGTCTAGGCAAGAGCAGAGACAAAGAAATGACTCAATGGCTCTAGTGGGGACAGAGTCACAACAGCTCAAGCTAAGCGCAAGAGCAGCCACCAGCTGGGAGATGGAGGGTGGGTAGGGCCACAGAAGCCAGGCCAAATATGAAAAGGAACAAAGAGTGGGTGTGGAAAGTCATGAGGTGGAGCTAAGCCATGGAGAGTTTTCAAATTTGGGATTAGATTTATAGTTCGATAAAAAAGCAGGACACAAGGAAAAGGAAGCGTCACAGTTCCTTTTCCCAAAGCTAAAAAGTTTCGGATTGCTTCTGATTCATTAACTGGAATCCTTTAAACAATGAGAAATGGAGGGAAATTGATGGAAAACAAAAGTTTTAGGTACAGTTAACTATACTAAGGTATAGTTTTCCATACCGGGTACTTCCCCTCAAATATCAAAAAGAAAGATCAGGATAAAGTATATCATTCACAGTGGGAAAAGGAAGAAATCATATTTAAGATATAATCAGGAATAATAAGACAAAAATGAAATTGGGTAATTATTAAAAGCTCATTAGTTACACTTCTCAAATAGCAGAAGGGGGTTTTTAAGTTCAGCACAAATCATCTCTTTCCCCAACAAATGCTGTGCAGACACAGTCAAGAGGCAGCCTAACCACAGCAGCCTCCCAGCCATCCACGTGTCTGGCAGCACCAGCACATCCTGACAGGCAAACTAATCTTTCTGCACGTGGGTCCAGGGAATAGTGACGTAAGGACCATTGCTAGCACTGCGGACTGGCAAGATACAGCTTTGAAAGACAGACAAAATGATTCAACTCTTTTCTCTACCCATTACCATCAACATGACCATGGGCAAAACTCACCTCCTCCCGCACCCAGTCAGCTCCCCATCAGGAAGAGACCCTTGCCCTCCACCCCTCTGTTAAATAAGCTGGTTTTATTTAACAAAAGAACGAGTCATCTAATAATGATTCAATAGACAATAGTCCAGACTCAATCCAAAGAGAAAAAAGGTATAAATAAAAAATATTCTTAAGGTTTTTCTAAAAATAATTCAGATTTTTTTCAAAAGCACTATAGATGGTAAAGAAACCCTGAACAGCTGCTGTCGAGGCTTTGTGATTATATGGCTTCCACTTTAATTCCACTCGGGCAGCACAACATGAGATCACTGAATTAGCATTCCTCGTCCCATTAAGAACCATGATATCAATGCTCAAGCAGCAGACAATTTCACTTTGGGGATATCAAGATCCTTCTTCTCACAGTGAAGAGGGTGGAGCCCACTGTGCGTCCCCCAACACAAGTATCCATGGCGCAATCCCACAGTAACACAGAACATGAGACCCCTTAACTGAGACAGGGCCCAGAGAATGTAGCCATGGGTTCTTGAGAATCCTCCACCTCCAGAAGAGATGGCCTGGAAGCCAGCTTGCAATGGCAGAAAGAACACCAAACTAGGAACCCGGGAGCTCAGCTTTAGCACCCACCTGCTATGAACTCAGTAGCCAAGTAATATACCTCTCGGAAGTTTTCTTATCAACAAAACCGTGAGGGCAGACTAATGGCTAATACTTCTTTATGCATCCAAATTCTATGATTTCCTGAAGGCTCCAGTGTATTACTGATGGCAGTCAGGGAGCGGTGGTAGAAAGGTCTCTCACGTCAGGTCAATCCCATGGCAATCCCTGGCCCACAGACGTTCACTGCCTGCCAGGCTGCTACAGTAAGTTCCTTGACACCCATCTTAACTCATCTTGCTCTCCTACTCTGACCTGGACCAATATGATCAGTGATAATCATACTGGGCCTCCTTTGCTGGCCCCAGCTCACAACAGCCTTTTCCTGCTAACCCACACATACCCCAAGGCACATTTACCTCCCTGAAAATGGTTATGGCCTTTATATGGCTCCTTTCCATGTTATATTACTATATTATATTACATTATTGTAATGTATGAAATGTGGTCAATCAGTAGGCAAAGTCTTAGAAACTGTCCAGTACGGTCACGGAAGATGCAGATTTCACACGTGTGGCACTATCACAATTACACAGTCACATTGCAGTCCATCATCCCACACTGCCCAGGAGTGTGTCCCAAGTCATTCTGCCTAGGCAAGTACCATCCTTAAGTCCACACACATTCCGAAGCAGGCTTCCCCAACGCCAGCATTCTCACCCAAAACCCTGAGGCATTCAGGCAAGAATAAACTTCCCCTCAGTACTCTGAATCTAGTTGAGGAATGCCAATCCCAGCTCTGGAAATCTTAGACCTCTCTACAGAAGAACCAGAATGAGGTCCCTTATGGAGAAAGTTCTGCCCCTCTGGAATAGACTGCATGAATCCAGGTTTCTTTTACTTTTTTTTTTTTTTGACAGGCAGAGTGGACAGTGAGAGAGAGAGACAGAGAGAAAGGTCTTCATTTGCCGTTGGTTCACCTCCAATGGCCACCGCGGCAGGTGCACCACGCTGATCCGAAGCCAGGAGCCAGGTGCTTCTCCTGGTGTCCCATGGGGTGCAGGGCCCAAGCACTTGGGCCATCCTCCACTGCACTCCCTGGCCACAGCAGAGAGCTGGCCTGGAAGAAGGGCAACCGGGACAGAATCCGGTGCCCCAACTGGGACTAGAACCCGGTGTGCTGGCGCCGCAAGGCGGAGGATTAGCATATTGAGCCACAGTGTCAGCCTGAATCCAGGTTACTGTCACAGCTTTCTTTGCTGCTATTACCAACCTTTTCACTATAATATAAACATACCTGCACTTTGGCAAATCGGCCACTTTCTACTTTCTGAACAAAATGACATTCTTTTAACCTCTGCATCTACCATGGCTCCAATTAAACTAGAAAACTCACAAATGATCTCTCCAAAGTTCTGTACTGGAACATTAAATATGTTTATTTCTCTGCACCAATAAGGAAAAAAAGTGCTAAATCTCGTAACCCTACTGCTAATCCAACTCGAAGGACACACTGGACCAACTTGCTCTACAGACCTACTGTTGTAACAAAGAGTCCTGTACAATGGAGCACTGGCAGAGTCACAGGTATTGTCTCATAAGAAAAGGAAAAGGCTTAAATACTTCCAGATTTTCTAAAAGAACTAGTAAAAAATTTGCTTTGGCTTGAGCAGAACATTCTTTATAGGCAAGGTTTCCTTCTTTCTTTTTTTTAAGTCCGCCCAGCTTTCTTTTATTAGAGTAATTAAAACAATGTTAGGCATTTGGGGTATCTGATACAGCCATAATCCTCTGATATTTCAGGCTATTGATTTTACAAAGTATCTACTGTGACTAGGGCATTAACTGCTGGAAATGTATAACATCGATTTCTGATCGTATATTTGTTTAAAGCCTACTGAAGCCAAACCATGGGGCTTCAAGGAATTCCAGACAACTCTTTTAGTTTATAAAACGGTTTTAAAAGTCACAAGAAGGCAAAAATGGTTTTTAAAGTAACATACAAAGAAAGAAAAATTCTTAAGTGTAAATCTCATGCTTTTCCTTGGTAGCTTTTCTAGAGAAATGATCAAATTTGGGGTACTTTCTCCATCTCTATAATGATTTCAGCATTTCAGCAGTCAAGTCTTCCAGGTTGTGATCTGTGTAACCTGCTCTTCTTAAATTACAAGAAAAATTAGGACTGTCATGATTATATTCTGACATCCTAATTCCCTTTAGCCCAATATTAGAAATGATATCAGAAAACCTAGTACTGGATGGGGAGTAGGTCAAAGCGATCTTTAAGTTCTATTTCCAGGGATTTATCTAAAAAGAATCATTTTAGGGCAGAAAATAAAAATGGGCACAAAGGCACAGTTATTGCTTTGATCACCACCAGAAGGATGAACATAAAAGGTGGATTTCCCCCAAGTGTTTGGAGAAAAGTCTTCTAAAGACCACTACTTGCCGTTTTCCTTTTGCACTATGCAGAGATAATGAAAGGAACAAAAAATAATTCACTCTGTCACACGGTAACATGTGTCTCATTTGGTAAAGCTTTCAGTTTTCCTGACTCAAGTACCCAGAACTGAAAACTGTGGTTTGGTTGCAAGTCATGTAGAAAAAGTGAAAGCCACAAATAAAACAATAATAACGGTAAAAATAACAGCTTCATTGAGACCCATTTAGAGAGAGCAGGGGACCATGTCTGTCTTGCTCACTGCCCCATTACCGGTGATAACAACATTGATTGCTCGCCAAAGAGCCACTTGTTTTCCCCCATTTCTCAGATCCCGTCTCAGTGTGGGTTTCCATGACAAAATATCACAGACAGTGGGTTAGATGGTATTTATCCACTCACAGTTCCGGAAGTTGGAAGCCAAAGATTGAGGTGCCAGCACATTTGATTCTGCTGAGGCACCACTTCCTGGCTTGTAGGCAGCCAATGCCCAGAGTGCTCACATGACCCTCTCTCAGTGTGCATGTGAGAGGCGACAGGCAGTATGTTCCTTCTTGGATGCTAATCCTACCACACTGGGGCCCCAGCTTTACAACATTATTTAACCTTAATTACTTCCTTGCATGTTCTATCTCCAAATACAGCTACCTTGGGAGTTAGGTCTGCAATATATGAATTTGGGGGAGGGCACCATTCAGCCCACAGCACAGCAGACAGGACCACGTGACTTGTAAACAATGGGTGTGGGAAAAGTAATGTGCATCCCGCACAGATGTTCCGAACAGCACAGCAGTACCATGCCTGAATGCCATCAGCCCAGGCCCTACAAAACGGGTTTGCAGAGCCCCCTGCTCCACTGTCAGATGCCTACTGCATACTGATTTGTCACTGAAGCACAACCTAGCCTAGCACAAATACAAATATGTTTGCAGACACCTCTTCCACCCCCAGCATTGAGCTCAACTCCTAAGCATCCCTGCCCTCAGGAAAAGCACAAGTTTATAGGGAAGGACCAAGGAGACACCAAAGGAACAATTTTAAGATAAGTGCAAAACAGTCTGATTAGATTCTAAATGCAGAGGGAATTCAAGGAAGAGGTTGAAAAAGTACTCAAAAGCTTTTGGAGGAACTGGCACTGGAAAGGAATCTAAGTGAGGTCAGAGAGATCAGCACGGGTATTCACTGCATCTGACATTTGTAGTGATGGCTCTGTCCAGACGTCTTGTTGTAGGTTAGTGTCAATGGTCTCTAGGAATGAGCAAAGAAGAAAGAAGTCAAAACTGTCACAGGGCCAGCGCTGCCGTGCAGTAGGTTAGGCCAAGGCCTGCAACATGAGTCCTGTGTCAGAGCACCGGTTCCTGCCCTAGTTGCTGTAGTTTTTGATCCAGATCCTGCTAATGCACCTGGGAAAAGCAGTGGAATATGGCCCACTGGGACCCTACACCCATGTGGGAGACCCAGATGGAGTTCCTGGCCCCTGGCTTCGGCCTGGCCCAGCCCTGACTGTCATGGCCATTTAGGGAGTGAACCAGCAGTTGGAAGAGCCCTGACTCTGTCTCTGTCACGCTGCCTTCCAAATAAATAAAATAAATCTTTTTAAAAAACTGTCACAGTCACACAGGCCTCAAAGATGTCTTCTCATCTGACCCCATTATGTGATAAATGAAGGAACTGAGAACCAGATACGGCGAGTCCACTACACTGGACAGAACACTAAGGACCTCCAAAGTCCAGTACCAGAAATCCCCATCTCTGAGCCCCAGGTTTCACAGAAGTCTGATGATTTTTTTAAGGTTCAATATTACTACAAAAATGAAAATCTCTATGAGCTATCATTTTGTAAAAGTGCTCTGAGGGGTTCACCCCTGTGGCACAGCAGGTTAACGCCCTGGCCTGAAGCGCCGGCATCCCATATGGGCATTCAAGTTCAAGACCGGCTGCTCCACTTCCAATCCAGCTCTCTGTTATGGCCTGGTAAAGCTGTGGAAGATGGCCCAAGTCCCCTGCACCCACACGGGAGACCCGGAAGAGGCTCCTGGCTTCG
The DNA here is from genome assembly GCA_949820135.1 of Sylvilagus floridanus. NCBI lineage: Eukaryota > Metazoa > Chordata > Mammalia > Lagomorpha > Leporidae > Sylvilagus > Sylvilagus floridanus. The sequence goes on along the minus strand of OX463245.1, from coordinate 17,253,509 downwards.
GATCAGCGCAGCTCCAGCCGTTGTGGTCATCTGGGGGAGTGAAGCAGCAGATGGAGACCGCTCTGTCTGTCTCTACCTCTCGCTGTAACTCTTTCAAGTAAATAAAAATAAATCTTAAAAAAAAGTGCTCTGCAAAGAGACTTGTACTGAAGTCACAGAATGCCATATGCTTAGTGAGATAAGTCAGACCCCAAAAGGGACAGTACCACACGTTTTCTGATTTGTGGTAGGTAATATACAGAGTACCAAAAAAATGTAATGGATTTCAGAGAAACTGACATCTTGGGATTTTATTATTGTTTACAGCCCTTGTCTATACTCCTGCGGAACAGTTTACATCCTACTTGTTGAACTCTTTATTTAATAGAGGATTTAGCCTGTGATTATACAGGAAATTAAAACTATTACTGCAAAATTTTAGAACAAAAACAGAAAGGAGGGAGGGAGGAAAGTAACATTCTACTCTTAGGATTCTCTATGTGAATTACAGAAAACCTGTTCTCTATATTAATAAAAAAGACTACATTCTTTTTAAGAGCTATTATTTATTTGAAAGGCAGAGTGACAGAGAAAGAGAGAGAGAGAGCTCAGTCTTCCATCCACTGGTTCACTCCCCGAATGCCCACAACCACCAGGGCTGGTCTAGCCCAAAGGCAGGAATCTGGAACTCCACGTGGGTGTCCTAGTGGTGTCATGAGCCCAAGCATTTGGGCCATCACACACTACTTTCCCAGGAGCATTAGCAGGGAGATGGATTGGAAGCACAGCAGTTGAAACTCAGGCCAGCACTCTGATACAGGATGATGGCATTGTAGGCAGTAGCTCAACTCGCTGAACCACAATGCCAGCCCCGTTATTTTTATTTATTTATTTATTTTTATTTATTTTATTTGAAAGTCAGAGAGAAAGGAACAAAGACCTTCCATCTTCTGATTCCCTCCCCAAATGCCTCCACCAGCCATGGCTGGGTCAGGTCAAAAACTGAGAATTCAACCCAGGTTTCCCATGTGGGTGGCAGCGATCCCATTCCTTGAGCCATCATCACCTGTTGCCTCCCAGGGTACATGCTGGCAGGAAGCCAGCAGACTATATTCTGAACCAGTCTCCTCGACAAAATGTTCACCTTGGAGGCATCACTGTCTTTGTTCAAAATATTTAGCATTCCTTGGTTCAAATTTTAGAATCTTCCTCAGAGCTGAAGACGTATCAATGGTAACAAACCTCTGTTCACTGGAGTGGACCTGACCACAGAGAACGCTCAGATTCTTTAAGAACACAGTGAATCAGTGACGGGAAGATCTTGCGAAGTAAGACTGGCTTTCTAACGCAGCTCATCAGCGCTACGACAATTCCTTCAAAGCAGACATGCTGAAACCGGGGAAGCAGGGAGGGGACACATCTGTCATCTCTCCACATAGGTCAATGCTGCTTCTCTCGCTACCACGTTAAGGGTCAGATTACACAGGAAACCAGGCGATTCCATTTTGTTTTTGCAAATCTCAATTTCAAGGGATTGCACAGAACCAAGAAATGGTCCCAGATCCTAGAAATATCTGCTATGAATCTTCAAACATTTCCTGTCACATGCAGAGTCTCAATCAACCATCAGTTTAACCCATGGTTTTTTAACAACTACCTCTGACCTGTTCAGAACAGTGGTCCTCAGAGACAATAACCACAGCTCGGAAGGGGCTCACCATCCTTCCACCCCGAGCTGCTCCATAATCACTCTAAATGCCTATTCCCAGGTAAAAACAGGAGTCTAATTATTAATCGGCACATGATTTTAGTGAACCCTAGAGGTATAAACTATGAAAACTGGATACTCCAAGTCATGATACAGGCATTTTCATTGCCAATAAAATGAGAAAAACAGCTGAGAGGTGAGGCTCAGGGAGAACCCACGAAGCGGCACAGACTCGTCCCTCTATTCTGCAGGTCAGGGCAAGTGCACACTTGGAGCTGACAGATGCCGGTTTCCAGAAGGCTTCTGCCTGGGTAAAGACTGGATATGACGCAGTAGGAAGGGTAACGTCTGGGTCACAACCCATTCTCTGAACTCCTCTACTCTAGTTCTAAGAATCTTTATTTTCATGATCCTGATGTCTCAGCCCCACATTCTCAATCCAAGTAAAACGGGCAGTGCTCCTCTGCACTGGCAGAAGCCCAGCGGCATGCAGACATGTTCTCTTCCACACACGGTGCTTCTTCCCCTTGGATCTCACCCCTGTCCGAACTGGTCTTTCTTGACTCCAGGCAAGAGGGCTCCTGCACCAAGTCAGTCTGGCAGAGGCTGCTGGCACCCGATCAGTAAACCCATAAGGGCGCCAGCACCTATCGCCGGAGGCCTATGACACCATAGGGGATACCTTCTGCTGTTGACACAGGTAAGGCTTGGCAAGGATGACTACAAAAAGCAGCCACTTCAGAGCCACTGGAAACAGCTAGACTCACTAACACTCAATTAAGTGTTTCTTCGATTATGCCAAAGGAGTACTTGAGTGGGACACTGAAGAAAAACCCAGATGGCCTAGGAAGTGCCTGGTGTTAATGACTTATTCCACCTGAAGGAGGCCAAACTTCAGTGAATGCAATCAGCACGCCCTAACAGAGCTCTTTGCTCACGGAGAAGGCAGACATCGATGGTGCCAGCCCTGCATTCCCCAATCAGCCCAGCAGCACCTCCAAAAGTAGATCAAGGCCCTGGCCCTGGTCCGAGCTCACCTGGGCGGGGCCCCTCCCCTAATGGCAACAGGGACAGAAAGAGAATGACTTATATGGGGGCTTTTCAAGGAGTCCATAGAAAGATGGAATTAAAAGATAAAAACTTTTCCCACCAAAATAAGCTTAAGTCCATGTACTGTGGGATCTTTAAAAAGTTCAGAGAAAATATGTATTATGTGTGATTATGTGTGATTATTAAATATTATGTGTGATTCCATTTTCCCACAACTTTCTTGAAGGACCCTCATACTTCTACCCTATGCCAACCCAGCCTGGCTGACTCAGTTCTCTTTTCCACATAAGGGATATTGCACCCATGACAGAGCAAAAATTCTTAGCACAGTATCTTTTATAAGGATTTTTTCTTTAGACTTCTAATCCATATATATACTTCATGGACTCAGTTTAGAGCAATAACCAGGTGAAAAGTGTTCCATTGATTCTGCCACAATTTCTGTGAGGATAAAACTGGTTTGTCATAGCTTCGGGCCCTATCCAGGAACACCCTCATTGGCAGGAAAGAAGAGATTTTATAGAAATTAAAGGGCAAGATTTCCAAGCAGAACTTAATGTGCCAGGCTCCCTTAGTCTAGCACTAAACTCATTTCCTATCATTGAGAAAAGATTGTGGAACTTTGCAGCCCATCTCATCTACAGTTCCATCCATCCACCGTCCACCTGTCCACCCACCCATCCGTCCTCGTGCTGCCGTGTGGGATTCGCAGGCATCACCTTTATTCCCCAAGTGCGTCATCGGCTGCTGTACAATGGAAACCAGGAAATGCTTTTCTTCAAAGTCTTGTGAGAGAAGTACTGAGATGTTTTTAAAAAGCACTTTTCAGCCACGTAGTTAGGACGCTTTCTACTACAATGAGCTCACAATTTCCTGCTCATTTCTCAATGATGCTTATTTTTTTAAGCAAAAGCTAAGTGCATGTCTTTGGCCCTCCAGAGGGATGTGTGTGTGTGTGTGTGTGTGTGTGTTCCAGTGTTAAGTTTTAGAGCTTAAGGATGTTATTGAATCTATCTGCCAAAAGAGACCTATCTCCAATTAAACCATCTTTTTCTCCAATGGTCCATTCTGTTTCCATTTTTCCTGCCCAAAAAGAACCACTCAATCAACTTTTGGCGCCTCTAGGAGAATCCCAAATAGTTCCGTCATTTTAACTTAATTTTACCCTTGTCTAAGTTATTTATATGATGAATAATTAGTGGGGGAAAAAAAAACCCTTTCCAATAATTTCAGGATTTCACATCAAGTGCTGGTCCTTTCGTTCCTTCTTCCATATAAAACTTATTTTCTTCTGGAAAAGATATATTAGAGAACCTAATTAGTCTTTGTTTATTTTTGGCCTTTTTAAAAAACCTTTATGGAGATTTTATAGTTGTAAACTATGAAAGTGGGTTCATTTTTTAAAAGAGTTATCTATTTTTGAAAAAGTAACAGCTAGAGAGGGGGGACAGGGAGAAGAGGGGGAGAGGAGAGAGATCTTCCATCTGCTGGTTCAGACCCCAAATGGCTTCAACAACCAGGGGTGACCAGGGCTGGGCCAGGCTGAAGCCAAAAGCCACAAGTTTCATCCGGGCCTCCCACATGGGTGCAGGGGCTCAAGCATTTGGGCCATCCTCCGCTGCTTTCTCAGGCACATAGCAGGGAGCTGGACTTGAACTGGTGCCCCTGTGAGATGCCAGCGCTACAGACAGTTCCATAACCCATTATGCCACAGCACCACTCATGTGTCATTTTATCAGCCTTATCTGTGCTAGAGCACCATAGAGAACATAGGAACGTTCTCTTCCTCTGTTGACATTTACTTCAGGTTCACCACCGTTTCTGTGCTTCTCAATGAACTCAGGTGTCTATGCATGAAATTTTCAGCATCTGCAAAAGAAAAGTCATGAGGTACTTGAACTGTTTTTCTTCTTGAAATGACTATGTCTAAATAAGGGACATGTTCCTGTGCTCACCAACGAGCACAGGGCTGCACAACCAGGCAATGACAGACCCTGAACTTGAGGTATGATTCTGAACTCTTCACTTTCAAGGCCTTGTCATAGTCCTGGCATCACCGGGTCACTTAAATGGTTGTTTCCAGCAAGTGGGCAATAAGTAGGACTTGCTGGAAACAAGCAGAATTCAGATGCCACGTGGGTTGAAATTAAAGGTCACTGCTAAGAAAGCCAGTTTCAAACAAAGGCCACCCACATATAGTAAGAAAAGGGGCATAGATGGGATGTCCCTTTGATGAAAAAAAAAATTTAAGGGGCTAGTCCCGGTCGGGGCGCCGGATTCTGTCCCGGTTGCCCCTCTTCCAGGCCAGCCCTCTGCTGTGGCCCGGAGTGCAGTGGAGGATGGCCCAAGTGCTTGGGCCCTGCACCCCATGGGAGACCAGGAAAAAGCACCTAGTACCTGGCTCCTGCCATCGGATGAGCGCGGTGCGCCGGCCGCAGCGCGCAGTCCGCGGCGGCCATTGGAGGGTGAACCAACGGCAAAAAGGAAGACCTTTCTCTCTCTCTCTCTGTCTCTCTCACTGTCCACTCTGCCTGTCAAAAAAAAAAAAAAAATTTAAGGAGTATTTTCTGAAACCTGGCTTCTCCGCAGAGATGAAAAGAGAATGGATTCAGGACAAAATAGATGACTCAGACCATTTATTGCTTAAAGGTAGTTTATACCATGCTACGCTATAAGCAGCTTTTATGCACATTGACAAATGAAGAGTAAGCTTCAGCTTGCTAAGGGAAACTATGGAAACTCCTAATTTTTGATGGAAAAGGAAATTATGCACAACCATCAAAGAACACAGGAAGTTGGTGTCTGACATAGTGCTGGCATGGGTAGTGCCCATCTTCTTGTTTTGGATATTCCTGGAAATGTGATTTGGATTGTTTGAAAGATCTTAAGCTTTGAAGTTTGAAAGGTTTTTTGTTTCTTTTTGTTTTACATTTGAAGAGAGCATTTAAAGTAGGATTTGCTGTTGTGTTCAGTTTGGGTTCAAGCAGGAACATGGATCTTGTTCAATAACTGACTGCTTTTAAAGAGTCCACTGCAAAATGTTAAAGGAACAAACCTTACAAACGAAGATTTGAGATATCCCTGGTGCCCATTCTCTAACACTTAACACCACTCACAGCTCCAAACTGCAGTTCCCTGGGGAGGAAGCTTACTTGTCCAAATTGGTACTATTCCTCCAAAAACCATTTTCTAATCTCAAGATATGTAAGAAACCCGAGATTTCTGACTATTCTAAATCCACATCACACAACAACGGGTCCTTTATGTGCTAAGAAATATGCCTTAAAAATCAGGACTTTCTTCCCCCATATGCTCATGCAACCATTTGTAGCACTTAGAATAAAAACAGATTTTAAAATAGTCAATGAAAAAATTTTTGGAAAGAAAATTGAAATGTATGATTGAGATATTTGGTGAAATTGAAGGAGAAAGTTTGAGTCTTTAAACTCTGTTCTAAATGGAAATCATCTTGTGGATTTTTTTCTCCTGTGCTTTCTTTTCCATCTTTTGAATATTCTAATTCTAATCACTCTGAAAAAACTAGGCCGTGAATTATCTTAAGGTACCAAAGGAAGAAATGGTAATAATTATATAATATTTAAGGACAGACTTTGTATTTTGCTGTTTAATGTAGTGATTCACAGAGCTAAGTATACAGCCAAAATAGAATATATATCCAGTACAGAAGGTTTCAAATACTGCATTATAAACTCTTGGAAAAATGCACCTAAAGGGTTTGTTTGTTTAACTTATGTTTTTATCCTATTTTTTTGTTTGTTTGACTGTGTTTTTATGTTTCTATTTTCAGGTAGAATAATAAATCTGGCAGCTGAAAAAAAAAAAAAGAATGGAAAAGTTCAATCCTGTGTAAACAGGAGATTACCCTGAAAGGAGCTGGGGACTGTAACCCCAGGAGTTGTGATTCTAACTTGATTGTCCAGTGAGCAAACACACAAACGTTTTCACATATATACTGAGTACAATTTACTCCAGTGGCAAAAAACCCAATGTTGCCAAAATTATGGCTTGCCTATTACTTCAACCTTGACTTTCATTCAAAAAACCTATTCCTCTTAGTCACCCTCTGTGTTGTGTTAGAATCACATCTATTCTTCAGACAAAGTGAATGCAGTGTTGCCTACACTCAGCCTGATTTCCACAAAAATCAATGCTTTATAGGATCTTAAAACAAGAGAAAAACAAGGACTCTGCAAGATGAAACATCACTTTCTGCAGTAGTAAAACACCCTATGGAAAATTTCCCCCTACATCTTGGTACTCTTTGTCAAGGTGAAAAACATTCCAGAAATTTCCAGTCCCGTTGGATTAGATAGGATTTCTCTCTCTTCAAAGTATGACGGGTCTTCACAAAAAGCATATTTTACAAAAAAATCAGGCATAGATTTCCCAATTGTTTGTAACAAAATAAACTATTTTCCATGGAGTTTAAATATCCTCATATACTCTAAAGAAACTGTTGTCAAGAATTTCACTACCACCTGTAGGGTGGATTCACTGCCCAGGGATTTTCTCCATCAGCCCTCTATCTTTTTACCTCTATAATGGCACTGGACTCTCTGACTGATATTCAAGAACACATCAATGTTAACGTCCCTCAGGGCTGGGACTGCTCCTAACAAAGGTGCAGCCCTCTCCTCTTCACCAGCCTCCTCTAAAGGTCAGCCAATCAGGCATAGCCATTATTCCTCCGATTTCTGAAAGGAGAACCTCCAAAGTAGTCCAACTCATTGCAATCTTTCTGTTCACATCAGCCTAGAAGCAAGTCCTGAGGCTTGATTTGTCACAAAACCTCCTACACTCATCTGTCTGTACTTTCCTGGGAACTTCACTTCCCGGACTGGCTGCCAGTCATTTCACACTTGGACAAGAATGACTTTGCCATCCTCCCGTTTACCATCCCTGCACTCGCACTGCCCACTCCCTTCAAAAGTAGGAATTCTAAAAATTCTCTTATAAAAGTTCCTGAAATGTATTGTTACAGATTTTAAGTTCAGCTTAAAGACGCATAATTACATATACATACGTCTAGCAAATTGTAGCGTTTTTCTCTGTTCTCTCATAAAAAATTTTCTAATATGCTCAGAAATCCAAGGAATAATACAATAATCACTTGATATGGACTATTCAGAGTCAATGACTGCTACATTTACTACGTTTATGTGTGAAATACATTTGAAAGTAAGTTATAGACATCATGGCATTTCACCTCTAAAATTATCAGCATTAATTCCCCTATGTAAGCCCCAATACAATTATCACACCCAAGAAAACAAGTAACAACTCCAAAACATCATCTAAGATTCAGCTCCTATCCAGATTTCTTCAATTGTTCCCAAAATATCTTTTAGAATTAGCTTTCTTTAACAACTAAGATGTCGGCCGGCGCCGCGGCTCAATAGGCTAAGAGGCACACCGGGCTCTAGTCCCGGTTGGGGTGCCAGATTCTGTCCCGGTTGCCCCTCTGCTATATGGCCTGGGAGTGCAGTGGAGGATGGTCCAAGTGCTTGGGCCCTGCACCCCATGAGAGACCAGGAGAAGCACCTGGCTCCTGCCTTCGGATCAGCACGGTGCACCGGCCGCAGCAGCCATTGGAGGGTGAACCAATGGCAAAAGGAAGACCTTTCTCTCTGTCTCTCTCACTGTCCACTCTGTCAAAAATAAAAAAAAATAAAAAAAAAAACTAGGATGTCATTATTTTACATACTACATTTATTAAGTCATCTCATTTTGTCTCATGGTATGGTTTAAAGAAGAAGTCAGGTAGTAAAGTCTAATACCATGAATCTATCTGCTGTTTTTGTATGTCTCTGTGTGATATTTTCAGATGCTTCTTCACCCTAAGTATTCCCTATAAGCTGGAGGCATGGTCTAAAAGTCTGACGAGATTCAGGTCTGACAGTTCCGGCAAGAACACTTCAAGGGTGATGCAGTAAACTCCACACTATGTCACATTTAGAGGCTCATAACATCAGTTGGCCTCAGCACCAACAATGCTGAGACTGATCATTGGGTCAAGGGGCTTCCCAATACCTGGCCTTGCTACCAAGACTTTTATACTGCACTATGCCTTAGACTTCAGAGGTTTCCCATCTGTGCAAAGCGTGCCGAGAGTCTCAAGCTATTGTGCTTCTTTGATCTCTTCTGACACCTTTTCTTCACCCTTTTCTTACAACATTCCCATTCTTCAGTTTAATTATTCTCCCTCTTTGCTCTCTAAGTTGGGTTTCCTAACCAATCGTCCATTTTTATTCATTATCCAAATAGTTCTGAAATTCTATTCTTTAAAGGTTCTCCAAGTTCAAATACATTCATCCTGAGTTTTCAATCCCAAGGTTATTGCCTATTATAATGTGCCACAGATAAGGGCTATTTCTGCCAAATTTATTTTGCATATGATTTTTCATAGCAACATAGGTACTTATTGATAACTATTTCATTACAAGCCTCAATAGTTTAAATCTGCAACAAAAATGTTGTTTATAATCATAACAAGAATGTTGTTTATAATGTTGTTAGCTATTGTTAAAATAGTTTAAATTTGCAATAAGAATTCAGTTTCCACTGAATAAAGCAATACAGAACATTTATACTTTTTGTTCCTTTTTGAAGAATTTTTGTCACTGATTTTCAATCTACCTTTACCTCCAGGGTATAACTATGTTTGTAAACCAACCACAGCAGGAGAGCATAAATGTCTTCAGACATCTTTGCATGATAATCTATATCCTGATAACTATTTGCCAGTTACAGATTTTTTAAATGCTGTGTCACCCTAACTGCACAAATGAATTAGGCAATTATGGACATTCAGCAATATTTCTTGTAATCAGGAAGGTGAATACATACAAGCTGAGACACTTTTCTGAAAACAGATCTTTATTTTGAAGCTGTGTATTAGTGACTACACATGCAAAATGAATTAAGAATTGAGATCACTGTCTGGATCACTCAGACCAAAAGTCAGAGAAGTATCCAGATAAGGAAAAAGTATTCCACTGAGCTCAAATTATTTGTGTAACTCCATCAATTATGCAATTCACGGTGATTGTACAGTCAAGTTTAGGTTTACAAGTAAATAATCTCTTCTCATCTTTCCTAGTTGCCAATCATCTGCCCAACATTATACAAGAATAACAAGTTTGCTATGCTTCATTTTCTGGCTTTTTATCATCTGTGTTCCAAGTTGGAAACCTGGGAGAAAGGTACTGGGCACGCAGTTTTAAAAGGATCTGCTTTTTCCTTTCTCCATGACCAGCCTAGGCCGGAATGACTAAACAATGCAAACGGCACCAAGTCCGTCCTCCCTCGCCAAGGCTAGTCTGGTCCTAAGCGGGAGATGTAGGATGCTGATCTTCAGCTCCACTGCCCCTCTTGAAGCCTTTACACGGAACTCCAGTCTTTACTCTCAAGTCAAATTTACATCGATGATGCTCCTTCTCCCAAAAGCATTTGCTGACACTGCATGTCAACGGAGGAATGAAAAGCCACGTTAGGCCCCCTAGAGAGGATGTTTCAAGTCCCTCAAGGCAGACGACAGGTTGTTTTTGGGGAACTGAGGTTTTCCCTGTCTCACCGAAATTCTATGACACAGGCAACCACCTACTCTGATCACTTTGTTTGACTCTATTAGTATTCTCTAAGCTAATATTTACACAGTTCCATGACATTTGCAAAGCATGGCTCACATTCATTATCTTGTTTAATCTTAACAAAGTCCATGAGCCCCATATTCTTGTCTCCACTTTGCAGATAAGCAAGTTGGTTCCCTGCCACCAAGCACTCGCCTAAGGCTCTGATCAAAGCCTTAAACCTCCCCAGGGATGCTCTTTCCATTCAGGTCCAAAGACCAATTTCCCTCCTACTGCTAGAAGAAAGGTGATAATCCTACTATTGACTCATTCAGTACCTGAAAATGTTTTCCAGGTTTCTAAGGCAGTCACAACTGATTCTACTACTCACTCTCCCTCCCTCCCCCACCCACACACATACACAAACACGCAGTTTTTGAATGATCAGGAAACAGACAATAATAAGTATATCTCATCTACTCTTCTGAGTACTTAAACAATAACCAAAGGACAGGAGGAGAGCCACAGGACAAACCAGGTAGCACCCACTAGTTGGAGTAGAAGGACTAACACTTTGAGGTTTGTCTTCACTACATATATTCAACAGTGAGTTAAATATAAAACTTAGTCCTTCTCTTACTTTATAATATATAGTCCTAAAGATATAAGTACACCCAGTGATATTGAAGATGCACTCCAAACAACCCATACATTCCCATTCTAGTTAAAGAAAATAAAATACGACATGAGTTATATACTTGCAAAATGGGTTCAAAATTCAACTACTTCCTACTGACCTATAAATTACTGCAAAGCATTTTCAACCATTTTTGTAGAATACATTTCTTGTACTATATCTTGTGTCCAACAAATGATTTACACACAGATCATCCCAACTGAAAAAACACAAACAGGCCATCACAGAGTTCCAGCAATATTTCTAGAAATAAGTTCACTACTTAAAACCATTCTATACGTTAGGGTAATATATTTTTTTCTTTCTGGAAAGGGTATTACTTTAGATTTCAGCTTTGCAGACCACTGTTCTCTCTGGAACCACCCAATGACCTCACTGCATGAGTGGCTATGGGTGTTCTCTGCACTTGGTGGCAGAAAACCAGACTCCTTATCTGCATAGTGGAGACAAGAATATGGGGCTCATGGACTTTAAGACTAAACAAGATAACAAATGTAACCCATGCCTTGCAAATACCAAGAACTATGCAAAAGCTGCTTATAATTTCAAAACTAGCCCCTGGGATCACAGTCTGCCAACCAAGCCCTCTACAGAAAAGCATTTTTACACCAACTCACTTTCTCCATTACGCTAACACCATATCTAGAAGCCATTTCTAAAACAAGTAAGATAGTGTTGCTAACCTGTGACCCAATGGTTTCCTGGAAGCACCGGCCAAGCTGTGTCTTGGCAGCCACAGGATAGATGTGCGGAATGACCTGCTGGTGCGAGTACGTGGAATGCACAGTCTGGGTCTTCTGGGGAGGAAGTCCTTGGTAAGACATTTGGGGTTGGCTTGGTTGAGCTTCTTTCACCTTCTGGCCTGTTGGGCCATCGATCCTTGAAACCTGGTGGATCTGCACGGAAGCTTCAGGAGGATGCTTCACGTGGATATTCACTATGTTCGGAGGAAATTTCACTAAAACAGAGTCGGAGGAACACTCATTAGAATAATGAGAAAGGAAGCCCGGGTTTTTTTTTTTTTTTTTTTTTTTTTGGGTAAAGATTTATTTATTTATTTACTTGAGAGGCAGAGTTACAGACAGGGAGAGACAGAAAGGTCTTCTATTGACTGGTTCACTCCTTGAAAGGCCGCAACGGCCAGAGCTGGGCTGATCAGAAGCCAGGAACCAACAGCCCCTTCCAGGTCTCCCACATGGGTGCAGGGGTCCAAGCACTTGGGCCATCTTCTACTGCTTTCCCAGGCCATAGCAGAGAGCTAGATCAGAAGAGGAGCAGCCGGGACTTGAACTGGCGCCCATATGGGATGCTGGCATTGCGGAAGGATGCTTAACCTACTATGCCAAAGTGCCAGCCCAGAAGTCCAGATTTTTAAAACAGGAAAGTAAATTTTATATGTACACATATTTATATACATTTTATATATATATTTATATACATTATATATCTTCTTGCTGCTTAGCCCTCAAAACTCTTGAGAATGAAAGGGAATACTCAAAATGACCATTAAGGGTAGGTGAATGGCCTAGTAGAGAAGCTGCCCGTTGTTAGGCCTGTGTTCCACACTGGAGTGCCTGGATTTGAGTGCCAGTTCTGCTCCCAACTCGAGCTTCCTGTCAATGCACACTCTGGGAGACGGCAGTGATGGCTAGAGTGGCTGGGTCTCTACTTCCTATGATTGAGTTCCAGGCGCCTAGCTTCAGCCTGGCTCAGGGTTGGCTGCTGCAGACTAGGGAGTGGGCCAGTGGATGGGAGTACTCGATGTCTAATAAAACAAAATTTCAAAAGAAAATTATACCTGAATTTTATATATGTATTTTTAAAAAATGTACAAAGAGAAATTAAAACCTCTAATAGTAACACATTCATTAGATGAAAAATACTCTTGACTCTTATAGTCATGAACTTAGGAAATTATTGTTGTATGTTGTCATGAGTGTATTTTATCCAACAATAGGAAAGATTCAAGAATCTGGTTAAATTTAAATTTCTCACAAAGGTTCTACTATAGAAATGTTAGGATTTACATTTTTCTATTATAAAAAGAAAGCCAGTTTTACAAGGCACAATTCTGCTAAAGAACAGTTATATACACACATATATTTGTGCTTCTTGTAACATACACAAAATATCATCATGTTTTTAATCTTATTAAAAAAATTGAAGCTTTAAAACAAAATCTAATCTGATGCAAAGCTTCAGGTTTTAAAGGGTAAGAACCAGCAACATTTCTCTGAACTCTTTTTAAAAGTTGTGCGTTGACGAATATGCCAGGTTTAAAAGAATGAATTAGTCATAGAATTTCTGAGATCCAAGTGACCTAGTTTACTTTCCTCTACAGATGGACAAATTGAAGCCCAATGTGGTTAAATAACTGTTTAGTACCAAAGCCATGTACTCTGCAGCTACGAAACTCACAGCAGGTGCTGCGGGACCTGCTAATTTAATTTGTCATAAAGACCAAAAAGAACGCGGGCCTGCTCATCCACCTCCCAGGTCTCACTAGAGCAATGCCCAGCACATTTACCAGCTCTTCGCAGTAAAAGGCACTATAGGAGGAGGGATTCTTCTCCACTTTCTTATTTCATAGACACCAATTAACTATGGCCCAGAAGGTACTGCAGTCACAAGCTCAGGTGTTTAAATTTTAGAGTCTGTCTCTACTGCCCTTGTCCAGGCCACTGACCATATATTACTTAATGCTTCAACATCAGCCCTGGCCATCTGTAGACACCTGGCTTCTAGTTTACAGGTTTCATGGTTTAATGGAGATCTGGTGAATGTACAAAACGAGAACAAAAAGCCTACCTTTCACTCCTTGCTGGCTGGTCATGGTGAGAGGCAAGGTGTGTGTAGAGTGGATGACGTGCGTCCCCAGAGCCTTGCCTGGCTGCTGGGAATGCTGGTGAAGTTTAGGGACACTGGCACCATGGACGGGGATCTGACAAAGCTTTCCTGTGAAGTTGGGAGGGCACTGACATTTATCTCGTGCACTGCACTGGCCACCATTCATACATGGAAGATGGCAAATAACTGAAAGGCAAAAGAGAAAATGTGGACAGTTGGTCAGTTTTTCCAAAGCTGAGGAACAGCCAATCAACAAGACCCTCAAAACACACAGCTCACACAGCCATCCTGCTCCTACTGTCTCGAGAAATGGTAACAGATGAGTACATTCCGTGCCCAAAGCAGTCTACTGCTCCCTTCCTCCTTTCCCCGAGTCATTTAATTCCCTAGTAGCTTATGATGGTTCTCCCCTAACAATGGAAAGAAAAGTTCATGGGAAAAGAACACACGTAAAGTTGTCACTCAAGATTACTGTCCATCAAAATGTTTTAAGTATCTCTCTTAATCTATAAGTACCTTGCTTTCATACTTAAGTACTCATTCATTAACTGTCTCCCTAAATTACAAACTCCTTGGGAACAAGGACTATGTCTGGCTTAGTAATCTTTATAAACTTGGCATCTAGAACAGTATCTTGCACACAACGAACACTAAATAAATACATGAAGAAACAAGAGAGTGATAAAAATAATCTGTTGAAAATGTTTTGTATAAGACATTGAACAAAAAAGTAGGATGCTTTGAATGACAATAAGAATTTGTAGTCTTGTGGGAGTAAGAAGACCTCAGTGAAACCCAGAGGCAGTGATTAGTTGTTCAGAACCATAATTAGAATACAGAAAAATGGAGGAATCTGGAAAACATCATGCTGAGTGAATTAAACCAGTCCCAAAGGCACAAATATCATATGTTCTCCCTGATCAGCAACAACTAACTGAGCACCAAAGGGGAAACCTGTTGAAGTGAAATGGACACTATGAGAAACAGTGACTCCATCAGCTCTTGTGCTGACTGTTGTTGTACAATGTAATACTTTATCCATTTTAGTATTTTTTTTTCTAGTACTAGTGGTTGAACTCTGTAATTAACACACAATTATTCTTAGGTGTTTAAATTTTAACTGAAAAGTGATCCCTGTGAACTATAAGAGTGGGAATAAGAGAGGGAAGAGATGTACAATTTGGGACATGCTCAATCAGACTTGCCCCAAATGATGGAGTTAGAAATGTGCCAGGGGATCCCAACACAATCCCATCAAGGTGGCATATGCCAATGCCATCTCACTAGTCCAAGTGATCAATTTCAGTTCACAGTTGATCACACTGATAGGTCTAAGAGTCAAAGGGATCACACAAACAAGACTAGTGTCTGCTAATACTAACTGATAGAACCAAAAAGGGAGAGCGAGATACACAGCAGACTCATAGAATGGCAGATGTCCTAAATAACACTCTGGCCTTGGAATCAGCCCTTAAGGCATTCGGATCTGGCTCAAGAGCACATGAGAGTATTTTAGGCATGGAAAGCCAAGACACTCTGGAAAAAAAAAAAAAAAGAAAAGACCTAAATGAAAGATCTCTGAGAGTGAGATCCCAGTGGAAAGAACGGGGCCATCAAAGAAGGAGGTACCTTTCTCTGAAGGGAGGAGAGAACTTCCACTTTGACTATGACCCTGTTGGAATAAGATCAAAGTCAGCGAACCCTAAAGGCTTCCATAGCCTTGGCAACTCATGACTAGAGCCTAGGGAGGTTACCGACACCACAAACAAGAGTGTCAAATTGTTAAATCAACATCAGGAGTCACTGTGTACTTACGTCTCATGAGGGATCTGTCCTCAATGTGTTGTCCAATGTGAAGTAATGCTATAACTAGTACTGAAACAGTATTTTTACACTTTGTGTTTCTGTGTGGGTGCAAACTGATGAAATCTTTACTTAGTATATACTGAATCGATCTTCTATATATAAAGATAATTGAAAATGAAAAAAAAACCTTGGTGTTAAATTGGAAATTGCATAGAAAATTAATTTTTAAAAAAATATCATGTAGGATCTCTGTCCTTAATGTGCTGTACATTGTGAATTAATACTATAACTAGTACTCCAACAGTATTTTTCACTTTGTGTTGCTGTGTGGGGGCAAACTGTTGAAATCTTTATGTAATATATACTAAACTGATCTTCTGTATATAAAGATAATTGAAAAGGAATCTTGATGTGAATGGAAGGGGAGGGTTGTGGGTGGGAGGGAAGTTATGGTGGGGGGAAGCCATTGTAATCCATAATCTGTACTTTGGAAATTTATATTCTTTAAATAAAAGCTTTTAAAAAAATAGAATACAGAAAAATAAGAGGATATGCCAGGTAGAAGAACTGTTAGAAGGATTTTTTAATTTGGCTGAATTCAGATTGTGGCCATCCTCCTCATCACGACTCAAACTTCAGGCATCACAGTGTATTAACTTAGTAACTGCATCAAATGCAAACTCCACTGCCAGTTGAGGAACACAAATCATTTTGTGAATACCAGATATGCATGACCAGTGACAAACGTCACTTTTTTCAAAGTCTTATCAGTTACTGCACATTTGTTCATCAGTTCAGGCACAGACAGCAAAGCAGGTAGTTCTGTTGCCTCCTCATCTCAAAGTGATAAAGTCACAGGACATCTTACACAAGGGGATAACCAAAAGACAATATGGGTCAAAAAAAAAAAAAAAAGTAAAGAAGTGAAAAGTGATAATGCTGAAAGTGAAATTCGGAAGTGATTGTGTCACGTATTTTACAACTGTGGATCCACTCCCAACATTTTGTCCGAACTTGAACAGGAGCATGTGGTGAGCCCTTGGCCTAGCATTGGAGACATCAGTTGTTACGTCTGTGCCTCGTGTCAGAGTACATAGGCTCAATGTCCACCTTCAGCTCCCCGACTGCTGCTTCCAGACAACACAGAGCCTGGCAGGCAGCAATGATGGCTCAAAAAACTGGGTTCCTGCCACCCAAGGAGGAGGCCTGGATGGAATTCCTCGCTCACAGCTTCACTACCTTTAGCCCTTGTGGGCATTTGGAGAGTGACCCAGCAGACAGGAGTGTCCTAGCTTGCCCATGAATGCGCACTCACTCACATGTTCTCTCTCTCTCTTATCTGTGTGTGTGTGTGTGTGTTCTCGCAGATGAATAATTTTTTTAAAAAAAGGAAAGGTACTCCATATCACAAATTATGCCATAAAAATAAGCATGTTTAAATTATTTTTGATGTTTTACTATTCAAAGAAGTAAAACACTTTAATTCTCACTGTTCCTAACATTTTAAATTACAGACTATTAAACAAGTACTAGCATTACTATTTTTCCACTTATCTATATATTTACAACAGATTTTTAATGCTTTGACAGATTTTTAAAGGTCATAGAACTCATAATTTTCCACTGATAATTAAGATGCAAAGACTATCCATAACTCAGAGTGACTTCATATCTATAACTATCTTTTATAAAGAAACATTGACTTTTAGTAGATATTTCTCATATGAGTAGCACATTTTGGAATCTAACACAAACTTAATCAGCTTTGTTTAAATCTACTAAACCCTAGAGATAACTTCCACCCAATCATTTCAAGGACTGTGCTGGTCTAAGTGGGCCCAGCAAGAATCCCTGAACTATAATAATCCTGTGTCTCTCTGCCATAAAGGAAATGGTTTCTGCTTGACTTATTTCAACCAATAAAAGGCCACTATTTATAACCATTTATGAATGAGAAATAAAATAGCTCTTCTCCTGTTTCAACATTGTCTAAAATCTAAATTATAAAGTTCTTTGCCTCAGTTTCCTAACTACATGCTAAACCCACTGTGGCAGGTAATCTTTTTACACCTAGATTGTGTTTTATATCAAGGAAAACAAATTTGAAACCAACCCACAAACTTTAGGAATTCTACTATGAATGGCTTCTCTCTGTTCACCAAAGTTCACCCCACTCTCAAAACGTCACGTAGCGCTGGATCGTCGGGGCTGCCAGTGTTCTGTAAACCTACTCAGGTCACAGAGAGGAAAGAGTAAGTCATCTTTAAGGCTGACTGGAGAAGCTTGTGGTATGCGGGCTGTAAGTCTAGCCATGGCACATATATTTTAGAGAATGTAACTTGAAAGTATAATGCAGAACGCTGGCTGAGCAACTCCATAACCTCGCCAATCTGACATTCTGCTGGCCGTCATCGTAATTCACTCGATTGCATCATTTGGTCACCTGGGAACTATTGCAAACAATAGGAGGTATGTGGGCTTTCAGCCTGCTATTTCAGAAAGTGTAATTTCATGACACCTACTGAAAGGATCTCATGGTCCAACTCTAAAAGGTCAAGATGAGCACACGCAGCCATGCTGGTAGAACAGAAAGCTGGGGGTGTTAAATACAGCGAGGGTTTCCATTGCATTCCCCACTCACTACAGTTTGTAAGACAACTTGCGGTATATAAGAAATTGGGCTGACATGGTAGCATTCATGTTCTCTGCCACAAACTGGAACCTGGTTTAAATGAACAAATACTAACGACTTGTATACAAATTTGGGCAAACTGAATTCTCTTACCAGCTGTACTATAAAAAGGAATACACTGCCTCTTTCTTTCCTGTTATTTTAGCTGACTATAAAAATACTTAAGCTGCTTGTTTCCAAAAGGCGCTCTAAGAATGTTCTCAACCTTCCTGCAGCGGTATGCTGGCCACTGTGCCCGCACCCCGGCTTTCTGTGCCAGCAGACAGACCGTTTC
This sequence comes from Sylvilagus floridanus, assembly GCA_949820135.1. Lineage (NCBI taxonomy): Eukaryota > Metazoa > Chordata > Mammalia > Lagomorpha > Leporidae > Sylvilagus > Sylvilagus floridanus. Next base: position 17,234,867 of record OX463245.1, on the reverse strand, counting down.
AAGTTATTGTGGCTAAGGCAGAACAGAGAAAACAAACTTCCATCTGCAGAAAAACCTACATCTGTCATTTCACAGAACAGACACGCACATGATTGCCATTTGAATAGCTACTTATACTTTCCCACTTGTTTCTGATTAGAAGAATAATGTTCCCTTCAAGGCCTTCAACATTTTTGTTAATATCCCTTGGAGGGCCTATGTGGGGGCGGGGAACAATAGGAGGGGTCACATTTATAGAAAGAAAAACTTATCACATTCTCTGAAAGCTTGCAGATAACAAATATGTTTATATAAACTGTAGCAAACCATTGCTCATTTTAAGAACCTATGCCACTCTAAACAAAAAAAAAAAGAAAGAAAGAAAGAAAGAACAATGGTGTGCTTGCCTCTGAATTCAGTACACATCACACAAACAGAAATGCTGGAGCTGAAGGCCCAGATGATGGTTTTATTCTTCTGGATCAGAGGATCAGAGGAGACCTAGCCCCACACGGGAGCCGAGGAGAGAAGCATGAGCATTGATTTCCTCCGTAGGGGAAGGACAGATTTATAACTGTTGTGCTCTAAAATTGCCCACCATCAATTCTTGAATGTCTGTTGGCTGAATGACTCTGACTCAAGGACTCAACGAAGAAAATGTATGACAGGTTGGTCCAGAACAACCTGTCCAAGGAAGTCCAGTTCAAGGTAAACCTAAGAAGAGAAGAATTCAGTTGACGTGAAAAGTTGGCAGAAGAGTGCAAAGGAAAAAGAAACGAGAGCTAATATCTGGAGGTGAAAGGTTTAGAAAGACCCAGACACCAAAAGGAGGCCGTGTGGGTGGAGTGTAGGAGGCGAGGAGCGAGGGAGGGCAGCTGCGTGTCAGAGACACGGAACAGAGTCCGCTTCATTCCACAAGCATGGAAGGAGCCAGAAGGTGTACCCAGAGGGAAAGAAACAAGCAAACGCTGAAATCAGGACCGGGGCAGATCATCATCACAGATTACAGAAGCAGGGAGAAACAAAGAACAGGATAAGGAAGCCACAAGGCCCTCGGTGGTCCCCACACGGAATACGCATTGTTAGTTTGGCTTTGAGTTCTGGACCTTCATTCATATTTTTTAATAACTACTTAGCCAGATACAAGTTCTATTCCTGGAAGGTTTCATTTAAAACTCATTAAATGTATAGCCATCTTGCAGGTAAGAGGATCAGGACTTTTAAACACGTGAGAGAACACGTTAGTATCCTCCACAGAACATGAGACAGGAGGAGACAGCTCCAAAGAGATTCAGGGGCAAAGGAAATACGCCTCGATTACAGAGTTAAAATGCACACACCAAGTTCTCCCTGCCAGTGAATCTCTTTTCTGTTTTCAGGGTATGTGCATTTATTTGACACCAGCTGTGAAAATACACACATTATAGTTTCAAAGCTTGAATATAAAATTTTCTATTTATGAGCATATTTTTTACAAGGACTAACTTCATAAATATTGGTAGTAAACAGTGGTTTTAAGCTCTAGATGAAGAGATGATTTTTAAGAAAAAGACAAACAAAAGCATGTTGGAGAAGGAGAAAGGCTCAAACACAGGCCGAAATGTTCCAGAAGGAAATGAACCAGTAAAAGAAGTTTCCTCACGGCATCGACCTCAGAACTCCATGACCATTATCTTCCCAACCAACATAGGCCTGAGTCGCCATACAAGCATCTTGCCTTTAAAGGCTATTACTTATTTACCTAAGTTTATCTGAAAGGCAGAAACAGAAAGAGGGAGAGACAGACAAATAGGCAGGTAAACAGAGATCTTTCATCGACTGACTAACCTCTCACATGCCTTCCAATAGTTGGGGTTGCACCGGGCCAAAGCCAGGAATCGAACTCAATCTAGGCTGCCCACATGGGTGGCAGGGACCCAACTACTTGAGCTTCCCTTTGCCGCCTCCCAAGGAGCACATTAGCTGGAAGAGGAAATCAGGAGTGGAGGTAGGACTCAAACCTAGGCTCTTCTAGTTAGGATGTGGGTGTCTAGACTGCTGTGGCAAAACCTTCCCCTAAAGACTGTGTTTAACCACAGGTTTAGTTCACCTGATCAAATACAGCACCTGCTTGTAAATTAGGAAGATCATTTTCATTCCATTCCCACCAGCACATACTAAGCACACTGAGTTAATGTTAAACTAAATATGGATTTCAACAAATGCAAGGTATCAACCTTAACACAAAGATTCCAAGAATATCACTAATCCTGAAGGCTTACGGGCATTAGTAAACACTATCATACCACGTTCTGTGCATAATCCAGGAGATAGGATGCTCTATCACATACACCAGAGCTCACAACTTGGAATGGGGCCATTCATCAACTCCACTTTGCTTATGCTTTGTATTTACTTACCACCAACCTCACATAGCTGTGGGCTGTCTAATTTGATCAAGTTTTACACTCCATATAACCTAAACAGCAGGCCATGAAACTCCACTGCATCCCCTTTATCACAGGCGTTGTCAATGCTGCTACCTGCTGGTCCCTCCCAGTCTCAAGGCTCTTCCCCCTTAGCAGAAATGTAGCAGTATTTACAAGGTGCAGAGTACAGAAGACACACAAATCCTAAACACGGCGAGTTTGGAACCTCTTTTGATAACAATCTTCTGGGAAATAATTTCACTTCGTAGATGACACTGTCCTCACCTGTAAGATGAGATGACCAGGTTCTTTTTCTATGCCTAAAACTTTGGTTCTCTAAACTCCACCCCTGGGCCGGCGATGTGGTACAGTGGAGTAAGCCACCGCCTTCAACACCAGACCCCGTACCAGAGTGCCAGTTCAAGTCCCAGCTGTTCTGCTCCCAACAATTGCCCTGCTATTGTGCCCGGGAAGGCAGAAGATGACCCAAGTACTTGGACCCATGCCACCCACCTGGGAGACCCTGATGGAGTTCCTGGCTCCTGGCTTCAGCCTGGCCTAGTACCAACAGCTGTGGCCATTCAACACATGTGAGGTATCTGTCTCTACATCTAACTGTCTTCCAAATAAATAAAATAAATCTTTAAAGGCAGTAACACCACCAACTCCAACCCAGTTAGTGAACAGAGTAGAATTCAGACTCCCCCACTCATCTAGTATGATCGGCACAAGTTAAATACCAAAGACAAGAATACAGCCAGCCTTCTGCTACAGTCTAGAAGGGACTTAAGTTAATGTTGAATGGTATGCCTTATTTTGATTATTAATGAATAATCAGGTACTGACTAAAATTGGTTAACAAAAAATGACTTAGGGGAACGATATGAATACATCAAGTTGAGCACATAATAATGCTGCACACAGACGTTCAGTGAAACAAGCTTCCTAATAATGGGGCAGGCTTCCTTCTCAGAGACCTCTCCTTTCTCATGGTGTCACTAACCCACCTGCTGGGAGGCTGCCACTGCCGCCATGCAGCCTGGGACTTTCTCTAATGTCACTGCTTTCTCAAGAACCAAGGAACACCACTTAAGCCTAGGCTACCCACAATAATATTAAAAATAAGCTCTAAAACCTTTTTAAATTTGTTTCTCCAGTCTAATTTACAAACTCTATCTGCTGTGTTGTGTCTAGAGACTAAGTCCATACCCCCACTAAGTTCATTAATATCTGCTTTATTTATTTATTTATTCCTGGGCCTCAGGAGAGGTCTCGAGATCAACCTAAATTTAGAATTTTTAAATATTTGCAAAGTCAGAGCCCCAACACATATCCAACTTCAGGGCATAGAACTGCAATAAAAACCTGCTGACAACATAGCCAGTCCAAATGCTTGTAGTCTTCAAAATCTGGCCCAAATATGGGCTCCAGGAAAGCAGCTTTCAGAAAAGAAAGGAAGAAACGAACTATTGAGACCAGAGAGAATGCTGGAGACACTTACAGGGGCAGGTGGCTAATGATTTCTGTATCGTTCGCCACTCTGTTCCGTATTCCAATTATTTTGTCTGTCTCTTTCCTACTTGTTTTGAATGCACAGGATAGAAGCTATGATGTTATAATCTCTTATCCCTCATACTTCATAGCACAGCAATTTACAGATAGGAGTGCAACAAAAATTGTTGACACTATTTTAATTCCCTAAAGAATCCAGATGGAAAATATGTAGAATTTGTACAAGGGGGATCCAAACAGTTCATGGAAAATGGAATTTAAAGATAAACTTGGGCGCTGGCGCCATGGCTCACCGGCTAATCCTCTGCCTGCGGTGCTGGCATCCCATATGGGTGCCGGGTTCTAGTCCCGCTTGCTCCTCTTCTAGACCAGCTCTCGGCTGCAGCCTGGGAGAGCAGTGGAGGATAGATGGCCCAAGTGCCTGGGCCCTGCACCCACATGGGAGACCAGGAGGAAGCACCTGGCTCCTGGCTTTGGATCAGCACAGCGCCGGCCATAGTGGCCATTTGGAGGGTGAACCAGAAGAAGGAAGACCTTTCTCCCTCTCTCTCACTCTCTAACTCTGCCTGTCAAAAAAAAAAAAAAAGATAAACTTGGGACTGGCACTGTGGTGTAGCGGGTAAGGACACCACCTGCAGTTCCTGCATTCCACATGGGCACAGGTTCAAGTCCCAGCTGCTCCACCTCTGACCCAGCTCTCTGCTATGACCTGGGAAAGCAGTAGGAGATGGCTCAAGTCCTTGAGCCCCTGCACCCAAATGGGAATACTTGGAGGAAGCTCCTGGCTTCGGATCAGTACAACTCTGGCCGTTGCAGCCATCTGGGGAGTGAACCTCTCTCTGTCTCTGCCTCTAATTCTCTGTGTAACTCTTTCAAATAAGTAAAATAAATATTTTTTAAAAAAGATACTTATTTTGGTGCATAGGAAAGAGACCTGTTTGAATTCCACACGCAGATTTTCATAAAAAGCGTTTTTCATAAACTTCCTGAAGACCCCCTACAGCTATACCTGTTTTAATGTTTTTCTGCCATAATGTAATTTTAGCACAATACTAGAGAAATAGTTTCCAAACTATGTCCATAAAGTGCTAAGGTTTCCATAGAGAAAAAGGGACCTAAGTCATTTAATTCATCCAATTTATTCTGCATATAAATAGTGAGGTACAGAGGCTGTGTATGCTCAGGATATCGTGGCCAGGTAGTGACAGAATTGGAAAGAGAAGCCAGGTTCCCAAGCCCCTTTCCAGTATTCTTTTCCACACCCCAGATCGCCAAAAACAGCAAACCCATTTTTCAGGCTTCATGGTCACCTGTGCTTTCATAACTGGTAGCAAGGCATGGTGACGGAGCCCTAACAGACCCAGGGTTTGGCTCAGTGGTTCATCAGGGAGACTCAATCTTTTCTGGGGATCTAAATACATCAGTTGGCTCTGCTATGGTGTGCACGCGTCCCCCAAATTTCAAGTCTTGCAAACTTAAGCCCCAAGTCATATGGGGGGCGGTATTTGAGAGTTGGGATTTTTGGAGGTGAGCGTCCTAAGGCAAAGCTCTCGTGAATGGATGAATCCACTCCTGGATTAATGGGTGGTGACGGGAGTGTGTGTGTGGCACGGTGAGCTCTCTCTGGCTTGCTTGCTATCTCACAGATGCTGGGCAGATGCTTCTGACCTTCCCAGCCTCCAGAACAGGGAGCTAAACAACCTCGATTCTTTATAAATTACCTTGTCTGTGGCATTTAGTTATTGTAACAGGAAACACATTAATACAATCTACTTTTCTGCTTGTTAACAGAAAGACAAAGAATTTTCTGGGCCACAGACATGGGAAGAAGACTAGGAGCAGAATAAATAATGATGAAATTTTTAAAAAAAGGTGATGAACAGCATTTGTGGGAGAGCACAGCTAGAGAACATTCCAACACTGCCCAGAGTTCTGCACGCTGAAGCCCACTACTCCGCCCCTGGCGTCCCAGCGAGGTGAGAAGCAAAGCCTAGATGCTTAGAATGGGATGTTTGTCCACTCAATGACTATCTAGTGTCTGTCTACTATAGGCCAGGCACTGCTAACACTTGAAACATCAGCCAACCAGACAGAACTCCATGCCCTCCTGGCCCTCAGCTTCTGCCACCTCATGGTCTTCCCGAGACTTGAGGCATTTTAGACCACACACTGCTGCAAGGCCCAGGAGTCAGGGAACAGGACAGGGTTGGACAAACATCTCTTCTCCCAGTACGCAGGTATTCAGCGCATCTCCAGCATGTCACGTGAGTGTGTCAGGGAGGGCTCACATGCAGGGTTCCATGGGCAGTGGGAGTGCTCCCGTGGGGCTACGTGTGCAGGGCCCCTCAGAAACTGCGGATAGGAAAACCTAGGCAGATGCCCTGTGGCTCACCTGTGTTGGGCAGGGGGTGGGCAGTACTCCCGAGAAGTGCTGCAGGGGATGCACGGGGCTATGAAGTTGCGAGAGGGAGGGCTTTAAGGCATGGAACGCAGTGCGATGGTGATCATTTCCTTACGTGCACCTGCACAGCAACTGGCACAGCCTAGAGGGGTATTCAGGTTGCAGTTCACGTCTGCATTCTTCTGTTACTACATAGCCTCCATTCTATTATGTGGATGTATTGCCAGAGATCCTTAATAATTCATATTTTAATAGCTATATAATATTCCATTAAGCTGTTCTTTAAATTTTCAGCATTTTTTAGATTTATTTACTTATTTGAGAGAAAGTGAAAAAGAGAAAGAGAGGAGAGGAAGAGAGAGAACAGGAGAGGAGGGGAGGGAGGAAGGGGAGGGGAGGAAGGAAGGGAAAGGGGAGAGGAAGAGGAGAGGGGAAGAGGGAGGGGAGGGAGAACTTCCCATCTGCTGGTTCACTCCCCAAATGTCTGCAATAGGCGGGACTGGATCAAGCAGAAGCCAGGCGCTCCATCCAGGTCTCCTACATGGATGGCAAGGGTCCAAATACTTGGGTTATCATCTGCTGCTTTCCTGGGCACATCAGCAGGGAGTTGTATCAGAAGCTGAGTATTCTGGTCTCAAAATAGTACTCCGATATGGAATGCTGGCATCATAGGAGTGGCTTAACCCACTGTGTCAAGCGCCCACCCTTGCATTTCTTTTAAACTGTGACAGATACAGCCGCAAGGAGCATCTCCAGGCTAGTAACTTTAGTCTTCTTAGTAATGATTTCCCCACACACTCAGCTAATATTCATTGTAGTACACACTGGTGATGTGCTAGAGTTCAATGGACAAAAACCGTATGTGCATCAACGAGGCTACTGTAACCCCGTCATGAGGAGAACACACAGCGTCCACACAGAGAAAAGCCTCCAACAAGACCAATGGGGGTTCGAATTCAATTACAAGCAGTAGAAACTTGGGCTGGTTATTTGAGGGTTTTCTCCCCAGTTTCTTTACATGCACAATGAGGATAACATTGTATCCAACTCAAAGGGCTGCTGTGGACCTTGCAAGAGTTTATATACGGACAGCACTTAAACTTCAGCGAACAGTGAGCACTCAGCAAATGTCAGCCATCATCATCGGCTTCATGACTATTCTGGCACAGTGCAACGGGAACATACAAGAGGGGGAGCCAAACCAACACACTGGCAAGGAAGGGATGTGATACGCTTATAGCTTGTCTGGACGTGCAACGTACCACATGCCGTTTCATTCATAGCCCTTCCTAGATCTGAGTGGGGCTCTTGAACTGCTGAGTGGATGCCAGATGAATCTCCCAAGGAGGATATGTCAATGACGTCAGCAGCAGTATATTCACACATCAAATTCAAATCTTGTCAAACTTGGATTTTATTATTTCTAATTTACTAGTTTCCAAACACTAACTTCCAAACTATAAATTTATGCCTTTTATAAACCATAAGCATTTCATCACAATGCTGATTCTGCATGTCTTTTATGAAAGATCTCGAATGTTTCCCTACATACTTCAGTGTTTTTCTCCTTGCTTGAACTATATTTTTAGCCAAATATTTTACCAATCTCTTATAGTTTTAGTCATTTTTAATAATTTACATGGTAGGTAGTTTTAATTTCAATGCTTTTGGACACCAAAAAAACAGAGACAGACGGACAGGCAGGCAGGCAGGCCTCCCATCCACTGGTTCACTCTCCAAACGTCTGCAATGATGGAGACTGAGATAGACCACAGCCAGGAGCCAGGAACGCGATCCAGGTCTCCCAGGCAGTTGGCAGGGACCCAAGTCCTGGAACGATCATTTGCTGCTTCCCATGGTGTGCATATGAGGAAGCTGGACTCAGGAGCACAGCCAGGACTCAAACCCAGGCACTCCGATACGGGACGCGATGCAGGGCTACTCAGAAAGCCAAATGCCCAGGCCTCGTGATGGCTTCTATGGATAACGGAATTTAAGATCTTACGTGATCTACTGATGAAATTACCTCTATCAATCTATTTCTTGTGTTTGTCTTAGACACATGAACTTCTTTGGTTGTTTTCAAACAAGGAAGTATAAGCTGTCTTCTCTATAACACGTTCTATTGCTTCAATCCTTTAAAAGCTATTACCTCTCCAAGTATCCAGTAAGTAACCCACTTCATGCTAGTGCTTTGGATTATTTTCTCCTGTCTTAATTATTTAACTCATTCCATGTGGACTTTTTACCTAATATATCAATACAGATTATAACTAACATTGCTTCAAATTGTTATCTAAATACCTTCATATTAGCTATGAAATAAAACTCCCTTCCCCCCTCCCCTTTTTTAAAACGATAAGCAGCTATTTTGAACAGACTTCAAAGGGGGAAGGAGACATAAGGGTGAGAAAAAGAGAGAAATAAATTTGACAGTTTAGGATGAAGTTAGGAATGGGAGAACAGAGGAAGAATGTGGGAGAAAAAAAGAACAGCAAGACTACGAGGACTAACACAAAAGCAGAGAAACATTCCCTATGGGACATGAAAGAAGAAACACACAGGGTAATAAAATGAAATGGGGTCTGTAAAATTCAGTCAGATGCCAAAAAGAATAAATTCTGGGTAGACAATGTTTGGGAACCCCTACTATAAACAAAAGTCTGCATGGCCCGTCAACAGCTTCTTTTCATTCCCACCCTCCACGGATCATTACTTTCCCATGGCTCCCACCTAACTGTGCTCCCACAGCCAAGGCAGATTCGTCTCTCTCCTGGTCTTCCACTTATTTGCAATGGCAGGGATCCCTTTCTGGTCCTCTCTTCTCAGTAACAAGTAGTCACCAACCTGCAGATAGGTAGGTGAGGCTGGGACGTGACGCAAGGTGCAGAGACCTCTGCGGTTAGGGCACGGGCATTTGGACTTAGTGGTTTAAGACTCTGCTTGAGAGACACTTGCTTCCCACATCTGAATACCTGGGTTCACTGCCCACGCTCAACACCCAGCTCTGGTTCCCCAACTCTAGTTTCCTGCTCATGCACACCTGTGAAGCAGCGATAATGGCTCAAGCAGTTGGGTTCCTGCCTTCCATATGGGAAATCTGGACTGAGTTCCCCGCTTCGAGCTTCAGCCCCAGCCCAAGCCTAGCCATTGCAGGCTTTTGGAGAGTGAACCAGTGGATAGGAGCTCCCTCACCAAGCTGAAAGACATATCCATTCCAAAGGATATGGAACAGCCTGTACGACTGCTGGGAGGACAGACCTCTCAGCACTCAGCCTCAGAGCTTTCTAGATACCTGAGCTGGAAAACACTTGGGCAGGAATGGACATAAGACCTCCAGGAAGCGAAAACTGCCAGGGAAAACTGGTCTTAGAGACCTCCATAGACTAGTGGGTAAGACACCTCAACTACTGATGGGTTTCAAAGTCTCTCACATAGTAGCAGAAGACAAAGGCCTAGAGATGGCATAAACTCCTCAGAATAAAACGTGGGCTGAGCAACCAACTAAGAACTGTTTTCATGATTTATCAGTCTCTATACTTCAGGTCATTAGAAAAAAAAAAACCTGATTTTTCACTTGTTTGCATTTAGATTTATAGGCCTTAGTTGAAGAAACTGACATTAGAGGTCAAAGAATGGCTCTTCAGGGGGTGGGCACTGAGTCCAGACATTAACATGCTGCTTACGACACCTGCACCCCCCATTGCAGTACCTGGGTTGGAGGCCCAACACCAGCTTCTGACTTCTGATTCCGATTTCCTGCTAACTCAGACCCTGGAAGGCAATGAAGGTTCATGTAGTTGAATTCCTGCCACCAATGTGGGAGACTTACTGTGTTCCCGGCTCCTGGCTTCAGCCCAGCATAGTCCCAGCATTTAGGGGATGAACCAATGGATCAGAGCCCACTTTGTCTCAGCCTTGTTCTTTCTCTCTTCCTCTACCTCATTCCAAATCATACAATGTTTAAAAGAATGACACTTCACAAATAGTAACAATTGGTAAGACTGCATTACAAACTTCATTGTAAAAATGTTCTACTTAAATTTTTTTCATCCAGATTATTCATCTTACGCAGAACCAGCTTTCTGTTCTTGTAGCCATGAAAGAGTGGTGCGAAGTCTCACAGAAGCTAGTATATGATTGACAAGCATCGTCATCAACTCAGATGGCAGCAGAGAGTCCCAGATTCAAACTAGACCACTCCTTCTGAGATGCAGACTCATCTGAGATAAAAGCTGCACATAGCAATTTCTTGTTTTCTTCCAAAAATTATCTGTATCCTTAGAAGAAATCTAAGCTAACTCATGGCAGAGAGTCTCTTCCTGATGTGGTCTGTGCTCCCTGCTCAGACTTATCTTATGCTAGTTCAGTCTTCCTTTCCACGCACACTCAGCACGTGGTCTCTTCCACCCACTCCACGCGCCCTCCCACCTGTGTGGCTGCATACAGGCTCCTCCTCCTTCCACTCAAACCACAACCCGACTCTGCTCCTTCTGCTACTAAGGTCTTTCCTGATGATGCCAGGGCCACACTGCTAACTCCCATTTCCTGCCACACACTGTCCGAACAACAAATCCACGGGCACAGCACAGACAGACTTGAACTCTAATCATTCAGGGATGTATCAGACTCTTCCAAAAGGTCAGGAACTCCAGGAGGGAAGAAACCTTGTCTCTGGGACCTTGCCTTTTCCAGCTGCTCATCCCTAGATCTTTACAAAATGTCTCTCATTTTGCAAAAACAAACACTTTTTAAGTGAATAAATGAGCTTTTAACAAAACACACTTTAAAAAAAAAACTGTGGAGACATCTGAATGCCAAATTGTAGATTTTAATAATAATGTGCTTTCCAATGCCTTAATGTCTTTCCTAACCCTAAATGAGCAGCCAACATTGTATTAGTGATTTTCCTTTATTGAGTTGTTCCAAATTTTTCATCTTAATTTTCATGGAAAGCAATAAAGCAATTCGTTGGGGCACTCAATTTTGGTCCGTTTCTACAGCTTTAAATTAAATAATGCAGTTTCAGGACAGGAACAAAAGACATGACTCTTGGTAGGAATACAACTCAGACACGAAGGCATAATGTGTGGGCTGACCCAAGATACAGGACACTCCTTTCAGCTACGAGTACCCAGCATGCCACGGGCATCAGTTGGAGTATTTTTTTTTTTAAACAGGAGTAGAGATTGTTAGTTAATTTGGAAAGACAGTTACACGAAGGTAATTTTAAAGCTTCTACTGCAGTTTTTAAAATCACACTGCAGAACTTTCCAGAGTCAAACACTACAGCTATTCAAAGCCACGTGATTCATTACTGACAGACAAGATGAGCCAAGATGTCTCTTTCCATTTAACTTAAATAACTTAATACGTCAACTTTAGGTTATTAAAATATGCCAATTCATTCCTCAGGGCTCCATATATATTTCCTGAATCTGGAACATTCCATTAAATCAAGACAATATGTATCAAAATTGACTTCCTGAAGATAATTCCTTCTAATCCGCAGTACTGGCCCATGAGTATGTTTCTAATTAACTCTCTTGAGATGGAGCTCAGACTTAGATGAAGCTGTCTTTTGCAACATCCTGGTGTATACTCTAATACTCAGTTACCACAATAAAACAATCAGAAGTCTAGATTTTATACAGGATAAGAATCAGAGACATGGAAAAAAAAAGTAAATTAAAACTACCATCATTAATCAGGACTAGAAAAATTTCCAAATCCTCTTGGCAACTCTCCTAAGTAAACCAAATATCAGAGAAACTACTTGGTTATACTAAGAAGAATTTCAGAAACTTCCCCTAGTATTCCTCTTATTTCTCTTTCTCCATTCCTTTTATGGCTAGACTCCGAAGTGATGGCAGCTATATAAGGATGTTTTCATTCAGAAGTAAAATGTACCATACAATGAATTTCCACTGATTTAAAATTAAGTATTTGAAGTCTGTAACATTTATCTTATTCACAAACTGAAAAATCTACCAAAATGATTTCAAAATGAAGTTCTATAATTTATAGCAGTTCTGATCCAAATGATAAGGACATGTACATACATTTCCCATAGAGGAATGTGCATCTACTTTTAGAGTTAGGCTGTCATGGAAGAGGCAATTTCTCAAAGTGAACTAGTTAGTTTTGAAAAAGCTAATGAGGAAAGAAGGTATTTTACAACTTTTCTATCTAGTAATACATGCAGTGCTGTCAAAGCGTGAAACTAGAGGCTTCCCAATACCTACTTTCACAAGTAGCTGGAATAAAGCATTTTCACTTGTATACTTCTCAAGTTCTATCAGTTCTCTTCACGGAACTGATGGATTTAAGAAAAACCTTACCCCATGACTCACATAGTCCATTACTTTTATTAAGAAAGAAACCCAGCTTGCTAAAATAATTCTTCAATATAATTCAATCATCCTTGCTGTAGAGATTTTTACTGTGTCGAGGCCAGTGTTGTGCTGTAGCGGGTACAGCCACCTCCAGTGACACCAGTATCTCATATGGTACCAGATGGAGTCTCGGCTGTTCTACTTCTGATCTAGCTCCCTACTAACAGTGTAGGAAAAGCAGCAGAAGATGGCCCAAGTGCTTGGGCCCCTGCCACCTACAAAGGAGACCTGGAAGCTCCTGGCTTTGGCCTGGCCCAGTTCTGACCATTGTGGTCATCTGGGAAGTGAACCAGTGGATGTAAGCACACTCATGTTCACATGCTCTCTAACTGTGACTTTCAAATAAGTAAGTCTTAAAAAAATAGTAATGCCTACTTTGTCAAAAGAGATCTTAGTTATAGTTGTTCATCTGCATCACACAGCTACATGACCTTGACAACTCAATTCAGCACCCTGGAACTCGGTTTCCTCACTGGTAAAATGATAGACCTAAGATTATATATATATATATATATATATATATATATATATATATATATATATATTTTACACACACATTTATGTATATGTATAAATGTATATATGTATAAATATATGTGTAAATATACACATATGTATATATGTATGAATATATATGTATAGACGTATACATATATACATGTATATATACATACATTTGTGTGTGTGTGTGTATATATAAAACTTCCTCTCTATACTAAGTTTTTATAGAATACTCTTTATGAGTCATAAACACTGGCATCTGGGTTCTTCCCTGCTCTATAACCCAAAGTCAATTATGACCAAGTTCTAACTGCTTCTCCCTCTTCAGTATCTCTTCCCCTTCATGTCTTTCTCTCCACTCTCTCGTGCCTTACTCTAACTTCAGGACTGTATCTTTCATAGACTATGGCAAAGCCTCCTCAATAGCTCACTATCTTGTCTCTCAGCTCCCTCTTATGTGCTCTCTTCATATCATATCCAGAATGCACTTTCTGACATATGGAGTCAACCAATCAAGTTCATTGCCCTACATGATTTTTCTATGGGTTGCTAGCACCCAAAAAGAAAATTTATTTCAATAGAACTGGGGTAATAACAGGGTAACTGCACATTAAACATCACATGCTGCCCTTTTTACTCCTGCCCCTCCAACTGTGCTGGATACAGAAGAAGTCTTATCACCACCATGTCCAGCTTTGGGAATCTGAGATCATGAAACTCAACTACTTGTGATGCCCCCTGTCATGAATCCCCGACAAGGCACATGCCATCTTTCTGGCTAGACTGGGGAAGAAGTCCACTCTACTCCTCCTTCATCTTCAGTTTTGGGACCCCAGCACCACTGCATGGCCTTTCCTTAAGGGACAGTCCCCTGGCAGCTTAGGTGTACCTGCTCCTCTGCAACCATCTGCACAGATGTGTGTTAATCCAGGATTTGCCTACACACAAGCTTTAAGGGTATGTAGCTTATCAACATCTAGAAAACTGCTTGGAACACCCTAAGTGGCTGTCAAATAAATGTCAGTAGTTTGCATGAATCTCAGGGCAGCCAACTCTCCAGCCGGCTGACAGAGATAAGAAGATTCAAAGTTCAGTTCTAGGAGGGCAGATACATGGATCAATAAAGAGTATTTCCCAGTATCAAAATTACCTTTTATCCCAATGATACCAAAATAAGCAAAGTAATAATGCTTTAGATGAAGTGACAGTTTTTATCTAAACATCTACTGCTTCTGATGCTTTTTTTTCACCATACAACAAGAATCTTTGAAAGACTGATTGATTTTGCTAATTAGGCATAAACCCCAATTGTCCTCACACATTTAACATTATGTCCAGAATTGTTTTAAACCCATAATTGTATTTTCCATCACTTTTAGCACATTGGGATGTTTCCAATGTCAAGTGCTGATCCAAAGTCTCTTAAGCTTCCAGTTCCTTGGATCTAAAAGGAACTCGCACATCTTCACCAAAGCCATTCCCCTTTGCTCTAATGCAGCTGGTGCCACCTCTGTGGGCACTGGGTCTATGGTAATGGTTCCCACCCATATCTAGAGGACCTCTTGTGCCACCTCTGTGGGCACTGGGTCTATGGCAATGGTTCCCACCCTTATCTAGAAGACCTCTTCTGAATCCTTCCCACAGTTTTCAGCTATTTGCTCATTTACACTGCTTATTCCCTTTTATTAAAAAAAAAAAAGGCGAAGAAACTATAATATAATATGAAGCTTCTACCAACCATGGGAGGAGAAAGGAAGTACATTTAGGTAAACTTACAGCCTATTCACAATTTTCATGAGTGATTTCTATTAGATCTTCTAGTTTCTAGCAGGTTGATTAACAGCCAAGCATATGAAAGACACCGAGTCTCGCTTGTCAAGTCTGTGTAATCAATATGGTCTAGATTAGGAAAGCTTAAACTTGATTCAAGGACAAGAATAAAATTTCTGTTTTCACCATTAGCATAAAACTCTTCAGGGTTCTTATGATTAAAATGGAAAATTCTGGCTTTCATAACCCCATACCCCACGGAAAAAGGAAAACCCAGAGATTGATAGACTTTTCCAAGTAATTATTAGATATATGGTCTTGACATTGAGACAAAATTCCAAAAGCAAATAAGAAAAATAGTTATTTAAGACTAATTTTAAAATGCTGCTTCCCACTAACTTCATGCTCATTTATTACGTATGAAACTACTGACGCACATATGAGCAAATCCAAGTCTATTAGATAAACACATAGAACTGATAAACATTACCCTTGATTATGTTACCTTAAATTCAACACTTCAGCAACAGAAGTGTGGATAGGACAATTCTACTGTCTCCCTACAAACTTGCTTTTCTGAGCCAGACAAAAAAAAAACAGAAATTATTTATCTATGGTTGTCACTGTATTCTAAAAATGATGAGTCTATCAAATCACTTCCTCAGCATTTGTTTCTCAGGCTCCTTTGAAACTACAAAGGAATGCTAGGAAGCACATTCACTTCTAGCAAGTCATTTCATTCCCTTCTGAAAGGGGCAATTCAAAAGCCATGGCAGATAAAGAGCTGAATGAGATCTGTCTAGTGGTATAGAAAGCGATTTAGTCACTCACCAAATGATTCATAATTTCAAAGACTGTCATCAGTACAGTCTAATGTAGATTCTTGAATCTGTCCAATTAAACCTGTTGAAATATTACCACTTTCTCTCTGCTAATGAAGTAAAATATATTAACCCTTTGTAATTAATACATTTAGGATATAAAAGGGATGGAAATGATAACATGCCTATTCACAAAGGCTTTCATGCCAGTACAAAGATACTTCACAAAGCTCATGGAAAATGAATGAAAAGATGTTTATTTGGGTACAAAAAACTTTAAAATCTGTGCAGTGTTTTCCTACTAGGTCTTTTTCATGAACTTTCTGAAGACTCTGCCTATCAACATGATCCATTTGTTCCTATGAAAATATTCTTATTTGTTTGTAGCAGGCCAAGACAACCAAGTTTCACTAAGGAAACTGCCTATCTGACTTCCAAATAAAACTGTCCTGGGGTCAGTGTTGTGGCTCAGCGGATTATTACTGCCTGCGATGCCAATATCCCTTATGAGTGTTAGTTCAAGTCCTGGTTGCTTCACTTTCAATTCATCTCCCTGCTAATATGCCAGGGAAAGGAGCAGAAGATGGCCCAAGGACTTGGGCCCCTGCCTCCCATGTAGTAGGGTCAAGTTCCAGGCTCCTGGCTTCAGCCATTTAGGGAGTGAACCAGTGCATAGAAGTATTCACTCACTCAAAGTCTCTGTAGCTCTGCCTTTCAAAAAAAAAAAAAAAAACAATAAAACAAAAAAACCACAGGTACTAACAACTGTTGGACTGTCACTCACTTACAGGGCACATACGTGTAAGTCATCATCCACTACTCACAGCGACCCTGTGCATGATCTCGCTTTATACTAAGTTACAGGACAGAACTGAGATTCTCAGCCATTTAATAGATTCAAAGAGTATTATTAACACATGGCAAAGTCAATATTCAAAGTCAGCCATGCTTTCTCCAAGGTGCATACGGTGTCCCAATAACTTCTCAAGAGGTTAGTGGTCAGGGAAGGGTAGCAGAGAGGTTCAGGGAACAAAAAGGCCTGGTCTTCATTGGGATGACCACTGGGCTGCCAGAAACACCCACAGGACCAGCGGCTGTGGGGCAGGTGTCACAATCTACTCTCCCATAACAAAATTTACTAACTTATCATGGCTTTGTCTGGACCAGAATCCTTCTCTGCCACAGATACAGGAGGTACATGGAAGAAAATCTACTTTCCATCCCTGAATTAGGCACCCTAATGACCAATAATAATGAGGCAGCTAGAACCGTTACTAATCACAAAAGCCAAATATCCATTTGACTGTATGATTGTCTATAGCATCTAGTTATTCTCAGCAGAGCTTAAGACTGCCTGTTTTTATAGGTCAACCCACCTGTACTGAATTCCCATACTGTTCAATTTATTATATTAATCATCATTACTGGAACAAAATAAAGAGGAGATGTGATGCCCCATCTGTAAAAACTTAGAAGCTAGCTAGAGGAAACCAAACTTCTACAGGCATTCAAGCTCTTGGGAGGGCCACCCAAGGACGCTGACACAATCAATCAAAATATTCTCTTGGAAGCAGAATTGCCTTAACCACATGAATGACTTGTGCAAAATCATTCCAAGGCACTTGGATTTCATGAAATTCAAGTTTCGCTATTCATCTAACAACAATTAAAAGGGGCAAGTCTCTTCAATACCCTAATAAATTTTCCTTATGTGGCTACAGAAATGGAAATTGTCCATAATAATTATTTTTACAATTGGATTCTTTCTCTGGAGTGAGCATTCTATGTAAACTCAACAGGCCTCAGTTTTACAATCAGTAAATGGAAATAATACACTTGCTATTGTAAGAGAAATAGCATGTGAACATGCCTAAAGCTACGCTGGGTACTCAGAAGGCACTCAATAAATATGAGTTTTCCTTTCCTTTCAGCTCAGAACTAAATACTCTCTCATATTTTTCCTCTGGGAATTTTTGCTTCTCTTATAATCCTGCAGATTACTGCACAGGAAGCTAAAGTAACCTCAACTGGACCAATCCATAGATCTAAGAGGCAGAATACGTGAATTGGTCTTTTTGGTTGCTATAACAAAATACGTGAAGCTGGGTATTTATCAAGAAAAGAGGTTTGTAAACAAAAAGCTCACAGTTCTGGAGGTTCACGAGTATGGTGCCAGCTTCTGATGGGATCTGGCCAGGGCCTCACGGCAGATGGCACATGGTGGAAGTGTATACAGATGGGTTCACATGCTGAGACAGGAAGCCAGAGACAGGGTAGGGCCAGTCTTGCTCTTTCGTCAAAACCCACTGTCACTGGATCTCACTCTGAGAAACCATCACTAACCCACTCCAAGGGCAATGTCCCCAGCGATCTAACCACTTCACACCAGGCCCTGCCTCTTACAGGGTCCACTACCTCCTAATGCCACCACATTGGAGATCAAGCGTCACAAACCTTGAGTGGACAAACCACATCCAAACACAGCAGTAAGCAAGTAGCTTTAATAGGTCAGTGGAGATCGTTAAATAGAAACACAATCACCAGATTTCCTGTCTTATTATTTAAAAGGGTTGGCATTTTTAAAAACCGGGGCTGGTGGGGCCAGGGCTGTGGCATAGCAGGTGAAGCTGCCACCATATGGCATCCCATATGGGTCCCTGTTCATATCCTGGCTGCTCCTCTTCTGATCCAGCTCTGTTTATGGGCTCCAGCCATTGCAGCCATTTGGGGAGTAAATGAGCAGATGGAAGACATTTCTATCTCCCTCTCCCTCCCTCTCTCTCCCCACCTCTGTAACTCTACCTTTCAGATAAATAAATCAAATAAATATCTGTTTAAACACTTAAAAGTTTAATTTATAAACAGTCGAATATTCAGGCACAATGGACAACTAAGAGATAAGGGAAAAATTCTTTGGCAATGGAAGCTGTGCTGTTCCATTAAAAGTATCACACAGGAAGCCTTTAGGGGTGAGGGCTTTTGGTTTCCTCAAATTCAACAGCTTGGTTTAGTGGCTGCTGGACTGGCCAGGTGTCCACTTTCTAGCAAGACCATTAACGTAGCAATAGCCTAGAAGAGCCGCTGGTTTTCATTATTTGTGGCAGCAAGCACACTCTTCAGTCCTGGAGCCACAGGGGCAAGCAGAATGCGCCCCTATCTGCGCTGGGGAAGACATGCAGGATTCAGTGGGGACGAAGAGGGGCGGGAGTGAGGTGCATGCAGCGCAGCTGTCGCTACCGCAGCCACAGCTCAGCAGGCCAAGGCTTTGTTCCCTCACTCAGAGACGTGCTCGGGGCTGGGATGAGCAGACCCTAAGCCTCCAGCATTCCCATCTCATTGCATCCTGTCTGGTCTGGAGACCAAGTCACAATGGACATGTCCATCTCATCTTAACTGGGCTCTCCAGAGAAGTGTGCTTCCTGCTTCATTACCCATGTGCTAGACAGAGAACATATCATCAGGACTACAAAGAAGAAAGAAGGCACACTCTGTTTCTGCATTCTGATAACCAGTGGGCTTTGGTCCTCACAGCTACACGACATTTAGGTACACTATGAACCATCTGAAGGGTCAGGGGTCGAGTGGAGAGTGGAGGGCGGGATGAGACAGGAGATCCTCTGACTTGCAGAGTTTAAGAGTTAATGCCAAGACACTTGAGTTTGTATTTTAAATTCCAGGAAGCCAAAGCGTTCTGGGCAATATGTGTGAATCACTGGAAAGAAACCTTCCACTTTCTGGCCAGAAGGTGACTCCTGTGATAACCACAATGTCAATGAGTCATAGGTACTTTACGACTCCACTTCCTCCCAATGATCTAAGAAAACATTACTCAGGATCCCCTCCAGGAATGCGCCAGGGCAAAGTCAGTCTCCCCTTATTTCTCTGACTTCTTCCTCTGGGTTAATTTCAGACTATGACACACACAACCATGGTGGACACTTTTACTTGCTCTGCAGAAGCTGTAACTGGCAATTAAGGGGCTTCTATGGTTGGGCTGGGAGGGCCACCTTGCCAATGCTGTGGTCCATTTCTTCTGCACAGCTGGTAGCATTCTGAATTCTTTACCCTGGATACCTGGCTTTGGTATTCTATACATCAATCTCTGTCTGAGTTTACACAGCATAATTTACTCCCTCTTCTGCCGAACAAAGCTTAACATGACTGAGAATATTCTATTTCACATCGATGAGCATATTCTTTCATGAGAGTGGTCATCTCAACCTTTTCCACTTACCCAGTGACTCTCAATCTTATTCTTTTTGGGTGGGAATGAGGAAAATATGCTTGCATTTCAGCCGCTGGGGCAGAAAACTTCTGATACTTTTCTCTCACACACACCAACTGCATTAGAAATCTGCACACAGAGAGCCACTCCAAAAACTCTCCTGGTATAAAAAGCTTCCCCAAATAGTCTCAGTTGATAATGCAATCAGAGTTGGAAGCCTGGGTCTGAATCTGAGCTCTGCCACCAACAGTGACCTTGAGATTGGAATTTCCATCTTGGGGCCACAAATTTCTGATCTACAAAATGACAAGGGGTATGGGCACTGTGGAGGAGCCTGCATCCATATCAGGGTGCCTGGTTAAGTCCTGGCCACCCTGCTTTTGATCCAGCTTCCTGCTAATGCACCTGGGAGACAGCAGATAAGGGATCAAATACTTAAGCCCCTGTCACTCATGTAGGAGACTTGGATATTTCCTGGCTCCTGGCTTTGGCTTGCACGTTGTGGGCATCTGGGGAGCGAACCAGCAGAAGGAAGACTTCTCTTCATCTCCATTCTCCACCTCCTTCTCTGTCTCCACCTTCATTTCCCTCCTTCTCATCACTCTTTCAAATAAAACAATGTTTTTCAAAAAAATAAAAATAAAGTGATAAGGGTGAATGAGACCTTCTTAAGTTACTTTCAGCGCTAAAGGTCTCCCATTAACTTCTGAAAACAATTCCCTGATTTCCAGAAAACATTCATTCTTCCTCACTTGTTTCAATCCAAGGATCATGAAACACACCAACAACAGGAAATAAGTGACATAGGAACTGCTGTTTCTCCCGGGTTTTTCCATCGTTCTCCAAGCTCTTCTCAGATAAGCGTCAGCCATATTTCAACTCTGCTCACACTGATAACTTCTTAAATAATCACAGACCATTTAAAACTCCTAAGGATCACAATACCTCTGATATTTGGCTTACACGTGTTTCAGCATCCCCAATTTTAACACTACATCTCGAAGGCCAAGAGCTCTAGCAGAGGACAGGGGATGGGATTACATGATCTTTCCAGCATGCCTTGAGTTCCAACAAAACTTCTGGTTTTTAGTCCTCAATGGGATGGCTGGCAGTGCGTAAAATCTGTCATCTGCACAACTGTCAACTTTTAAATTCTTCATAAAACTCCGAAAAGTAAATTAGATAGAATAAAAGCGGTTCAGATTCTCTGAAAGTCTATGAAAACTATATTCAGTACAAGAGCATTTCTTTGAATTAGACCTGGAATTGTGGCAAAATGACATAAAAATATTAACATACTAGACAAAGCTATCAACTTACAATATTCTCTAAGTTTAATGAATGTCAGAATTTACACACATACCAGTTACATTATAGTACTGATTATTAGATCTTATGCTGAATGTTAATTGCCTAATTTAATACATTTGTATTTTGATGTAATCAAATATATGGTGCATAGTGGTCAAATAGCAGCAAACAATAGTAACACCTATCGTATGGACATTGCTCTGCTGATCACAGAGCACTACTGCCAACCATGCTTTCATCGAACCCTCACAACAATCCTACGAGGTAGTATCATCCTTCCCATTCTGCAGCTGAGAAAGCAGCCCACAAGTGTGTGACTACGCCCAAAGCCAGATTTAAGACTCAGTGAACAACCTGAATCAGACGCAATGGAAGCAAGTACTCCATGAGTCTGTCCATGCCAAGCACAGAGAAGATGATGTCACTGGCATAATCGCTGTAGACTTTTCCCTGAGATTCTCATGAGGCTTCAGGCCAAGCCTGGGACTGAGAAGTGACAATGAGACACCACCATCAACCGCGAAGAGCATCACCTTGGGATCTGAGATCTGGATTTGCAACCCAGTTGTGTTACGACTTGCTTGCCCCCTGGTCTTGGATAAGTTATTTACCTTTGTGGTCTTTGGCTTCCTCTTCATACCTCCCTTCTAATAGCTTGGTCATTCAGGACAGGATTGTAAGACTAAGATTATACACAAGGTACCTATCACAGCGCTGGGCATACAGAGGGCACTCAGTATCAGCAGCTGTTATTCATTTAGAATTTCTGATCCTCTCCAATACATCTATATACTACTCCTTGACAAAATTCAGGGCTCATCCTTTTTCCCCTTACGGGTATATTGTTAAGGACTGAAAAGCAGAGTTACAATAGCTGATGAGAGGAAGATGAATTTGGTACCTTTATTTAATAATGTTATCAAAAATCAACTTCTCAAGATGGCCCAAGTCCTTGGGCCCCTACACCAGCATGGGAGACCCAGAAGAAGCTCCTGGCTGCTGGCTTCGGATCGGCACAGCTCCAGCCATTGCGGCCATTTGGGGAGTGAACCAACGGAAGGAAGACCTCTCTATCACTCTCTCTCACTGTCTTAACTCCTGTCGAATAAATAAATAAAATAAATAAATCAACTTCTCAGTTAATTGGATATAACTGAAAAGAAGCAGCCTGATAAATCAGCCACATAAAAAATCCAAAATTCTCGTATGGCCTAAGAAGAAAACAATATAAAGCAAAACCATAAGAATAGTTAAAATACCAACAATCCAGGAGAAAAGATGAAGAAGCAAAAAAGAAAAACCTTCAGACCAAGAGTTCTCAACCAGGGATATGTTTGCCCCTACAGGCATTTAGCAATGACTGGAGACATTTTTGGTTAATACCAATACCACCCTCAGGTATGGGGGAGTGTTATTTGAACCTAACGAACAATGACTAGGGATGCTACAAACATCCTATGATGCACAGGACAGTCCCCGGAAACAAGGAATTACCTGCCCAAATAGGAGTAACACTGACATTGACCACCTCGGTTTTAGACACACGAAAAGAAACTCAACCTCACAAATCAGCAAAATGCAAATGAAAACTCCAGTCAGGGTGGCAAAGTTCAACATGTCTAACCAGCTACACTGGAAAGAGAATAATGATACAATCTCAAATTGTCAGAAATGTAATTCAGGTCAACTTTTATGGTCGATAATTTAGAAAACGTTAACATTCAATAAGTACATTTTTATGCAACAATTTTGCTTCTATGTATTTATCCTCAAACATTCACAACTGGATACTAAGATAGTCATTATTCATGGCAGCAGGTGTATGATAGTGCGAATTGAAAAGACAAACATTCAGCTATTCACAGCAAATGAATAAGTTAGAGTAGGAACCAGGATGTGATATTAGTCTTTTAAAAAGAACAAGCAGATTTATTGGATCTGATAAATACAGTTAAGTGAATGGAGCACAGTAGAATAAATAAAATATTCTAGGAGTTTCAAGGGTGGGGACACAGAAATACACTGCAATCAAGATTCTTGAAGAAGACACAGAAAACAGGAAAATGGATTTGGCCCTAGCAAGAAAACTGGGTGTTGAGCGGACAGGGATAGGCAGGAGATCTACACTTCAACTCAACCATGGACTCCGCTGTCCCTCTTAAATATGTGTTACATATTCAAAAAGAACTAATCCTATTTTTGGAAAGATGCCACAAATCAACTTGTTAAAAAAAATAAAACTACCTTCAATTCACTGTGACAATAATTTTAGTGTGAGTCAACGGTCAGTCAGGAAGCAGAGTCCTGTACAAGTGGGGCAAGATCGAAGACAATTTAACCAAGAGTCTCTTGACAGGTGCAGAGTTCTGGGACAGCCGCAGTGAGAACCGCGGGATGGCAAAAGCAAAGGGCTGGGAGGCAGGGAGAGGGCCTCAGGAGGGAGGCTGTCCTCAGGTGGAGGAACACAAAGGACCCCTAGGGCCCCCACAGGAGGGGGCTGGGGGAAAGCCCACCACCTCTGCCCTCCCATCTCCAAAAGGAAGTGGGGGTGAGAGAAGCCCCAGAACATAGACTGGCGGGAAGGCATCCCCAGCGCAGGGACTGCTGGAGAATACCCCGGGGGACGCTGGAGAAGGCTCACGTGCCCCCTTTTTCTCTAATGCCACACACAGAAAGCACTGAAAGAGCTGTGACTGTAAGCAGATCAAGATAACCCTGGGGAGCGGCAGGAGATAAATGAACTCAAGTATGTATCCGAAAAGCCACCTCCTCGACCACTGTCAAAACGGTTTTCCTGAAGTCTAAAACTGGCTGTGGACTTCTTCCCCGTAGCGAGGTGACCGAATCCTGAAGCTCAGCTATTTCACCCTGAAGCAAAGCCCCTTGTAGCAGGGCTCCAACACAACCAACAGCACACACACTCACTCTCACTTCAGGCAACAAAAACTTTAGCGCTCTCCAACCTGCCTGGCCTACCCTAACTCCACTCTTTCACCTTCCTACTCATCCTCTCCCCCTTCCTTCAGGCCACCCTGGGGCCACGGTGTTTCTGGCCAAACTCTTCAGAAAACTGTGACTTTAAAAATAAGCTAGGAAAAGACAGTCGTTCATCAGCTAAGCTTGTCCAGCATTTCAGGCCTCTTCCTCTGGTTGAACTTGTCACGTTGACCACACCTCACCACACCATCCATCCCTGGAGTTGTCGAAAACCATCCCTTGATTCAGGGGAAAGGCACGGCGAAGCAAAGTACAGAAGGGAACACTGTACAGACTCGGAAACCCCGGCAAGTGTTCTCACAGCAAAGCACACTAAAAAGACAGCCTAATCCCATTTACACTCTCTCCTTCTCCTCACAGGCTTTCTATGGGACAATCGATTTGAGGGCTGCAAGGGAGCCAGAACATCTAAACTCTTCCCTTTTTCAGAGGAGGACACTAAAATGAGTCTTCCTCAAGTGGCAGAACCAGGGCTAAAAGGCAAGTCTCCCCAAATCGCCATCAAGAACAGCAGCAGCAGGAAGAATGGAATTAGGTACTTGGCTTGGTAAATGGACATTCCATTAAAAAATAAATCCAAATAAACCAATTCAAAATTGAGCTGCAGAGTTGCCATTTCTTCAAAGAAGATACACAAATGACTAACAAGCACAAGAAAAGAGGCTCGACACCAGCGATCACTAAGGTAGGGAGATATCACGTCATGGCCAGCGCCGCAGCTCACTTGGCTAATTCTCCGCCTGCAGTGCCGGCACCCCGGGTTATAGTCCCGGTTGCTTCTCTTCCAGTCCAGCTCTCTGCTGTGGCCTGGGAAAGCAGTGGAGGATGGCCAAGTGCTTGGGCCCTGCACCCGCATGGGAGACCAGGGGGATACACCTGGCTCCTGGCTTTGGATTAGTGCAGCACACCAGCCGTGGTGGCCATTTGGGGAGTGAACCAACAGAAGGAAGACCTTTCTCTCTGTCTCTCTAACTCTGCCTGTCGAGAGAGAGAGAGACACCATATCCACTAGGATGTCCACTATAAAAAAATGTGTAAGGGACAATGATGAGTGTTGCAAGGAGAAACCGAAGCCTCGAGCACTCTGGGGGGAGCACGCTGGCACAGCTGCCCTGAAAAACACTTGAGCAGCCCCTCAAACAGCCGACGGCAGAATCACCAGGTGCAGGCTGAGTCTCCCTCACCCGAAATGTCTGGGACCAGAAGTCTTAGAACCTGAAGAGTTTTTTTTTTTTTTTTTAAACTGGTTGAGCTTCTTTAATCTGAAAATTCAAACTGCTCCAGAATCCAAATTCTTTTTTTTTTAGTGTCAAGTCAGACTCCATGCATTCAGGTTAGAGATCCATCATCTGTCTATGCAAGTAAAATTTCAAAGCAGGAATTCAAACGGATATTTGCATGCCAGCGTTCATCACATCATTATATACAGCACCAAAAAGCTGGAAACAATCCAAATATACTGTCAACAGATAAACAAGTAGACAGAGCAGCATATTCATACAGTAGGAATACTACTCAGCCTTAAGGAAAGACATTCTGACACATGCTACAACACAGATAAATGCTGAGAACATTATGCAAAGTGAAATAAGTCAGTCACACAAAGACAAATGTATGATCCTATTCTGACAAAGCATCTAGAACACTCGGTTACAGAGACAGCAAGTGGAACAGGGTTAGCAGGGACTACGGGGAAAGAGGGATGGGAAATTATTATTTAGCAGTTTCTATTTGGCACGATGGAAAGGGTTGCAAACAGACAGTGGTGATGAGCCCAGAACCTAGTACATCACCCTCAGGTACCATAACATATACCCACAAATAGTCAGTGAATAAGTTTTATATGATGTATAAATTACAACATCTAAAAACTGATGCAACTGAAAAAAAGTCAGCCAAGTGAATTATGGGTGTGGGGTCTCATGAAGATAAGGAATGAAACATCGGCACCTCCACTCTGAGGAACAGGCGTTTCCTTCAAGTTTTTGCACAAAAGAAACAATTATGAAAACTTCAAGTTTCCAGGGCAAGCTGACCGATCACCAGGGAAACTGCTTCATGAGGCTGTATGCAGGTGAGCGCTGTGTTTTTTACTTGCTCTCCAGGGCTGTTTCTGGGTCCAGAAATAAATGCTTTAAGAACATGATATACATGGCTGTCCAGTGAACCTAGAGTATTTTGGCCACAAAGAAGTTTTTCTTTGTTCAACAAGTTAAATAGTATGTCAGACTCGGAATACTTGGCTTTTTTTCTTTCCAACTTGGCAGAAAGGACCCTTCAAAAGGCAGGTTTAAAGATGTTTGGGTGAGCTGAAACAAACCTGTGCCCTCCCAAGGTGCTGCTTTATTTGGACATGTGATGATATAGTTCAAATACATACACTCAGCCTTCTCGCCTCTCCCAGCAGCCATAGCTCAGACACCTTGCACATCAGTGTCCGCGGTCGCAATGGTTAGTGTTCACAAGTGATTTCTATTATACAGTGATTTCTATTACACTTCTGAGATGTGCAAAAGACGCCTCCTGTGCTACGTGTTTTCTGACCCATCCCTCCGGCTCCAGTTTCCCAAAGCAGAGGACAAGAGGCAGGCATCGTCATTTCCCTTCCTAAAGCGCTGGCCAGGCTGCAGAACCAGCTCAGTGCACTGCAGTAGAGAAGTGAAAACTCTTCAGAGAGCTTGATTTACAGTCCTTGGAATTCCGGAGACATGGTGAACAAAGAAACTTTCCGACTGTCCCCTGAAAAATTCTGAAGACAGGGAGCAAACCAGGGCCAGCCGAAAGAGAACGCAGCCTGCACTCCGGCAGCTAATGTGACACAGACGTGAGCCATCCTGGTGGGACTCTGCTTGCAAGGCTGCTGGCAGGGTGAGGAACCCTCAGCTTTCAGAGAGACCGGGACTAAGCCGGGAGATCTGCAAAAGGCCGACATACTTCGATGGCACGGTTGAGTCCAGTCTGGCACTTATACATCAGTTAAGACAGTGCAAGGCTTCCGTAGGAACTCAATAAATATCATTAATTCATGATAATAATGTATTTTGTTAAGCCTTACTTACCTTGGGTTAATAACAGTTTAGACCTTTGTGACAGAAAGGGTGGCCACATTGACTACTTGGGGAACTTGCTAGCAGTGCAGTATCCCCAGCTCCACCCAGACCTACCGAATCAGAACCTGCATGTTAACAGGACACACAGTCAATCCATGGGACAGTGAGGAGTGGTAAGCACAGACTGAGGCTACAGGTTCTCCACCAGAGCTCTAACAGCCACCTGCATGGTCTGTTTTCAACACATACTAGGTAAAGCACGCCCAGACATTCCAACTGACCCAGGGAGCCAGGGGTGCAAGCTGGGTGTGTGTACCCTTTAAGCAGTTCTAGATTTTGTCATATAGCTGAGACGGAGATCCTCCGATTCAGGGTTTGAAGAAGGCAGTGATTTGAAGCCAGGTTTCCTAACCACTGTCCTACCCTGCAAGCATTGCTACCCAGGGGAATACACCTTTGCTCCTTCCAGAGCCTTCACTCCATCCCAGAGAACCTCCAGCAGAACACAAGGGGCTACAACTGCTCTGTATGATCACTGAGGAATCGAGAAGGATAAAAACAGCACACCCAGCAGGGACACGCAAAGCAAGACAGGTTGAAAAGACACTGGAGGCCTCCAACTTGAACCCTGCCCATGCCTGCCTGGGATATGTCAGTTTGACTCAGCACGGACTGCTCCTGAGGGCTTGTTATTTGTGAATGAAGATGAAAGGAGCCCTTCACCAGCCACCACCAGATTGTCAGCGTTTCTTGTCTACATTTTGTCTCGAGGGAAGGAAGAACCGTGCCTGATTTAAATCAGGTCCTGACTTAGCTGCTGCATACCCAAATGCTTCCAACTCAGCCACCATTGGCGCAGATCAAGTTTCCAGTAACCAGCTAAAACGGAGCCCCAACTGCCGCATCCCAACCCGACTTCTAGGCGAGGCGATTAGGCAAATTGAACATCATTAGTCCCCGGGACAGCATGTTTTTAAACATTAATCTTCTTAAATGAGATCCTTCAGAATTCTAAACTGCCAGGTACAAAGAAGAAATACTTCTGGCAGAAACAGGTCTAGAATGTGATGAAGTCTGACAGAAGGGAAATGATAATTACTGTACGAACAGCACACTCAGAGGCTTTTACCAAATAAGGCTAGGATTTTTGCAGTGAGTATATTTCAATAAAAGGGAGTTTTCAGCTCAAAGGGTTTATAGCTTCTTTTCAGAAAATGCTATAGAATACAAAATAAATTTCACTTTGTATTAATTCATCTATTTAGCAAGTACACAACTTGGGCTTTTTTTTTTTTTTTTTTTTTGCTTTTCCACAATGTCATGGTTTTCTGGGCACATTATGGTATTCTCAGATGTTTCTAATTACCCTCTGTGTACACCCAATAAAACAGCTGGCTCAAGATGTTATTAATACCACAAGAAGATCCAGGGGGCTCGTAGATCACTGTTCTTCAGAAAGGGAGAACGAAGTGGCAACCAGTGATACAGGCTAACCTAAAATTTTAGCTAAGAATGTTCTAGCACATTCCTAATCTGCCAAGAAAACAGCAGTGTTCTGCTTTCCTCACTGCAAAGGTTTTTAATGTCATTTCCCTTTTACCTCTTCTAGAGAAGATCTGATGAAAATTGGGCTAAGTGTGTCAACTAGGGAAACCGAAACAGTCTCCATAACCGAGAAGAAATTCTTATTGAATCTGATGGGCATCTGAGGTCTCAAAATGAAGAAAGCTCTCTTTACTGCATCCAGTCATTCCCCCAACCACCAGTACCACCAAGCCTTAGGAAAAGCCAACAGGCAGTCAAGCTAGCTTTCCAGTCATCATTGCATGAGTCTAAATTCAAGATAACAGAAACGCAGCAGCACACCATCCCTCCAGTCCATACCCTTGACCTAAATAGAAAATCAAGGTTTAATAAGTGGATCAATAACAGCAATGCATTAAATCGGCAATGGAATGGCATCTGGCTCTTATTTCATTATGTGTGATCTAACTTTGAAGAAGGAATCCCTAAAGTCCTCACTGACTTTATCCCTCCCCATTTGGTAGTTATTTTATTTTCCTGGACTGCGTAGCATAAAGATGACTATGTGGCTGCCCTCAAAAACATTTTCACAAATCTGTGATGTTAGTTCCAGGAGATTTTTCCAACAATACACACATTGATTATTTCTGCTCCATTTGGGAATATATATATCATCTTGATAGTTAGAAGTTGATACAAATATTTAAGTTACATTGGACATGCAAAATTGAGCCCAACTTGTATGCCAATAAATTCTGTAGGTATATACTACATCACATAAATGTGATCACAATACTTATTTTAAGTCCAGTTTCCTTAAATTTACTCTAACCTCGGAGCCCAGAAGTAAATTACACAACTGACAGCAAAGTGAGGAGCAGAAAGTAGGATCAAATATTATAATCACGCATCACTGGAGATGCCCCCATTGATTCAAGATGATGACTTTTCCTTACGAGCAGAACTTTTAGTTCCCAAACATATCCCACTGTTTAAGGGCCAGTAGGCCTGGCAACATGCAAGGGCTCCCTGGGTAACCAAGTGAACTCCTCAAGCAAGAGCATGCGAAGATATGGCGCTACAACCTTATCTTGGCCACAAGGAAACGATCCTGTTATTTTGTGCAAGGTTTAACCTTCCTAAATGTGAACAAGTATAGCGTCTTCTCTGTACTTCTTCCAGAGTACCAAAGTGAAAGAATTATAGAAATACCCTTTGAATTCTTTCTTGATGCTACTATGCTATTGGGTTCAGAAAAAAAGGAATAACTGGAGCCGGCATGCTGGTGTAGTGGGTGAAGCTGCCACCTGCACTGCATATGGGTCCCAGTCCAAGGCCCCGGCTGCTGCACTTCCAGTAGAGCTCTCTGCTATGGCCTGGGAGGGCAGTGGAGGACAGCCCAGGCCCTTGGGACTCTGCACCTGTGTGGAAGACCCAGAAGAAACTCCTGGCTTCTGACTTTGGATTGGCGCAGCTCCAGACACTGTGGCCATCTGGAAAGTGAGCCAGTGGATAGAAGACATTCTCTCTCTCTCTCTCTCTCTCTCTCTCTCTCTCTCTCTCTCTCTCTCTCTCTCTCCATCTGCCTCTGTCTCTGTCTTTCTGTGGCTCTGCCTTTCAAGTAAAATAATTTTTTTAAAAAAAAAAAAAAAGCAATAAATGTCTTTGGAGTACACAGGAGCATACCCTGTGGAAGCTCAAAGAGCTATAAGGACACTGCTGCAGACCTCCACTCCACAGCATAACACATCAGGTTCAAGATTCAAGAGAAGGGGCAGGTGCTGTGGCATAGTGGGTTAAGCTGCTGCCTGCAATGCCAGTACCCCATAGGGGCGCTGGATTGAGTCCCAGCTGCTCCACTTCCAATCCAGCTCCCTGCTAATGCACCTGGGAATGCAGAAGGATGGCTCAAGTCCTTTGGCCCCTGCATCCACGTGGGAGACCCAGAAGAAGCTCCTGGCTTTGGGTCAGCTTGGCTCTGGCCATTGTGGCAATTTGGAGAGTGAACCAGTAGATGGAAGACCTCTCTTTCTCTACCTATCCAACACCGCCTCCCAAATAAATCTTTACAAAAAGAAACAAAGATTCAGGAAAAGGATTTATTATCTTCAGAGACAAAGATTTTTGAACCAATCCAACAATCCCATATATGAAGGGTCTTCAAAAGCTCACTGCAAACTTGTATTATGAAAAAAAGACATGGATTCAGTTTTTCTTTTGCACCAAAAAACAACCTTATCTTTTAATTCCATTTCCTGTGAACTTTTTTGAAGTACTCTTATACATTTTTAGTTTGCTCTTTCTTCTAAACTCAGGACAGCTCCATGAAAGACCAGCGCTTATGATTCATTTCACCCACACAGCAATTAAGAACCAGAGAGAGGCCAGCACTGTGGTTTAGTGGGTAAAGCCACCACCTGCAGGGCCAGCATCCCATATGGGCTGGCTGCTCCACTTCTGATCCAGCTCCCTGCTATGGCCTGAGAAAGAGTGGAAAATGGCCCACGTCTTTGGGCCCCTGTACCCTCGTGGGAAACCTGGAAGCAACTCCTGGCTTTGGATCGGCACAGCTCCAGCCGTTGTGGCCACTGGGGAGTGAACCAGAAGACAGAAGACTCCTATCTCCCTTCCTTTCCCTCCCTCCCTCCCTCCCTCTTTCTCTCTGCCTCTATGTATTTCTTTCAGATAAAAAAAAAAAAAAAAAAAGCAGCAGAGAGAAGCAATCACCAGCCCAGGGGCCTGATACAACAGAGCTAGATCTCCAAGTCTCATGGTGACAACTAGAGGTACAAGTATGTAAAAGGAAGACAGCACAGCACAGGCAGAACGATTAAGGTTCTTGCAGACTGCTCGTAAGCAGACAGGTGCGGGAGGACGCAGTGGGGATTGTGTGTGCAGAACAGCTGGATGGAAGTCTAATCACACTTGGTCCTGAGTAGAAAGCACAGTGCAGTCAGTGTTCAAAACTGAAAACCCCATGCAAAGTACCACACAAGTAGCCTTTTTCATGCATCCTGTGGTCCGTGGAACCTCCTTTTCCCTGTATCCCAAAACGTGACAGACTCCTGGGTCGATTATTTTGCTTCTGTGATATTACCTGGCTGAGCATTACTGGGGCAGCCTTATCAGGAAAGGTCTGTATACGCCACCATGATGCGAGCACCTGCATATGTAACTTGTGCAAAAATACATCAAGTATCTTCAAAAGGAGACACTATAATGGCACTGTGGATATCAACGTGGAGTAGACAGGTCCTCGCTTCCAGTGGGCTTGGAGAGAGGTGGAAGAATCAGGCACGCAGCATGACCATCACTCGCCTGGGTTTGAAAAGGAACTGGGGGGCTGCCCAGGCAGATGAGGCGAGCGCAGGTGAAGGAAGCAGTGTGAACAGAGGCGCTCGAGCACAGAGGGCCTGGGGCACATTTGGCACTCCTGCAGGGTTTGGAAGAAATGGACGATCAGGAATGGAGCAAAGAGAACAGCCAGGATAAAGGCTGAGGAGCCAGGCGGCGGCTGACCCCGGAGGGCCCCGTGTGCAGTGCCAAGCAATTTGGACTTTTCCAAAGACCATTCAGTACGCTCAGGCTGACAGACTAGGAGAGAATATACACACTCGGTGACACTGCGTTACAGACCCATGGAAATCTGAAAGGTTATTTATTCTAGCCTAGTCTGGCCCAACCCCTTCAATAAGCCCCATGTGTGATACAGGCCAGACATGGCTTAAAAGGAGCCATCTATCACACATGCCTTCCCCAGAGATCCAGCCAACTGATGAACTCTTACCTAGGAGGAAATTTATCTGCCGCTGTCCTGGCTACAGACACGCTTTCTAATACTAATATGCCTGTGACGCCCTGCACCACCTCAGCCTCGGGCCTCCCCCATCTACCAAGGAGAATCTCAGTCCCCCCAGATGGTGGCTCTCAGGGGCAATACACTGCCCTCCCCGATTTCAACTCACCCCTAGAGCTGCCCTTCCCTGCTCCCTTCTTCCACCCTCGACCCCCACCCAATACACGCACACACCCCTGCACTCAGAAGCAGGAATCAATTTCATTTTCCCCAATTCAAAGCAAACTTCAAACTCAAAATCACAAGATCTCTCATATTTTAAAGAATGCTGGAGAAAGGAGATCACAGTTGTGTGGTAACTCACTTTTATATATAACTATTTTTACTTTTTGTTTAAAGATTAGCTTTATTATTATTATTTGAATAGAAGAATGGCAGAGAGAAAAGGAGATCTTCTATCCATAGCTTAACCTCCCAATTGGTTTCAATATCTGGGGCTTGGCCAGGCTGAAGCCATGAACCATTAACTCCATCCTGGTCTCCCTAACAGCGAGTAGGAACTCAAGTAACTTGAGCTTCCCAGGCACATTAACAGGGGGACTTGAACCAGCACTCTGATAATGGGGCATGGGTATCTCAACCCAATGCACCTCAACACCCACCCCTAAAGCTTTTACTTCTTATTATAAACCTCCAAGACTCCTATGGGGTGAGAATTCGGCACAGTGGTTAAGACACATCCCACAGAATCGGGGGGGGGTGGGGGGCAGAATCCTATTATGTTTGTAAATCTGTATATATGAAATATATGAAACTTGTATAACTTCAATTAAAGAAAAAAAGCCACATCCCGCATCAGAGTGCCTGAGTTCAAGATCAGACTCCACCTTTCTGCTCACGCATACCCTAGGAGGCAGTGGTGCTGGCTCAAGTACCTAGGCAGTTGCATCTACTTGGGAGACCCAGACTGAGGTCCTGTCTTCAGGGACCTATTGCAGGCAACTGGGAAGTGAACCAGCAACTTCATGATCAATTGATCAGTCGATCTCTCTCTCCTGCCTTTCAAATAAGGTTTTTAATTTAAGAGAGAGAGACTGACAACTCCTTCTGCATTAATTCCAGGTCCATTTCCTCTAATCATCTAGAGACTTGCTTGCCTCTCGCCCCTACCTACAGAGGAACTAAACAAACCTGAATGAGTGCTCCTAATGCCTACCTTTGGGAGGCATTCCATAGACGAAATAAAAACCACTGTCACGTGAGCTCTGTGATGTCCTTCCCAGAACTCATTCTTCCCTTCATTTAGGTCTCTGCTCAATTGTCATCCCACCAGAGGGCCCTTCCCCGAGCTACCTAAAAAACAGCAGCCCAGACCTCCCTCCAACGCCCCCCATTCTCTAACCCCTTTCCCAAGTCAGTTTTTCTTCATAGTACCCAGGACTCTCTGCCCTGACATATCACATAGAAGGTTTCTTACAGTATATTTGTGGAAGTAAATACTTGATCGTAGAATATACACCTGCTACATATTTTTTAATTTTTAAGTTTCAATTACAGTAAATTGCATATAACAAAACTTACCATTTAACTATTTTTAAGTGAATAGTTCATTCATATTAAATAATTCACACTAGTGTGTGTCAAATTTCCAGAGCTTTTTAATATATTGCAAAGCTGAAACTCTATACATATTAAACAACTCTTTAGTCGCTCTCCATAGAGCTCTGGCAATCACCCCTAAGAACTCAGCTATTCTCATCAACACAGAGTAAGATGAGATTCGTCTTTTGCGATGGCTTTATTTCACTCCACAGGGTGCACATCAACATTATATTTAATGTTACAGGAAGGCAATGACTTTGTTTTGTTCATGGTTTTCTCTTTAATGTCTAAACCAACTCCTGGCACATAATATGTGCTCACTAAACACATATTAAGTGAATGAATGTTCCTAATACTGGGGCACTCTACAGTCTACACTATGACATTTATTTGATATTAGAAAATAAAATAATTTGATAAGATCCAAAGTATTTGGAAGTAATTTCTTCGACAGGTTCCTAGACATTGTAAATCACTCCAACAAAAGGCAACCACTTTCATTTAGTCCTGTATTGAATCATCCCTAAAACATCAGGTGTATCTGTACAATGCAGTAAGGGGAACATAGATCCATCAGTTAACCAGAGTGACCAGCTCGCATTTGCTTGGGTTTCGGTGCTGGATAAACACCAGGAGGCCAAACAATGACAACCGGCAGAGGACATATGACTCAGCACTAAAATGCCGGAAAAAAATCTATTTGCTTCCCCCTCCTTGAGCAGTTATGGTGGTTTGCTGACTGCCACACAGAGAGGAGAACCTGTCCAATAGTTTAGCAACGTGAACTCGCTCCATTCCTTGTCACAGCACCACAGTATTCAGTTGGTTTCGTGAGCGCTGTGGCGAGTTTCCAGTGTAAGATATCAGACAGCCTTGGAAGAGGCGAGGGAAGCTACAGGTTGGCATCTATTCAGAAACTTCTCCAACCTCTCAGAACACAGTTTCCGACCTAAAAGGACCGAGACAACAGTCCTCTCTTCTTCAAAATGATATATATCAAACTTCGGCAAGTTCTCAAAGAGGACCCTCCAAACTCCTGAACTTGAAATTCAAAGTTCTCCACAGCCTTGCTCTCTGTCTACTTTCCCAGACGTGTCTTTTCCTACCACTGTCTTCCACGCGCCCTTCCTGTGGGCACAACTGATTCTCAAAAGCCACCTGTATGGATCCGTCTCCGTGCCCAATCGGAGTGGAGACATCCTGCCTTCCCACAGCCACACTGCTTCTCTTCTCTCTCCTCCACATCCATGTTTAGTTTGGAACTCACTGATATTTCAAGCTTTGTTGGCCCCAAAATAGTCTACATGCAGGCAGTATGTGTTTACTCGGCCCCGCCGGGAGACAACCAGTTTAGGAAGTGGGGACGACAGCATGGCATACTCAACAGAAACAGTATCCCCTCTGCTAAGCAACCTCCTGCTTTCTCTGGGCTCCTGCTAGGCGCTTTCCACCTTGACTTAAGGTTATTTACGAATCTTCCTCATGTCCTCCCCAAAGCATAAACTCTTAGAGTACAGCTCTATGATCTGCTTATCTAGGAAAATCCAGTAGCATGTTTAACATAAAATCCAGTAGCATGTTTAACATACAAGGGACCCTCAAAAAGTTCATAGAAAATCTTAATTATAAAAACCTATGCATAGATTTTTTTAAAAGTTGGCACCAAAATAAAATTATTTTTTATTTCATTTTCCCACAAACTTTTTTTCTTTTTTAAAGCAAACTGTTTCTGTTGAGGTCAGTCTCTAGCTTTTTTTTTTTTTTTTTTTTTTAATTTATTTGGCAGGTAGAGTCATGGACAGTGAGAAAGAGAGACAAAGGTCTTCTTTCCATTGGTTCACTCCCCAAATGGCCACTATGGCCGGTGCTACACTGATCCAAAGCCAGGAGCCAGGTGCTTCTTCTAGGTCTTCTCCCATGCAGGTGCGGGTGCTCAAGCACTTGGGCCATCCTCCACTGCCCTCCCGGGCCACAGCAGAAAGCTAGACTGGAAGAGGAGCAACCAGGACTAGAACCCGGCACCCATACGGGATGCCAGTGCTGCAGGTGGAAGATTAACCAAGTGAGCCATGGCTCCAGACCCCCCCACAAACTTTTTTGAAAAACCCTATTATGTGGCCATAGGAAGCAACACCTAATAGTTGGGGTTACCATGACTCCAGGATAAGAAAACCTGGTTTCACCAAACCACTACAACTTCAGTATCAAACTTAAAAATTACGGATACTGCCATTCACCTCTCTCAGGCAGTAACCAGCAAATAACAAACAGGAACAGACTTTTTACATTATCAAATATTTTTAAATAATTACCCAATTGGCACTAAATGATTGGGAATCTTGTAAGTCCTCAGAGAGAGCAACATCATATAAACCACATGTGTTATTTTACCAATCATGACTGCTATTCCGTATCTCCCCGAATATGTTATACCAAGAGATCAACTATTATATTTGAGATTTTCTAGTTGTGACAACATCAACTCATATGTTCTTGTGGAAGGCACTGAAGACTTTATAAACAACTTAATCTCAGAAGGTCATCTTCAGTAGATCCCTATGAAATGTTAAGAATCCATTAAAATAACAATGGATAACCTAGGGGCCCACCCAACTGGGAGTATGTTTCCATTCTTTAAAAACACAGAGAAAGGGAGCCCAGAGGCAGAGTTCTAAATGCACCCCTCACCCCCCTCCCTCACACACACACCAAAGTCATTATGATTAAAAATCTGTTTTACAGGAACCACCACTCAACTATGCTGTTATCATTATCATTCATAAAAAATGAGTTTTTCCTAGAATCGTGGAATTCCTCCCTTTGGTGTTATCTTCATTTGGGCCTGCTTGTTGAGTCACATTCAGTGGAAATCATGCTTCTTGTGATCCCCACTAAATACTCAAGAACAGATGCTCGAAGCTTACCCGTTATGAGAAAAGTTCCTGCTGCCTCTCCCATCTGGGATGCCCCGACTCACCACCACCAGAGAGCAAGCCCAACAGAGGAGCATGAATGAAGAACTGTCCCTGCAGAACAGCCCTCCGCCTACCTCCTAGTTACCTGCGTGGTACCAAAGACACGACCTGGGCCCAGGAAACATACCAGCCAGAAAGTGCCAAAGCACCAGAATGAAGTCAGCATTCAAACCCAGGTCTCAGACTCTCAGCTGCTTTCTCTCGCTCTCTATGACACCATCTGCCTTCACCCATCTTCACCCACGAGACCCAGTTCCACGTGGTCCTTCACTTTCTCCCTCCTATACACCAGAGCCGGACTCCAGGGAGACAAGCAATTAAATGATGCCAGAAGACCTCGGTTCTAGGGTCAGGTAAGTCTGTCTACTGTGTAACCAGGGCAAGTTCACTTAATCCCCTGCACCTACGCTTCTTTACTGGAAAGAAAGAAAAAAAAAAATAAGAAAATGGTGAGGATAAGATGGGTTCCACTTCCTTCAAGAAGACTGAACCACATAAATGTTCCAAGTTTTTTCTTTTCTACTGATTATCAAAAAGGATGATCTGATTCAATTTCCTTCATGTTATTCCGACTCCTTGGAGAAGGGGTCAGCAGACTACAGCGCTAGAGCCAGATGCGGCCACCCACTGCCTTTGCAACACACCCACCGATTACCATGCACAGTGCCTCCAGCTGCTCTCCCACGGCCACAGCAGAGGTGCAGAGCCTAAGTCCCTATCTGGCCCTTCACAGAAGACGCTAGCCAGTCCCCACCTGTCAGCACCCTTAAATATCACAGGCCCAAAAGAAGAGCTAACAAGTTATGATTAATTCTGAATTTTCCTCAGACTGTTCCATTTCCCATATATGTATTTGTCAAAATTTTAATATATTGTCAACAAGTGTATATGGAGAACCAATATATTAGAAAACCACTTTTTATAAATGATAAAATCAAATGTCAAGTCCAGAAACGGTATTAGGCAAAAAATAAATTTTTCAAATGTTCTGTATATTGGAAAGGCCACAGGCAATACACTGCACAAAATGACTATTCTTCAATATGAAAAAATCATAAAACTTGTCCCTCATACTATCTAATAACAAAAATATAAACACAGGAAGGAAGGTGCTTGGGATAGACATGAACTAGTTCTCATGATTTCCAATGTGAAACTATTGCTAATGTTTATTATTATTATTATTATTGCCCACCTCACTGCTCTTTAACTATTCTGCCAAGCCCTTTGTGGAGAGCCGAGTTCTGATTTCGAAGCTTTTGACAAGAAGTGTGCTCCGGTTCCTATTTTGAATAGGCCCATGTGTGCCCTGTTCCGAAACACCTGGTCAGATGCCAGAAAGGAAAGTGTGCAACGTGTTTGAACTAAGCAGACTTCCTCCGTTTCTCGAAGCCTTCAAATATTTAGTTTCAGAACGAACACACTGCAAGCCAGAAACATTACCCGCCACCCCCACCCGACTCTTTCGTCGTTGCTACCATAAAGATTTACAGTCGATGCAGGAAGGAGGAGCAGACAGCGCTGATGACAGAGACAGGGAAGCAGTGAGCGAGAGGCGAGCAAGGAAGGGGAAGAGGAGAGAGCAGGGAGCCCATGAGAACCTGGGGCCACAGCTATGCCTCCCTCCTACTTGTCCACGGCCCCCCAGAAAAGTCAGAAAACAATATTCCTTACTGCCAATAAGAAATCCTGAGACTTTAGAGATGGACCGAATTTTAGAGGTCACTAAATACAGCCCCACTTTATGTTATGGATGAGAAAAAGCGAGGCTGAAAATGCTAACTGGCAGGCCCGGTGCAGGAGTTGGCTCAGCAGCAGGACCGGGATCAAAATCCAGTTTCCTGATCATCAGTTCAACACTTCCCATCCGACTCGGCTCCCTGCCCTGCTGCTAAGTATAATGTGCCACTTGGCACCTACGAGCTAAATTCCTTTAAAAATATGCCCAGAGTACCCCACTCACAGCCAGGAAACTTACAATACCCTTTTAAATCGTATTGGGGGTGAACGATTTTTTCCAAGTACAGATGGTCAAGAATCCTTTTGCCCCGACTTCAGCGGGATGAGGAGACAAAATAGGGCAAGAGAATAATCTAAGAGCTTCGGAGGGCTCTGGGCTTCCCTTGTATTTTGTCTTGATGGAAATCAGTCTGAAGTAGACACCCCCTTCTCTGTTCCCCCAGACACACACTCCCAAGACTAAACAGCAATATTCCATAAAAAGACCAGATCTAGCCAGTGTTATTATCTGTCTGACATTTGGGTTATTCTAGTGAGTAACTCATAAAGTAACGTGGGTGTCTGAGATTATTTGAGTACACATGGCAAACCATAATTGGTCAAAAAATAATAAAAGACATTTTTTTCTGTGACAAAAATACTGTATTGCATGACAACATGGCAGGATGACAGCTCTCAGTGGACCGCAATACTTTCTCCCTTTACAAAAAAAGTCAAAAGAAACAAAAATTGAAAAAGAAGCAAAAAAGCCTTTAAGAAAAAAAAGTCAGCAACTACTAGCTTGCATTTAAATTAAAGTTTTTGAGTGCTGACAGCAACACCCTAGTGTATCTTCCCCCAAATGCATTTTTACTTATCAATTCATAATTCAGTTTTGTGATATAAAGAAGAAACATGGTAACAGATTCAAGTCTGTATCCCCTTCTACAACCAACAGACAGGTTCCTGACAGCTTTGAGAGCTTTCCTTACAGCCTGGCTATTTATGAAGTAACAATTTACGTTTCATCACCACCTTCCAAATGCTGTAACATGAGGCGAATCTAACCCAAATCCCACTTATCCCTGGGCAGATACAACGTGAAGCTGCTGAGTTCAAGTTACACAGCAGTCTCCACTGCCCGTTCTCCTCTTTCCTACTGCATCCATGCCCATCATCCCACGACTATGCAAATGCTAAGCAAGAGGAGGAAATATTCTAGCTGCCCTTTCTCCAAGACACCGAACATCAGGTTACAAGTTATTCCGAGAGCAGCTGAGAGGATCTCATAACAGAAGCACACTCGTACTC
Source organism: Sylvilagus floridanus (assembly GCA_949820135.1). Classification (NCBI taxonomy): domain Eukaryota; kingdom Metazoa; phylum Chordata; class Mammalia; order Lagomorpha; family Leporidae; genus Sylvilagus; species Sylvilagus floridanus. The sequence goes on along the minus strand of OX463245.1, from coordinate 17,194,570 downwards.
CTAGTCCGTGCCCCATTCAAGCAGAGCACAGTGTGAAATGGACCGGGCATCTCATAAAAACTCCGTTAGGTAAGGACAGGCAGGGAGCGAGGAGGCACTCACCCACTCGGAAGTTGGTGGCCGTCAGGGTGTCGGCAGCGTGACCATTCTCACTAATGAGCGTGGTCGTGTTCCCCTTCTCACAGCTGTTCTGACAGCTGCCCTTGGTGCAGGTCACCTTACAGATGCTCGGAGTGAAGACCACCTTGATGCGGCCAGTGTGGTTACTCACTAGGAGCGGAGGCAGGGAGAAAAAGAACAACAAACACATCAGCTTAGTAGCCATGAACTTGCCTTGCAAAGTTAAAAAAAAAAAAAGGAAAAGGAAAAGAGAGAAAGAGAGAAAAAAGAGAAAAGAGCAAGAGCCCACAACCCGACAGGTTTAAGAAAGAGGGCAGCCTTCAGTGCTCGCTGCTCTGTATCCCGTGGCGTCTCTGAAACAGGAGTAGGAAGCTTAGCAAACAGAACTCTGGGATGCACTCCAAAACCACATTTGAAGTCGAGTCACTGGAGTGGGATTACTAACCACAATGCTGCACTTTATTCACGGGCAGACAAAGAGCAATACCAAGGGCACGACAGATTAAAGAGCCAACCCTGACAGGCAGATGTAATGCAAAGAGGTTGGCCACGCACCTCGTGCTGAATAAACGCTTGTGTCCTCAGCTCGCATACTTTCCCTGTTTCTCCACTTATTAAGTCACTATTTGCAGCCCGACCCCTGGAAATGTTTTAGGCATGCGGCATGTCTGAAAACATCTGTCTCAAATCTCCTGGCACTCGCAGCTGAAGTGATCAAATCCTGTGACGCAGCTGCAGGAGCCCATTTCTTTTTCACAACTCCAGGGCAGGATTTCGCCGCGTGAGTTTAGGCAACACAGATTTTGTTTTTACTAGGGACGGGGTCCGCCTCAGACGGAGTTAGGTGAGGTCGCAGGGATGAAGGGCTGTCTCCATTACAGCACCATTCTTGGGCTTTCACTATTGCTATTCATAGACCGCCTGCAGCAGGTATTTCTTGCATTCACATGGTCCTCTCTTAAAAACCAAAACACTATAACCTAACCGCACAGCCGAGGCATAGTACTGCAAAACGGGAACTTAGACTACAAGTCAACTCCGGCTTGGAATCTTGGCCGCACCACGGCGTGACCTTGGACATGTCACTTCACCTTTTCTCCAAAGCTTGAGAGATCTGGGGCTGACACTTTCCAGCCACCTTTCAGTTCCCCGGTCTTTAACCAGGGGTCAGCAAGCTATGGCTCTGGGGCCAAAGCTGGCCCACCGACTGTATTTTGTAAAGAAAGTTTTATTAAAACAGCCCCCACTCATCTGCCTATGACTGCCTCTGTGCTGTAAAAGCTGCTGTTCCCAGCCAGGTCCCAGTCTAAATGTTCAGGTAAATTACAACGGAGACACCTCGTTCTCACCTCTACCTCCGTGACATGCCACCAGCCAGGACCCTAGGCAGAAAGCAAAGATGGCAGAAGCCGCTGAGGACAGTTCTCCACGAGGATTGAAGGCTGGTAAGATGAGGTGCCCTTCCCATGGCTACCGTGTTATTACAGTGGCCAAGGGGGAAACTGGCTCTCAGTCAGCCCACCTGCCGCCATCTCCGCCCACCAGAGCTTTTCCCTGTCCACGGTCTTGATTCGGTCCTTATAATACTCTCAGGAAATCATCTAAGATGTTTTGATAGACCCCTCAACAAATTAAACTGTAGTCAAAATGGGAGCTTGGAAACAAAGACCTTTAACAAAGATGGCTAAGAATTTCAAGGTTCGAATGGGGCCTTAGAGGTTTTTTGATACAACCATCTCTAATCCACTGCTCGCATTCCATGGGCCACGTGGTCACTGAGCCTTTGTTTGAATACCTCCACTGATGGGGAGCTCATTACTCACGAACAGCATTCAAGCATGGGGAGTTCTTACCAAATACTGCTCCCTCTTGAGCTGAAATGAGTTTTCACAGTAACTTTCCCACATCAATCCTAATTCAGTTCCCTCTGATCTCACAATGTGAGATCTCATTCACACAACAGCCTTTCAAATACTCAGAGATAACCAGCACAGCAGCAAAGAAAGCTGAAGTTGGAAGAATTTGAAGCCATCAGCCGCGCTGGCCCTCTCAGTTATCAGAAGAAAAAGTACTCCATCACAATAAAGCACTCCTTCTCGGGTGGTTCTAACACTGGAGTTCAGATCAATGGCCAACCAGCCCCTGGCAAGACGGCACCCAATAGGAAGCTACCATCGGTGCTTTAAATCAGGGATTGGTCAACTTTCTCTAAAACAGGCCAAATAGTAAATATTTTAAGACCGTAAGCCAAAAGGATACTGTTGCAACCATTCAATTGTGCGGTGGTAACGGGAAAGTAAACTGTCAAAAACAGTATATACATGAGCAGGTCTGGTTGTGTTCCCGTAAAACTTTTACTTACGGAAACATTTTTCCAACCTCTGCCTCAGGGCTTATCTGACATTTCAAATTACCTGGGCATCAACCCTAGAAAACCCAAGAGAACACAACGGAACGCTGACTCCACGCTCAGACAAAATCCTCTAGTTTGATTTGTTTTTCAACAGTAGCACAAAGCCGTCAGCTTCAACTCTGAGTTGTCAAAGCATGCTTATAAATATCTTGAGGATACTTTATGTGTGCAAGTGTGTGAAGCCCAGGAAAAAAAGAGACAACATCTTCCCACTTCAAAAGAATATAAACTTCTATTTTTCCTGGCTCTTGGTGCAATAATGAAATTAGAGACGGTGTGCCAACTATTTTGTCTTCCCTGGCATTAACTCGCAGCACCAGCAGCTGCCATGCAGATGCTCAGGCACCAAAATTATGCTCACTTAGGCGAACCGAGACATCCAAAGCAAGCAAGCATTTAATCATTATTCCCGTTTTACCTCCCAGCTACAGTAGTCACTTTACAGGCACTTGAGATTCTCCGGGCCTATTGTTTTTAAAAACGTATTACATTTCTCTGCCAAAAAACTTTTTTTTTTTGGCCTGGAATCATCTGACTTTCAAAAGGCAGAGACAGTTTCATATGACTTAATTCTGATTTTTACAATGTTCACATCTTCTTGGAAGAAGATATATTTTATTTCTTATTTCTCCTTGGGCTGTTCAAGCCCTCTGCTGTAACCAATATAATTTTCAGACACCTGTATTCCTGGCAGGTCCTCTCATTTCTTCATGAAGCATCGAGTTCTTCATGATAACAAGCTTTAGGTTTCCGCATCGATCATCTCAAAATTCATGAGAAAGTCAAGCTGCATTTGACCGTAAATTGTCATTGAGAGCTCTAAATGGATCTCCATAAACACTGAATTGATCAGAAAACATTCTCCCATCCTCATTCCTTTAAATCATTTCCCATATCTAGGTGACAGTATAAACACTTGGGTTTTAAAGCACACAAAAACTAAGGTCCAATGCTCAGAGTCTCGAATTTGTTACATGGGAAAAGTCAAAGAAAATATAGACCTTTCAAAGGGCTTCATAGGAATTCACTAACAGTGGACAAGAGGCTACTCCAGAGGCCAACTGGGCTACAAGAAACATCTTTCTCAAACACCTTGAAGAAGCTCATACCCAAGAACCTCAGGTGTCCTGCACATAGTAGGTAACCTATAAAAGTAGACTACATAAAGAGGCCCAAGGTGTCCAGGGAACAAGATGACTGAACCCCACTCAGATGGACTCACAGAATGCTGGAGACTATCCCAGTCCAAGGCCTTCTTCACTAGTGAGAAACAAAGACCAGGACCAAGCAGGGGCAGAAGACCACCCCCGGTGGCACCTACCAGCCTGTCAGGAGTTACAAATCCAAGAAGCCAAGGTTAGGCCAGTCAGGAAGGAGTTAACAGGGAAACCACTGGACAACTTTTGTTCTCAGTCTTCCTGAGAGAGAAAAATGTGATTTTTAAAATTTTTTTTAAGATCCTTGTAGGTAAATCAGCCCCAGAAATCGTAAGCACTTTGGAACCTTGATTCCAGAGGCCTTGGCCAGAAACATAGATTGCCTGGAGCCGGGGAGCACCTCCATTGGGCCTCCTAGTCAGTCAGTCAAGACACTCAAGGATCAACATCCTGTCTGCAGCCTCTGCCAGACCCTGTGGGAGTTTCTGCCTCCAAGAGGAGGCACTGGCACTCGGTTTAAAACAAACCACAGATATTCAGAGGGAACAGCAGTGGGCTGGAAGTGCGGCCGACACTCTCCCAAGATAAAAAGCTTGCCTTCCAGCTTCCCAATCATTAACAACAGAGAATCGGTCAACAACGCAAAGACCGTTCCTGCGGAACAGCCTTCTGCCTAGGAAAGAGTCCGGCGGCCATCTTTCAGTCATTAGGCCAAGATGTGACCAAGACCAAAGGCAGCCAAAGGAATAAATCCACCGAGCTCAAGACTCCCATCCGAAGTCGTGAACCAATGCAGTCTCCTGTGCAGCACCTCAGCATTCCCTCAACTTCAACAGGGACTGACGGGCACACGCAACACCCTCTGGGAACAGGCGTCCTCTGTGGTTGGTGCCTTCCCCCAGCCCCCAACGAAGGCCTACAGGCTGATGCAACGTACAGGCCACGTGTGCTCTCTTCTGGGCAAGAGAGAAATGGAGGTAAAGCTCAATCTCCCGCTGACAGTCCATTGCTTGCCCCAAGGCCAAGAAGTCTTCGAAGGACCAATCATAAAAGCATTCAAGGATGCTCAGAACAACAGGGTTTGTCGTTCAGTTCACCCAGCTTACTTAATGCCTCCCGGATGACCGAAACAGTGCCCAGAGAGAACTCGTGCTCTGTGTAAGGAACAAGATCAAACGCACTTCGTCCTCAGCTTGTCACAGTCCTGCAGATCTCAGGTGAGACCTCCAGCACCAGAGCGGGCAGGTCCTCACTCTGATGTAGGCAGGCATACAGGATACAGTTGATTAGGTTTGTGAGCTGTAAGTCCTCGCCTTCACCACGCCGCTGTGTGACCTCATGCCCCTACCTGACCACACCTGTGTGCCCACCAGTCACTCAGGTTAATTAGCCATTCCCCTTTGCAAGTGGATTCAATGCATGGGAAACGATGTACCCAGTCTTTTCCTTCTTCCTTCTTTTTGGGCTTGCATGGCCTCTGGGCCACCCGCCCCATGCTTCCTGGACTTCACGCTCCTCCACATGGCTGGCTCCTGGTGTAGTATGCATCCAGAGTTCTCTCTCATTTAGAAAGGGCCCTCACTCTCCGATGCATTTCTCACTGAACAGAAGCTTAAAAACTTATCATGCTTCCTCGTTCATTTATGCTGATTTCAGAACTCATCTCTGAATATTAGGCAAGAACCCACACAGGCTTATTAATATTGGAAATTTCATTAATAAGCACATGGTGATAGCATATGGCACCCCATATTCCGATATCAATCCCAGCTCCACCTCTTGAGAGGCCTTGGACTGGGATAGTCTCCAGCGTTCTGTGAGTCCATCTGAGTGGGGTTCAGTCGTCTTGCTCCCTGGACGCCTTGGGCCTCTTTATGTAGTCTACTTTTATAGGTTACCTACTATGTTTCTGGCCAAGGCCTCTGGAATCAAGGTTCCAAAGTGCTTAAGATTTCTGGGGCTGATTTACCTACAAGGATCTTAAAAAAAAAATTAAAAATCACATTTTTCTCTCTCAGGTAGGAGGAACTAAAGAAGTAGAGAGAAACTACTTGCCACACAGGCAGCAGAAATCTAAATAAAAACATCTGAGCATGGCCAGCACCGCGGCTCAATAGGCTAATCCTCCACCTTGCGGCGCCAGCACACCAGGTTCTAGTCCCAGTCAGGGTGCCAGATTCTGTCCCAGTTGCCCCTCTTCCAGGCCAGCTCTCTGCTGTGGCCAGGGAGTGCAGTGGAGGATGGCCCAAGTGCTTGGGCCCTACACCCCATGGGAGACCAGGAGAAGCACCCGGCTCCTGCCATCAGATCAGCGCAGTGAGCCGGTCACAGCACGCCCGCCGAGGCGGCCATTGGAGGGTGAGCCAACGGCAAAAAGGAAGACCTTTCTCTGTCTCTGTCAAAAAAAAAAAAAATCTGAGCTCTCTCTCCCCATTTCAGTTTGCCCTCAATGTTCACTAGAGGGAGAGTCATCTGTCTTCTTTCACATATATGTATGTACATATGTGTATGTATGTATGTTTTCCTTCCATTTATACAAACTTAGGAGTCAGACTTATAGAGAGGCAAAAGACAGTACATCAAATCATTTAACACAAGGAAACATTTCTGGATATATTCTGAGTTTATTAATGCATTGCTTATTGCACATAAAAATGCAGAGGTAAGACCTATAACCAGTCTTGGTTATATATGGTTAACATGGTATACATGAGGACACTTAAAAATGTCTGGAAAAATAGAATTAAGTAATTGTATTTTGGAGCACAATTTTTGAAATCCAATTTCCATGAACTTTTTGAAGTACCCTAGTATATCTATGTGTACACATACACGCACACACAAATATACATGCATGTATATTCCTTCAACAATTCAACTGCTTATGGGACTTACCAAGCTTTGATTCCTTCCTACACACCTGCCCAAACATGTTCCTCTTCAGCCCTTTGCCTGCCTTAGGAAACGCCATGTCTATCCCAGACCTTTCTGTTTTATCATCTGATGCTTGGCACAACGGTGGAACCTGTAAGCTCCATTTCTAGAAGGTGACAACTTCTCACCACCTGGCAGCAAACGCCTCGGTGCCATGCACCATCATCTTTTGCCTGGATTATTTCAACAGTCCCCTCCCAGAATCTCAGCTTCTACCCATGCCCTGCCATGGTGTATTCTTCACACGGGACACGGCCCATCCCTCTTCACACTCCTCAGTCAGATCACGGCCCGATTCCCTTCTGTAGCTTTCCACTTCCACCAGGATACAAGGCAAAGGCCCCACAGTGTCCACATGGCCTCTACAAACTGGTCCTGTGACCCACCAGGCCTTATCCACTGTGATGCCCCCCAGTGCATCTATGCTGGCTTACTTGCTAAGTCTCACATCCCAGCACACTCTGTCTGGGGTCTCTATACTTGACCGTTCCCTTTGCTGGAATACTCTTTCACAGAGAGGTACAGCTTCCTCCATTTTCTCTTCCAGGACCTCTCACAAATACCACATTATCATCTGGGCCTTCCCTTATGATCTGCTATAAAATTTTAACTGTTCCACACATTCCCTGTACCCTGCTTTATGCATCTCATAATAAATAAGTCTTGCAATTGTCACAAGTTTGGAAACTCCATGGAAACAGGAACATGTCTGTCCACTTCAGTATGCCCAACATGGAGGCCAACATTATGGTACAGTGGGTTAAGTCATGGTTTTGGGACACCAGCATCCCCTATCAGAGTGCCAGTCCCAGTTCTAGATGCTGATTCTGATCCAGCTCCCTGCTAATGTGCCTGGGAAGGCAGCAGAGATGGCCCAAATACTTGAGTTCCTGCCATCCCCATGGGAGAGAGTTGGAGGGAGTTAGAGGCTCCTGTCTTTAGCCTGGTAACCACAGCCATTTGGGAAGTGAACTAGCAGATGGAAGATAGATCCGTCACTCTACCTTTCAAATAAAGAAATAAAACTTTATGCCTAATATGCATCTTATAGTACATGCTCAAAAAATGCGATTAATAAACTTGACAGGAAACGATTGATGTTTATCTATGAGGTAGCTTTTAGTAGTACTTTCTAAAAAAGTTCATATAAAACCTTGAGCCTCATGTTATTTGTTAAATATTATATTTACCAGAAATATTTCATCATAAAAATCTCAGATCATGGGAAAGCATATGTTGTTACATCTTGGAAATGCTGCAATCATTTCAAAACATGTTTTCCCATTAAACATTCCCAAAAAGTGACCAATGATTTTTTTAAAAGTGAAAATTTTTAATTAAATCCGTTGAGGAGAATAACTGAATAAGTAACAGGAAATAGCAATTTCTCAGCACTTTTTCAAAGAAAAAGTTATTTGCTACTGAAGCTTCAAATATATTATGCCAAAAACCATACTGACACATGGTGGAAATTTCTTCTAGTCTTTTAAGATTGTTATTCATTTGAGTCAAAAAGCAGAGATATCACCTACCTACTGGTTTATTCCCCAAATCCCTGTGATATGGGAACAGTCAGGAAGTTGGGTAGGAATAAATGAGCTAGGAAATTTTCCCACAATTTTTTCTCTGCAGCCTGCATTTTAATTTCACCCCCTTAACATGCCGATCTAGTCCACACACTTTTCCATGAGGCACTTGTATCTCATCCGGGTCTGGGATGGAGGAGACACCATGATGAACACATGGGAGCTAAACAAGTAGAGAGGCCATGAACACATTCAATCCTGTGCAAGCTCCATCTCATTTGTATATTCAGTTAGGATACCACCCCTACCCCATAGAGGGGACTGTTGGAATTGGGAGTGGTCCCCCTTCTCCCACATGCTCCGTCTTCATGGGCATCTCTCTGGCCCTCTAATGAGAAGTTTTTCCCCTAAAAGGGTTACCTACACTCACACCTGAGTGGATTTTTTTCTCATTTTAAATAAATCCTGCTACCATTTATACATGTTATTTATGCCTGCTTTGAATTCTTATCTCAGTTGAGACAAGAATGTGGAATAAAAAGAGAAACATATTCCTACAACACCTGCAATAGCAAGGGATGGACCAAGCCAAAGTTAAAAACTGGGAACTCAAATCGGATCTCCCATGTGTGTGGCAGGGACCCAACTTCTTAAGCCATCACTGGCTGCCGCCTCCCAGGCTGTACATCAGCAGGAAGTTGGAATCAAGAGTGGAGCCAGGACCAAATTCAGGCACTTTGATATGGGATATGGGTATCCCAAGTGGCATCCTAACCACTGTACCAAACACCCATCCCATTTTCCTCTAATTTCATAAATAAAACTTACAATATTCTGGAAAGTATTTTAACTTCTAACATGTTTCTGATTTACTGAGAGCTCACGCACTCTGTAGGCCAGGAACATTACCACCCAGACGCAGCAGCTCTTACAGGAATTGCCACTAGACTAGAAAATCCACCCAAAAGAGAAACACAGTTTGGTTGCCAGCTCAGGAAGACTGACTGACAGACTAACTCGAGGGTCTAGCAATACCAACAGGAGGCTGGATCCCAAATTTCTACGTATTTCAGGAGTCAGGCCTAATTTCCTGTTTCACTCATTTAACCTTTGTTTTATTTTGACTCAAAATTTCAGGAATATGATTTCCCTCCAACCACGCATTTTTCTCACCATCAAACCTGCCCGTAGCCAGACTCCGCCACCCCCAGTAGGACTTTAAAAGGTACATCTTGAGTCTTTGGCATTGTTTTAATCTTTCCTTTCTCCCCTTGGCATTTTCCCTCTTTACACACCAATCACTTCTCTATAAATACAAGAAAAGGTCCTATTTTTAATCCTTGGAACTAAATCACATATTTTTGGAGGTATATTTACAGTCAATAGACTCTTTACCCAACAAGTAGTTCACCCACTCAGCACTGACCCAGTGTTTAAGGCAAGAAAATACAGTTGGTAATAAAAGTAAGAAATAACAAAACCAAGTAACGGCTTTTTGACATTTTCATTTTCTGACCCTTTTGGTAAAATGTTTTCCTTTGGCCTCATAGATTCTGAAAGGATTCAACTGTCCAGGCATTCTTCTTAATTCAGGGATGAGGAACACCCTGGATAGTCCAGGCCAGGCTCTGGCCTGCTGTTGAAGAACCAGGCTCTCATTCCCCATGAACTAGAGACAGTGATGGGACACACACCTTGGTCCTGGTGTGCCTGCACCCACACAGGGCTGTTCTGTGACTACGATCTTTGAAATTTACCTGTCTACAATATGTCTGGAGCTCTTGCCTCTGCCCCTAATCCTGAATACCAGAATGCTGACCAGTGCTGTGCCATCCAGAATGGACAATGACACATGAAATGCTGTGATCGAAGAGCTGAAGAAACACATCCATCCAGAAGACAAGTCTTCAATCGGTCCATCAAAAGAAGGAAAGAATAAACACAAGGAGCTCACTGGGCCTATTTTCTCAATTTTGGATCAAAAACATAATCCACCGTCATGATGTAGAATCCAAGGCATTGTGGGAACCATACTTGGTCCCACAATGAGTTTGCCTGGGAATATTTTTTTTGAGAAGGTGATGAGCATCACAGTTCAAGATGATATTCTAAGAGTTTGTCTCCTAAAGGTGAAAATCATTTCAAAGACACATGTTTCCCCCCTACATGTGAATAATGTTTGTCTCCCTTTAAGGATCCTGTGCCAGTCTTCGCATCAGCATCAGTTTAGGTCTCATATCCTTGGCCTCCCAGGCACATGTAAAATGGACAAGATCGAGACTTTGCTGTTAAATGTGAGTCAGAAAAAAGAGCAGAGTAGCCAACATGTACCTGTCCTGCATCTGTAACGTTCACATTGTTGGGCTGGTTTGCAGGTGCCTCCTATAGAAATAGGGGGTTAGGTACACCCTACATGACTCAAATTTTCTGTCCCTTAATTTTGGAACACAATTAGGTTTTATTTATCCCCACAGTTGTTGTTTTTCAAAGAGCAAGTAAATGGAGGCATTTGCTACCAGTCTATCACTCACCATTTCCATAAATAACATCTGTTTGTTTGTACATGGAGGAGCCAGTCTGACTAACCAGAGAGATATCCACTGGGCTATTCATTTCCTAAGGAATACATTTCATGGCTTATTCGCAAGCTTCAGTGAGGGTTACTTCCCTCCAGGGTTCCAGACTGTCTCCACCATACACTTGGAGAATTATGATTCTATACGATCCAATTAACTATTATGACACATTTCTGATAAAACCAAAATCCTTAAAAGGAAATTCAGATCCTTTCCAAGTAGACCCAGCCTAACCTCATGTCATGGCCACATCCACGTGGCACCCAGAATACTCAGAATACTCCCAACAACATGCAGCAGTCCTCCCTTGCATACCTCTGTCTTTCATATACAGTTTTTCCCTCTTAGAAAACCCTCCCTGGTTTCTTATCTTCCATTCTTTTGACTCAACTAAGAGGCCTCTCCCTCAGCGATTCTCACCATTGTAGGCACAAGCACACACTACAACCGCTCACCGTCTCTCGACTCTGAGCATGCTTCTGATTATCGAAGTTGCTCCATTTTCCCACCTTCCATTAGCCTCAAACTGAAGAAATCAGCATGAGTTCTTACCCTCCTTTCCTATCTATAACAAACGTTCCACCTGGTAGTTTTTCCTCTTTCAGAATAGAAAGAGTGTGTGGGAAGAGGAGACTGACATGAGAATAGAATGTGGGGACATGAAATGAAGATGAGTGAGGAGAGGTCACAGGCAGAGAGAATAGGAACACAGCATGAGACAGTGGGAAGGGCAAGAAAGTGACTTTTAGTCAAACAGCTAACAACTGGAAGCCACCAAGCCTTAAAGGAGCCCAGTGCCCTCAGGCTTCTACTACTTCCATCAACAGGATGTAGGAATTTCCCCTGACACCCAAGACAGATACAGGGAACGAAATGCTGGGTAACACTTGACAAAATTTAAATTCTACTTAAGAAGGAAAAAAAAAGATGTCAAAAGATAAGGCAGAGAAGAAAATCCAAACATCCTAGGCCCTGAACAAGATATCTGGAGTCACTGGAGCCACCAGGCTGGAAGTAAACGTCTTGATATGCCTGAGGGATTCCCAGGTTTTCATGCAGGCAATGAAAATCCAGAATACACAAAGCTATAATCTGAAAGCATCATATAAGGTTTAAGATGCACTAAGGACATTGAAGATACAAACATTTTTGCAACTGTCAGGTCAACTCTCAAGTTCAATGGAATCAACTGAAGGAAAATCTGTTGAAGCAATCAATTATATAGAAAACCAGGGTTTTAAAAGTCTCCAAGTTAATTTGGAGTTACAACACCAGGGATTCTAAGTTTTCAGAATACCAATTCTCTCATTCACTTCTTTTTTTAAATGCAAATAAATGTCTCTCTGGCTCAGTTTTTGCATGAATCCATCCATTGGCCCCAACTACTTCCCCAAGGGATTACTGCAATAGATCTCATTATTAGGAAAGATTTCAACCTAAAAATCTCTTTACTCAAAGCCATCACATTACACCTATGCTCTAGTATCATGTGATAAACAAAACTGAGAAATTATTAGGTGCCAATAAAAATGAATTACTGGATATACCACAACACATTGTAAGTTTCTAGTTGTTAGCTAATTCTTAGGTTACTCATTTTCAACTTTGTCTTTTACTCTCATCAAGATAGGACCTGCCTTGTTGAACATTATTGTGGGTTTTTTTTTTTTGACAGGCAGAGTGGACAGTGAGAGATAGAGACAGAGAGAAAGGTGTCCCTTTTGCCATTGGTTCACCCCGCAATGGCTGCTGCAGCTGGCACATCACCCTGATCTGAAGCCAGGAGCTTCTCCTGGTCTCCCATGGAGTGCAAGGCCCAAGAATTTGGGCCATCTTCCACTGCACTCCCAGGCCATAGCAGAGAGCTGGCCTGGAAGAGGGGCAACTGGGACAGAACCCGGTGTGCCGGAGCCGGAGGCAGAGGATTAGCCTATTGAGCCGTGGCAGTGGCCCCATTATCGCGATTTTAAAATATGTCCACAAATTCCCTGATAGTTCTTTCTGCAAGAAGTAAAATCTAATCTCCTCCCCTTTGCATGGATTGGTCTTTGAAACTCCTATTAAAGAACAGAATAAAACAGAAGTGACAGTTATTGGTGTCAGAGACCAGATCACAAAAGGTACTGCTTGTCATTTCAGGCATGGAAAGCCAAGACTCTGTGACAAAAAAATATCCTACACGGAGGATCTCTGTGAGACCTCAGAGGAAAGAAAGGGTCATCAAAGAAGGAGACACTCTGCTCTGAAGGGAGAACATCCACTTTGCTTATGACCGTGACCAAATACTGATGGAATCTATAGTCACAAAAGGCTTCCATAGCCTTGGCAGCCCATGGCAAGAATCTCGGATGATCTCTGAGGTCATAAAAAAGTGTTAATTGTTAAAGGAACAACAGTAGTCACTGTGCACTCGCTCCCCATGTACGACCTTGTCCCTATTGAATTGTAATGTAAGAATCAACTGCAAATTGTCTCCCCAAACTGTACTCTATATGTTGTGTGTGTGCATGGGTACAAATTGTTGAAGTCTATGATTAGCATGGAATTGGTCCTCTGTATATAAAATCATACTAAAAATGAACCATAATGAAGGAGATGGGGGGCCGGTGCTGTGGTGCAGTGGGTTAAAGCGCTGGTCTGAAGTGCCAGCATCCCATATCAGTGCCAGTTCTAGCCCCAGTTGCTCCTCTTCCAATCCAGCTCTCTGCTGTAGCCTGGGATAGCAGAAGATGGCCCAGGTCCTTGGGCCCCTGCACCCATGTGAGAAACCTGGAAGAAGCTCCTAGCTCCAGATCGGCACAGCTCTGGCTGTCACGGCCAATTGGGAAGTGAATCAGCAGATGGAAGACCTCTCTCCTCGTCCCACCCATCCCCCCCACCCCCCCACCCCCGTGTAACTCTGACTTTCAAATAAATAAATAAATCTTTAAAAAAATAAAAAAGGAGATGGGAGAGGGAATGGGAGGTGAGATGGGAGCTGGGGTGGGGTATGGGGGAAAGAACCACCATATTCTTAAAGTCCTATCTATGTAAAAATGCATTCATTAAATAAATTTAAAAAAAAAAAAAGGTATTGCTTGTTTGTCATCTCTGTGTACCTTCTGTTGCATTTTTCTGTTTTGTTTCCAAGCTGGGAGGACAACCAAGCAGCTTATAGGGAGGTCCTAGTGGCCAAGAAATGAAGTCTCCTGCCATTGGTCATGGGAGTGAGCCACCTTGAAAGCAGATCTCCTGGCCCCAGTCGAGCCTTCGGATGACAGCAGCTCCTACCAATAACCTGATCAAAACTTCATCAAAGAACCTGTGCCATGATCAGCCAGCTCCTCTGGATTACTGATCCATGGAAACTGAGATGTGTTTTACTTCAAATCACTAAGGTTTGGAGTAATCTGTTACACGGCAATAGTTAAGATAAAAATACACTTCTTTTCTGCTTTTTTCCTAGATCTGGAGAACAGAGGCAGAAATTATAGACTTTTCTAAATACACGGAGCACTGTATGCATGACGGCAGCCTACAAACTCAAATACAAACACTGTCATGTCGGCTACAACCACACCCATTTGTCAGACAAGGAAATCACAGAAACGGTCATCAGAAGCTTGACCAGGGGCACTTTGTGAAACGGTGGAGGTGGGATTTCAGTACAGCCCCTTGTTCTTTCCTCAACACTCAATGCCTTTTCTATACTTGTAATGAGCATTACTATAGATACCATGTAAGGACCCAGCTTGACGTGACCGTAACCACGTGGCTCCAACCGCCATTCTTCACTCTTTGTGACCACGATAGTCATCCCAAGCCTCCTAAGGTAAACAAAGTCACTGAGATAACCTGTGTCTCTTAGGTGATGCCCAGAATGTTACCATGTCTTGAGAAAGTCCAGGTGCACTCCAATTAGCCAGAAGTCACCTTTACTGATACATCCCTTTTCTCCTGCCAGTGGCTAAAGAGTCCGCTTGTTTTGCAGCCACTGAAGACTAGCATCAACCCATAAATTCTGGATAAATTACACTCTGAAATCCTGGATGTGTGCCACTTTCTAACATCTCAGGACCCATTCTGTCTTTGGCAGCTGGTTCTCATATACAAGGTTTTCCCGAACAACTAAGCACTTGGGAAGGCTGGGACAAGGGAAGCAAACACAGATTGAGCAGCTGATATCTTATATCCTTCATCTTGCTTCCTTCTCACAACAAGCCTAGGAAATAAGTGTTAAAACTTTTATTTGACAAAGAAATTGATATGGTAAGGGACAGGGTACAATAAAACCACTCATAGCCTCCACCCTCAAGGGTGTTGAAATGTCAAGGGGAAGAAAAGACTACACACCTACAGAAGAATGCCACCCAATCCATCTACCTCACAAGGCTGTGGCAGGGACCATATGAAATGATGAATATAACTCATAAGCTATAAATTATCAAGCAAATGTATGAGGCTAGCACTTCCTGTGGTGAGTTCTTAATGCAGCGACTGTGACAAGAGCTCACACCAGGAACAACACTTCACCAATGATATATCATAGCACTACATCTGTGAGTGCTTCTGAAGTCAGGGAAATGTTCATCTCAGGGTGTTTTCTTTCACGAACATAAATACTATTAAAGACTATATTGAGGGCAGTCATTTGGCATAGCAGTTAAAACACCACTTGAAATGCCTGCGCACGGGATCAGAGGGCTGGTGTTAGACTCCCAACCCCAGCTTCCTGCTGTCCTGCACCCCGAGAGGCAGCAGGTCACGGCTCAAGTAGTTGGGTCCCTGCCACCCATAGTTAGGGCCCTGCCACCCTTGTGGGAAATCCGGATTGAATTCCAAGCTCCCAGTATCTGCCTAAAGATTCTATGGTCTACTTTATCCCTACATCACTTCTAGATATAATTTGACTACTTTACTCTTTGAAAGGTATCAAAACAGATTTCAACCAGTAGTAGGAACGTACTGCTGAGAAAGGCTTACTTTGCATTTTAGTAATTTTGTCAAGCTAGGAAATTCTTCCAAGTAGCTCTCTTCTCAGGTAACAAATACTAGTTAAGAAAAAGGAAAGAGGATGGGAGGGAGAGCACGGAAGGGAGGAAGGGAATATCATTCTGTTCTTGGAATTCTGTCTACAAATCACATTCCATCTGTTAAAAACTAGTTAAAAATTAAAATAAACTTTCTTAATTTAAAAAAACACATTGTTGGAAGAGGCATTTTACCTAGCATTTAGGATGCCTGTTAAGATGCCTGCTGCCACACTGGAGTTCCCTACCCACCTTGAACTCCTGGCTGTAGCTTCCTAACCCTGTAGTCCCTGGGAGGAGGCAATAAAGGTTCAAGTGTTTGTGTTCCTGCCACACACATGGGAGACCAGCACTGAGTCCCCAGCTACCAGCTTTGGCCCAATGTAGTCCCTATGTTGTGGGTATTTGAAGAGCAAACAGTGCGTGTGGAACACACACATTCTGTTTCAAAATAAACAAGTTAAAAAAAAAAAAAAAAAACAAACAACCAGGGGCCAGCGCTGTGGCATAGTGAGTAAAGCCACCACCTGCAGTGCCAGCTCCCATATGAGCACTGGTTCGAGGCCTGGCTGCTCCACTTCAGATCCAGCTCTCTGCAATGGCCTGGGAAAGCAGGAGAAGATGGCCCAAGGCCTTAGGCCCCTGCACCCGTGTGCAAGACCCAGAAGCAGCTCCCGGTTTCAGCTCCAGCCATCGTGGCCAACTGGGGAGTGAACCAGCAGATGCAAGACTTCTCTCTCTCTGCCTCTCCTTCTCTCTGTGCAAGTCTTTCAAATAAGTAAATTTTTTTTAAAAAAGCATATTTTGCCTTGAAAGTCCTACATATGTAAGACTTGACAAATATTTAAATATAATAAGATTTTGACTTTGTACTCACCTAAGAGCTAGTGGCCCTTTTCTCAAAGAATAAGATTGTTTAGACAACTATTAATTCATACTTTAGATCCTAACTTAAACATGAAGTATATATACGAGACTTTAAGAGACAAATAATGTGCCAGCATTATAACATAGCATTAAATTCATGCATACGAAGTACTGAGTGCATGGTTGGCACAGAAAAGTGCTAAATAGCTTAAGACGTTGGAGCCAGCATAGTATCTTTAGCAGGAACAAATAAGTCTGTGTTCAAATTTTCTAACTACCTGACCCTCAGTGACAAGAACACAATTCACAATTCCTTCAACAGGTTTTTGAACTCGGAATCTATGTTCTCAATGTATACTAAGGTGTGGTTTGCAAACTGGGATCTCGGACAAGAAATATTATGAATCACTTTCTCTAAGAGACTTGGAAAAAGTCCTTTAAAGAAAGGCATCTAATTTTGCTGCATTTCCATGTTCGAGACATGGCCCAGCACGCCTGGTACGTGTTTAGACAATACTGCATTGTGGCTACCAGAAAACATGAGTAAACGGGAGATAAAGGGATTTCAAGAGTCATATTGAGAAGGATCCCCCATCAGCAGTCACCCATGAACCGAAACCAAAAGTCCTCCATTCCACGCCAGCAAGGGTCCCTGAGGCCAACTCCAAGTGCTTCTGTTAACATCCCTATGGGGACTCAGGCCTGATGATGACAACACACCAGGCCCTCCTGACCCCTAGCGTTCCATGGATCACAGGGAACTGATGGAACTGACCCACTCACCCCTCTCGCCATCTGCCACCCCATCTCAAGCTTTCTGAGTAGTGAGAGGGAGCAGAGGGCGTACGGAAGTCCAAGCCATACAGGCAATGCAGAGATGTCAAACAGCTGGGTTTGCCCTCTCTGGAAGGCAGTCTTTGGGTGGCTTGTGTAATCGGGACATGCAGCTGTGAGAGAGAAGCGTAGAAAGAGCACGCGTTAGCTGGGGATGCGCGCTCTGGCAGGTGAGGGTGTGAGAGCGAGGCTGTGCACAGCAACAAGACGCAAGCACCACAGGAACGGACGAACAGCAGCCACGTAAGCCAGAGCGCACGGAGCCTGGGCACACACGTCAGCAACTGAAAGCCTGCGAAGAACCCACAGCACCTTCAGTGAGCATTCCAAGAGGGATCTTCACAGAGCTTATTTGAAAGTGCATATGGTTATCAAAACATCTGCATTAATTTCAAAAATAGTCGTATGCCAAAAGAAATATTAATTCCATTTTTTTCCCAGGAGCTTTCTGAAATACACCTGCATGTTCCCCATCCCCAGCCCTTTCCAGAAAAACCGCTCGATGTCATCCTTCTAAGACAGATGCTCCTGGCTGTTTCAGTCTTTCCTTCTGTACCAAATTACTCACTGTTTAATTCTAATGTGCAAGTTCCTTTAGACAGACTCCGATACATCTAATTCAGGCCTCGTCATCCCTGACCCGGGAAGCTCTTCCACCAGGCCACCTTATACAGAGCTGGCAGCCTCAGACTGGCTTTTCCAGGGCCAAGTACCTACCCGTTTTCTAGCCTGCTGTGGCCAGAGGCCACCTGGGACAGCACCTCTCCCAAAGATGATCTTGTCTGATCAAAACACTGTTATCTGCTCTCCTGGGACGAATAGTGATCTGCCCGTCACTGTGGCCATTCCCTATTGGAATGGATATGGAGGACAAACCGCAGACAACAAGAGCTGACAGTCAGCAGACCACACGTGTGTGCCTTCCAAGGGTAGAAGGAACAGCAAAAACATCCAACGCCTCTCACAGCCTCCACTCAGAGCCGGCACACTCAGCCCACCCTTGCTCCGCTGGTCCAAGCAAGTCATGTGGCCAGGCCCAAAGTCCGGGGCAGTGGGGTTGGAAAATCCACTAGACTCAGGAGGAAGCCATGGCAAGAGGGGCGATGGGAAAGACAACTGTGTAGAAATCATGCAATCCACCATTTTTATTATTCATTCGGTGATGATTACAATGCAAGAAGAAAAAAGGCACAGGTCAGAGACACATTCGTAACCAAAACATATCTGCCCCTTTTTCCCTATTAGAAACAAAGCAAAGCACACTGAATTACTCCTGCATGTTTCATCATACATCTGCAGTTGCGCACACACACACATTTTTTATTGATGAATAAAGGAAAAATTATAAATCCAAGGATTTTGTTTGGAGGGCAGATGATTCTGTAGCCTTGTCAAGTAAAGTAGACGCCGACTCTGGGCCACTGCAGCGTGGGCGGACAGTCTGCCTCGCTGGACCCCAGTCAGGCAGCCACCGATGGGAGTGCACCTGTAGCCATTAAGGGGCATTCATCCAACAGGGCGCACAGCTGCGGGTGCGAGCTTCCAGGCCTTGTGAGGAGAGAGCACTCGATCCCACACAAGAAGCTGGGCGGCCCGGCCGGCAACTGCAGGCAGCCCTGGCCGCCGCCTCTCACCTGCTCCACGCAGACTTGGCCTCTTGCACCACAGCTCTGAGTCTGTTTCAGAGACACGGGGGCTTTGTAACAATCACGGTGCTTCCCACAGAAGCAACCACTGCCTGCTGCAAATGTGTAAGCGAGGACTTTCAAAGAGCAAATTTGTGTGGTGCCGTCAGGGCTACGAGATTCAGATTAAATGAGTTTTTTGGTCTCGGATCACATTCACAACCAACGTCCAAATTAAGAACAAAACATTACTAGTACCCAAATAGCCCTCACTGTTCTTCCTTTATGGATAGGAAACCAAAAAGACATTTTAACAATGCACACACATAGATAGTTGGTTGAACATGTGGGTGTATATATATGCACATCCATCATACACACACACCTTTCACGGTTTAGACTTTGCCTGAAGAATTACTGAACTATAACCACACTGCAACTACCTCTTACAGAAGGAACTTCTCCTCCTACCCAGACCTGTGTTCATTTCTGTCTCCTTTGTATGGGAACAAAGAAGAATTTGGGCAACCGGGTTTCAGTTTAGGTACTTTTCAATTTCAACTTTAAAGGGGCTAAAATTCAGTAAATATTTCTAAAATAAACTATGCAAATGAATCTTGATGTGAATGGAATGTGAGAGGGAGCAGGAGATGGGAGGGGTGCGAGTGGGAGGGAAATTATGGGGGGCGGGGAAGCCATTGTAATCCATAAACTGTACTTTGGAAATTTATGTTTACTAAATAAAAAATAAAATAAACAATGCAGAAGTAAAATCACAGACAGCCACAGCAAAGTCTTGAGAAATAAGAATGGGGCAGGCATTTGACACAGCAGCCAAGATGCCACTTCGGATGCCAGCATCCTATACTAGAGTGCTGAGTCCCAACTTGGCTCTGGATTCCAGCTTCCTGCTAATGCGCATCCTTGGGAGGCAGCAGGTGACTGTTCAAGTTCTTGTGCCCCTGCTACCTGCATGGGAGATCAGGAATCAGTTCCTGGCTCCTGGCTTCAGTCTGGCCCAGCCCCAGTGTTGCAGGCTTCTGGGAAATGAACCAGTGGATGATACCTATATCTTTCTCTCAAATACAAATTTTTTGAAAAAGAAATGTTACATAAAATACTGATCCTTCCCTTAAAAAGGGACAGATTCACTAAAAGACAGCTGTTTTCAGTGTGCAAAGAGACTAACTCATGAGATGACAAAGCAGGCTACTTCAATTCCCTTGGGAACATCCCACAAGCAGTACTTCATACAGTCTTGTTTATTATGAATCAAAGCTATCATTTCAACTCTAACAATGACTAACTCCCTAGGAATCGTGTTCCCATTCAGAAGTAAAAAATCAAGCAAAAACCCTCCATTTCTGCCAAGGAAATTCTAAGGCTAAGTAGGTACCATCTCTTTTTCTTATGCAGGTTTTTCTCCTCCCAATCTGTTGCTTTGTGGTTTCCCCTGTGCTGTCAATCTGTGCTCATTTTCTTCCAGGTGGGGGAAGGGGTAAAGGGGGTGACAGAGTGTGATTCTAGAATATTCTGGAGCCATACTAAAGATCAATTTTGCAGTAACTTCAATTCAATCTCAACACCCAGAAATATTCTTGAGTTTGCTCCTTTGTTATGAAATCTTAGGCCCTTGAGATTAAAACTTCTCTCTGCACTAAAAGCTGCCTACAGAGGAATTTAAACTTAGAAAACTATTCTCAGAAGGTTTTCCTTCACTGTTGTCATATTACTGAATAAGCTTCTTAAAAGTGTTTATAGTCTATCCACATCTACCATTTCTCAGCTACCTTAAACTTTGTGTGGCCACGCACATTCACATCCACATATCTTCTTGATCAAACAGGTGTTGGAGGAAACACCACTCTGTACTTCCTGCCTCACAGAGTCACAGCGCCCACCACAAGACTGCTTACGTCATAGCCTATGTTTTGCTTCATTAAACTCATCACCCCCAAACCCCATCCCCTTTCTGGCTTATTCTGATCACTGCTCTTTTCTCTTGCCAGGTGTCAATACCAATTCATTTACCTGGGCTTGTACAACTGCTACTCTTCCTAATGTGAACTGATCAAGTTACATAGCACGGTGCTCTGGGTATACATCATCATCACCTCTTGCTAGGTATCAACGGTAAATCTACCAACTAATAATTTGTTCCTTCAGACTACCCCCTTTACACAAATCCCTCTTCAAGGGGGAAAATGGTACCCCCAAACCTAAGTATTTTCCGTAGTCCTATAGACCTATTCAAAGGAAATGGTCAGTTAACGGCTTTGACACACACCAACCCTTCAATTTCATCCCAAGACCTATCATATCCAACAAATAGTATTGTCAATTTTTTGTACACATTCAGAATCATCTGCTTCTGTTTGACCATGAAATCTTTCAGTACAATGAGAAATGCATCTGTTTGCATTTGGTATCTTCTATAAATGTGAAAATAAAGAAAACTGAGAGCTACTTTTCCTCAAACTTCCCTTACTGACTTTCCCTTGCTTTCTGCTGCACATGGGTTTCCTCGGAGCCTCCACCTGTGGCTAATGCAGAATGGCAAAGGAGAGAGAGAGAGAGCGCTTTTAGTTCCTTCCTATTGTTTGTACCTGCTTTCCACTTTGAATCTCCTTATTGTCATTCTCAATTTTGCTTTTCCATATTCGTTTTCTTAAAGATTTATTTATTTGAAAATCAGAGTTACACAAAGAGGAGGAGAGGCAGGGAAAGAGAAAGAGAAAGAGAGGAGAGGTCTTCTACCTGATGGTTCACTCCCCAATTTGCCACAACGGCTGGGGCTGCACCGATCTGAAGCCAGGATCCAGGAGCCTCATACAAGTCTACCATATAGGTATAAGGGCCCAAGGCCTTGGGCCATCTTCTCTTGCTTTCCCAGGCCTTAGCAGGGAGCTGGATTGGAAGTGGAGCAGCCAGGACTCGAACCGGTGCCCATATGGGATGTTGGCACTGCAGGCAGCGGCTTTATCCATTACGCCACAGCACTGCCCCAATGTTTCATATTCCTAATGGCCCTGCCAAATTACCTTTTATCAAAACTTTCCAGTTGGCCCTCCAGCTCTCAGTAGGGCTCTTGCTCAGCAACAATAGCCATTTTTCCCTTCCTATCCTTCAATATGTCGGTTTCAGTTCATTTCTGGGTCTCATTTCAAACGAAAGCCATCTTTTGAGGGAATTTAAGCAGAAAACTTCATCGTTATGGTAATACATTGGTCTACATCCCTTTATTAGCACCACACTAGTAAGAAAATACATTTAACCAGAATGAGTAGGAAACTTATAGGTGATACAGATCCTAAATTTAGCTTCACATTCTTTTAAAATGTAATTTCATCTTCCAGGTTGAGGGTTTGAAATACACACACAGTGGGACTTTTAACAGAAAGCATCAATAATCAAAGCTACAGTCTAGTGTCCAATCTTAACACTAGTGATTCTCCAATCATCTCAGAATTCTCTCCCCCATCAGTATAATCAAACTTCGAAAAACGTCCTTCTCACCACACTCTACTTTCAGAGAGCTTCTGAAGAAGGTATCATGGATATGAGACTAAGACCCCAAGGAAAACGAGAAGCACCTCTCTCTGACTTACCTTTTAAATTAGTATTAGAAAAATTTGGACACCTAAGGGATATTCACATTGAGAAAAACATGTTGAGTACTTAAATCAAAGGATGTGAAACAGAAGCTGAAAGATCTACGGATTCTTTAATGAATGACCTGGAAGAAATCTTGCTTAGGGGAAGGGAGGTGATCCAATGGTCCTTCTAGGTCCCCAGGGCTCGCTCTCCACATCCTCTCAGTAAACCACACTAACTCTTGCCACCAGAGCATTCCAACAGACCAAACAGGGATGTTCAAACCTGCCATTAGATATTAGTTTTTTTTTTTGTTTTTTTTTTTTTTTTTGACAGGCAGAGTGGACAGTGAGAGAGAGAGACAGAGAGAAAGGTCTTCCTTTTTGCCGTTGGTTCACCCTCCAATGGCCGCCGCGGTCGGCGCGCTGCGGCCGGCGCACCGCGCTCGTCCGATGGCAGGAGCCAGGAGCCAGGTGCTTTTCCTGGTCTCCCATGGGGTGCAGGGCCCAAGCACCTGGGCCATCCTCCACTGCACTCTCGGGCCACAGCAGAGGGCTGGCCTGAAAGAGGGGCAACCGGGACAGAATCCGGTGCCCCGACTGGGACTAGAACCCGGTGTGCCGGCGCCGCAAGGCGGAGGATTAGCCTGTTGAGCCACGGCGCCGGCCTAGATATTAGTTGTTAAATAAACAATTCTGGGGGAAGAACCCATCACATTCAGTTAAGTATGGAAACTGGGAGGTGGAAGAGCCATAGGGATCAAATCCACACAGATACAGACTTCCAAGGTGTCCAACGGTAGTAAAAACTGTCTTAACACTTGATGTTTGTTTTGGTGCTCAAAGACAGTCCTTCTCCACCTCACCTCTGGCCTTCTCCTTTCAGTACTGCAGCATAGGCCATCTGTCCCAGAGCAGGAAGCCACGGGAAGGGGAGAGTAGGTCTCTCTCACACCTTTGAATGCTCTGTGCCTCACAGATGCTGCCAGCAGACACCGATACCGAAACAACAAATCCTCACAAAGTCATCACATTCCCCACGCTTGGGGCCAGGGCTTGTTCTTGCATTGCCCACATAGCGAGGTATTAACCAAGCTGGCCACTGATACAACACTTCTTTACAAATTCAGAGTAAAATCTGCCACGCCAGCTGCTCAATATGCTAAAAAACTAGGTGGACCTTACAACACGAAAATACCCACTGTAGGTGAACCTCAGAGAGCAGCCCAGGACATTACAGCCATTTCACAAGGAATGGATCTTGGCGAGCTGACCAAAGAAAATAGTTTATCAATGTAAACATGTCAGACACACGACTATACCTCAAGGTTGAGCAAATGTGTCTCAGAAATGGAGCCATCTCGTAGAACTCAATTACTGAAATTCAGATTTCTTTCTAAAATCCAGGAGAACTGTCTTATCTCAGAAGGCAAGCACACTAAATCCGCCTGCCTGGCTGTGGCAGGAACCGATGTGGGTTCCTTCAATGACTCTTGCATTTTGACTACTGTGGCACATTAAAGCCATCTGAACAAAATAAAGTGCTTCTACCCTGTGACACCGAAGCAGGAAAACAGTTGACTGGACCATACTCACACTGAAAAGGAGCCGCAACTGGATCCGGCCCGTATCTCAAAGGGAAGGAGCCTTCAGTGGACTGTTCTCCGGAAATCATCTTCTGGGCTGGAAAGTACTTGGGCTTGAGCACATACTCCTGGCTCTGGCCTCGATGCATCACCACGTTCTGTGAGGACAGCGGCACCATGCTGGCAAGAAAGAGAGTGCACATAAGGAAACCAATAAGGAACTTTTCAAAGAGAGCCAAGAGGAAAGAAGGAGAAATGCATGGGGCCAGCACTGTGGCCAGAGGGGTTAGGCGCTGCCTGGGACAACAGCATCCCGAACCAGGGTGCTGCTGCAAGTCCCTGCTGCTCCACTTGCAAACCAGCCCTTGCTGGGGGGCAGCAGATGATGACCCAGGTGCCTGGTTTCCTATCGCCCATGTGAGAGACCCAGATGGAGTTTGGGCTCCTGGCCTATCCCTGGCTGTTGTGGGCATTTATGAAGTGAACCAGTAGATCTAAGGCAGATCTCTCTCTCTCGGTCTCTCTCGGTCTCTCTCGGTCTCTGCCTTTCAAGTAGATGAAAATAAATACTTTTTTAAAAAAGCAATCAGTTAAACCGACAAAGGAGCATTCATTCCATACAAGAGTCATTTTTTTTCCAAAATATCGTAGCTGACCACTTATGATGTGTAAGGAACCAACAGCTTACTCTTGGAGATCTCCAGGTAAAAGGGACTCTGCCTTTGAATCAAGAAGCATGAGGATATGTTGGTTATCACAGGAGCATTTATCAAGGGGCTCAGAGCACAGCTTTCATAAGCACTCATGCAAAGCACACTGCATTTATGAGTGTAAGAAAAAAGTGAAGACACACACACCAGAAGGTACGTACAAGGGGTTTCAACAAGTTCATGGAAAATGCCTATTATGAAAACACTACACATAGATCTCAAAAATTTCTCTGACCCAAGTAAACTTATCTTTTCATTTCACTTTTCCATGAACTTTCTGAAGCTCCCTAGAAGTAACTAAGCGGGCAGCACTGGAAATGGGAAGGGGAGACATAAGAAGGAACAGCACAGGAAGGGGGTTTCCAGCTTTACCAGTTACCCCAAATCATCCATGACCAATTAGGGCCAGCACAGTCCAGCGGGGCTTTCCAGGACTGCTTAGCACTCACTGGAGGGTTAATTCATGAACGTCTGAGCCCAGCTTTCCTAAACTGAAATACACAATCTCTGCCACACAGAGCTAAGCAGAAAAACCAAGCTTGTCAGAAGATGAGTATGTGAGACTCAAAATGAACAACTCCCTCTTGAAATATCAACTATGATGATGCCTTAGAGATATACTTACTTAATGCTGTCATCGCATAATGATATAAACTGTGCTGTTCAGGTTAAATGTTTTATAATTACTAGTTTCTAAGAATCCAAGAACAAGAAGAACAATTAATCCTAATCTGATTATCTTTTCAATGGTGTGAGTCAAGACCTCTGGGGACTTCTAACCATAATTACAACCCTTTCACCCTCCTGGCCCAGAGCTTTATTTATTGTGACAGTTCTCTTCCACTGCACGTAACATGTACTTTCAAATAATAAACCTTTACCCACATTCAATCATTCCCTGGGGGACAGAAAGGAAACCGTCAGTTACGTAAGACAAGTAATTCACAAAAAAATATACAGAAAAGATATCAACTAATTTGAATATGCACAAGAGCTACTGGGAGTTTAGGACAGTGCACTGTAGTAGCAAACGGAGCTTATAAAAGGAAATTACTCTCTAGCATAAGCTGACCCTACTGAGACACCATCTGCGTAAGGGGAAGAGATGAGGGGCACTACAGCAGGTCAGTGCAAAAAGTAAACAATCAAACCACCCGACACACCACACCCTGCATCTCATCAAAAGCACAATCTTGCATGAACTCAGTCTGCTAGATCCATTCTAGCTAGGGCTGATGAAGGAGCCAGGCCTGGGACAAGGTGTACCTGAGGCATTCAGTAAGAGAAGAGGCTCAGATTAGGTGTTTTCCTCCTAACCACTGGTCTCAATTTATCACTTGAAATCCTGTGGTCTTAGGAAAGCCTGGAAAATCCATCATGGGCTTCGGTCTTCCCACATGCAGCATCACGCAAGGACATTCCCTTTGTCGCCAGAATAACGACTCAATTACTAAAGCCTAAGGCTTAACACGATAAACACTGTTGTTTTCATGATGTAAGTGTTGTTTTGAACTTCAAGTATGTTTGGTCGGGATGGAGCAGTGAACAGCTGGGCACATCTGGTGTTGCCTGATTAGGAACCACAAGTCTGTTCTGTCAGCCACGGGTGAAGAGGAGCCTCCTTCTCGTCCCATAGGCCATGCTGTCACTATGTCACTACCCTGTTGGGACCCCCTGGGAGACGGACAGCCCAGCAGTCCAAGAGACCCTGGGCTGCTACAAGTGATGACTGCCCTGACCAGCATCCATAAGGAGAGCCTGTAGGTATGCCTAGGACTTGAGCTGTTCCCAACTATCCCCTCTGAATCAACAGAGTGAAATAGCAACAAACGAGCCAAACACTATGTGCAGGTGGGCTCCTTTCCCTTAAAGGTAACTGACAGGGAACAAACGTGTAAGACCAAGCCCTACCAGGTATAGAACTGAAGTGACAACCCCAGGCAGCACTCACTCACAGATATTAATACTAGGGGCCGGAATCGTGGTATGGAGGGTTAAGCCTCGGCCTGCAAGGCTGGCATCCCATATGGATTCCAGTTCAACTCCCAGCTGCTCCACTTCCAGTCCAGGTCCCTGTTAATGCACCTGGGAAGGAGTGAAAGATGGCCCAAGTGCTTGGGCCCCTGACACCCATGGGGGAGACCAGGTTAGAGTTCTAGCATCCTGGCTTCAGTCTGGTCATTGCAGCCAACTGAGGAGTCAATCAGCAAAAGGACTAACTCAATCTCTCTTCCTCTGTCACTCTTTCAAATAAATAAAATACATCTTCAAGATTTAGTACTGAGCCCAGACAATTGTAAGCACTCCAAGTTATAAACACATTGCAAACCTGAGGTTAAACAGGTGCCCCACGTCTTCCTGCCTGTTTTCCACAGTGACAAGAGCGTAAGCGCAGAGGCTCTACAGTCAACAGATCCAGACCAAAGCCTACAGCCCCATGGAGAACACCAACAGAAGTCACAGGCAGACACAGCTGTGGAAGCAGAGGAGCCTGTCCCACACCCATCCTCCAAGTAGGTATGAAGTCTAATCAACTCAGTCTCTTTCCTCCCTCCCTCCATCATGGTGGATGTCACCTTTTCTTCCCACATCAAGGCAAATTCTACTCTGCCACCTCACAGCCACACAAATACATACACCAGCTCTGCCTCCTTCCCTTGTCTTTTCCCCGAGTATTTCAGGAAAATCTCTATATACTGAGATTTTCTTCTTCCTTATTTCCTCTCAGGAAAAAAAAAAAAAACACTATCACGAGTGAATGCCAGATTAGTCACAGCAACACAGCTGTCATTCTTAAAGCAAGGAGGAGCAGGGTACTAAAATTGAAGAGAATATCAGATTTCAAATGAAAACCAGGAGGCCAGGGTTGTGGCACAGTGGGTCAAGGTGCTGCTTGGGACATCAGTATCCCTATCAGAGCACCGGTTCAAGTCCCAACTGCTCTGCTTCCATTCCATCTCCCTGCTAATGTGCCTTGGAAGACACAAGATGGCGGCCAAAGCACTTGGACCCCTGCTACCCACGTAGGAGACTCAGAGTTCCAAGCTCCTGGCTTTGGCCTGGCCCAGACATAGCTATTGCAAACATTGGAGGAGTACACCAGCAGAGGGAAGATCTCTCCCTCCCCGTTTGTGTTGCTTTGCCTTTCAAATAAACAAATACATAAATATATTTTTAAAAATGAGAAGTGTATGGTCTCTGGCTCAAGATGATTTTGAGGGAAATCATGCATCTCTTTCCTCCCAAGAGATCCTTAAAATTATATATAAAGAATAAAAAGATGAACGTCCAGAGTTGATATTCAGCTATTATGTAATAGTATAGCCACACTAGTTGTTTAAAATGTATACATACTGTGTACTCCTGAAGAACACCTGCCCCAAGCCCCTAGTGCCTCTCTTCTGGCAGATCTTCTACCCCACCGGTCGGATGCCCCTCAGTCCCATAACAGGAAGTTCATGTGTAGCAGAGCTGGAGAACTATGCATGTTACCCTGCTCCAACACTGCTTCTGCACCATCAGTACCTGTGACCCACAGTTTCCTAATTATGTTTCTGCACCCTCCATTAATAAACACTCAAGCCAGCGCCGCGGCTCACTAGGCTAATCCTCCGCCTTGCGGCACCAGCACACCAGGTTCTAGTCCTGGTCGGGGCACCGGATTCTGTCCCGGTTGCCCCTCTTCCAGGCCAGCTCTCTGCTGTGGCCAGGGAGTGCAGTGGAGGATGGCCCAGGTGCTTGGGCCCTGCACCCCATGGGAGACCAGGAAAAGCACCTGGCTCCTGCCATCGGATCAGCGCGGTGCGCCAGCGGTGGCCATTGGAGGGTGAACCAACGGCAAAAGGAAGACCTTTCTCTGTCTCGCTCTCTCACTGTCCACTCTGCCTGTCAAAAAAAAAAAAATAAAAAAACCGCTCACGAGACATCTTAAATCTAACTCAAAGTGACTGTTGTAGCTGTGGAGGAAGTGACCTTATAGAATAGCATTTTTCTAATTTCTTTTACTTCAACCGTCAGTAAGAAGTGGAAGGGCATCTTACATGGAAATTCAGTCCTTATCTACACAAAAATGTGTTTTATATAACTAAAACAACTTTTACCAAACTCTATTTACCCTTACTATTTCGTTTGTTTTTAATTTTTTTAATAGAGCTTTGAACCACTACATTTATTGCATGGTTTCATGACTCCCTAATGAGTAGCAACCAGTAGCTTAAGGACACTGGTCAGAAGCTACTCTGAGGATATGGACAGGAAGAAATCTTCCCTGGGGACCACAAAGGTAATGGATTCATAGACCAGATAAAACACAGGGTGATAATGAGAAGTAGGGCTCAACACTGGTGTCTTAATCGAAGGCCAGCACGTTAAGATGACTACTCTCTGACTGTAGCAAGCAGACCATCCATCTAGAAGTCAAATCTGTGTACCCCTCCAGGAAAAATGGAGTTTGAAACAGGATAATGATACAGGAGAGAAGGAGGGGGAAAGGCAGTCATTAGAACAGCCAATAAAATTTAGATTTTGGAGACACACGACTACATGGTGACAAATACCAATGGTAGAGGAAAAAGGGGGAATCTATTGAAATGTGATGTCCATTCTCCTTCAAGAACTGTTGGCACTGAACAAAGAGGAAATGAAGAAACCCACACACCCTGCTGGCTTAGCACCAACTGGTAGCTCCATGGAAAAAAAGTGTTGTACCAGCGAGCAGCAACCGATACTACCAACTCCGGTCATACGAATGTACAGGACTGTATGGAGGCTGGGACATTCTGGAAGCAGAGGAGAAGTAGAGTATAGACTTGGACGGTTACTCATCTTAACAATCATGAAGGGGGGCCAGCACTGTGGTGCAGCAGATAAAGCTGCCGCCTACAGGGCCAGCATCCCATGTGGGCGCCAGTTCAAGTCCAGGCTGCTCCACTTCCAATCCAGCTCTCTGCTATGGCCTGGGAAAGCAGCACAGATGGCCCAAGTCCGTGGGCCCCTGCAACCACAGGGGAGACCCGGAAGAGGCTCCTGGCTCTGGATAGGCACAGCTCACGTTGTTGCTGCCAACTGGGGAGTGAACCAGTGGATGGAATATCTCTCTCTCTCTCTGTCTCTGTCTCTCTCTCTCTCTCTCTGCCTTTCCTTCTCTCTGTGTAACTTTGACTTTCAAATAAGTAAATATTTAAAAAAAAATAATGATGAATGATGAAGGGTCATGAGATAACATTCATGACCTTGACAAAGCTGATACAAGAAACTGAAGGTTAAAAGCGCTGTTTAGTTCAGAGGCGGGGAGAGGGAGGGAATCAATGACAAACACACAATGACATTGGGATGAAGGCCAGTGACAAGTGGTAAAGTAAATAGCTCTATCCTGGCTTTCTAAGTCAAGAAATGGTTAGACATCTAAAGTGAATCAATCAAGAAGTGGCTGTGTGGAGGTGACTACCACAACAGCGTCTAGGACTGGAGGGTTAAGGGAGCGAGTAGCAGGGACCAAAGGGAAGCACCTCCAAGACTCCCGAGACACCTGAAGGCTTCACACCTGGTTGACTGGAAGGACATTATTGGTTCAAGGCCAAGGGGAGAAGCAAGAGCAAAGAGGTGCATGGAATCGCAGCAGACAGCCCAGTCTGGAGGAAGGCGATCACATGAGCTTCAGAGACAAACTCGGGACAGCTCTCCGGGGAGCAGTTAGGGACGGCCTCCAAGTGGATGAATAGTGAGGCTCTAAGAGGGGCCACCATCTGCAAAGGCTAAAACGTTTCTGGAAAAAACAAAGGGAACATGGAACCTCACAGCCATGGAGATACTCACACTGAGCCGTAGGGGCACACAGAGAAGAAAGAGGGAAAAACAGACGAGGAAGACAGGAATCCTGTAGGTGCAGAAGGGGAGAACACGCCTAGGAGAAAGGAGGGGAGAACACCAGCGAACTGCCACACAGAAGGCAGACACCCACAACTGGAACAGGCTCTGGGTTTGGTGCTAGGTGGCTGCAGCGCCAACAGTGTGGTGTCAGTAGCAGTGGGAGTTGAAATGTGACCACGCAAGGAGGAACCCTGGATGGGGAAGATGCTTGTGACACACGGAAAAGAACACGAGACACAGGCCAGAGGTTCAGGGGATGGCTGGTTGTCTAAGACTGAATCTATGGAAACCTCTGGATCTGTGTAAGCAGAGGGAAACAATTGCATAAAACGACTTTCCTTAGAAGAAAGGATTAGTCACACACTATTTACACTGCCGCCTTCCGAGTGGCAATCGTTGGCGCGCAGAGGAACTAAACTTTTCCATATTTCCCCTAAAGCCATTCTGTGACCTTTGGAGAGGGTGGGAGGATCTGGCAAAGCACACAGACCTTTGCACTTAAGAAAAGGGCTTTGGACCTCACAGAAGGGAACCCCAGCAGGCCATGAAAAGCTTCCCCTAGAAGGCCGGCGCGACAGCATCTGACCCTCTCCCTGCGGTGAGCGTCCTCAAGTTTACAATCAGGAGTCAGAGAAAGCAGACCAGGGACGCAGGAGGAGGCACGGCGAGGTCACCTCGAACGTTCAGGGCTCGTTTCCCGGCACAAAACTCAAGTGACCATCTGCACCCTGGCTGCCTTCAAGTTGTTGAGATGCGTAGGCGAATGCTACTCCGAGGGAGGGAAGACCACTGGAGCATTTGTTTAAAAACCAGTTAGAAAACGGTTTCGTGGAGGAAACCTCTTCCCACCGAGCATTCAAGGACAAGATGCACTTGGGAAATGCCAAGGACAAAGCAAACCATTGGGCAGATACCGCGTGGCAGCACTTCTCTCTCTCTCTCTCACACAGACACACCATATAAAGGGGGACAAGTACGTATGGTCTGAGAGCAATCCATAGACTTACCTATCAGGTCACAAGAGAATTCGGGAGCTAAAAGGCTGCTGCTAAATGAACAAAAGACAGCACAGAGAGTAATCAAGCAAAAACAAGGGAGAACGGTAGGATGCCAAAATCAACAGTGAAAGTAGAATGAAACAAGCACACTCAGAGCCCTGAGAACGGCAGGATGGTGACCACCACACTGAAAATAAAAGCATTAAGGGAGAGCCTATAAGAAACTGGCCTTAGGTGTCCAATAGATGAAATAAACGGAAAGAATTAAGATATTAAAGTCATGAAAGGCAGATGAGGGGGAAAAGAATATTGAAAATAAAGAAATTTTAGTAGTTGTCGTTAATAAACATGGCCAACACCAAATAGTTTTGGGATTAACTTTCCTTTACCAGTGGTTCTTACCCAAAGGGTGAATTTGCCCTGTAGGGACATTTGTGACATGTGACACTGTCAATCATCTTCATCTAACAGACGCTTACAGACACTCTACCCACTAGCAGCATGGGCCATGTAACAAGTTTCAACAAATTTTAAAGGGCCTGAATCATATAAAATATGTTCTACAGCCATAGGAGAAGTCAGTTAGACAGTAACAAAAATCTCTGGAAAACCCCCAAATATTTGGAAACTAAGTATCACACTTCAAAATAACCAATGAATCTGAGAAGAAATCATAAGGATAACTAGAATTTCTGAACTGACTGAAATTTAAAAAAAAAAAAAGTCAACCTATCCCAACTTTCAGGATCCCCTTAATCAATACCAGTGGGTAAAGGGAAGTTCTATACAGCTATGTTAGGAAAAACCTCCAATCAATCAGCTCCCACATAAAACTAAGAGGGAAAAAAGTGAAAATGAGAACCAAAATATGCAGAAGTAATAAAGATCCAAGCAGAAATCAATGCAACCGAAAACAAAAACAAACAAAAAAAAAATTTAAAAAGAACCAAAGGCTCTTAAGAAAAATATCAAGAATAAGAGAAGCGACATCCCTACCAACAACGATGTCAAAAGGTCTAATGAACCAATCTGAAGGTGCCACCTTTAGTTAAAGTTAATTTTGTGTGTCAGCCTAGGTTTTTTTTGTATGAGATCAACACTCAAACTGGTACATTTTTATGGAAGCCAATCTGCTTACTCAATCTGGTGGACCAGCCAAACAAATAAAACCCTGATGTTGTTCATGGGGAGCAGCAACTTTGAGTCTCCCTCTGCCACCAGGCTTCAGGGTGAAATCACTAAAACTTTTAAGTGAATGATTTATTTAATAAGTAACTATTGAAGAAAACGTCAATAACTACAGTTCTTAGTAAAAAAAAAAAAAATGAACTGCTATATTGGGTTATTTGGGATAGCTTCCCTGAACCCAAATTAAAAAGGAATTGTAAGGGCAGGAGTTTAGCCTAGTGGTCAAGACTCCAACATCCCACATCAAAATGTGTGGGCTCAATACTCAATTCAGGCTGCCGACTCCAGCTTCCTGCTAACGCAGACCCTGGCTGGCAGTAAGTTATGCCTCAAATAGTTGGATCTCTGCTACCCATGTGGGAGACCTGGACTGGGTTCCCAGCTCCTGGCTTTGGCTCCAGCCAGGGACATAGCAGGCATTTGGGGAATGAACCACTGGGCAGGAGCTCTCCGTCTGTCTTTCGCTGATGCCAACTCTAGAGAAGTCAGCCAGGTATGTAGTTCTAACCCCCGTATTGCCACTTCAGATTTTTTTTTCTTCCTGCATTCTAATGCTCTTCACCTTGTGAGCTGTTCCTTAAGCCACAGTATGAGACTTCAGCTTCTGTATCCTTAATATGTTAGTTTCGCCAATAATCCTGTGAGGACTTAACATCCGGTTTGTCAAATGTGGGGGACAGCCCCTCTCCTCTCACCCACTGACCTGGAAAGCCTTTTACACTTCATTTTGTTCAGGCCTTTACATTACTTCAGCTATTGTATCCGTAATTACAGACAATTTTAGTAAATTTTTCATCACACATCAACATTCCTGGATTCTGGCCCTGGGTGCTAACTTTATGCACTCCTTCTCATTACCTATGAACAGAAGAGATGAAAGAGTGTGGGAACATGTCGAAGAAACTGGTCTTCCACAATTTTCCCTCTTTCTAGCCAGCATTTCCCTTACACTAAGCACTGAGAGAGGTGTTCAAAGACCAAGGACAAATACAATGGGTAGGAGGATCCAAATGCACACTCTGCAAGACAGGACATCCTCCTGATGGCACACAGTGCTCAAGACGGAGGCAGAATAAACCACATTAAGTAAGACCTGGGAAATTCAAACCATACTTCTGCCTTTGTGTTATGGTTTGACCATGATTTTACAACTCAATTCATGCTGATGTTCAAATCCAAAATTCAAACGTTAATGGTACTAGGATAGAAATTTAATCCATTTATGGAGTTTAGGAGGTATACCTAGTGGGAGGTCCTTAGGTCATTGGGATGTGTGCTCTTTGGCAGATAATTCTCAAGTTGATTATAAAAGACTGAGTTGAACCCAGCTTCTGTTTCCTTCTCTTTCACCCGGATCCTCATGTGAGCTTCCTCCACAAACACTCTATCTCCAGTGATCTCATCAGAGGCCAATCAGTGGTGCTATCCAATCTTGGACTTGAAGTCCTAGATCCATGAGCCAAATAAACTTCTCCTTGATTCCTAAGTAGCTTGTCTTGGGCATTTCATTGTAACAGGAAGCTGACTAGGACAATGTGCCAATGAATCTTTGATAGCCCTGTTACCAAGTTCCCCTAAGCATGGCTTCCCTAACTATGAAGTATAGAACTCTCTATATGGCCTCAGAAGTCCCCAGCCTTCAGAAGTAAACCAGCACACCAAGAATTGTAGCCTGTAGTGCCAAACTGCTCTCCAGTCACACTAAAGAAGATTCCATGTGAAATCTTTAACATAATGTACATGTAGATACCTGTTCAAAGTAGGAAAAACACACGTCAGGGTTTTACTTTCCTACATTCAAGCTAAACAAAATAAACAAAAAGGAAAAATTCTTTCAACTTTTAAGGTGAATGTAATAAACTCTGTTTTTCCCAAATGGCCTTGTTTTTTTCTATTACAATTGCTGCTAAACTAGGTCACCTAAGTAATAAATATTGAAAGCATTCAACCAAATTCAAACATCTGTTCCAATCCTCTTTCAAGGCTTGATCCAGCTGAAACAAAATATCCACTGCCCTACAGGACCTGCAAGATCTTGCAGCACTATTGGAAATGTGGAATTTTTCCCTGAAACCCAACACATATCTGGTGGAAGAAAAAAAAATATGGCTTATTTCAATATGTCTAGAGTACTAAGAGTACAAAGCTATATGATAAATGACGAAACTCCAGCATTCCATCTAAGCACCAGTTGGGTCCCAGTTGCTCCACTTCTGAGAAAGCAGAAGGTGGCCCAAAGGCCTGGGCCCCTGTGACCCAAGTGGGAGCCCCGGATGGAGACCCAGGTTCCTGGCTTCATGTTGGCACAGCCCCAGCTGTTGAGGCCATTTGGGGAATGAACCAGCACATGGAAGATGATTCTTTCTCTTGCCGTGTGTGTGTGTGTGTGTGTGTGTGTGTGTGTGTATGTGTATGTGTGTGTGTAACTCTGCCTTTCAAATAAGTAAATAAGTCTTTTTTAAAAATATACTACCAATAAAGTTAATAGCTAAATGATAGATTAGAAAGTATCTGCAGGGCTGGCACTGTGGTGTAGCAGGTAAAGCGGCCACCTACAGAGCCAGCATCCCATATGGGCACTGGTTTGAGACCCAGCTACTCTATTTCCAATCCAGCTCTCTGCTATGGCCTGGGAAAGCAGTAGAAGATGGCCTAAGTCCTTGAGCCCCTGCACCCGGAGGAGGCTCCTGGCTTCATATCAGCACAACTCCAGCTCTTGTAGCCATTTAGGGAGTGAACCAGTGGACAGAAGACCTCTCCCTCTACCTCTTTATCTCTGCCTTTCAAATAATATTTTTTTAAAAAATAAAGATAAAAAGTATCTGCAATACATATGGAAAGTAATAAGGGCATTCCATACAGAAGCATCTTACAAATTGATAGTAAAAAAGTAACTCAATGGAAACCCCCCAAAAAAATCCAATCAGAAAGTGGACAAATGAGATAGATACACTATTTAATGTAGAATAAATTCAAATGACCATGATCTATAAAAAGATGTCCAGGCGCCAGCGTTGTGGCTTAGCAAGGGAAGCTGCCACCTGCAATGCTGGCATCCCATATGGGCATGGGTTCTCGTGGGTTCGTGCCACAGCTGTTCCACTTCTGATCCTACTCCCTGCTTATGGTCTAGGAAAAGCTATGGAAGATGGCCCAAGTGTTTGGGCCCCTACTCCCACAGGGGCAACCTGGATGAAGCTCTTCTCCTGGCTTTGGCCTGGTCTAGCCACGGCTGTTGTGGGGAATGAACCAGTGGATGAAAATATCTGTGTCTCCCACCCTCTCTGTAATTCTTTCAAAATAAATAACTTAAGAAATCCAAAGTTATCAGTATTCAGGAAAATCTAAACTTAACAAGATTCTATTTTGCAAGTTAGCAAAATTAGAAGAAAAAAAAAAACTATTACTCACAGGGATATAAAGGAGGAAGTATACTCTTAGAGATCCCTGGTAGAAATACGAATTGGAACATACTTTGGAGATCAATCCAGGAAAACTTAAATTTTTAAAAATTATATACCCAGTGTCCTACTAATCACGTTCTTCATAATTTACTTCAAAGAAATACAAGTCTAGTATATACTTAATCTGTGAGAAAAGTCAAGGTATTGCAATGTTTACATATTATATCTACTTTTATTAAGTGATGAAAATGTTAAACAAAATTACACAATGGAAAAATACATAAAGTTATGCACCAATTAACATTAGCAATTTGTGAAGGAGAGTAATAACGAGAAGCTAGAAAGTTAAGATGCAGAGATGTCTTTTTTAAAAAGCATATGATATTCCAACTATGTAAAATTACATATTTATTTCACAAATAGATCCATAAACAGATTATCAGAAACAAAATAATTCTGCTACATCCCACCTTGTTGTCACTATAGTCGCCTTGGAACTAGGAGCTGTACCCAAAGGATACAAAATATAACGCTAGGACCCAAGAGGAAAATACTAGAACTTTCAACACCTATTATGTTTACTTGTATTTATGTTATCCATTCTGTTGTCTATTTTGAGGGTGTTTTATAATATAAGTAATGTATTAGCTACTTATATAGGGTGTGCATTTAAGCATTTTGCTGATACACAAATGGAGTTAAAAACTTGAGAGACCATGGTTGATACATTTTAACAGAATATATTTTAGCACCAGGATCCCCTTAAGAAACTTTTGATCACTTACAGATTCATCTTTCTATAGGGTCTATAGACAAATGTTAATCTATAGGCCAGCGCCTCAGCTCACTACGCTAATCCTCCACCTGCGGCACCGGCACACCGGGTTCTAGTCCTGGTTGGGGTACCAGATTCTGTCCCGGTTGCTCCTCTTCCAGTCCAGCTCTCTGCTGTGGCCCGGGAAGGCAGTGGGGGATGGCCCAAGTGCTTGGGCCCTGCACCTGCTTGGGAGACCAGGAGGAAGCACCTGGCTTCTGGCTTCGGATCAGCACAGTGCACCGGCCACAGTGCACCAGCCGTGGTGGCCATTTTGGGGGTGAACCAACTGAAAAGGAAGACCTTTCTCTCTAACTCTGCCTGTCAAAAAAAAAAAAAAAAAGTTAATCTATAAAACAGCTCCAACCACTGTTTCTACCAAGATTGAATTATCATTTTATTCCTTCTGACTACCTCTTCAACCCTACCACCCAAGTTATCACAGCAAGACCTTTCAGAAGTTAAAAACAATTCTTTGTTTCTGCTGTTACTTTCTATCCCTCTAATTATGTGATCAATCTATACCCATCACTACCACTTCCTTTTCATTCGCTTACAATGTGATTTTTTATACCATCATCTACTAAATCTTTTTCTCTACTAATCCTATGATAATAATGCTGAGAACAAAATATAAGACATTTTTAAAAATTGTTTGAAAACTGCAATGTATAAAACTGCCTCCAATGATCCTCTTGTCATTTTTCTAAGAACAGTTAACAGACTGACAGATACCAGCATCCTTGAGATTGCTACAGCACAGGATGCAAAATTCGACACGGAAACACTACCTCTACATATACTATAAGCCTCACCCTACTGTTACACTGGGTCCCCATCTGGTGTCATTTTCCCTAAGCCTGAAGAATTTCCTTTAGAATTTCTTATTGGGGGCAGACAACACAGCGTAATGGGTAAAGCTGCCATCTACAGTGACAGCATCCCAAATGGGTGCCGGTTCAAGATTCGGCTGCTCCACTTCCGATACAGCTCTCTGCTATGGCCTGGGAGAGCAGTAGAAGATGGCCCAACTCCTTGGGCCCCTGCACCCGTGTGGGAGACCTGGAAGAGGCTCCTGGCTCCAGATTGGCTCAGCTCCTGCCGTTGCAGTCAATTGGGGAGTGAACCAATGGATGGAAGATCGCTCACTCGCTCTCTCTGCCTCTTCTCTCTGTATAACTCTGACTCTCTGCCTCTCCTGCTCTTTCAAATAAATTTTTGGAAAAATAGAATTGCTTATTGTAAAGATCTGCTCAAAACAAACTCTCAATTTTCATTTTGATGAAAATACTTTTATCTTTGATTCTAATTTTTATATAAGGTGAACAAATCTCATGTATTTAATATATACAAATTTAGGAGCATAATACTTGCCCACCCTATCCTCCCTTCCACCCTTGCTCCCACCCTCTCTCCTCATTTTTGCTTTCAATTTTTACAACGGCATACATAAAGTTTATTTCATAATCACAAGCTTAATCCTCTGTTTTTCAAATATTTTTCTTTAGATGCAGAATTCGGACAGCTTACTTTTTTTAGTTGTTATTTCACTGTCTTAAAACCTTATTAGTTCCCAATGAGAAGTGATCCATCATTTACATTGTTTCACTGTATGTAATGTCACCTTACTCTGTCTGCTTAAAGCTTGTCCCTTGTCCCTTGCCTAAGTGTGGAGTCCCTTTTAGTCATCTCATTGCAGTCTGCTGAGCTTCATGATCTGTCTGCTTGCTTTTCACCTAACCTGAGACACTGCCATTATTTTTTCAGTTATCCTGCCACATCCTGTCTCCTCCTGCTCTCCAAGATTACAATTACTTATGTATTCAATTATAGTATCCTAGCCACAATTTTTTTTTATTTGAATGATTTTTTTTTACCTTTGTGGTCTACCACGTGGGATGCCGGTGCCCCATGCCAGGGCTTTAACCTGCTGTGCCATAGTGCTGGCTCCAATATTCTGTAAATTCTATTTATCCATCATGAAGTCTATCAACCCATTCTAACTTCCATTTAGGTTATTTTATGCTTCCTATTAAAATTAATCCATCTCTTTTTTTCATCTAGACTGTATTTTCTCTCAAGTCCTTGAACATATTCAACGTAGATGCTTTTTTTTTTTTTTTTGACAGGCAGAGTGGACAGTGAGAGAGAGAGACAGACAGAAAGGTCTTCCTTTGCCGTTGGTTCACCCTCCAATGGCCGCCGCGGTCGGCGCGCTGCGGCCGGCGCACCGCGCTCGTCGGATGGCAGGAGCCAGGAGCCAGGTGCTTTTCCTGGTCTCCCCATGGGGTGCAGGGCCCAAGCACCTGGGCCATCCTCCACTGCACTCCCGGGCCACAGCAGAGGGCTGGCCTGGAAGAGGGGCAACCGGGACAGAATCCGGTGCCCCGACCGGGACTAGAACCCGGTGTGCCGGCGCCGCAAGGCGGAGGATTAGCCTGTTGAGCCACGGCGCCGGTGCAACGTAGTTGCTTTTAATAAAGTTCTTCTGATTGCTTCTCAGTCATCTCAGGGTAGTTTTGTACTGATTGCTTTACCTCTTTACCCTGAGTCACTTGCTTTTCCTCTCATGATTGTAACTATGCATCCGATGTGATGAATATTACTCTGTGACAACTGAATCTTCTGGAGCATGTTTTGTTCCATTAAGAAGTTCCTTGACTGGATTCTTTCAGCTGTCCAGCTATTGTTTTTCATGGGAACCCTTGGAGTATCCCAAGAATCAGATATCAATTTCAGCAGAGTTTATACATAGATGGCTATTAGAAGGGATACCCGGACAACTCCCATCCATTTTCTATCTGTTTTTGATTGCTGCCTAGTACCTTCAAATGGTTGTCTAATCTTAAGAACCTCCCCAATCTATGTTTTACAAACATGTTTCTGGGGAGGACATATGTTTAGCAGTTAAGATATCACTTGGTATCCCTGCATTCCATATGGGAATTGCCAAGTTCAAGTCCAGCTCTGTTCCCAATGCCAGGTTATGCTACGTACATCTTGAGAGGCAGCTGTGATGGCTCAAGTAGTTGGGTTCCCCCCAACCAGGTCAGAGACTTGGATCGAGTTCCCAGCTCCTAGCTTTGGCCTGGCCCAGACCCAGCTATTACAGCTCTTTGGGTCTCTCCCCATCTTTCCCTTCATCTCAAATAAACAAACTTGTTTCTTTCACTCAAGATGACAATTAGTTTACATTGATATTTATGGAATATTGGAGCCAACACTATGGCACAGCGGGTTAAAGCCCTGGCATGGGGCGCCAGCATCCCCTAAAGTTGCTGGTTCTAGTCCTGGCTGCTCCTCTTCCGAACCAGCCCTCTGCTATGGCCTGGGATAGCAGTAGAAGATGGCCCAAGTCCTTGGGCCCCTGCACCCACATGAGAGATCCAGAAGAAGTTCCTGGCTCCTGGCTTCGGATCGGCACAGCTCCAGCTGTTGTGGCCATCTGGGGAGTGAATCAGCAGATGGAAGATCTCTCTGTTTCTACCTCTCTCTGTAACTGTCTTTCAAATAAATAAAATAAATCTTAAAAAAAAAAAAAACGTATAGAATAGAAACATCCCTTGCTGGGGTGGACATTATGGTACAACAGGTTCAGCTGCCACTTGGGATGCCCACATCCCATATCAGAGTACAAGTTCAAGTCACAGCTACCACACTTCCAATCCAGCTTCCTGCTAATGTGCCTGGGAAAGCAGAAGATGGGCCAAGTACTTGGGTCTCTGCCACTCTTATGAGAGCTGGAAGGAGTTCTGGATTCCTGGGTTCAGCCTGAGCCAGCCCCTCCTGTTGTGGGCATCTGGGGAGTGAACCAACAGATGGAAGATCTATTTCTGTTCTTTTCTTCCTCTCTCTCTCTCTCTGCCTTTCAAGTTAGTCAATACGTATTTTTAAATATTTACTTATTTATTTGAAAGTCAGAGTTACAGAGTGGGGGGGGGGGGGGGTCCTTCCATCTGCTGGTTTACTTCCCCAATTGGCCAGAATGCCCAGAGCTGTGCCAATCCGATGCCAGGAGCTTCTTCCTGGTCTCTCATGCAGGTGCAGGGGCCCAAAGACTTGGGCCATCTTCTAATGCTTTCCCAGGCCATAGCAGAGAGCTGGATTGGAAGTGGAGCAGCCGAATCTCAAACCAGCGCCCATACAGGAGGCCAGCACTGTAGGTCGATTCTTAACCTGCTACACCATAGTGCTGGCCCCCTAAATCAATGTTTTTTTTAAAAAGAAACATTACTAATTAGATCACCTAAGGAATAGTTAAGATCTGTTAGTTTTCGGTTTTATAGCGACAGTTTACTTACATTGGAACAAAAATATAGGATATAAATTTGAAAGTGATTCTACCTTATTATGCATGTTTAGATTTGGTAATGGAATTATCTTTAAAATAGGGAAAATATATCCTCTGTAGAGAAAGGGGTAGACTTTTTCTTTTCATTTGAAAGATAGCATTACCTCACATATTAGCTGAGAAAACTGTGGGATTTATAACCATGTGCAAAGCAAGTCATGAAAGCTGTCTGTTTGCCAAGGCCAAAAGGATCCATCACATTTCTGACAACTGGTAAATCTGCAACCTCTGGCCAGCGCCATGGCTCAATAGGCTAATCCTCTGCCTGCAGCGCAGGCACCCCGGGTTCGAGTCCCGGTCAGGGCACCGGATTCTGTCCCAGTTGCTCCTCTTCCAGGCCAGCTCTCTGTTGTGGCCCGGGAAGGCAGTGGAGGATGGCCCAAGTGCTTGGGCCCTGCACCCACATGCGAGACCAGGAGAAGCACCTGGCTCCTGGCTTTAGATCAGCACGGTGCACTGGCCGCAGCGCACCGGCCGCAGCAGCCATTGTGGGGTGAACCAACGGAGAAAAGGAAGACCTTTCTGTCTCTCTCTCTCGCTGTCCACTCTGCCTGTCCAAAATAAATAAAAATTTAAAAATCTGCAACCTCTAATGTACAACAAAGTGGTACTCAGAAGCCAATGTAGAGTAAATAGCCACCTGCAATTCTCCAGACTTAATCTGTAATTCTGTTGATAATGGTCTGGTATTTTACACCCTTTAGGGAGGCCAGTTGTAACTTCACTGAAGAAAAGCAATGTTCTCAGCTAAAAATTTCTCAGACATCATCTAGTCCACTCATATCCTACAGATGAAGAAACTGAGAGCCGGGGGGGAAGTTAACTTACTCAACATCAAGAAATTAAGCAACTGTCAATGATGGCAGAACCCAGTCTAAAGCCAACTGCTTGTTCCAATACATTACACTCACTCTCCTAGATACAGCTAAACAAAAATGGAGAAGAAAAACTACCAAAGACAAAAGCCTCAAGGGAAGATGGAAACTCAAACAAGAACCCCTAAATGTTGATCCTCATGACTGGGCATTAAAGCTTACATCAATAAAAAAGCCAAATAAACCCATTCCACAAGAGTTGTTGTGCAGGAATAACAAAGGTTTGCAAATATGAGAAATTGTAAGCGCTCTATGCAAAGGCCTATGTCACTAACTCACATTACTAATCCACTGCCTTTTATTGCCAGAACCCATTTATCCTGTTAAAAATTTTTTTACATCTTTTAGTTCCATGCTGAACTACCCATTTGGGACGCAGGAGATGCTACGCCTAAGCCCCAGTTTGTCTATTGAAATGCTGAAAGAAAAATAAAAAGGACTGGTTACTGCCCCATTTCAAAGATGTACTGCTACCGTCAATGCCAAGACAAATGCTATGACAGCATCATCATCATTCTCATCATCCATTATTATTTGATACAATAGTAATAGTTCTCCTCAATGGAATTCAACCGTGTTCTGATAACTGTAGCCTATCATTTTTTCAAGAAATAATTACATGTTTAGACCAAAGGGACAAGTAATTTCTGTTCAAGTGTGGATAGAGATACGGTATACTCATAGCCTAGAGTCTTAAGAATGAAATCAAGAGAACAATTTGAGAACATTTACATTGGCAAATACAGAGCCCACGAAGGTAAAACACTGGCAGTGTTTAACAGGCATATCCTAGCTGCCAATAGGAGGGAAAAGCCAAGAAAATGTTTCAAAATGCTTGGATTGTTCTAACTGCGTCATTTTTATTCAACTGTTTCCACCAGGCAGTAAATACAATCCCATTAAGGTCCTAGGGCAGCAGGCTTTCTCCCTGGATGGGAGGGTGAGCAAGGGCAAGAGATGGATGGAGGGGAAAGAGGGCAGGCCAGAAATGTTCGCATTTAACCATCTTAACTGCTGGAAATCCAATACTGGATTTTGCTTCCTTATTTCTGTTTAAAAATATGTGTTAGTCAAACAAAGGCTTGATTCAAACATACCAGAAACAGGTTCAAAAGTTTCAAACAAAATGCTTATTTGCCATAAGGTATGTTCCACTTTAGAAAAAGTCTGCAACACTTGGAATGGAGACCAAATGGGCTTCCAACAGCACTGGGCGCCCTGTGTGGTAGGCTCCT
Source organism: Sylvilagus floridanus (assembly GCA_949820135.1). Lineage (NCBI taxonomy): Eukaryota > Metazoa > Chordata > Mammalia > Lagomorpha > Leporidae > Sylvilagus > Sylvilagus floridanus. Next base: position 17,150,887 of record OX463245.1, on the reverse strand, counting down.
CTGACCGCCTAGGTTTCCAGCCTTCTACCTGTGGCAGGAATGAAAAAAGTAGTTGAAACAGACTGGCTGCTGCTAAGGGGAAGAACAGCTTCTTAAGGGTGAGTGGCATTGATACAATGAAGAGCAAGATACATGGACAAAAAGCAAATTCAGGGAGGTTGGGGAGGTGAGCTGGGAGGGGTGAGAAGATTTGAGTGAGTTTAGGGCCATAGAAATGAGGACTCTTTGGAGCTAGCTGCTGTTTGCGGAGTTCAAGGGCAATGAGGATAGAGACTTCCACATTTTTCAAGGCGACTCCAGAGCTTCTCAAACATTTGCATCAACTAACCTAAGACCGAAGATAAATTGCTGGTGTTCTGTCTAAGGGTAAAATTCCAGCTTTGGGAATCCCTCACTCTGTTCCTTTAAGACTAAAATATCCACCACATTGTTTGCATATGATACATTGTAGATGATGAGAGCATGGGATTAAACATCAGAAGGCCCGAAGAAAGGAATGAGCCAGAAAGCTCAATGCCTAGAGCTGTCAATACCTATTTGACAGGAGGCTACCGTGATTCTAAACCTTGTTCTCTTTTTGCCTCAAAGTTCATGCTGAAGGACCTGTGACGTTCCCAAGTTTTTATACAAGATATCTCCTTAAGAAATCCAGTCACTAAAACGCATTTTTATCATGACATATCATAGGCTGTCAGAAAAGAACAGAACCCAACAAAGAACAGGTCATTTACGAATGGGATAACTAGCAGGTAGATGAACTCGTGGGGGGTGCTTGGAGTCCCTTGGCATAGCATGATGCAAGTATGTGGGTGTGGGTTCATAATGTGTGTTTTTAGTGGACTCTTAAAGGGGCCCATAATCTAAAGAAAAAGAAACTGATCAAGAATTACAGAACTAGATGACAGACTACTTCAAGATCCCAACATTGTAGATGAGAAATTAAAGAAGCAAGAAGGCCAAAGACACTCCACGATCACACAGCTGGAGGTGCCTCCTACCTGGCTAAGGTCGTTCCTTGGCACTGGGGGTAGAGGACGACCTCTCTCGCAGGGCAACAGGAGAGCCCCCAAGGCAAGGAGTGTCAAGAAGAAAAATCATACTGAAAGTGAAAGTCCTAACAGTGTCAGGGAACCTTCAGAGCTTTCTTGGAAGGGCTCAGGGGCAGATTGTGAAACAGCATTAGACGCTATGAATCCCAGACCCAAGAGACACAGAGCAGACACCCCGAGAACAGAGGGCTCCTTCTGGCAACCAGTTAAACTCCAAGTACCAGAGATCCACACCACTATTCTTGATAATGGTGCAACTTGGCCGGTGCCGTGGTTCACTTGTCTGATCCTCCACCTGCGGCACCGGCACACCGGGTTCTAGTCCCAGTTGCTCCTCTTCCAGTCCAGCTCTCTGCTGTGGCCCAGGAGGGCAGTGGAGGATGGCCCAAGTGCTTGGGCCCTGCACCCGCATGGGAGACCAGGAGGAAGCACGTGGCTCCTGGCTTCGGATAGGCACAGCGCGCGGGCCATAGTGGCCATTAGGGGAGTGAACCAATGGAAGGAAGATCTGTCTATAACTCTACCTGTCAAATTAAAAAAAAAAAGATAATGGTGCAACTCTGCATGCTGGTCAGATACAAGCAATGCCTGCTTCTGCCCCAAAGTGTTCACCTGCAGCAGTCACTCACCCAACTGACTATGAACCAGTGAAGTGAGGGCAGAGCAGTGAGGAGGACAGATGTTGATATTAGACAGTCCCACAAAGGGTCACCCCTCTGGCTCAGCTGCTTCCTCAGTAAAGCAAGGGCCCAGACTACAAAGGGTCTCTGTTACTATGGCTATCAACACAGCTTCAGATGTCAAGCTGTCATGCCCACAGACACACAAAGTACAGAACAAGCCCCAATTCCTAATCATACAATTTCCCAGACATGCATAGGGAGGCCCAGTTGTTAGGCATAACAGGGCAGTGAGAAGCATGACGAGCTCTGTCTAGACCACAGAAGCCAGTCCTGGAGGCTGGCACTGTGGCACACTAGGTTAATCCTCGGCCTGTGGTGCCACATTCCATGTGGGTGCCGGTTCTAGTCCTGGCTGCTCCTCTTCCAATCCAGCTCTCTGTGATGGCCTGGGAAAGCAGAAGATGGCTCCAGTCCTTGGACCCCTGCACCCATGGGGGAGATTTGGAAGAAGCTCCTGGCAACTGGCTTTGGATTGGCACAGCTCCAGCCATTGTGGCCATTCGGTGAGTGAGCCAGCAGATGGAAGACTTCTCTCTCTCTCTCTTTCCCTCTGTCTGTAACTCTACCTCTCAAATAAATAAATTCTAAAGAAGAAGCCAAGCCTGGCTCTGGCAGTGTTTCGTGGGCATCACTATACGTCTCCATGTCCACATTCTGCCCCTACTGTTCGCCATGAGGAGGGAAACCCAACTGAACGAGGTAATGCTTTTTAAACACTGACTTCCTACCAATGAGTACCTTCCCCATCCTCACACAGTGACAAGAAACTGTTTTCAGGGACACTCTCCCCGGGAATTTTATGAGTTGGAATTTAGAGTTAAGGTCAGGTTCTGTGTGCCATCCCACTCAAAGTACCCTGACCATCTCAACGCCTCTTTTGAGGACAGCAGAGGTCATTAGCAGAGTAACAGAACCTCCTCTGGCCTCCCTACTCCCCAGTTACACAACCATCGACAAGTCACGGAACCTTTCCCGAGTCTCACCTTCCTGATTGCTACATTGGGAATCATAGTTCCTAAGCCATATCCACTGTAATTAGGATAAAATCAGGAAAAGTACTTACTACTGTGCCTGAAACAAAAACTAAGCTCTCAGTGAATGCCATCAGATTTCATTACAGGGGGTTGGCACCGTGGCACAGCAAGTCAAGCCACCACTTGGGACACCCACATCCCAAGCCTATCAGAGTGCCTGGGATCAACTTCCACATCCAATTCTGATCCAGCTTTGTGCTAATGCGCATTCTAATCACACTATTTTCTTTCTCTCAAATAAGTAAAACCAAATCCACTTTAAATGGACACAACTGGAGGACATCATGTTGAATGAAATGAGCTAGACACAGAAAGCCACATAGCATGTGTTCTCCCTTATATATGGGAGCTACATTTAAAAAAATAAAAAAAGCAAGCCAACAAGCCTGCTTGTATCAGTCAAAACAACGGCTAAGAATGTTATACTGCTCTCCTTTTAATTATCTGTGTTTACATCAAAATTTACTGTATATGAATGAAAAAAATGGTCATTTTTCCATTGATTTAGTGTTTATAGCCATTGTCTACTTTCCCACTGAACTAGAGTATTTTTGCTTTATACTTGTTAAACTTATTTGGTGAAGCATTAAGGCTTTTTACTGTAATATAAGTTGAAAATACTTTATCTCAAAAACTGGAAAAAAAAAAGGGAGAGGGAAGGGAAGGAATTGAGGGCAGGAGGAAAGGACCATCACATTCTGAGAATTGTTATCTACAAACTACAAGGAATCTGTTAAAAACTAATTAGAAATCAAAATAACATGAAATAAATTAACTTTAAAAACTGTTCTCATTACAAAAACTTGGCACCCAGTAACTGAACATAACACAGGCACAAAAATAGATAGAATGGGTATCTGTCATAGCCTCCAAGAAATGTTAGCCCAGCAAAAGCAACACCTCTGACCCTACCATGTGACTTACTGATGTGTCACGAAATGTCCAGGAAAAAGGGTCAACTTTCAAGCCAATGATAATAAACATGGGGAATATCTTCAAAGTCTATTCTACCCCACACAATTACTCAAACATGACACATTGCACAATGTCTTAATGAGAGAGTAAAGGAAACAATGGAGTTACCCTAATTTTCCAACTCCTGTTTGCTACAGAAATTCACAATATTATCAGGAAATAGAAATCTTTTAATATGAAAAAAAAACTGCCAGAAATAGAACGCCAGTGCAGGGTATGTGAAACAGAAAATATCAACTAAGTTGCATTTTAATAAATGCCTACAAATTAAATGCATTTTGATCAAACTATTTACAATTTAATAGCTCTATTCTTCATGCCCACTATTCCTGTATCCAAACTCAGCAATAATACATTAGGAACACATCAACTATTCTAGGCAGAAAGCAAATAACCACTCTTTTAAATACTGGAAAATACTGAAAGGCTCATTGATTATTGACAGAACCATTAAAATTAACTTAGGCACAAAATATCAAGAAAGGTTAAAATTCACTTCTTTGCTACATGTTACCAAGGACTGTGTGGTTCAACCTAAAATTGCAACAATGACACCCAATTTCTATGCAGTTCAGTATTTTATTAAGATGCCTTTACACAGGGACACAGAACCTGAACCCTCAGCATTCGTTATACAATGTGCCAGATAAGGCTTTGCTGAGCAACTACCCGGTGCACAGCAGGGTTTTCAGCAGCATCCCTGGCCTCTGCTCACTCAATGCCACCACCAACCCTTTGCCAAGTGACAACAATCAACAACGCCCCCAAATATTGCCAATTGAGAACCACTGGCTTATGACTTTCTCAGTTTTATCTGCTAGCCATCCAACATGTATTACCTCCAATTTCCCCACCATATCATGAACCCAATTCTAAAAAGATATGGCCACAGAGTCTAACTTTAAGCCTCACGCTTCATCCAGTTTTTCACACATTCACAGTGTGTACTTTTAAAACTAAACACTGTTTTATTTATTTGAGAGACTGAAGGGGAGAGAAGACACAGAAAGCATTCCTATCCATTGATTCACTCCCCAAATGCCCACAAGGCCAGGGCTGGGCTAAGCCAAAGCGGGGAGCCAGGAATTCCATCCCTTCTCCCACATGGGTGGCATGAACCATCAACTCCCAAGGTGCCAATCAGCAGGAAACTGGGATCAGGAGTTGAGCATGACCTCAAAGTCAGGTTCTCTAATCTGGTATGTAAGTGTCCTAAGCAGCATCTTAAGCTGCCCCTAAATTCCACACTATTTGAAATGACATATTCTTACCCACCCCCATGAATATGATCAAATAGCATACAAGTCCTCAATTCCTAAATTTTATAGTTTCCCTTATTTGTCATTAATTAAAACCTACCTTTCTTTCTGCCACCTTCATGCATCTGTTCATTAATGTACCTAACAAGTAGATATTAAGTCTGTTCCTCAGGCTGGTCTAGGCAAAGGATACAGCAATGCACCAAACTGACAAACGCCTGGCCCCCTAGAGCTTAGAGCCTAGTGAGTCACTCCCAAACAGAATGGAACACACCAGAGCATCAGCACTTACCAATCAAGAATCTGCCTTAGCATTTCTGTATCAAGACAATGTCTCCAGGAATACAGTGTACACGAGAGATTTTGCACTACCCTATGCGATGAAGCTAAACATGCCAATCCCCCATTTGTAAGCACTTTCATGATAGCGTTTCATATGTCTGATACTATCCAGGAATTTTACCATAGTGAATGCCTAAAGATTGACGTTTACTAACCTAGCTCCACATATTTAAAATTCATTTTATCTACTTTCAATAGAATTTTTTCCTATGTACCAGACAAGGTTACTCTAAGATGTAACCCACACTCCTACACAACATACCCTACTCTCAAGTCATAGCCAATTTTTGGAGTTGTCAAATTTCTTAAAATACTCCTGAGACCATCATGGTATGGTTTTATAAAGTAAATTCATTTCAATTCCTGCAAATTGGGCAAATACACTTAACAGATAATTAAGGTAAAGCAAATTCCATTAGGATAAACTCCTTTGGCATTTTATAAACAAAGCGACTTATACTTGCAGCCAGCTTTCTGGAGGATGGTTTGAGACACTGTTATCATTTATATCCTGGCCTTCCCTCCTGCGGTTCAGGGAAGGACAGGGGGATTGGAGTGATAAGGAGTGATGAAGGCAAGGACAATTAGACATCTTCGGCCTCGGATCTAATACTGATTTACTGCGTATTACATAATGAATTCATCTATCGTGGACTATATGGAGGAGCAAAGGAAATAATTACAGAAAATGCTGAAAGTGCAGCTCAAGAGTGGAGGCAAGAAGCAGACATGGCACACGGGAAACTGCCCAGGACCCATCAGGTCCAGAAGCCACCACGAGGGCAGACATGGAAGCCAGAGAAGCCTCTAAGAACTCTGAGGAGAGCACGCATCAGGCTACGTCTGGAGAAGCTAAAACCAAGCAAGTATCCACAAGATGGGGATGTTCACCCACCAGGAAAAAGGCCGAGACAGATCACGTGTTACTGCATTTTCTTTTGCAGACAGTTTACAAAAGATGGCCCAGGGCCCAACGAGACAAGGAAGTGAAAATCATTCTGGTGGCCGAACCAACAGAAACTGTCCTTCTTAACGCTAATGAATTAAACGATACCACTAAAGCCAGGAGAGATAATTTTATTAAAAATAAGAATTCATCAAGGGATTACATCATTGTTTACCCAGAGCACGCTGCTCAGAAGCTGTGCAGCTGCACCCTCCGTTCCTTGGTTGCAATAAGATAAATGAGAACAAAACACACTGACATCAAGGACTTACTCAACCAAGTTCCAGGAGTCATGTATGTCACCATAACCCCTGGTCATAACCCTGAGGAACATCAGGAACTATGTCAAGTTCTACCTATGGCCCTGTCACCAGCATGCCGCTGCTACACTCTCCACAGCAGCTAACAATTGACCTCTGGGGTTACTGCAAGTCACTCCTGACCCCAGCACCCTCACCTCTGGCTATAGGCCCCAGTGCTTGTGAGGCACTTCTGTGTCTCCCCACGATGCGATTCCCATGTTGCAACTCCATTAACTGGATGCCCACCTGATAGCCCAAGCTGACATCTTCCTTGGTAGCCTCTCTTGGCCCTCCATTCCTACAGTCTAGAGCCTTGTCTTGGTGTCGCCGACTCCTCATTCAGGAACGTATCTGCACATTGCACCCCACTATAATTACTGTTGGTCCTTTTTTGTGCTTTGCAATGGTGAATACACATGATATACTAAGAAAACTGCCTAATGCATAATAAGAGCAAACAGTAAGTGGAGGTTTGTTATACTACTAGTGTTCCAACTCCTGGACTCTAGCCACCGGTCAGGATCCCATTATTCAAAGATGGACCAACTACATGGTGCTGTTTCACCAGACTCCCAATGGCCTACAGATCCCAAGTTCAGCCCAACAGACCAGACTTCACCCTGTAGCTACAAATGAGGCTGCCACCTCCTGAAACCCATCACCCAGTGGCCAGGACCTGCCAGACCAGGTTCACAGAACACACAGCAAGTCTGAAAACCGGCCCTGCCTCCTCCATAAGGGTGCAATTTATGCAAGTGACTTCAATTTTCTACCTATAAAAAAGGTGACAGTAGTAAGTGTGTGATAGGGTTGTTGAGAGTATTAAGTAAAAGTGTGTAGGCACGACACTTGGCACACAAAGAGCACCCAACCCACGGTAGTGGCTGTGACTCACCACATTGTCACTCCTATGGCAAGGCTGCATGTAATGCTGAAGGGGAAAAATATCAGGACTTTGGACCTGGAATCACTGTGAAGGCTCAAGCAAAGAATCCTTCTTTATCTCCTGCAGCTTCTGGGCATCCCAGGCATCTCTTGGTTCTGGCTACATCACTCCAGTCTGCCTCCACGCTCCCTGTGCGGTCTCTTCACATCTTACAAAGACATGTAGCATTGAATTTAAGGGCCAACCGTTTAAACCAGGATAACTTTATTGTTAGACTGTTAACTTAATTTTCCAACAAGGTCACATTCACAGGTTCAAGGGCTGAACTGTGGACATATTGGCAGTGTGGGGCAGGTAGGGAACCATCCCACCAACCCACTAACGGTTGGAAATCACCAACAGCCAAGGAGCTCATCTCAGAAACCTGGTTAAACAAACTTGGCACTGTATGGACAACTCAGAAGCTCTAGGAGGGCCTGAGCTGGATTGTGTCAGGTGATGCAACTTAAATAATGGAGAAAAAGAAAATCCACCTGTGTTTAAAACCCTGTGCGACTGTGCGGGGCTGTTCTTTACAGGAATACACAACAAAATCTTTTGCCAACGGTGGCTTCCAGAGAGGGAAGAGGGAGGCAGTTGGGGATGGGGACCGTTGCTTTCTCTGTTCCGCCTTTTTGAGCAGTCTGCATGCTCTCCAACTGAGTTCCTGAAGCCAGATGACTGCCATCAGCCCAGATCCCTAAGAGGTTCCCTGCATGAACTACTGTAGAAGCAGGGAGGATCAAGACAGAAGCCCACAAGACATTTCCCGCTGGCAGTGCCTTCCTGGCTCCCCAGGCTTGTCTGCTTCATGGTCCCCTTCACAGCTTCAAAGCCTCTCTCCCCCATCTCCCCTGAAGAGGCCAATCCAAACTAATTAGGTAATCAGACTCGGCTGATCATTGAAAAGCATAAATGCCTATCTGGGCACATACCAAAAAAAATTTGATACACGTATATGCTACAAATATGGAATCATCAAGTTTCACCAAGAAATGGTGAAAATGGCTTTTTTATCCTACAAAAGCCTTCTTTGTTTGCTTCTAAGAAAAACAGAGCCTTGGAGATCAGCAGCTCACCCTCTAAATGGCATGAGAAAGTATTTCCAGGCATCAGAGGCCCCCACCTGTAATACATATTTAATTAACACTCAGCAAGCCCTCTCCAAGTTAATGAGCTATTACCTATCAGGGAGCAGCCAGCCTTATTAGAGTGGCTTCCTCTTTCTGAGTATCCAATGTCCTTTCAGGTCAACAAACCCATTAGGAATTTCAGCCTCCTCCATTAGACAGTGCATCAAGCAGGCATGAAATCAAAGAACGCTGGCCCTGTGAACGACCCTCTGGAATGTCCTTTCTCAGTGACTGGTCATTTGCTGACCTCTAAAGCTGCCGAGTCAAATGGTGCATTCTGCAACAGGAACAGCTCTGCCCTAAGGTAGCATTCAGATAAGGGTTAGTTAATACAACTTCTTTTGGAGAATTCCAGGAACTAAATCTTGGATGAGGCCCCAGGGCATGAGCTGTACTAACTACTGTGCTGTCCTTGGGACACATGAAACCCAGGAGCCTCCTCAGGGGTCTTCCTGAACCCAGATTCTTGCCTCTGCTGTAGGCATCCCACTATCATTAGGTGACCTTCCAAAGCACATCCTTCATCATGTGTCACTCTACAGCCAGAGCCACCAAGGCTTCCTGACCGACACCTCCCCAGTGGGGTCCAGACTCCCCAGTTTATTCAAGACTTCTCATTTTGAGACCCACCTGCTGCGAGAGGAGGTGGCGGCACATTTGTAAGACATGAGTCAATTTTGGTTTTCTCCCAGTACCTCTCCCTTCTGTCTTCCCCTTTCAACCTACAAATAGGTCCTTGTGTCTATTGTTTGGGGACAGGGATGTGGCCAGGAAGAAACACAACTAGCCTACAGTGTTCCTTTTATTTCCAAAGCCTAAGCAACGATTCTCATGGGTAGAGTAAGTCTCCAGACCCGAACTACCTGGTTTCTACCCCAACTAGAAAGAGATTGCATCCGGCAGGAAGGAGAACTGAGTCTCTGGGTTCAGAATAGAGTTGCTGGGGAGCAGACAAGACCCCCCAACAATGGAGGGGTGCTGGGGTGGGGCTTTGCAGCTGGCAGCCTCGGGGAGATTCTCAGGCAGCAGGGAAGCAGGAGCCTGAGGACTGGAAGGTGTGCGTGCATGCTAACTCCATGACCGAGATACCATCTGAGCAACAGCACTAGGCGAGTTCATTGCCGTGCAAAAATCACCAAGTATAATTACACAGCAAGATGGCTATCACATCACTAGATAGTTCAATCCCAGACAACCACTCCTGTGTATGTGGTCCTTAGCTGAACGAAACACTATGTGGTACATGACTGTCCATGTACTCATATGCCAATACATATAAATATGCAGCATATTTGTATATTTACAATGCATGAATATGTATGTATTCACATGCATGTACAAGCTTTACCCCAGGACAAATTCTTACGAACATAAAACATGACTCTCTCAGCTGTGATTCCAATAACAGGGTCTTATTAACAACTCAGTACATAAAGTAAAAGAAAATAATAAATTAATGAATAAAAAGACCTGGTTGATTTGCAAGGTTAGTTTCTATGTCAATTATTTGAAACAAAAACACATTCTTTCATAGAAATTGTTATATATGGAGCTGGCACTGTGGCACAGTAGGCTAAGCCTCCACCTGTGGTGCCAGCATTCCATATGGGTGCTGGTTCACCTCCCAACTGCTCCTCTTCCAATTCAGCTCTCTGCTAATGCACCTGGGAAAGCAGTAGAGGATGACCCAAGTCCTTAGGCCCCTGCACTCACATGAGACCCGGAAGAAGCTCCTGGCTTCAGATCGTCCCGGCTCCAATCATTGCTGCCATCTGGGGAGTAAACCAGCAGACAAAAGACCTCTGTCTGTCTGTCCCTCTCTGTCTGTAACTACCTCTCGAATAAATAAAATCTTATTTTAAAAATTGTTATACATAATACCAATGTATGCTTTTCTGAAGATTTTACAGAGAAAAATGTAATATTAGACTCTTGATCTTAAACACAGACACTGTAAAAAGAAAAGTGTTAGATAAAAGTAGGTGCTAAACTGATCAAGACTTCTAGATCTTCAGCAAATGGGTGCAGTGGTTCAACCATGGGGTCTGATGCCTTCTATAAAACAGTAATGTTATTTATATTCTTTCTATTGTTATTGGTCTTCATTAGCATGTTTAATCTACACATGGAATAACCAGAAAGGGGAGAAGGTCAAAATAAAGAGTCAAGAAGTACAGGGATGAGGAACATACGGGTACAGTGGGGAAAGGCAGCGAGCTGGGGAACTGGCTGCATTGCAGGTGATTAAACCAGACAGAAACAAAGACAAGCTTCCGAAGTAGCAAGAAAAGAAGTGACAGGCCACCAATACCAGTCCCTGTGATAGGCTCCAGGTGGGCTGCCAGCTTAGGACTGCCTGGTTGCCTCTGGAGGCAGCCCCCAAGAACCAGGAGGGGAGGCCTGCAGTGCCACAGACAGCACAGGGCAACTGGTTATTTCCAGAGGATCCCTTGTCAGCAGATACTGCTAAGGAAGGCCAGGTTTCTATCACTATCAAGAGGTTCTCTCTAAAGGGTCAGTGTATCTGAGCACCTGGTCAAATCGGGAAGGCCCAAATCACCACTGCTCAGCTCACACACATTTCCTACTAGCGCTCGGTTTCCTGATATGACCAGATCAGTTCTCCAAATTGCCCAATTTCCCTAACTTTTAAAGACACATGATCAGTTTGAATAAATGAACTGCTGGTTATATTGTTTTGGTGCAACAGAGCCGGAAACATCTAGAAAGCTTCCTCTGCCCCTCCCGCACCCAATTTTTCTGAAAATCCCCAACACAGCACTTACTGTACTGCCCAGTCATTCAGGCTTACTCATCCTCCAGGACCGAAACCCTCACACATTCAATTTTGGACCTCATGGACCTCCTGCCAAGCAACTACTCAGTGTCTGCTGTTCAAAACAGTGTTGTAACACCAGTCAGGATGAAAGGATGGCTAAACCAAAAAGAACAAAAGGAATATAATTATTCTATCCCCTTACCACAGGAGGGCAAGAATAATCCCTGTGCTGAATGGACTTTATTACACAGACTCCAGCTGAGTCATGTACTCCTCTGAAATTTCCACTTTTAAAAATAAATATGCATTAGGCAACTTCATTAAAATTAACACAGGCTTACCTCCACTTAAATTGCGACTATAAAATCTGATGAGGTTATAAATAACACGACTCTGTCATTTTCCTTTGAATTAAAAATAATCATCCATATAAAGAGTGTTTATTGCTCCCCAGGTCCCCCTCCCCCCCGACAATTATTCCCTAAGTTATTCCTCTCATCGTAAAGACACATGTAATCAAAATGAGCTGGAATTTAACATCAGCACTTCTGGTCATACTGTGAGCATTATCATTCATTCATTCTCCTTACAGTGTGGTTACTTTCAGGCAAAGTCTACTTGCCTCAAAATGCAGAGCTGTAGGCTTGTGCTCATGATCTGTAGAGCTGCTTCCCTAGAATTCTGTCAATTATTCTGTCCTCCCTCAATATTTATTTGCAAGGCCAAAGATGCAGGTTTTCCATTTCCTTGAGAGAAAATGTCGGTGGTTTTCCCACCACTTAGTACCACTTAATTATACTGGCCAGATGATTAACACCAAGTCCACGCTGCTACAACAGGGTTATCACGTTTCACGATTAATGGGCAGTCTCAACCACCTCCAAGGCTTCAGTTACATATAAATGTCTCCGAAATTTATACATCTAGAGGTGACCTCCCCTTGGGAGCCACACATCTCCACCCAAAGGCACACACTCTGGGCCACTCAACATCAAAACCCACAGCAGGGGGCTCGCAGCGTCACGTTCTGCTGCATTCCCTTTTCCAGTGAACTGGAACCCACCATTCATTCGCCTGAACTCGCTGCTCACATCCAACAGAGTGATCCAAAAGCAATCTAGTCCAAAAAGAACACAATTTATACGTAGTGCCTCTATTACAATCTCAAGAAGATCGTTTCTTTTAAAAACCAGATAACCCTTAAGAGTTTGGGTTTTCGCTTTCACAAAAAAAAAAAAAAAACTACAGAATAAGAATTATATTTTTCTCAAGCAAATCAACACATGGAAGAAGCTTTGCATCATCCTGAGTAAAGCTCTGGAGCCCAAGTTTTAGCTGGGCTCAAGAAACAGAGTTGCAGTCTAGCAATGCAACAGCTTTCCCTGCAGATCCATGGACAGTGCCCTGCCTTCTAGTTCGAGGAACTTACCTGGGCCATCCACCACTGCCCCATGGTCAGCTCTTAATTCAGCAGCTGACCTTGTCTTCTAGAATTCACAGCTTTCTCTCCCTACGTATCAGGGGCAATATCACCTCCCCTAGCCCTGGGACAATGTCTCCACTGGCAGAGGGGGACAGAAACTCCTCTCTCCCAACCATTTACTGTCCGTGCCTACAATCCCAAACATCTCCTTGATACGCCTTTTTTGCCATGGCACATGGGCAATTATTTCAGCAATTCGCAGTTTAATGCATCATCAGCAAATCAGGAGGCACTGGTTGCCTACTCCTCACACAATTCAGTAACTGAAAGACCCATACAATAACCTGAAGACAGATCCAACGCCTAGAAAAATAAGCACATTTATACCAATTAGGAAAAAAAACAACTGTTAGAAGGATTTGCCTGCTAAAGCATTTGATCTATTAGCACCTGGAAGTGACTTTTCATCAGAATACCATCATGTTCTTAGAAGAATGGATATCACTTGCTTATAATATTAAATAGCCCTCATTGAAAAAAAAAAAAAGCACTTACACCCAGTAAAACAAATCAGTAACAGGCAGTAGAGTAACTTCAAAGTCAGACGTTGGTCCAAATACACACACAAGGCCATTTTAATGGTTCAGTTTTACTGCCCCATCATTCTTGCATCTCGCCAAGAAGCAGGAAGGAATTTTTCATAAACATAATTCCAACATAACTCTCATAGCTGAATGTCAATTTCTTTGATAGGACCAAAGAAATGGTTTCTGCAGATATCTCAGGATAATTATAACACTCCTAACTTTACTGCATTGCAAATTTCAGAGATTAAACAACACAATGCAAAGTCAGGAATAAATCTAAATGGGCACCTAACGGTTACCTTTTAGAAAATTTTATCCTCCACGATTTTTTTTTAAACCATTCCTCTAACCAAACTCACTTATCCACAGGTCACCAAAAACCCACCACGTGCAGGTAAGTCCCAGCATTTGAATCAAAGCAAATTTTCCCTTGACATTTTCAGCCATTCTGTGGTAAGATTAGCTTACTGAGGGAACAGAACTGCAAGTGGCTAAGAGAGCATGCAGCACGCTCAGAAGTGCTCTCTCCAGCCCCTGTTATCCTGAAGTCCTGCAGACCCACTGTCATTTTTTTCTTTAATCTTGAGGCCAGTAATGCAGACTTCTTTTCTGTACCTCCACCTAGAGCAGGGCCTAGGGGAAGTAACTGCATTGGCTGGAAGTGCTGGGGGAAGAAGTGGAAAAAGCATGACAAGAATGGAGCAGCCACGGGAAGCCAACAGTGGTAAAGGCAATCAGGACGGCTGTGCCTCTGCAGATCAGCCCTGGACAGCAGCTGCATCTACTTTCTATCGATTGCTACATGTTGATGAAGTATCTACTTATCTTAAATAAGTAGCTTGAGGTAATATATTACATGCTCAACCTGCTTTATAATACTCCTAGTTATTCCAGTTTCAGGACATCTGCACCTGACTTCAAAGAACTCATAATAAGAATGTAATATGCATGTTACCACCTGATTAATGCAAACGGTGGCAACACAGCAGCTATTTATGTAGCCCTTGACAACTTAGCAAGTACTCTCACATATTATGCTTAAATTATTGATTTCAGCGCAAATGGAAAACAGTTTCAAGCAAATTTGCTCATTAAATCAAACGCCAAAAATGGTAAGTAAACACAAAAATTACAAAGAAGAGCAAATGAATGTTTCTTCAAAAAACTTTGCACTTCTCCCAGTATGGCAACTTTGTTTGGCATAAGAGGAAACCAATAAAAAGGACCGATTTCTTGTTTGAATGCAACACTAAGATAGCCCGCAAGATTAAGTCAACTCACGCCGACCATGTCAGATTATCATCACAGCATAACTATACTGACCGCTTTCCAGTTAAAGAATCTGTTCGTACCCAATACATGGTATTTTTTAAAATTCACCATGACACCATTCAAAGATTAAGTGAAAAAGAATGAGGAAAGACTGGTGATTTGGCTTCTTTCCTGCCTAAGAAGTATCTACAATTTTTTCCTCCTACTTTCTCATCTCCCATTCACTGTTCAACCCACTGCAATCAGGGAATATTCATCTTGCCAGTCACTGCCCTGGCCAAGATTCGAATGAACAATGACCGGATCACTGCCAACCCAAACACCCTGTTCAGTAGTCGCATTGTCCCCTTTGCGTAGGGACACCCACTGACTTCTCTCCCTAGGCTTGTCATTAACACTGATCAAATACCTCTGGATTTCTACTCTTGGGATGCATGGCAGTAGGATATAACCTCACTCCTTTTGAAGTGGTGGCAGGCCATATGACTTAACTTGGCCAATGAATTGTGAATGAAAATTATATGGGCTGAAGTTTTAAGAGGTACTATGTGCCTCTTCGTAATTTTTTCTCTCTGCCATGGAAACCAGCAGAGTTTCTGTTTATAGTTGCTCTGTCAGCTTGGGCCCCCACAGTGAAAATGGCATGGAAAACAAAGCCCAAACGACCTGCAATGGGCATATCTCAGGGGTGATTTTAAGGCACAGAGCCTAAAGCAACCCATAAAGAATATTCGCATGAAGAACAAATAAATCTGTTATGTTAAGGCCCTCAAATCATTGAGTTTTTTTTTTATGTAGTCAAAGAACGAGCTTATATTTGAATTCTATTCTCTTTCCAGTAGGTTGTGGGGGACCACATTCTTCATGTGCCTTTCCACCCTCCTGCTCTTGTTTCAAAACCCATTCCCCAGACAAACCCCTAGATGCTGTGCCAGGAGTCCCTTTAGATGGCTCCCAATGGTCCCCACCTCTTGGTTTTCAAAGCAGTTATTTAATTCTTTCCCATCCAGTGTGAAGCACACTAAGTGACTCCTTTCTAATGAGCAGAATACAGAAAAAGATGACAGGACACCACTGTTGAGATTCGGTCACAGAACGTCTGGGGTTTCCATTATGCCCACACTCCTGCTCACTCTAGGGAAAGCTTGCGAGCTCCACAGCTGCCCTACGGGGAGGCCAAGGTGGAGACATGAATGTGCCTTCAGCCAACAGCCAGTGTGAAACCACAACCTACCTAAAACCACGTGAGTAATCTTGGAAATGGACCCAACTATTCCACCTGTACCCCTGTTGCTTATCCAGTCAGTTATGGAATGTATGAATAAATGACAGGAAGTAGCGGTCTTCAACCCTGGCCTATGGACATATCTTCACTCTCCAAGCTCTATCCACCTTGGGGATGTGTCCCAATCATGCGTATTTAAAGAAAACCGAATTCCAGAAGTAGGTATTCAACCTAGCAGTTAAGACACACACCTGTCACACTGGAGTACTTGGGTTCAATTCCCAGCTCCTGCTCCTAACCCCAGCTTTCTGACATCATAAACCCTGGGAAGCAGCAATGGTGGCTAAAATAACCGTCTTCCTGCCACCCTCGTGGGGGACTTTGAGTTCCTGGCTCCTGGTTTCTACACAGCCCTTTATCCCAATCATTGTGGGCATTTAAGAAGAAAGCATGAAGCTCTTTTCTCTATAGCTATTTGCCTTTCAAATAAAATTTTAATTTTAGTCCACAGATGTTTCCAATACAAAGTAAGAGGGAGGACCAATGCTTTGCACATCTCTCATTCAACTTAGTATTCAGATAATGAGGAGACACCCAGGGAAGTCAAGTGTATGAGCCAAGATCTCACAGCCAGTGGCCAATGTGGAGTTTTGACCTGGTGCTCCTGACTTCTAGACAGGTGCTACTCCCGACACCATGGAGCCTTCTCCACTAGGGTCTCCTCTGAACTGAGTACTGTGGAGAAACGCACAGTCGTACTCTCCAAGAGCTCCATGAATGACACCCTTCAGAGGGAAGGAGCCCGTTGGAACATGCCTTTTCCGTAAGCTGGAAGAACAAACCCAAGAACAGAAAGGGGGCTCCAGTTCTTGCACATTGGGTGTGGCCTGGGGCTTCTGGGAAATTCCCAACACAGGCTGGCAAGTCTAGGCATTCTCTTGGCACAAAACCACTGAAGAGTAAAGAAGCACCCACTTAGGTGAACAAATGGGCAGGCGTCACTTAAAGACTTTAAGAAACTTCTCTAAGCAAATCCCAGACACACTCGACGGCTCGTGGCCACCAGCCACGGCTAGCCACCCACTGCTTAATACTACCTAAGAGGTTCACCATCCCAGACAGGCACTCTGCCCCAGTTTATTTTACCCCTTACCCTTCATTTAGGGCCACAGTCACCTTGCCATGGCCCTAAGCAAACCATCCCTGGCAGGGCAACAAGAACCAACCTCAGACAGAGAAATGACAAACTATTCCAGCAAAATTTTTAAAGGGGAAAAAAAACCCAGGTATTTCTGAGTTTGTTTTTTGTGGGCAGCTGGAAAAAAAAATAAGAAATCCACCAAATACCAACACCTCTTGCAAAAGGTTTCTCGCCAGCACCATGAGGACTGGTGTTAAGAATTTGAGTTTCCGGCAGAGAGAATGTGACACATCACTGAGTCAAAGGCAGGCCCAACCCTGGCTGAAATTTCTTGTCCAAAGTGGGTTATGCTTCCACTGTACGAAGTTTAATATGAGGGCAACAGTGAAGTCACACCCGTGAGTCATTTTCCCACATCCTAGGCTCACTTTGCAACACGATCAAGAAACCAAAGACTCACTGGGCTTTCTTTGGATTGTGAGCTGTCGAGAGCTCTCTGGAGAACAGTATCTGACAAGTCAGTCAGGAGCACTGTCCCTAAAAATACCCCAGGGAAATTAAGGTTGGACGGCAAGCATTTGTGGGTCAGAGGCAAAATTAAGTTAAGAGACAAAAATTAAAACTGCACTGTATTCCTCCCTGTGATTCACATCCATTTTGTTTTGGGGGCAGAAAACAGGTCGATAAACAGGTATCTGTGTGCAGAGCCTAAATCAACGAGACCTGAGAATAATCCAGACACGGTACTTGTTGTGTGCGCTTGATGTGTCCACACATACGCAGAGGTCTCAAGTCAGCAGGGCCACTGTTACCTGTCTCCTTGTCCTCTTCTTTCCAGAAATACTTTAGCAAACAGCAGACATCAAATGTTACAGAAATAGTAAAAAGATCAGTGGTTTCCAAGGGTTAGAGGGGAGAGGCAGAAGAACAGGTGAAGCGCAGGGGATTTTTAGAGCAGTGGAAACAAACCGTATGATACTATAATCATGGTTCTATGTTACATTTGCCCAAACCCACAGAATGCACAACATCAAGAGTGTACCTTGGGGCCAGCGCTGTGGTGCAGTGGGTTAAAGCCCTGGCCTGAAGTGCCAACATCCCATAAAGGCACCAGTTCTAGTCCCAGCTGCTCCTCTTCCATTCCAGCTCTCTGCTATGGCCTGGGAAAGCAGTAAAAAAGATGGCCCAAGTCCTTGGGCCCCTGCACCCACATGGGCAGAAGCTCCTGGCTCCTGGCTTCAGATCGGCACAGCTCCAGCCATCGCGGCCAATTGGGGAATGAACCAGCAGGTAGAAGATCTGTCTCTACCTCTCTGTGTAACTGTCATTCAAATAAATCACATAAATGTATTCAAAATGGCTACCTTTTCAGTAATTATAACTCTACTATTCAGTTGTTTTCTTGGGGATCAATGTAATCAACAGCCAGGAAAAATTTTCAAAATCATTTGTCTTGTTAATTACTGACATTGAGTCCAATGTCCTCAATAATATAAATTTGAATTCCACACTGTTCTCACATTATACATCACAAAATATTTCCTTTGATTTGTTTCAATCATATAAAAATGCACAAAGGATTCTATGCTCATAGGTCAACCAAAAACAGGGAGCAGGCCATTGCATGCTGACCCTGATGCAACAACTTGGTTCCGAGAGCACTGCAATGTGACTCGCAGACTCGGCTTGTTCATTTGTGGATGACAGGCAGAAAGCAAACTGTCCCTAGGTCCCTGAAGAGGAAGAGGAAATATCCGAGTATAAAGCGAAGAGGTGTCCAAGATAACACAGAATAAACCTCGTCCCTCTCATAGTTTTCCCTAGTTCCAGCTCAGTCACCAAGTCACAAATGGCAAACACCCTGCCACCTGACTGCTGGCCTGGTTACAACAGCCACAATGTCTGAAACCATTGAATACTCCAGGCAATGGTTCTTCCACTCAGTCCTTTCATTACGACACAGGCACTGTCACTCCCTGGAGAAAAGCTGAAGACCTATTACTCGATTTTCCTGCAGTATTACTTGTAGCAAAAAGCAGGGCAGGAATCTAAGCTCAGGCATGCTGGGATCCTGAATCTCTGCTCTGGACATTCCCGGCGGAGACATGCAGGCCGCCACAGAGTGAGCTCAGGCAAACAGCCATGAGGCTGTTCTCAGGAGTGTGTTTACGCATATGTGCGTGTGTGTACACCACTCCTCCCACCCCTACAAGTAGCGTACAAACCTCACGCTACTTAAATATTTCTAAAGTATTCCTTTGCTCCTAGGCTACACTGTGAGGCCTACAAGATCCTTTAATTCTTGGTGCCCACCCCTACCCATCTCTCTTAACGCCCTTCACTCACTCCCTCACGTCCTCACTCAGTTGTGTGCACCTGCCATACCTCTTTGTTCCTAGGAATCTCTGGGAACTCTTATTCAAAGAATGGCCCTTCCACATGTGAAGGACATCTACTTTGACCAAGACTGGGGCTTATGGGTGCCAGGCATGACCCAAAGAAGAAAGCAGGTGAGTTCTCATCAAGCCAGCCACACTTGTCTGCTATTCTCCAGGTGAACACAGCACTGTGGCAGGCTCCATGCAGAGACACCTGGCCTCAAGGGAGCATGATCGCCATCCTGCCTGTGCACCTGCTCCAGAGGAGGGCACTGGACCCAACCTGACACACTTCCTGAACAGAATGGCTTTAATCACGGGGAGCCTTGGGGTTTGTGAATGAGGCAGGTTCACAGCACCCAGTTCTCCTCTGTAGATGAAGGAAGCCCCGGTGGGAAAGCCAGAACTTACTGAGGAAATTAGTATAAGTCATGTGAGGTCTGTAGTCTATTTGTAGGGGTGGGAGGAGTGGTGTACATGCACACACATAGCACACTGGTGTTATCAAACTGTCGTTCATATTTTTCATCCCCCTGGAAATGAAGACCATGCCAAGCATCCCCCTCACCGTGGCCACTCTCAGCCCCCTCCAAAACCTCTCACATTTCCAGATGAGCCAGCAACTCACAAACACGTCTACTAATTCTTAATGGAATTCTGTACTCCAAAATGTACCCCCTCTACAGTTGCCCAAACTTTGATGCACTACAGTGTATTTCTGTCTTTCAGAAGGAAAGGGAAAACTGCTGTCACTCATATTTTACCGAAGTTTAAGAATAGCAGCAAGGCACGGGCCAGCCTTAAGCCACCGCCTGCAACACCGGCATCCCATATGGGCACCAATTTGTGTCCCAGCTGCTCCACTTCCAATCCAGCTCTCTGCTAACGGTCTAGGAAAGCAGGAGAGGATGGCCCAAGTATCTGAGCCCTTGCATCTATGTGGGAGACCCCGATGAAGCTCCTGGCTCTGAACCAGCACAGCCCTGGCCGCTGTGGCCATTTGGAGAATGAACCAGTAGATGGAGGAGCTTTCTCTCTCCCTCTCACCCCTACTCTCTCCAACTCTGCCTTTCAAATAAATAAATCTTTAAAAATAAGTAGAAAAGTGACTTTTGTACTGTTTATTTTATAGCACTGGACAACTAAGAACAGAAGATATTGCTGTTCTGATTCTTTTTTGCAATCTCCTGCCTTCTGATCCTTTCTGAAAGCACGCTTCATCTCGACCGTCTAAGAAGTTCACTAAAAGGTGTTTTGTTTTGTTTTTTTGACAGGCAGAGTGGACAGTGAGAGAGAGAGAGAGAGACAGAGAAAGGTCTTCCTTTGCCGTTGGTTCACCCTCCAATGGCCGCCACGGCCGGCCCGCTGCGGCTGGCGCACCGCGCTGTTCCGATGGCAGGAGCCAGGTGCTTCTCCTGGTCTCCCATGGGGTGCAGGGCCCAAGCACTTGGGCCGTCCTCCACTGCACTCCCTGGCCAGAGCAGAGAACTGGCCTGGAAGAGGGGCAACCGGGACAGAATCCGGCACCCCGACCGGGACTAGAACCCGCTGTGCCGGCGCTGCAAGGCGGAGGATTAGCCTGTTGGGCCACGGCGCCGGCTTAAAAAGTGGTTTTTAAAGTTTCACACATCCCACAGGTCAAATCATGTTCCCCATAGAACTGAATTTCAGAAAACACTCAGGATGAAGATGTAAAGCTTGCACAAATAAACTCATCAACTGAATATTTGTTATACCTGCTGGGTTCCCAATATTATGCCAGGTACTATGAATGACACACCAAGTCCCAAACATCAAACTCCCCTCTGGTGTTTGCACATGATTGGGAAGACAAAACTAACATACAACAAATGGAGAGGCACCACGGTAGCAATGTCTGCAGACAGCAGCATTGGGTGATTAACCACTACCTTCTAGCATAGCTATATTCCTTCATTCTATAACTGAGAACCTGTCACTTAAGTACCGCTGTCAATTTATACCTTGGGAGTTAGAAACAAAGGAGTATTAACGATTGTGGGAAGAGTGAACGATTGACCACATATGTTTAAAAGATGAGGTCTGAGGAAGTAGGGTTTGGAGAGGCAGAAGGGACAAAGGAGAGAATGCCTAGTGAGCAGACCAGGGAGGAGAACTCCCCAAAGCAAAGTCACACCATAGCAGGGCTGAGCACTGACAAAGCTGATAGAAAATGCGGAAGCCGAGGCCGAATAAAACGAGTGCAACAGAATCACAGATGAGCCTGAAGCAATCAATGTGACATAAATTTAGACTGCAGGAGCAACATGTCCAAGGAGTAGGCAAGCAGTAATTCAGAATATTATCAGGGGCGCAAAAATATAGGCATCTGTATATTTTTAAAAGTCATAATATCACATTCACCAATAAGGGGGAAAAAAATCACATTTAAGGCGTAGGAGTGAAGACCAGGTAAATCAGTACACAACAACAACAAAACCTGAAGTGGACAGCAGTGGGGGTGCATGGAGAGGAGATGAGAAGGAACCAGAAGAGATGAATTCTCAAACGGGGACAGATCACAGGGAGAGACGGTGGTGCATTTTAGAACAGCTGGGGTGAAGTTAGAGGGGGCATCCTAGTGCTGTAAACATTTAAGTCCCCTCAGAGGTTGTCAATCCAGAAACTGAGGACCAAAGAGGTTTCTCTCAGTTCTAATACTTTCTGGAATGAAAAGAAATAAAAAGAACGCTGTGGCAAAGCTATGACTCCTCTCTGGCCTTTACTTAGAAATAAATGACTTGGGATCAAGCTTAAAAAAGGGTTACTAATTAAGCAAACTGAGTTATCTACGTTCCAGAGAAATGACAATGAGATTTGATTATAGACCAGGTTAGACTGCAGCAACAGGACAAAGAAAAATCTAAGTGACAGAAAACGAGCAGGCTCCAGGGACAAGGCAATCAGCAAGAGCAACAGGACAAACACCATTTGGCTGCCATGGAGAGTTGGGCAGGGATCACAAACATGCAACAGAAATGTCACCACCCAGAATCCAGAGCAGAGAGCCACGGAGACCACTCAGCCAGCCCGTATTTCGTCCCATTCAGCCTTTCCATGTGCATCCCAAGAAGCCACTTCCAAATGACTGGAATGAAAACTTGAGCTAAAATACATATGCTCTATCATCTATCACAGATTCTTAACCATACATGAGAATTTGAGAATTCATTACTTACTATGCTAAATGGCTATCAGGTAGATCCAAATCTAAGAAGTTAGGTTGTGTCCTTAACGTAACAGGAAGGGGCCAGCATTGCAGCATAGGTAGTTAAGCCGTCACCTGCATCACCAGCATCCCATGTGGGTGACAGAATCTGTTCCAGTTCCGATCCAGTTCCCTGCTAATACACCTGGGAAGGCAGCAGAAGATGGGCCCCTGCATCCACGTGGGAGACCAGGAAAAAGATCCCCGTTCTTGGCTTCAGACTGGCCCAGGCCTAGATACTGGAGCCATCTGGGGAGTGAACCAGCAGATCGAAGATCTCTGTCTCTTCCCCTCTCTCTATAAATGTCTTTCAAATAAACAACCATATCTTTCACACAGACCAAAACAAACAAATAAACAAAACAAACCATCATCTTTGAGGCCTAATAGGTCTATTTCCTATTCTATATAGTATGAGACATAAGTCTTAATTTCTCCATTAATTCTAAGTTTCTTGAAGGCAAAGTTTGTGTCCTAAACAACTACTCTATAAATACAAAAATGTAGCCACAGTAATTGAACACAGTGGGGCTGACAAACAGTTTCACACAATAGTAAAGAAGATGGGCCCAGCATTGTGGTACATGGATAAGAGGGCACTTGTGATAAGACATCCCATATTGGAGTGCTGGTTTGATTTTCCGCTGCTCCACTTCTGATCCAACCTCCTGCCAATGTGCCTAGTACTTGTTCAAGTACTTGAGTACCTTCCCCCCATGTCGGAGATTCAGATACAGTTCCATGCTTCTGGTTTTGTCCCGGCCCAACCCTAACTACTGCATGCATCTGGGGAGTGAGCCAACAGATGGACGATTGGTCTCACTCTCTTTCTCTCAGTTACTCTTTCAAAAAAAGGAATTAACCTTATAAAATACAGATATAATTCTGTCAATAATAAAGGTCGAATTTAATGAACTGTTCAATAAATGGTGCTGGAAAAACTAGCCATTTAATAAAGGAAGATACATACCACATCTTACATTTTATACATGAACAATGTTAAAATGTAAATAAATTCATAGCCAAAGTAAAAAGATAGTTATAAAATGTTGGTATTAGAAAAGGTAAAACTGCATAAAAATTAACTTTTGAGAGAGCAAACACACAGAAGCAAAAACAAAAGAGAAAACTATAAACATACTAATAGACTGTTAATATTCTTACTGTATATAGATTTTAAGATATGCAACCTAATAGAAAACTGCCCTAAGAATATGAAGAAAAAGTACAATCAATACTTAACCTCATGCCGTTTAAAATATAGACACTATTCTTTCATTTGTCAGACTGATCAAGATTTAAAAAAAAAAACACAAGATGAAATAGAAGGCATAGACAGCCCTATATATGGAGGCCACCTAGGGCCCCGATATTCAGGAAGCCCCAAGTCAAACTCCCCAGGAATAAGGAAATCATCAGTGATGGAAAAGCCCCTGGCCAGCGGCATTCTGCCTCAGACCTGTATCTCCTAGTCCACAATCCACTCTGCAGCAGTTGTCAGCTAACAGCTGGCCTGCCTGCCTACAGCCCCTTCACATTGTATTTTAATAAAGCTACCTTGGAGCTGGCGCTGGCACTGTGGCACAGTAGGTAAAAATGGTTTATGCAGTAACCAATTACAGCCTGTTGCCAGGTAGGCTCCTTAGTCAGGTGGGTTCTAAAGCCATTCCTGAGTAATTGACACTTGCTTGCCAGCACCATCTTGGCATGGCCTTCTCATTCCATCACATCTGGTTAAGGTATAAACCACCCCTTGACTGGATTGGCTGCCTTGGCTATATAAGCTACTGCACCAACTGAAATAAATGAGTCCGCGGGCTGCTCGCATCTGGCCCACTTTCACCTGACTCCTGCTATAGGTGTGTTGACTCCACACCTCTTGCCCCCCCCCCCCCCCCCCGCTGTGTTCTTTCTCTCAGAACAAATCCACAACAACTGTTTACTTCCCAAATGCCTAAAAGAGCCAGTGTTAGGACAGGTCATAAGCCAGATGCCTAGAACTCAATCCAGGTTTCTCATCCGAGTCCAAGGGTCCCAGGCACTTCAGACATCACCTGCTGCCTCCCAAGTGCCCATGAGCAGGAAGCTGGAATCAGAAGCAAAAAGACAAGACTCTGACCTGCCACTGTGATGAGACACGAGGATCCCATGGGCTAATTCAGCTGCTGTGCCACATGCCCACCCCACACATCAGGAGCATAAAACAATTTTCCCCTGCAACAAAAACCCCTCCATTACATTATCATAGAAATTGATAAAAATGAGTGTTTTTCACTCTAAAATAAAGAAAAGGCGGCCAGCACAGCGGCTCAATAGGCTAATCCTCCACCTGCAGCGCCAGCACAGTCCCGGTTGGGGCGCCGGATTCTGTCCCAGTTGCCCCTCTTCCAGGCCAGCTCTCTGCTATGGCCTGGGAGTGCAGTGGAGGATGGCCCAAGTGCTTGGGCTCTGCACCCACATGGGAGACCAGGAGAAGCACCTGGCTCCTGGCTTTGGATCAGCGTGATGAGCTAGCTGCAGCGTGCTGGCTGTAGCAGCCATTGGAGAGTGAAACAATGGCAAAAAGGAAGACCTTTCTCTGTCTATCTACTGTCAAAAAAATAAAATAAAGAAAAGGCAAAGATGGCCATTCTCATCACTTTATTCCACATTGTACTAGAAGTTCTAGTAGCACAAACAAAGAAAAAAGAGGAATAAATAGAAGAAGCAAAATTATAATTTGACATGACATGATGTTTAAAAAAGAAAATCCCAACAGAACAAGCTGGGAAATAATTCTCAAGAATGTCTGAATAGCACATAGCCTAAAGACCAGACAATACATTTTTCTGGGGCTAAGGGCAGATGTGTTTGTTAATCAGCAGAGTGGAAGTGGGATTGCCCTCTGCGGCCAATGCTAGGCAAGGCCTGCTAGCAGCCCCTTGAATAATCCCATTTCCTAAGATCAAGGTTCTTTAACTGATACAAACCTACTTTTTTTTGTTTGTTTGTTTTTATTTTTGACAGGCAGAGTGGACAGAGAGAGAGAGAGAGAGGTCTTCCTTTGCCGTTGGTTCACCTCCAATGGCAGCCGCGGCCGGCGCACCATGCTCATCCAGGTGCTAGGTGCTTTTCCTGGTCTCCCATGCGGGTGCAGGGCCCAAGCACTTGGGCCATCCTCCACTGCACTCCCGGGCCACAGCAGAGAGCTGGCCTGGAAGAGGGGCAACCGGGACAGAATCTGGCGCCCCAACCGGGACTAGAACCCAGTGCCAGCGCTGCAAGGCGGAGGATTAGCCTGTTGAGCCACGGCGCCGGCACAAACCTACTTTGTGAGCTGAGGCTACTTAGCTTTCATGGTCGGGATTCAGGGGCTGAGGGGAGTAATTAAGAACATGCAGCTGATACTGCCTGCTGTGCAATGAGTAATCAAGACCTTTGTCTCTGACCCAGAACTCCCTTATCTTTTGTCAGCATGCACAAAACTGTGGGAGGCAAATGTTTGCTTGCAAGCAGAATAAAAATCTCAAACCCTTGACAGTTCTTGCCAAACCACCACCAGACTGAGGTGTGAATGCAGCAACTTGACAGAATTCAAGGCCACTAACTGTCACTACAAATCATATGAATGTATATCGACATTTAAGTAGCAAACAATCAGAAAATTGAATTTTGGGGGCCAGCACTGTGGTGCAGCAGGTTAGACTGCCGCTTGAGATGTCATCCCATATTGGATCAACGGTTGAGTCCAAGCTGCTCTGCTTTCAACCCAGCTCCTTGCTAGCATGCCTGGGACAACAATGCAAGATGGACAAAGTATGTGTGCCCCTACCACCCATGTGGGAGACCCCGATGGAGTTCCTGGCTCCTGGCTTCAGGCTGACACAGCTCTGGCTGTTGCAGTTATCTGTCGGTTAAACCAGCAGATAGAATCAACCTCTCTCTCCCTCTCTTTCAAGTAAAATAAATCTTAAAGAAAAATTCAACTTTAACTTCATCCTATTTACACAGCATCAAAAGGAATACAATTAGGAACACATTTAACGATGTTTACAAGTCTCTATACTGGGGCCTGCATTGTGCCACAGTAGGTTAAGCCAGTGCCTTTGATGCCAGCATCCTATATCACAGTGCCAGTTCCTGTCTCGGTTGCTCCACTTCCAATCCAACTCTGACAATGCATCTGGGAAAGCAGAATGGGATCCAATTACCTATCCCCTGTTACCCACGTGGGAGATGTAGATAAAGTTTCAGGCTCCTAGCTTCATCTGGCCCAGTCTCAGCTGCTTTGGCCATTCAGGGAGTGAACCAGTGGATGGAAGAGCTCTCTGTGTGTCTCCACCCATCTCTGTAACTAAAAAATTTTAAAGTCTCTATAACTGAAAATTAAAACAGAAATGTAGAGATATACCATGTTCATGGATCAGAAGAACAAATGTTAAGGTGTCTAATCATACCAAAGTATCTATAACAGCAGTTTTCAAATATTTTCATCCTCAGGTCTCCTTGATACTTTTTAAAATAATTGCAAGTAATTAGAGGATATAGCTATCAAATTTGTCACGCAAGAAATTTAAACAAAAAGTTAAACTATTAG
The DNA here is from genome assembly GCA_949820135.1 of Sylvilagus floridanus. Taxonomy (NCBI): domain Eukaryota; kingdom Metazoa; phylum Chordata; class Mammalia; order Lagomorpha; family Leporidae; genus Sylvilagus; species Sylvilagus floridanus. The sequence goes on along the minus strand of OX463245.1, from coordinate 17,123,632 downwards.
TCCATTTAAAATGAACAAGCCCATGAAGCGTAATGTTTATGAAATTCTTCCTAAAATAAATTTAATGAAAAGATCTGTAGTGCCTTACCATTTAGCAAATCTTTCATGTTTAGCAACACACAAGAGGGAGACTTGCTGTTTATGCATGCAGTCTGCTACAGTATCACAGATTATGCTATCTGGAAATCTCCACTGTACACATCTAAAATATTGAGAATATGGAAGCAAACAAGGCCTTAGTATTGCTATGAGAATGCTTTGGCCTTGAAAAACCTAGGAGGTGGTCACAGATTTTTGGCAATGCATGTTGTAATCCAATCTGGGCTTCTAAGATTTATTTTATTTCTCTGAAAGGCAGAGTTGCAGAAAGAGAGGTGGAGACAGAAAAAAGTGAGAGAGACTCTTTCATCTAGTGGTTCACACCCAAATGGTCACAATAGCACCCAGGTGAAGCCAGAAACCAAGAACTCCATCCAGGTCTCCCACATGGGTGGCAGGGGCCAAAATACTTAGGCCATCTTCCACTGCTCTCCTAGGTACATTAACAGGGAGCGCCATCAGAATTGGAGCAACCAGAACTCCAGCCAGCACAAGCTGTGGCTTAACCCACTGTATGACAACACCCGCTCCCTGCTCAGGATTTTGAAATAGACAACTGGCAAGATGAATTTATCACTTGTATGGGAATACAAAAGGCCTACAAATACCAGAAACAGCTTTAAAAATGAACCAAAAATTGAAGGCTTATACAACTTCATTTGAAGGTCCTAGAATGGTAAAGACTAACCTGTGATGAAAACAACCAGAACAGACTCTGTCTCTGAGATAGGCCTGACTGGGGAAAGCCGTAAGAGAACTTTCTTAGGTCAAGTTTTCTATCTTGAGAGAGTTGGACTACACAGGAGCATACAATTCTCAAAATTCAAAGGGTGTATATAAGATTCGTGCATTTCAGTGCCTTGTAAATTTTGCCTTAAGAGAAAAATCTTTAGCTAGCTAATGTGCATGCTAAAGTGCTTACAGGTAAAAACGTACTGATGATATCTGTAGCTTAGTCTAAAAATCGACAATAAAATCGGACACCTTGATGGCTGGACACTGTGGTTACAAGGAAGAAAACAGAAAACACCACCCTTAGTTATCAAAACAAAATAGTCCATGAATACAGCCTGAATTACATTCTATATCCACTTTGATCCAACTTCATCCCTAATCACCCCACAAAGTCAAAAGAATGTACTCACTCCACCACTCACTTCTGTATCGATACCAGCCAAAACATCCTCATTATTTTTTATGATAATCAACATAGCTACAACATGTATGATAAACACAGCTATAATTCATTTCCAGTTCTGATTTGGTCAACTATCCACAAGAGCTGTTGCTAATTTAAAAAAAAAAAAAAAATCAGAAAAATTCCATTCACCAGAGACCATCAGTTAAAAACATTGTGTTTTCTTAGTTTGAAAATCAGCACCCTTTCTGACCTCCTTGTTTTCTTAATAATTCATTCTCTCTCCAATCCCTTATGCCACTAAAATGGTCAAGCATGTAGCCATCATAAATGTGTTTCTTCCTACACACACAAAAATACCCAAGTTTTAAATTCAGGGCAGCCAATGGTCCTTCGAAGTCCTCTCCCTTCTACTGTACTTCTTCACCCACCTCACCCAGACACACCCCTCACTCTCAAACAAACACCTCACACACACACCCCACAACAGGATTTAAGCACAGTCTTACTGTGTCCTTACCTGGTGGGCTTAAATAATCCCGTCCAAGACCCCAAAGCAATAATTATTAAAATCAAAAGACAACCATCCAGCAAATACCCATAGAGTCAGATACCTTTGCACGTCCCAGGACTTGAGCGACTTCTAAAAGGAAAAAGAGAAGGACCCGTATAACCACCAACATGTGGCCTGTCCACACTTCCTTCCACTCACCCCACCTCCAACACAATCTTGGGATCCCACAAGCTCAGGCCAGCCTGCAACAGAGTGTAAACTAACTTCAACAAATCCCTGGTTTTAGCACTCAGAACAGTAGGAGGGTAAAAATATATGGGAGTGAAATGAAGTCTGCAGTTTAAAAATAGGCCCGTGTGCACAGCCCAAAATCAGCCTGCAAGGGATGAAGAACTTCTGACACTGCCTGAACCAACAACATCTAGAAGAACTTGGAGCTCTTGATGCAAACTTCTCTTGCCTACTTCCTTCCTTTTTTAGAACTGACTCAAAGACCAGTCTGCCTGCCCAAAGTCTAGAAATGGTTTGTCTTCCCATCTGCTGGCGATCTACCTGAAGTCAACAAGGCACTTCTGTCTTTTTAGGGATGCATCTTGATTCTCTCCACTGAAAAGCTTTTATGCTTTTCAAAATTTATCATTTCTGGGCCGGTGCTGTGGTGTAGCAAGTAAAGCCGCCACCTGCAGTGCCGGCATCCCATATGGGTGCTGGTTCGAGTCCTGGCTGCTCCACTTCTGATGCAGCTCTCTGCTGTGGCCTGGGAAAGCAGAAGATGGCCCAAGTCCTTGGGCCCCTGCACACACGTGGGAGACTCCCAAGAAGCTCCTGGCTTTAGATCAGCCCAGCTGCAGCCATCTAGGGAGTCAATGGATAGAAACGTCCCCATCCCCTTTCTCTGCTTCTCTGTAACTCTGCCTTTCAAATAAATCTTTTTTAGACAACGTGTCATAGTTTGAAAAGTCCATTATAAGCATATGCTAAATGGAAAATATCCCCCTCTTTACATATTCATCTTGTGATCTTCTTAGACAACAGCTAGTTGGTATCTGAACACGGGTATGCCTGTAACCAAGCGTATCTCCATACACTTCTACCCTTTTCTGACCCAGACTTCCGAACCACAACCTCTCAAACCCAGAGGTTAATGGTCAAAGTGTGTGCCTTGGTAGCTTTAACCCTATAGAGGTTCTCTGTTTCTTTATCTAGGTTTTTCAGTTCAGCCTCTACACTGGGCATCATGGCCACAGCAAGCCTGAACCAAAAAAGGAGTCCTTTAAGGTGTTTGAAATTAGATCCCACAGCTTGCTTGGTTTCCATGTTCATTCTTTTGATTTATGGGTCTCATTACTGGGCAAGGGTGAAATAGCGCTCTTCATTTTCTCCCTTAGAGGCTTCAAAGCACTCTACGCTTGATTACCCAAGTACATTAAAACTAATTTAAATCATCATCTTAAGCACCAGTGTGCTCAACAAACCAGAAAAGGCCCTGGAATCCGAAATATATGGTCACATTTTATACTTAATAGGACACAAAGTAGCAAATCCATCAACATAATGGTAGAGCTCTTACCAGCACAGGCAAAAGGCTTCTTAAATGTTGCACTACCTGATGCTGTATTTTCAAGGTCAAATTCACTTCATCCTTTTCCTTCTGCTCTGCAAAGACAAACTTACTGATCACCTATAAGGGTAACTCCAAGAGGCAGGGACCGTATACTGTTGGGAAAAGAACAAGATGAAGGCCCACATTTGTGTAAATACCAGTTTAAAAAAAAAAAAATCAACAAGTTGGCACCACACATTTCCCATCCTTTTCTTATACTATGACTTCAGGGCACACATGCTGCATTCAGCCCTTTGAGCTCAAAGGGCAAGGCTTTTCCTCCTGCTACATTTATATTCATCTTTGCCATTCCTGAAAACAGTAACAGGGGCCGGAATGGCAGCCGACGGGTAAGCCAACAGTTGCAATGCCAGCATCCTACATTGGAACACCAGTTTAAGTCCCAGCTGCCCCAACTGCAAATCCAGCTCCCTGCCAATGCACCTGAAAAAGCAGCAGAATGCAGCCCTAGGACTTTGATCCCTGCCACTCACATTGAACACCCAGATGAGTCCCTGGCTTCTGGCTTTGACCTGGCCCAGACCTGGCTGTAGCAGCCATTTGGGGAGTGAACTAAAAGATGGAAGGTAGCTCTCTCGCTCTGTTTTTCAAATAAATGAATAAGCAATTAAATACATAAACACAAGGCCATGGAAGTAGCACCACTTAACCAGTGCTTCTAGAATCAAAAGTCTAACCAAGAAACTTAAGGTAAATGGCTTTTCTGTGTCAAAAGCCTAACCAAGTATGAAATTCAATCCAGGATTGTTATGGGCCACTAAAACTTTCAACTTGAAATGCAAGGAAGGAAATATATAAAATTGATTCTATGATTTCATATCTAGAAAATATTACAGAATATTCATTTGTACTAAAGGAAAGAACAGGAAGTCCAACCAACTGATTTGGTGGAAAGAACTGACTTTGAAGTTACTAGACTTGAGTTGTAGCATACATCTGCTCACTTAAACTTTGGAAGCTTAGGGTCTCATTTATAAAATAAAGGAGGTAGGGTAGTTGACTTTGAGTTTCCTTTTAACTTCTCAAAATCTATAATCCATGGTCTTTTGTACAAATTGGTCTCTTTGAAATAATTTAATGCTTTAATTAAAGTAACTGCTAAATGCTTATTCTACGAATACTGGAAAATTTCTATATACTTCACTGCAGTTATTATTGGTCTATAAGAGCTTTAGAAAAACCATAAAATGCTTCTTTCTCATTTAACTGTCACCACTTGGACAAAGTGGAGAAGTTCCACCACATCCTAAGCCAAAGGGACCATAAACCAGAGCTAGACACCGGTTTACTTATTTTTATGGAGAAGTGGAACATAGAGGGTGCTTGGAGCACTGAAAATAACTGTGTGCGATACTATAATGGAACCCAGGGGCTTCGCCCATTCTGCTGTGTCAGTGCAGGAGTGTCAGTTCTGACCCTGGTGGAGGATTAACAGGGGGAGAGGCTCCACCTGTGTGGGCAGTCTCTGAAACTTCCTCTGGACATGGCCGTGAACCTAACACTGCCTTTAAAATTTAATGTCTGGTTTTGTAAGAATATTTTGACCTAGCACTCAACCCAGAAGAGCTTCGAATGTCCAAAGGGGTAACCATTTGAGCAACAACAACAAAAAACGACAATGTAACCCAAAGAATAAATTAAGTGAAGATAAACTAATACAAAACATGTGATTTAATAAATAAATGGGGGAGAACAGCTCCTTCTAGAGCAACTCCCAATAACATGAAAACATACCCCTGCCCCCAGAAGGCACAGCTTTATTCTCCTCCCCTTGAACGAACATTCAGGGACTTGCTCCCAAAGATAGGGTATAGAAAGGGAAAACAGTACTTTCACAGTAGAAAAAGCAGGCAGGCACCACCTTGAAGTTAGACCATGTAACTACATCCTCCAGGGAGAACGTGAGCACAAGTACTTTCTACTTTTAGTTATAGAGCCAAGTGTAGACACAGCTATAGCAATTTAGTGTGGATGCACAGAAAACCAATGAATTGTACACTTTACATGGGAGACAGATATGGCAAATTAACAAAAATCTCAATACAGCTGTTAGCACAAAAAAAAAAAAAAAGAAGAGGGAGGGAGAGGAAGAGGAGGAACAGGACGTAGGCAACCCCAAGCTCTGTGTCTCCTGAACTGCAAGAGAAGAACTGAGAGACTGCCAAAGGTAGCCTCGGGCACCTGACTCCCCGTTGGAGGAGAGCTGCCCTGGGGAACCAGCTGGGCCCCAGCTGCCTGTGGATGAGGGGCTCACATCCCGAGTGTTTTTTATTTCAAAACTCAAGCTTTTTAAGAACTTTAATAAATTTTGAAAGTACAACTTTTGGATTGTAGCAGTTTTTCCCCCCATAACCACCCCCTGCATACACAAACTATCTTATCTCCTACTCCCTCTCCCATCCCATTCTTAAGATTCATTTATAATTAAGTTTATATACAGAAGATCAGCTCTATACTAAGACTTCAACAGTTTGCACTTGCACAGACACAAAGTATAAAGTACTTTTTGAAGACTAGTTTTACCCTTAATTCGCATAGTGCAACACATTAAGGACAGAGATCCCACATGGGGAGTAAGTGCACAGTGACTCTTTTCCATAACTGTGGTTGTTTTGTTGAGTATTATCCAATTCACTCTTGGATAGACAAACTTTCAACATGTTTCACCAACCTAATTTAATCTTAGCTAGTAATAAACTTTTTAAAAATCGATTCATAATTAAGACTAGTGAACATAAGATCCTTCTTTTCAAATAATCAGTACATCCCTAAGAAATCTTTCATATACTAAATATATGAAATACTACAAATACTACACACCCATGTGCTTGACAATGTAATTTAGAACCTGAGATCTCTGGTTTCCCACGGCAGTAGTTCCTCACCCTGCCACCCACCTGCCCCCACTGACCCCCAGAAAGCCGCCCTGGTCCTGGCTGAAGTTTCACGGCTCTGGACAGAAGGCACACAGAAGACCTCACCAGCCTTCCACCCAAAGTATAGGCCTGAGGCCCGGCTGTACCCCTAAAAGTCAAGGACTGTAAAACTGGCCTGAGGCATGCAAAGCTGCCTCTCAGCTTTGCATACACACACACACATCTGTTTAAAATTCAAACAGCTTATGCAAACCACAGGTTGGTATTCAAATAAAACTTTTTAAAGAGATTGTGTTCATTTAAAAAGGAAATGAAACTATGTGCCTGTGTCTCCGGGTTCTCCATTTCCTGGGGAGAACAGATAGGCCTTCTAGGATTTAGACGGTTGGCAGTCCAGCAGACTGAGCGAGATGTGGGGGCAGAAACCGACCGGCTCTGGGTTACAAGGCATTGGCATCTCCGGCCCTCCGCACACCCCACAGAAGGCCAGCGTGGCAAAGCCACAGCAGCTCTGCACACATCACACAACTGGGCAGCGCTGGCTTCAGGAACCCAGGAGCACCGGGAGAGCGACAGAGCCATCAGAAACAAACCCCAGCTATGAGCGGTGCTCCAGAGCAATGCAAATGTTACCAGGCGCATCCAGAGAACTCTCAGGCTTGGTTAGGGCAAGACCACCACAGTCATACTGAAGGGGGCTGCCTACCCAGCGCGTGCGTCTGTCCGACCTCACCCAGGAACACTGTAGAAGACGTTGGAGCTGTCCATCCCTCCCCTCCACCTTAATCCGCCGAGCTCCACAGCCGCACTCTGACCACCTACACATTTGCTAGCTGAAGATTCCTCATCAAGCGCTTCCATGCTTCGCCAACATGATAAAGCCAGGGTGGCGCAAAGCGGAACCCCAAGAAGTGTTCTGACTCAGTAAGCATCGGGAGCACACTCCGGTCACAACAGGGGTTCAGGAGTCGCTCCGTGACCTCACATGCAGACGAGCTTGGCTTTATGCAAAGTGCATGCATACACAAAGGTGCCAAGCAGCATCTGAAACTTTCTATACAAATAGACGATTCAGGGATTCCAATAAATAGCACATAAACAATATTTCATTCATATTTTATATCAACTGCATGATCAAATAGTATTTCAGATGTATGGATTTAAGTGAAAAATATTAATCCCATGTGCTTCTTTTTCTTTTAAACATAGTCACTAGAAAAATTTAAATTACCTACATGGCTCACATTCTATTTCTATTGAACAGCATTGTTCTAAAGATAGAAGTCATGATCAAAGCTACAGCGCTAGAGATTGAACCAAAACAGGCAGGGCAGAACTCCAAGGGCACTGCCCCCTTCCCTCCTGGGTGCCAGACTCTCACCAGCAGGCACAGCCCTGCTACTAGGAGGAAAAGCCCTGCCCACCCCACCCCACCCTGGCCAAGCCCAGGCAGGTTTCCCCAGAAGTCAGGGGAGCGAGATTCACCCCCAGCAATGAGATCTGCAGCCACCTCATCCCCCTCCTCCGTCCCTGTCACCACCATTCCATTCCTGAAAACCCCCTCAGCCATTTGGAGACCAACGATTTTACAATAAGGTTCCCAAGCAGGTTTCCCTCTGTAGTCCTATGGCCTCACTTTTCTCATTAAGCATCATAGTTAGGGGGGAAAAAAGAGGAAAATGCCGGCGCCACGGCTCACAAGGCTAATCCTCTGCCTTGCGGCGCCAGAACACCGGGTTCTAGTCCCGGTTGGGACACCGGATTCTGTCCCGGTTACCCCTCTTCCAGGCCAGCTCTCTGCTGTGGCCAGGGAGTGCAGTGGAGGATGGCCCAAGTGCTTGGGCCCTGCACCCCATGGGAGACCAGGAGAAGCACCTGGCTCCTGCCATCGGATCAGCGCGGTGCGCCGGCCACAGCGCACTGGCCGCGGCAGCCACTGGAGAGTGAACCAACGGCAAAAGGAAGACCTTTCTGTCTCTCTCTCACTATCCACTCTGCCTGTCAAAAAAAATAGAAAAATTTAAAAAGAAATTTAAAAAAGGAAAAAAGCCTAACTAAATACACACACCATTTGAATATCCCTTTACCCAAAATGCTTTAAAGCAGAATTGTTTCAGGTTTTGGAATTTTTTCAGATTGTGAAATATCTGCATACACGCAATGAGGTATATTTACAAACATATGTAAATTATATATGTGTTTTAATATATTCATGTGCATAACATAACAGAAATGTAAAGGCTAAGATAAAATAAGAATCTAAAAAATAATTTTGCTTTATTCTTTTCTCATAGCCATCTAGCATACAAAAGGTCAGACATGTTGATGTGTCTACCTTTTTCAAGACAGGATTAACTCACATTCCCCAGTTCCTTTAGTTAGTATCTGTGGTCCAAAACATCAGGACCACTCCCCATGTCATCACTAAGTACCGTAAGACTTGCTTACAATTTAACATCCTATCTGCCGCTGACCTGCCTCATCCGAGGTAGAGATAAACCTCTAAACAGGGCCCTTTGTCAGCAGATGCACACTCTTCCTCCACAATGCTTGGGGCTGCAGACAGAGCAGCTGCCCTGGCATTTGGACCACAGGACAGCAGGCGGGTCAGTCCACGGACTGACTTTCCGTCAAGCTTAATCTCCATTTCTAGGCCGAAGTAAACTGTAGCAGAACGCCAACTGCTTTATGTTCCTGCATCTCAGTGGACTGTCTCATCCTCCCCTGAGATGCGGGCACCTCACTAGGGGGGCACTGTTAGGTATCAATGCGCGTCTGCTCAACACCTAATGCTAATAGCTACTTCTGACCCGGTTCTTTGTTTTCTTCTATTAGAAGACGCAATTCTTCTCCAGAAGTCTGGGGGATTTTCATTGCACCCCTAGAATCCTTTCCCAGTCCGATTCAGTCTTTCCTGCCTGTGCTTGGCTGGTACCGGAAGGCACGGGTTCAAGAGCATCACACTCCCCCTCCCCCTCATATGCAATTAGCTCCCTTCACTGCTGAACATCGACATGATTCACTACTTTAAATCCTTTCATAGAAAGGAACAAAAAAAAAAAAAAAAAGCAACTAACACATCTCAGATTCAACCACTCCAAAACAGCAGACAACAATTTTAAAAAATTATACCTGCAGAATACTGTGGCTATTAACTTACTCAAGGATTCATCCCTTGTGGCTTTAAAAAAAAAAAAAAAGGTGTTTTAACAACTATTTCATAAAAGATCCAGATGCTTTCGTTCCAAACTTTTTTTTTTTTAAAGATTTAATTGAAAAGCAGAGTTAACAGAGAGGCACAGGCAGGGGGGATAGGGGTCTTGCATCCGCTGGTTCACTCCCCAGACGGCTACAAATGGCTGGAACTGGGCCAAATCAAAGCCAGGAGCTTCATCCAGGTCTCCCACGTAGGTGCAGGGGCTCAAAGACTTGGGCCATCTTCTTCTGTTGCCCCAGGCCATAGCAGAGAGCTTTATCAAAAGTGGAGCAGCCAGGACTTGAACCAGCACCCATATGCTGCAGGCGGTAACTTTACTCACTGTGCCACAGCACCAGCCCCTCCTTCTGAACATTTTGAAAACCTTATTTTAAAAGGGGTCATAAATCTATATTGTGGATATATATATATAGTCTACCAGAAAACTTCAAAAAGTTTGTGGAAAATACAATTACCAAAAGGACCAATTTATCTTGTCACAAAATAAAAAGTTTGAAAACCATGCATATGAAGATCTTCAAAAACCTCATGAAAATGTGTATTGTGAAAGACTTATGATTGGATGTCAAAAAATTTTTGCACCAAAATAAGCATAGGTTTTAGTTCTATTTACCTACAAACTCTTTGAAATGCCTGGAGTCAGTATGGCCACCTGAGCTGGTGCCTTCCTCTGCTTTAACGTGGTCCCACCTGCCTCCACCCTCCAGGAGGGCTCTTGCTGCCACCCCTTCCTTCCCTTTATGCTAAGTTCCACCCCTCTTCCTGGCACGTGACTCATTAACTACTTGAATATCATCATTCTGGTCTCCTTCCTTACTCTCAACACTGTTGGCCCTCCACCATCAGATCAATGGCCCTCAGCCATCATTTTACCTGTTACATTCTCAATCTCTTGCATTTATTCCCCTAAAAGGGACACTCCACATAAAGTTGGCTGGCCCTAATTTCCCCTTCTGTTTCCTCCTCTGAGCAACTGCTCCCAAATTTCTCCAACTAACATGCTGTTCACGCCCCTTTTGGCCCAGGAGGCACTGCGCATCCATCCACAGCTAACACCTGCCACCCCATCTTGGAGGGCTCTGCTTTGGGGATTCTCATATGCATACCATCCTTTGTCTTTGTCCAAGATCCTCCATTACCCTGTTTTGCTCTCTCCACTGTATGGCACAACACAGTTGTACATAATGAGGCCCACCACATGAATTGTATGAGTTTAGTTATTAAACACAATCATAATTATAGCTACATCACCAGGATGATGTTGTTAAGGTAAAAAAAAATGTTTCCCTTGGCCAATTGTTAAAAATTATGTCAGGAGGGCCAGCACCGTGGCTCACTTGGTTAATCCTCCGCCTGCAGTGCCAGCATCCCATATGGGTGCTGGGTTCTAGTCCCGGTTGCTCCTCTTCCAGTCCAGCTCTCTGCTGTGGCCTGGGAAGGCAGTGGAGGATGGCCCAGGTCCTTGGGCCCTGCACCCACATGGGAGACCAGGAGGAAGCACATGGCTTCTGGCTTCGGATCGGCACAGTGCCAGCCATGGCAGCCATTTGGGGAGTGAACCAACAGACGGAAGACCCTTCTCTCTGTCTCTCACTGTAACTGTCAAATAAATAAAAAAGTTAGAGAAAAAATTATGTCCGGAATACACTTGAAGCTGCTTATATGTAACAGCTACAAAGACTTGGGTTCAGTCCCACTACTCTGATGCACGCCTAACTAATACAGGACTTCCTGTCATGTTTCCAAGATGTGCTACGCCGTCACTACAGCCAATCTGCACAGCTCTTTCACAGCCATTGAGGATTACAGACCTCCTGGAGGCTCCCGAGAGCCATGTAAGTATTGCCTATAAACATGCTCGTGTACCCAGAGCTTTAGACGAGCCAGGCGTCAGACGTCCAAAAGGCCTTGAACCTTAAGAGGAGCCTGGTTGCCTTCTCCCAGTGGCACAGGGCTACACGTCAGGTGACAGGAAGAGGGTGTAGTAGCATTACACAGACTTCTTCCCACAACAGTTTTCACAGAATCAGCTGAGCATTTGCCTTTTAAAAAAATACAAGCCTATCAACATGGATGTTAACAATGCATAGCTATTGTAAATATCTAGGCATCATGGTATTTTTACTCTTCCTGAAACGTGTTCGTTTTCTGCTGAGATCACTCTACAAAATCATTTGACCTCCTTTCCCAGTGGTGAAGATTTCCTGTTGGTCTTCATCCAACTCTGGGCTAAAAAGCCTGTGCATTTTATAAGCCTCACTGCCTTTCTTGTTGTTGTTGTCCAATTGCTTTTCTCATCAGAGTAAACCATCCCTTTGGCATTTCTAATCCTTCTAGCGTCCAGTGGAAACTAAGAGAATCCTTGTTTTCCTTTGCAGACTGAAGATCAAAGTCCGTCCTGTGCTTTCTGGCTCTTACTTCTCTCCCTTCTCTGTCTTCCTGGTTTAAAACCACATTGAGGAAAAGCACACATTAAATCTCAACCTCACCATGCCTGCCCCAGTGGTGATCAAAGCCCATTTCAGTTTTCCTTGGCAAGCACTAACAGAGCATCTTCTTTGAAGCACTTTGTAAACTGTGTATAGCAAATGCACTCAAAGCCTAATTAACAAATTCTTGAAAAAGAAGTGCTGTTCAAAGTCAGTCATATCAACAAGTAGGAAAGCAAACAGGCCAATTAAAACCAGGAGCAAAGGATCCCCACACATGCCTCACCAAAGGAGATACACGTATGTCAAGTAAGTGTAGGCAAAGATGCTCATCAAGACATATCAGAAATCAATCATTACCAAAATTCACATTAAAACCACAAGAGCCACCATTAGGTGCACATGAAAAAGGCAGAGGGGAAAAAAAAGACAAACAATAATACATACTGATGAGGATGCACAGGAACCGGAACTTTGATACGCCGCCAGTAAGGAGACAGAAAGGTACAGTCACTCTGGAAACCAGCTTGGGAGATTCCTATAAAGCTAAACATACAGTTACCACATGACTGAACCACTGCATCTCTTCAAAGAGACCCAATACCAGGAACTTGAAAAAGTTCATGGAAAATAAAAAGTTTATTTTGGTGCAAAGCAATTTAGAAAGCAACACATGGGATGGGGTCTTTGGAAAATACACAAAAATGTGTATTATGATAAAAACTATACGGAGACTGTAAAATTTTTATCCCTGTGCCAAAGTTTGGCAGATAGTAGGTACTCAGAGTTTAGAGAATCAATAGGAAAATGCACGATATGTCCTACATTCCAGTTTAGGGAAATAGGAAAGGCACAGAATGAACGTATCTTCACAGAGCCATGGAGTGGGAGAAGCAGGCTTGACCCATGGGAAATGGAAAGTAACTCAAGACTGAATGATGAACTGCCAGCTGCCCGATGAGCTGTGGCATCCAGGAGTGCATTCTTTGGGGGTCAATCAGGATTGGGATCAAGGTCCGACCCCTGCTGACAAGCTGCCAGCCTGCCAGGTTACTCGATCCATAAGAGGACATAGATGGGGGGGGGGGGGGGCTGTGAGGCAGCCTGACAGTGAGCTGGGAGGTACCGGTACTATGTATCATGGGAAAGCTGTGGAGCTTCCCCCACAGCAGATGGTAAGAGACACTGTCCCGAGTCCATCACATGCCAGTGCCACTCCACCCCCTACCCCCCAAATCCCTCCTCCAGAACTCTCTACCACCAACCCTAAAGGCCAACTTTCAGGGCAGCAGGAAACCACTGTACTATGTCAGTGCTCTTGGGTGAACAGCAGGATAACTGGATCACCCCTGCCTGTCACAAGCTCATGCATACAGAATGCAGGCCATGTTGTCCACACCACTTGTCTCAATAAATGCTGGGTAATGCGAGAAGGTGGGAGGAGGCTCTTCAGAATGGAAAGGAGATTTACAACTCAAGGGAGGATTTGACAGAGGAAGCAACGAGAATACAATGTGTGGCAAGGAACGGAGGGTGGGGAGGCAGCAGTACATGAGCTGGAATGAATGTGGCTGAGCGGGTAGTGGTACATGGACCTTTATTCCTGAGGGCCTAGCAGTAAGTTTAGGTTTGATGGAGCAGGAAATGACAATCACTCTTCTCGGAACTCACAGATCACTTGCTGCAAAGCTTCTCCCATCTCCTTAATCACAATCAAATATTGTTACATGTATATATGGATGTATGTACACATACCTTCCAAGGAACAGCGACTTCCTTCACACTCTAATCATTTGTGTCGAGAGCCAACTCCATCATGAGCAGAGGTAGCCCACGTCCCCTGCTGCAAAAACCTGGGTGCACACCCACCCCTGGAGTCTCTGTATTAACTCCAAGAAGCCTTCTTGTGCCTTTAGGCCCTCACGGACCACGATTGCCTCCTGCAATCAGCACCCAAGATCGCAAACCCAATGCTTACACTTCAAGTAACCCTTGCTGTTAGCCAACCTGCCCAGAGCTGAAATCCATGAGCCTCCACCCCACGCCCTACCTGGCCTTTGTCAACCACTCCCAAACCCCAGAAATTGTCCAGTTAGATCCTCTCTCATCTGACCACACCTACGCTCCAAGATTCTACACCTGCCCTCCTTCCCCATCTTGTTTTCTGTCCCAATATAAATCACACACAGAACCAAGCCTTCATCAGCTAAAACCTCAATGCCAAGCAACCATTATCAGCTTTCTCCGGCTCAGGCTCTGCCTTTCCAAACCCATTATCACCCCAGATATAATAAACTGATGGTTATCAAATTCCAACTCAGATTCCCAAAGAAGAAATAATATAGGAGAAAAAAATGGATTCACAACCTCAATTTAATTTAATTGCCTATGATTATATTATTATAGCCCCTCACAAATATAACATGTAATTTCTCAGTGATTTAGACAAGTCTAGGACTAGAATTGGTCAGCCAAAGATATACTTGATTTCAATTTTGGTTAACAAGATGTTTTACTTGGGTCCTGTTCTATTTGGCTCTGCAGGCTGCCAAGTTACAGGTGGTCAATGCAACAGATGTGCCTCAAATGGAACACTAAAGATTATAAATTTACATACAAAAGATGTGCACTCTGAAAGAACACAGTATTAATTCAGTTTGTACAACCCCAAGTACACCAAAATGAACTCAGGAGTAGTCATAATTGAAAAAAATAAATACAGAGACACAGAAAGATGGACCTCTCTTCCCGTCAATTCTCCCTAATAAGAGCAAATGTAGTTACTGCTGTCAGATACCATTAGAATGGAAGCAAAAGCTATGCATCCATTCTTTCCTTACCCCAGAATTATTATCCCTCTCCTCATTCCAAATAGTGAACTCAACTGCAAACTCTTCTCATCAGCCCCTTGGCGGGCCCAGCACTGTGTTACAGTGGATGGGACTGCCACCTGCGACACCAGCATGCCACATGAGAGCTAGTTCTAGCCTGGCTGATCTGCTTCAGATCCAGCTCCCTGCTAATGCACCTGGGACAGCAGAAGATGGCCCCAGTGCTTGGCCCCTTCCATCCACATGGGATACCCAGATGGACTCCTGGGCTCCTTGCTTCGGCCTAGACCAGCCCCACCCACTGCGGCCATCTGAGAAGTGAACAAATGGACGGAAAACCCCCCTGCCCTGGGACACCCTACCTTTCAAATAAATCAATCCCCCTCCCCCTCCAAAAAAAAAAAAAAAAACACTTTTAGAAACCTCCAAGAGAAGAGTGAAATTGATACTAACACACAAATGTGTTTCACCTCTAGGCACACTCAGTTCTCTCAAAGGCCTCATTTGTGAGAGCCAGAGATCGCCCCCAATAAAACTAATGAGCCAAATGAAGAATCAGAAGCCAGGGTTTAAAACTAGGCTGGAGGGGCCGGCGCCGTGGCTTAGCAGGTAAAGCTGCTACCTGCAGTGCTGGCATCCCATATGGGCGCCGGTTATAGCCTGGCTGCTCCACTTCCAATCCAGCTCTCTGCTATGGCCTGGGAGAGCAGTGGAAGATGGCCCAATTCCTTGGGCCTCTGCACCCACATGGGAAACTGGGAAGAGGCTCCTGGCTCCTGATCAGCTCAGCTCTGGCTGTTGCAGTCATTTGGGGAGTGAAAAAGCGAATAGAAGACACTCCCTTTCTCTCTCTCTGGCTCTACCTCTCTCTATAACTCTTTCAAATAAATCAATCTTTTAAAAAACAAAGCTAAAATTCAAACAAATAAAACTAGTCTGATGACAAAAAGTTTACAGCCAGGTAATGGAAACACAGCACAGAACACAGGTGTCCATTCAGGGTGCCCAGGGACAGAGATGGCAGAAGCCACCCCACAGCACGCTGGCATCTCTCAGACTCACTGGCCCTGGGGCTGGATGACCCCCCCCCCCCCCCACACACACACACACACACACCCAGCACCACCGCCACCAGGTTGTTTTCCTAAGACTCCTCATGTCGTAAGTAACAAGGAAAAGAAAGCCTGGCTCTCTCCAAACTCCCAGGGCAGAGTTCTTCATCTGTGCTATGAGCTCCTTACAGAACAAGGAACTTCACGGTCTAGCCTCCAAATACTTTTTCTATTTCTCAGAAACAAAATCCTTTCAAATAAATTAACTCGGATCTCTACTTCTGACAAAATAGAGGATTAGATGTCGAAAGAAAAACTGCCAGGATAGAACAACTAAGATTGCTGGACAAAATATAAAACTACGGCTGAGCTGGCCAGAGGGAAGGAGAGATCCTCAGAGGCCAGGAACAACCAGAGCGCACGCAGCCAGGGGAGGAAGCGAGCTGGCAGCAGCACAGGAATTTGGCAGGAGGGGCATCTGCCACTTCTGGACGCCTGGGTGACGGGTGTCAGGGAGAGCGTGGGCCGCAGGGATAAAACTCAGCGACCACGAAGGTCAAAGACCAGACCCGAGACCCCCCGGGAGACTCCCAGCAGGTTTCTCTGTTCGGGCTATGGGTGAACGTGGAAAACGGCAACAACAAAAATCTCAAGTGAGAATTCCAAGCAGCAAGTCCACCTGTGTGCCAGGTAGGCGTTCAAACGAAACATACCAGGTAGGGGGTGGGCATCTGGTGCAGTGGTGAGGACACCACGTGGGATAAACCTACCCCGCGTCTGCATGCCTGTGTTCAAGCTCCCGCTCCGCTCCCGATCCCAGTACCCACTACTACAGGCCCTGGGAGGCTGCAGTGACCGGTCAGACAGTTGAGTCCCTGCCACTCATGCTGAGGACCTACACTGAGTTCCCAACACCTGGTTTTGGCCTGGCCCAGCCCCACTATTGTAGGCATTTGGGGAGTGAACCAGTAGACAGAAGATCTCCCTTTCTCTAACTGCCTCTGTAACTGCTTTTCAATTAAATTTTCAAAAGGTTAAAAAAAATTAAATATCTGAGTAACCAAAACAATCCCAAGTGCAGAATTCAGTTAGAACTGGGCCTGAATGGGTAATACTCCTAAGAACTTATTAAAAGCAGGAATGAGCATCCTCTGTAGGAACCTACCTTAAAACTAGACCTGAAGGAATTCTAGAGATAGATTCCAGTGAATACTTACCTATAACCAGAAATCACAAAACAATCAAGAATCAGTAGAATTATCAAACTGTAGAATCGGTCCAGTAAGAAGCACAGATCACTAGACTGCAATTGTAAGCCACAGAAATAAGTAACTTTGCCAAGAGAAGGAGAGAGAGAAAGAGAGCGGCAGATGGAGAGGTCTTCCATCCGCTGGTTCCCTCCCCAAATGCCCACATCAGCCAGGGCTGGATCAGGCTGAAGCCAGGAGCCAGGAGCTTCTTCTGGTTCTTCCCCCACAGGTGCAGGGGCCCAAGCACTTGGGCCATCCTCTACTGCTTTTCCCAGGTAGGGAGCTGGGTCTCAAGTGGGACATGAACTGGTGCCCATATGGGACACAAGCTCAACTTAACCCACTAGGCCGTGACACTGGCCTCAGACGTAAGTATATTTAGTACCTATAAAGTCAATACTGAAAGTATAAATAATAGACTATCATTCTAGACTAGTTTGGGGAAAAAATAAAAGCTTTCAGAAACAAAAAAGGAGAAGATGTGTAGCACCAAGGGTTCAGCCACCTCTTGTAGTGCCCACATCCTATAGCTGAGTGCCAGTTCGAGGCCCAGCTTCTCCACTTCCCATTCTAGCTTCCTGCTAACACACATCCTGAGTGGTAGCAGATGACGGCTCAAGTGCTTGGGGCCCTGCCACCCACATGGGCGACTCAGATGGAGTTCCAAGTTCCTGGCTTCAGCCTGACTCAGCCCCAGCCATTGTGGGCATGTGACGAGTAAACCAAAAGACAGAAAATTGATCTCTTTTTCCTGTTCTAACACTACTTGTCAAAAAAGGTGGGAAAAAAATTTTTAAGTGTAAAAAACAACTTCCATTTGATAGGAGAGACTCAAAAGATGACAGCACACGTAACAGATCTAAAAACTTACTAAACCAGAAGAAAGCGCCCTGAGTACAGCTGATGAGGACAAGGAAGAAATGGATCAAGATTAACAGAGAAGAATGAGAAGGTCCCCGATACTTGTCTCTACATGCTTCTAAAAGGAAAGAATTGAGAGCCATCAGTATTCAAAGAAAACAAATGGCTGAGAATTTTCCAAAAGCAAAAAAAAACAATAGAATCTTCACCATCCGAATCCTAAGAAATCGGGAGCAGGATAAAGAGGTAAAAGCCAGACAGAAGAGAGAGATTACCTTCAGGCAACAAGAAATAGACACTGATTTGTCAACAACAGAGCACAAGGGAAGCCAGAGGACAGACCAGTAACAGTTGCAAACTACTTCCAAACACTAGCTGTCAAGCTACAACTGCACACCCAGAAAGATTCAATGATACAAAAACAAAGACCTTCACCACAGGAATTTCCCAAAGAGGCACTTTAAGAAAAACTGTCCCAGAGAAAACATCCACAATGCAAGCAGGAATGGTGAACAAAGAAAACTGGTAAATGGGTTGGAAGGCCTAAATACTCAAAATTGAAAGCAGTGTTACAGTATCTCATTTGTATGATTAAAGTGGCTTTTCCCCCCCACTAAGTGTCGAAAACTAACACCCACAGACCCTGGGAGTAATCACAGTTGAAGTGTCCTTGGTCCTTATGTTGTCTGGGAGGAGGATACAAGTACTGAAGACCTTCTGCCTTTGCTCATTTGAATCTAAGTTAAAATTCCAGGGGAAAGAGCTGGCTTAGAGCCTCCTGGTGAAGACACCAGTGAAACCCTGCCTCCCACATAAGGGTGCCTGGGTAGGAATCTCACCTCCAGCTCAGGACTCCGGCTTCCTGCCAATTATGACCTTGGGAGGTGGCAGGTGATGCCCCAAGCAATTGGGTTTCCACCTCCCACACAATAGGCCTGAACCAAGTTCCTGGCTTCCAGCTTAGGCATGGCCTTGCACCAACTGTTGGAAAAGCAAACCAGCCAAAAGGAGAAGGGTGGGTGGGTGGTGTATCTCACCCATGGGGTATTTACTAAGAACAAAATGAGGATATAACCCAAAATAGTTTGTGGAAAAGGAGGAAGAAGGAGTGAGGGGGTAGAGAAGAATCTAGTGAATCAATAAGAACCAGAGAAAAAAGACTTAAGTACAAAGAAAAAGCACAAAATGACAATGAAAATTCAAATGTCCTACAAGATAATAGCCAGTTTCACAAATGAGTGTATCAAGGACTGGATTTTGCATAACATTTCCTAAGAAATGGAAAGAGAAGGAATACTCCCCAGTTCATTCTGTCAGGTGACTACGGCCCTTACTACCCAAGTCACAGGAAACCAGCGTTAGATAGGAACAGCACACACTGGCATCACTCGTGAACACAGAGCTAACTGAATCTGCTAGACATTAAAACGGCATCCCGGTCAAAGTGGTCCATGAATCAAAGGTTGTTCTAACATTAACACATCTTTTAATATAATTCATTAAAGATACAAGGAAGCCAACAGATCTAATTATACATTAACAATTTATCAGGCAGGCAGGCAGGCAGGAATCTCTACTTCCTAAGGGGATTCTGAACAAACCACAGCAAAGGTGATATTCCACAGTAAGAAACCGTTCAGGGGCACTTCAACCATCACCACTTCACAAACAGTGAACAAGAAGTCCCAGCCAGTGCAACAAGGCACCAAACGACAGAGGTAAAGATGAGGAAAAAGCAATCTCCTATCATTTACAATTCTCTGTAGAAGACCCCAAAAAAATATGCAATAGACTAAAATAGTCAGGTTAGCAGAGTTCCAGTGTAGAAAACCAGGGGAAACTCGTTTCTGTAGGAAAGTGTATTTAGAAAAGAAGTGGAAGGAGTGAGCAACGTGGCACTGTGAGTTAGCTGCTGCTTGGGAGGCTCCCATCTCACACCGGCGTCCCGGCTACTCAGCTGCGTCATCTCCCGCTCACGCTCATTCAGAGGCAGCAGACGATGGTTCAGCTAACTGGGTCCCTGCCACCCACCCAGGAGACCTGGACTGAGTTCTAGTTCGGTTCTAGGCCGCTGGCTTCGGCACCACCTAGCCCCAGTTACTACAGGCATTTGGGGAGTAAACCAGCAGATGGAATCAATCTCTCTCTTGCTCTTTCAAATAAGTAAAATAAGCTTCTTTAAATGAACTGGTATTTAAAAAAAATTTTTTAAATATCCTATTACCCACCAGGAATATTAGGCCAACAGACCTCACAAAAGGTATGCAAGATTTTAATGAGGAAATCATAAAAATGTACTGAGACACATTAGAGACAACCTAAATGAAATGACATTACATTTATGGAGAGAAAGAGTCACTATCAAGATGCATATTTGCCACAAAATTAGACACTGACTCAGTGTAATTCCAATCAAGAGTCCAACTGGATTTTCTAAAATAAAAAAAAAAAAGTTTTAAATCCCGACAAGCTGATCCTACAATTACATGGAAATGCAGCTCAAGAGCTGACAGGGAGGATTTTTGTACCAACAGTTATTACACAACTACAGTACTTAAGCTGACCTAGTACAACCTCAAGGTTAGGAAAAGACCAGCACATTAGGATAAAGAACTTAGTCGCAGACTTGAACGTATTTAGAAACTTGAACACAAGGACAATACTGTGGTTCTTCAGGTTTGTTTGTTTTTTGTGGAAAAGGCGAAAATTAGTCAAAATCTGCTAAGACAATAAGCTATCCATACAGAAAAACAAAAATCAATTCCATGCACATGAAAGCCAACGTGAAAGGAAACACAGTTTGAGCAAAGAGTGTATTTTATACATGAGATAGGAAAGGATTTCAACAATGTCACTTACAAAGTATCGTCAACTTATGGCAGACAAGCAGCTTTTAAACGTTCTGCAAGAGTTCACTGCGTAAAGCATTTTACAGACGAAGACTGTGTGCTCCTAGCAGTTCCATGGAACAAAATTAGCCCCTTTTTTCGAGATTTGTTTGTTTGGAAGGCAAAGTCAGAGAGAGAGAGGGAGAGACAAACAGAATCTTCCATGTGCTGGTTCACTCCCCAAACGGCTACAACAGCCAAGGCTGGGCCATGCTGAGGCCGGAAGCCCACAGCTCCATCCAGATCACCCATGTGGGTGGCAGAAGCCCAAACATTTGGGTCACTTTAGGCTCCTTTGCCCAGCACATCGGCAGGCAGCTGGATCGGAAGAGGAACACTGAAGTCTTGAACAGGCATTCTAATATGGGATGTGGGCATTGCAGGCAGTGGCTTGGGAGCCACAATACCAACCTCAGAAACCTGCCCTTAATGCAAGCAAAACATTTTGATTATCTTTATTCCCTACAAAAAATTTAAAAATATGAAAAAGACAAACAAAAATATTCATCACCACACTGCTCTAACAGCAAAATTCTGGAAACAACCCAAATGCACATCATCAGAAAGGGTAAATAAATCATGGAACATGGATAAAACTGGATACACAGAAAGTGAACAAGTAGGGACAGGCATTTAGTGTAGCGGCTTGGGACACCCGCATCCCATATGGGAGTGCCTGCTTCAAGTCCCGACTCGTCTGATCCCCATCCAGCTTCTGCTAATACACGCCCTGGAAGGCAGCGAGCGATGGCTCGAGTACTTGGATCCCTGCCACACACAAGGGAGACCCGGACTGCGCTCCAGGCTGCTGGCTTCAGCCTGGCTCTGCACCAGCTGTTGTGGGCATTTGGGGATTGAACCAGAAAAGATCTGTCTCCATCTATCTGCCTTTCAAGTAAATAAAGCAAAAAACTTTAAAAAAAAAAAAAAGCAAAAGCCAATGAACGCGAGGTACACACATTAGCGTCATCAATTGTAGTCACGGTGTGGTCCCAGACCGGGAACATGAGCAGCACCTGTAGGTTTGTTAGCTGGGCAAATTCTAAGCCCCTGTCCGGACCACCTGAATCAGATACCTTAAGGAGGTAGGAGGCTGGCGGAGGGGGGACCCAAGGGAGGGCTCTCCCGCAAGCCCTCCAGGTGACTCTGATCCGTGCTCACACTAGAGAGCCACTGCTGTGGATCAATGTCAAAAGCACCTGCAGCAAGAAAAGCAGGTCCTAGAAGAACACGGAGAATACATTCTATGTCAGATCCTGGAGAGCAGCTGAACACCACAGAGCAGCGTTCCCAATGCCTCACAAAGCGGCAAAGCTCCAAAGAAAAGCAGGAAATGACTGACATCAATTCGTCTGTGGGACAGAGAGGGCTTGAGGATTGCGAAGGATCACACACCCAGAGCACCTCTGAGGCAGTGATACAGTAACTTAGGATTTATTGTCTTTATGTGTGTATTATGAATTATGTAGCTGTTTATGTCTGCCAAGACAAAATAAAGATGTAGAACAACGGTAGAAAACACCACGAGAACCCATCTGAAAAGAACACAGGATAGTATGCCCCAAGTAACCTCCACTTTGAACATAAAGCCTAGGGAAAACATCGAGCACAAAGCAGGTGTTGAGTATTTGCAGAATATTGATGTTTACAGTGATTGACAGCTTTTTCATTTTCATTTGCCCAAATGTTTCACAATGTGTTAAATAACACTGTGAGATTTTTTAATACAGAAATCATGAATAGCCTACTTTGGGTCCACCTTACCATCTCTTCCATCTTTAAGCTTCATCTCTTTTCCAGACCCAATCTGACTTAAGGGAAGATAATAGTTTTTAATCCTGGCCTTCAATTGTGTTTTTCTAATTTTTCAAAATATTTTCATGGAACTCTATCCTGTTTTGTTTATGTCTAACCTCCATGTCAAGGCATTTAGCCAGGTAGAATTTTTTTTTATTGGAAGCAAAATCTTTGTGTGTGTACAATTTAGTGTTAAGTAAAACTATACAACAAAACCCTTTATACATCATACAAAGACTGCCTTGAGAAACTCATTTGTTTCTAATTTATTTTCTCCACTAGCAATGTGTTGCTGAAAATTGCAAAAGAAAGCATTCCTCATATGAATTAATTCCTATCCATCTGCACCAAGAGGAACTGAGGTTCAGCCACAGCATCCAAAGAAAGGCAATTACACACAATGAGCAAAGGAGGTGGTTCAAGGTCGCACTGCCAAAAAATTACATATTCCAGTGGACTCAAACCACCCTCTTCAAAACTTGGCATTCTGCACTATAAAAAGAAAACCGAAGAACATTGAAAAGCAAAGCTTGCCACCTGCTGCCCAATGGCATAATCGTAAATGCTCAAATTGTCTCCACATTTTTTAACTTCAATCCTTTGCAAATTGATTCATCAGGATATTTGTACAGCATGTATTTACACATTAGTTCTCACCAGTCTGTAAGAAAATCAGCCCCAAAGTTTTTAACCCAGTGCTATTTCAAACCCTCGACATAATCAGCAATAACCAGAGTGCTGCTAACCCGGGAGGGAAAAAAAAAACCCACCTTCCAAACTATGATACATGTTGTATACATAATAAACTAACCAACTGCAGTTGTGTTGACTATAGTAGCTGAACCAGGGAAGAATTCCTTTGAAAATGGGCCAGCATTGTCCTACGCTTATCATCTTTCTCAGATGATGTGGAATAGTCAATGCATTTTTTTTTTTACTCCCTGAAGACTTTAAAACCCAAACACGAATAGCTAAACACATTCATTTATAAAGAGTTGATACACATCATTATTGCCAAGTTTTAAGTAGCAGGCCAGCTAAGCAAAAAGAAAAAAATTCACCTCAAAGTTCCCCACCATTGCTTTTAATCACCAGCTTTCATCGTGCAAACTTTGAAATCTCTTCATGATATTAGTAACAACCTACGTCTTTATAGGTCGTCAATAAACAGTACCGGCATTCTCTTTTATTCGGATTTATGCCAAGAAAACCTTAGCAGCAGACAGGCTGTAGCCCGAAGAAACAAACACCGGTCATGCGCTCTCGTTCTGCTCACCCTGAGACTTGCGTATCCATGCCATCATCCCTCAAAAGCGATTCAGCACAACGTGAAGGAGAAAGTGAACCTTGGACTTGGGGAAGGAAACATCATCTGAGAGACCCCGAAAGCAGCACATGAGCCTGATTCGGAGAGTGAAGGAGGACGCATGGCCGACGGCCCGTGCTCTTCCATCTCCCAGGAGCTGCGGAGAGCATGGTGGGGAGAGGCCCCTTAAGAGGCTTCCACGAAGCAAGCTCATCAGGCTTCATGAACAACTCCTGAGGCCCTTTGAAATCCGGCTTTAAAGGCTTCTGCCCGCTGAACTCGTCCATATGCAAAACAGCACCCAAGGCGAGCTGAAAAGCTTCAGTCGTCTGGGAACCACCAGGAAGCAGACAACAAAATAGAACTCATTTTCCAGACAGATGGCACCACAAGGTTGCACTATTTTCCAGTGTGCCTTTTCTCCCGAACACTAGAGGCAGCGTCTCCATACAACACAAGGCCCTGCAGCTGCAGCCAGTGAACACCGGACTCTGCTGTTCCCCGGGATCCCATCCCGGGATCTCGCACACAGGAAAAAATGGCCTTTGTGGGGTTTTGTTGTCGCGCCTTCTTTGGCTTAACCCTTTCTTCACACACTCTACAAGAGCTATGAATGGGTGCACTGTTGTCGGACAGGGTTTCTGATCAGGTAAAAATCTCTTTCCCGCTCGCCTCTGATTGCCCACACCTGAGAACAGCCAACGCAGAGTTTGTGAGGCTAGTTAGATTTAGTTAGATCTTCCACGTGCTCCACCTTTAATCCAGAATAGTGCTTAGGAGGTGGGAGTCTGGCTTAGCAATTAAGACATTGGGGTACCATAACTGGGTACCTGGGTGTGGGGCCCGCCTTAAGCTCCTGACCCCAGCTTCCTGCTAACACAGACCCTGGGAGCCAACAGGTGGCGGTTCAAATCGCTGAGTCTCTGCCTCCCACACGGGAGACCTGGACTGAGTTCCCAGCTCCCATCTTCTACTTGGCCCAGACCCAACAGTTGCAGGCACTAAGGGAGGGAACCAGCACTTGGCAGCTCCCTCTCTATATGTCCTTCCTCTTCTCTCTGCCTCTCAAATAAATAAATGAAAACTTAAAAAATCAAACAGAATGGTACCTGAGGCACACAGGTAATGATACAGTAAGTAAATCATTCCATTAATTGATCTCAGGGCCATTAACACCAGAACTGGGACAAATATTTGACTTACTATGAATAGAAAGAATAGCATTTTATATTTTTCCCAATGATGTAAGCAGAAAAAAGTGGGTAATGTATTCATATTTATAGCATTCCCATTTTCTCTTTTTTAACTTTTTATTTAATTTTTTATTTCAGAATAGTTTTTTAAAGATTTATTATTTATTTTATTTGAAGGGCAGAGTTACAGAGAGGCAGAGGCAGAGAGAGAGAGAGGTCTTCCACCCACTGGTTAACTCCCCAGACGGCCACAATGGCCAGAGCTGCCAGGAGCTTCTTCTAGGTCTCCCACGCTGGTGCAGGGCCGAAGGACTTGGCTGTCTTCTATTGCTTTCCCAGGCCATAGCAGAGAGCTGGATCAGAAGTGGAGGAGCTGGGACTCGAATCAGCACCCATACGGGACGCTACCACTGCAGGCAACGGCTTTACCTGCTACTCCACAGCACCAGCCCCTGGAATAGAGTTCCCATATACCCCACAGCCAGCTTCCCCGATTACCACAATCTCATATTAGTATGTTATATCTGTCACAATGTTTCATGTTTTGTCCCTTAAAAACATAACTCATCACTAGAACATATCAACAAAAATCTCATTCTCAAAATAACAGGAAGTGAGGGAAAAATTTATTCCGGGTATAGACTCTTCATTGAAGCTATACAATATTGGGGCCAGCAGTATGGCACAGCGGGTTAAGCTGCCAGGTGCAGCCATCCCATTTGGGCACCGGTTCAAGTCCCAGCTGCTCCACTTGCAATCCAGCTCCATGCTAATGTACCTGGGAGGGCAGCAGAAGACACCCCAAGTTCTTGGGCCCCTGCCACCCATATAAGAGACTCAGATGGAGTTCCAGGCTCCTGGATGTGGCCTGGCCCAGTTGCCACTGTTGCAGTCACTTGACAAGTGACCCAGCAGATGGAAGATCCTTCTGTCTCTGTCTCTCCCTCTCTGTCTGTAAGTCTGCCTTTCAGGTAAATAAATAAATCTTTAAAGAGAGAGAGGCTAAGCAATATTTACTTTAGTTGGTAGCCTGATGCCTGGCACATTGTAAATACTCAAAAAATACACAGGAAATTCAAAATAGCAAAGCATTTCTTTTGGTTGCATGTCAAAGAGCTCCTGCTAGAGTTTGATCAGATTCTTATTTGTATGAACATAAAGATGATACATAAGTCTCAAAAGAAAAGCACAGCATTTCCTCATTAGATCTGGAAAATGTTTCTGATTCTGGGGAAGGTAATAATGCCTCCATTTCTATCAAGAAGCACGTGAACTGGGCTGGCGTGGTGACGCAACAGGTTAAGGCACAGCCTGCAACAGTGGCATCCCATATCAGCAGTGGTTGGAGTCCCAGCTGCCCCACTTCTGATCCAGCTTCCTGCTAATGTGCCTGGGAAGGCAGCAGAGGATGGCCCAAGTGTCTGGGCACCTGCCACCCACAACCGACTGGTGTTCAGGGCTTCTGGTTCCATCCTGGCCAATCCCTAATGTGGCCATTTGGGAAGTAAACCAGAGGATAGAAGGTATTTCTCTCTCTCTCTCTCTCTCTCTCTCTCTCTCTCTCTCTCCCCTACCCCCCACCCACTCTGGCCTTCAAATAAATGAATAAATCTTTAAAAAAGAAGAAATTGATGATAAAGAAACACATTACTAGGTTGAGAACTTCACGAAGCAAATCATTAAAACGTTCCTATCAACAGATGCAGAGCTGTGTAATAAAACAGTATAATACAATGTAACAGTAAGACCTAGGGACATGCAAGTGTTTTTACTATAAAATTTCTCCAACTGTGGGGCTGGCACTATGGCACAGTGGATTAAAGCCACTGTCTGCAGTGCTGGTATCCCATACATATGCTGGTTCAAGTCTCAGCTGCTCCACTGCCGATCCAGCTCCCTGTTAATGTGCCTGGGAAAGCAGTGAAGGATGGCTCAAGTCCCTGGACCCCCATCACCCACGTGGAAGACCCCAAAGAAGCTACTGGCTCCTGGCTCCAGCCTGGCCCAGTCCCGGCCATTGCAGCCATTCGGGGAGTGAACCAGCAGATAGAAGTCTTTCTCTTCCTCCTTCTCTCTCTGTAACTCAAAAAAAAAAAAATGTTTCTAGGTTTGCTATATGTTTAAAATATGCCTGATAACATACTGCAGAGGCTGGCGCGGTGGCTCAACAGGCTAATCCTCCACCTTGCGGCGCCGGCACACCGGGTTCTAGTCCCGGTCGGGGCGCCGGATTCTGTCCCGGTTGCCCCTCTTCCAGGCCAGCCCTCTGCTGTGGCCCGGGAGTGCAGTGGAGGATGGCCTAAGTGCTTGGGCCCTGCACCCCATGGGAGACCAGGAGAAGCACCTAGCACCTGGCTCCTGCCATTGGATGAGTGCGGTGCGCCGGCCGCAGCGCGCCGGCCATTGGAGGGTGAACCAACGGCAAAGGAAGACCTTTCTCTCTGTCTCTCTCTCTCACTGTCCACTCTGCCTGTCAAAAAAAAAAAAATTAAAAAAAAAAAAAGATACTGCAGAAAAGCAAACTCACATGATTAAAAGTATTCATCTTGTTTTAAGAGATATTCCTAGCAACCACAGACCTTGATAGTAAACCTAAAGTTCAAATACAAGCCCAAAACAGAAATTATAGTATTTATTAATATTTAATATCACATGATAAATATACAAGTTTTGTTTCATACTTCAGCATTACTTACCTTATATTAATTTTTAAAATTATTTTTTATTTGAGAACAGAGAGAGCTGCCCTCTGCTGTTCCTTCCCCAACGGCTGGCCAAGGCCAGGGCTGGGAACTCAATCCGGGTCTCCCATGTGCGTGGCAGGAACCCATCACTGCCCCCTCCCAGGGTCCACATCAGCAGGACACTGGAGTCAGGAGCCAGAGCTGGGGGTCAGCCACTCTGCTGTGGGAAGTGTGCAGCCTAACACTAGGCTAAACACCCATTCCTCTATATTGAATGATTTTAAATAATTAAAAAAAACTACACATTTAGAACTTGGAAGCACATGGATAATTATACATGTTTGAGTGTGTGAGTGTGTGTGTGTACGATCACTGACACCTCATTCCAGGGCACCAGTACAGACAAGATGAGAAATGCAGGAC
Organism: Sylvilagus floridanus; assembly: GCA_949820135.1. Taxonomy (NCBI): domain Eukaryota; kingdom Metazoa; phylum Chordata; class Mammalia; order Lagomorpha; family Leporidae; genus Sylvilagus; species Sylvilagus floridanus. Next base: position 17,095,450 of record OX463245.1, on the reverse strand, counting down.
TTCTGTCTCCTAAAGGAGGAAGAACACAGAGGCGCAGAGCACTCCCAGCATAGCATGGAAACAGAGAGGGACTCGGAGGCTTGTTGGAGAGACAATGATAACTTGAAGCAGTTATGAAAAAAGTTGTAAAGTCAACAAAAATACAGGAATAGAAAATCTGAGGCCAAATAACACTGAAAAAGAGGACCTTGATTTTCCTATACAGAACCATGATTTTTTTTTTTTAAAGATTTATTATTTGTTTGAAAGGCAGAGGCAGAGAGAGTGAGAAGTCTTCCATCTGCTGGTTCACTCCCCAGATGGCCGTAATGGCCGGAGCTGCGCCAATCTGAAGCCAGGAACCAGGAGCTTCTTCCAGGTCTCCTACATGGGCACAGGGGCCCAAGGACTTGGGCTATCTTCCACTGCTTTCTCAGGCCACAGCAGAGAGCTGGATCAGAAGAGGAGCAGCCGGGACTCGAACTGGTGCCCATATGGGATGCCGGCACTGCAGACGGCAGCTTTACCTGCTAAGCCACAGCGCTGGCCTCAAGAGTATAATGAACTATAACCAAATATATTTTGAAGACTATTAATTTGATCAACACAGAAGGAACCCGAAACTGGTTTTGATTATGGGTCGGTGAATCTGAACACAGAGGTACAGTGGGATAAGGAAGAGGAAGCATTCAAAGACAGCCCTACTTCCCTCTCCTACTCAGATACACATCACTCTACGCAGCACATCCAGAGAGAGATGCACACTGCACCACACAGCCGCCACAGGAACCGTCCCCTTGACTGGCAGTCTCAAGTCTGTTTCAAAGAAAAATCAGATATTCTTTCCTTTCCAGAAGTTCCTGTGAGGCCCACACAGCCTGCAAGGCCAGCTGCTTTAGGCTTCCCTCTCTCCAACCTGCCCAGCGTCCTGCCAGACTCGGCTTCCCACGGGTTACCTCCTGCCCTTCTCTGGTGGCCAATGGAGACAGCTCTCTACTTCTCCCGATCCCACTCCGAGACCCCTGGCCTGTCAGTCAAGGCCTGCCACAATCTGGACCTACCCAGCCAATCTCATTTTCTCCCAATCTTCACTCCCTCTAAACAGATCAGCCCCCCAGTGGTCAAATGGAAACAGAAGACTCTTTAACCCAGCACGTTCCCCAGCTAGCACATGCTTCCAGGCAGCCACCCCCCCTAGACCTTCCCAAGGCCTCGGACTCCGCTAAGTCCTGCTTTGCTCCATCCCCTGATGTCCCCTGCCCCATTCTCCACCAGAATCTGTAAGAGTGTGCTGTACTTGTATTAGCCCCTCCGAAACCCCCGTTGTGATGGCCATCCTGACAATATTTAAGAGGTGAAACTTGAAGAGGAGATTAGGTCCCAAGGCACCACCGGGAATGGATTAAAGCCACTGCTGCAGGAGCTCCTTAGTTAAAAGGGGATCCTTGGCCCCTGTTCTTCTCTCTCCTTTTTTTTCCGATTTATTTTTTAGTTATTTGAAAGGTAGAGTTACAGAGAGAGAGGGAAGAGATGGAGATCTTCCATCCGCTAGTTCACTCTCCAGATGGCTGCAACAGCCAGGACTGTGTCAGACCAAAGCCAGCAGCCTGGAGCTTCATTCAGGTCTCCCACATGGATGCAGAGGCCCAAGAACTCAGTCCATCTTCTGCTGCTTTCCCAGGCCATGAGCAGGGAGTTGATCAGAAGTGGAACAACCAGGACACGAACCAGTGCCCACATGGGATGCCAAGGAAGCAGGTAGTCACTTAACCCTCTATGCCACAACACCAGCCCCTTCTCTCTCCCTTCTACACACTCTGTTACCCCACTGTGCCCTTCTGGCTTCCACCATGGGATGACACAGCATAAAGGCTCTTGCCAGATGCTGGTACCCTACTCTTAGGCTTCCCAGCCAACAAAACCACGAGCCAGATAAATATGTTATCATTCTCCGTTTGTCAATTACCCAGTCTCAAGTATGCTAAAGCAGAAAATGGATTAAGACAAGATACCACATAATTTAGCAGTATATTAGGTATAATCCTATGTTGTTACTAGTTTTTCAGGCAACTTAGCCCAATCGTTCCACCAGGAGTGCCGGGACCATACCTGGAATGTGGTTGGCATTCACCAAAAATCTGCAAATAAGACGAATGAATACACTACTATGAACAGGAAATCTGTGTTGTGGAAGTGAGCAGGACTGATACTCAGGAACCATAAATCAAAGACAGGGCAACCAATTCAAAATTTACCCACAGCTGTTTAGACATGGAAAGGGTTAGATGTTCAGCAGTACATAAAAATCTGCATCTGTGGCCGGCGCCGTGGCTCAACAGGCTAATCCACCGCCTTGCGGCGCCGGCACACCGGGTTCTAGTCCCAGTTGGGGCGCCAGATTCTGTCCCGATTGCCCCTCTTCCAGGCCAGCTCTCTGCTGTGGCCCTGGAGTGCAGTGGAGGATGGCCCAAGTGCTTGGGCCCTGCACCCCATGGGAGACCAGGAGAAGCACCTGTCACCTGGCTCCTGCCATCGGATGAGCGCGGTGTGCCGGCCGCAGAGCGCCGGCCATTGGAGGGTGAACCAACGGCAAAAGGAAGACCTTTCTCTCTGTCTCTCTCTCTCTGTCCACTCTGCCTGTCAAAAAAAAAAAAAATCCACATCTGTGTAGTTGGTAAGCCACTCAGAAGAAGGGAGAAGACATCGCCAATGAGTAAGGGATTACATTCTTGTCCTCATGGTAAGGGGGGATTTTCAAAAGTCTAATTAAAGAAGCTTCCTCCAAATAAGGGGTTAACACATATAAATATCAATAATATTCCTTGTATATAACTTCCTCCTTGCAGAATTCTTGACGTGTTTGACAAAAAGGATCTTTCATGTAAAAGAACTCTTACCAAAAAACAATGACCTTATAACCAAAAATGGTGTGGTATGAAAACAATTAGGTCATTTACACAAAAATACTAAGAGCTTATAAAAATAAGAAAAATGTTCTACCTCACTAAAAGAATCGCAAATTAAAATCATCGTGTGAGGGGCCGGCGCTGTGGTGTCATAGGTTAAGTAACCACCTGTGGTACTGTTATTCCATATGGGTGCTGATTCAAGTGCCAGCTGCTCCACTTCCAATCTTGCTCCATGCTAATGGCCTGGGAAAGCAGTGGAAGATGGCCCAAGTGCTTGGACCCCTGTACCCACATGGGAGATCCAGAAGAAGTTCCTGGCTCCTGGCTTCAGATCGGCTCAGCTCCAGCCATGGTGCCATTTGGGGAGTGAACCAGCAGATGCAAAACCTCTCTCTCTCTGTAACTCTTTCAAATAAATCTTTTGAAAAAATTATCCTGTGAATAAGGTGATAATGCCATAATTCATAAGAATATTCAAAACCACTAAGGCTTCACAGATTGTGTTTTGATTTATAACAGTCTTATTTGACAGTAACAACATTTATTCTGCTTAAAATATCAAAGACCTAGGGGCTGGTGTCCTATGGCATCCCATATGAGTGCAGGTTCAAATCCCCGCAGCTCTACTTCTGATTCAGCTCCCTGCTAATGCACTTGGGAAGAGAGCAGAAGATGGTACCTGATACCCATGTGAGAAACCTGGATGGAGCTCCAGGCTTCTGGTTTTGGCCTGGCCTGGCCTGGCCCAGCCCCAGCCACTGAGACCATTTCAGGAGTGAACCAGCAGAAGAAAGATTCTCTCTCTCTCTCTCTCTCTCTCTCTCTCTCTCTCTGTAACTGCCTTCAAAATAAATAAATCTTTAAATAAAATAAAATATTAAGGATCTAAAATGACCTAATATCCTTTGTTACTAATTACCATATTTACTTTCACATAAAAGTCACTACATTAAATTCATACAAAGCAACACAGCAATAATGAAATGAATCAAGGAGTCGTACAAAGTGTTTCAACATTACACAAAGAACGTGCACACTAATGTTATCAACTATTTAGACACACAGGTCAATCTTTAAGGGAATTAAGTTGTGAACTTCCTGCCTCATTACATGAAAATAAATTCGTTGCTTTGCACGCACGCGTGCACGCGTGTGTGTGTGTGTGTATGAGTGTGTGTGTTTTAAACTCTTTCCAAAGAGCTTAGTGAAGCTAGCAGATAAATAGAAGGGATGAAAAAAGAATAGAAAGAAAGAGAAAGAAGCTGGGGGAAAGGTGATGAATGGCGTGTGCGCCCAGGGAGGCAGAGCAGAACAGGAATTAGTGAGCTTTTCCTTTCAATTTTTTCCTTTCTCGGAGTTAAATGCATCCTAATCTTCTCAAAATGTCTATGTCATCTTCCTGTTTGAGTTAAAAACATCCTTCCTAGAAATATAATTAGGAAGGATTAGCTGCTGCATAAAGAGGCTTTGAGCAAATTAAGGAAGAATGATGTCTCACTTTAGATTCTGTCCATCAAATCTCCAAATACCAGCACTTGGCAAAACACCAACACTGGGCAAAGAAGTAAAAGGCAGAGCTCCGAAAGCAATAAAAAGGGATGCTCATGTCAAGAAAGCTGTAAAGGGAGAATTTTTGAAAACGGAAAATTCTGCATCTGTGGCAGTCTGTAGGTAATTTTAAAGATTTGGGGGCATTTTTCTACACTGGTAATGCACTATAATGCACTTTACATATATATATACTTTATATATATATACTTTATATATATATATATAAAGGCTGCCACATTTTTTTTTAGAAAACAAACATTTTAAGTGAATCTTGATTGTTTTGAAAATAAACAACTTTCTGTCCAACAACAGTGGATTACTTAAGAATTCATGAACCACCTAAGACTTTTCACTCCTCCACATCTTTTATTTGCATGTGTTTGGGGCTTCAAAGATATTGTGCAAAACTTTTACCATTGTTTTGGTAGAAGGAGTCGGCTGATGGCACCCAAAAGACAGCAGGGGAGCCCAGGACAGGGGTCAGGAAGCCCATGAAGTGACCCTGCTGCCGCCCTCCTGCTGGGCTGAGAGCCGGCAGTCAGCCAGCCTCCAAGTTCTAACTTCCCGGCTGGCTTGGACGGAAATTCTGGAAGATGGAAGAAAAGGCCTATCTAATTCTTGCTCTATTTTTCATTAGCCTACATAGTACGTTTCAAAGGGACAAGTGCCAGAGTTAATTCTGTTCAAGGATATGAATATTGACAAAATACTTCTGTGATTTGGTGAGAACTAATTCCATTAAGTCACATGACCCTGGAATTGTATAAACTCTAAATGAAACACAAAAGTTGCCTGAATGTTCTGTTTGCTTTCCACAAGCACTTGGGCCAAACTTGTGTCAAGGTCCAAATCAATATTTAATTTAATACTCAAGAGTACTAGGAAGTCTCAAGTTCATAAACTGGATTTATAGTGTCAGTGTGAGTAATTTTCCCAGGGGACTCGCTGCTTGGACCTTGCTGTCACCTTTCTGTTTGTGAATATGCCTTATGTCTACCAGAGGCATTCTAGAAGACTCAGCATTGCAAGATGGAGAATATATGAGGGGTCCCCAAAAAGTTCACAAAAATGCACCTTACGGAAAAACAATGCATGGATTTCACAATTTTTGGCACCAAAATAAACTTACCTTTTCATTACATTTTTCCATTAGCTTTCTGAAGTGCTGCCCATATGACCCATAGAGTTACATGGTGTGATCACTAAAACCATCACAACATCTAGAGATACACAAGTAGATCCCGTCATGACCTTCCCAGGTGAGCTACTGAAGAACAGGCCACGGCTGAATTACCTACTGTCCTGGGATGGTGCGTGGGACGGCTGAGTTAACCTTTGCTTACCCCAACCACTGATTCCTTGGACTGGACTCTTCTCATCACTTTGGGGAAACCGAGGCAACCCATGGGTTCTTCCCTGCATTCCTGCTTGGGCAGGCTTTGGAGTCAGAGCAGTCTTGTAGGCAGTCACCAGGTAAGTAAGCATTGTGCCAGGTAGGGTAAATCCTAAACACCCACAGATTGACATGAACCTATCCAGGAGAGCAGAGCATCTTTCCAGGAGTAATGGTATCAGGGAATACTTCCCTCAGGGTACGGACAGCAGCAGAATGAGCAGGTGCTACACAGGGATGGGGAAGGCAGCGCATCGCAGAGACAATGCACAGGCCAAGGCCTATATCAGGAAGGGACTGCACAGGTCAAGAAGCTGCCTTTCCCAGACAGTGACCAGGGAAAGGAATACAGGCAGGGCAGGAGGTCAGCTCTCACAGGCATGGAGAGCGTCCACCTTTACCTGCCGAGCACAGAGAAGGGAGTGAAGGCTCCTGGTCCAGGGCAGGGCAAGATGAGACTTACCATTTGCAAAGATGTCTCCAGCTATGAACACAGGATTTGATTTAATCCTCTCCTGCTTCATAAAGTCCCAAACCCTTGGGACATGGAGGACAGTCAGGGCCTCCCCACCTACTCATAGGAAAGTCTGCCAAACTCCACTGGGTATCGGGACATTCTCCAACCCGCGATTTAATCTCATCTGATCTTGCTGGTCTCTCTTGCTACTGCATATTACACACATAAACATCTCGTCCAAAAACAGCAGTCCTGAATACAGACAGGCATTTTTTCCTGGATCAGCAAACCTAGGGCCTCCCTTCTCCATAATGCTTAAGTAGACATTCTTTCCACTTAGAAGTTCTTGCCTCTGGGACCACACGATCAGCTTTTCCTGCTGGATCGTCTCTCACAACTTTCAGGCACAAACAGGCAAAACATACATTCGACCTTGAGACTATCAGTGAGTTCAACCATCGAAGTGACTGAACGTTGCCTTTTATCTCCCACTTACTGCATATTTTGTAAAATTTGAGGTGTGCCACTCACCTCTCTCACACAACACCCACACCATTTACGTTCTCTATCCTGATCCCAGACAGCTTCCAGGCAGAGAACTGCTATGAAAATTCAGTTTTAAATGCAATCTACACTTTGCTCAAATATAAACACGCTTGTACGCCAAAGGAAATAGGAGAGAGGATTTAGTGCAACCTCAGCGGCATGTCCGAGGGATCCGTGGGCAGTACCTATGGAATGCAAAGCATATCCAAGTGTGAAGAGAATCCTCGCCCTCAATCCGCACAACACCCAAAGCCAGGCTCTAAAAATCATCCTCGTGTTTGGCCCCCATCCCCTCCCCCTGGCAAGTCCTAATGCACCTCAGCCTCTGGGCTTGGCCAAATTCTATTTTGCTACAACTGCTTCTTGGAACGTTCACGTGAGTTTCAATCCCAGTTCTACTGTCAGTCTGCAGCAAGTCCTCTGGCAATTAATTTTCAGCACACGAAGTATTTAAACTACAGGACAAGAAGAGCCGAGCAGACTAGAAATATTCTAGCAGGTTCAAGGGCCACTGTGTATTTGTTGCAGGGAGGGACAATGTGGAGGCCTCTCCCCACCCCTGCTCACTTCTTCCTAATGCCCCCACCTGGAAGGAAGTTGCGATCAGAGTTCAGGGGCCACACTGTCTACAGTGGAGGAAGGCACTATGTCCGAGGTACCGACTGGTAAGGCTAAGAGGAAATCAGAGCCCCTCATGGTGCCTGACCATCTCTAGTCTCTCTCTCTCTTGTTTTAAAGATGTGCTTATTTATTGGAAAGTCAGAGTTACAGAGAGGCAGAGACAGAGAGAGAGAGGTCTTCTATCTGCTGGTTCACTCCTCAAATGGCTGCAACAGCCAGAGCTAGGGCAATCCAAAGCCAGGAGCCAAGAGCTTCTTCCAGGTCTCCCATGCAGGTGCAAGGGCCCCAAGCACTTGGGCCATCCTCTACTGCTTTCCCAGGCCAGCAGCAGAGAGCTGGATCAGAAGTGGAACAGCCAGGACTCGACCTGGCTTCACTGATGGATGCTTATTCTACTACAACACAGTGCCACCCACCCCCATTTCTAGTCTCTTGATCTCTTGGTTCCCCCCTCTTCTACCCATGACTTGTGCCTAAGTGTATGGGCCCTCAGATTTCAGAGGACAATGTGGGAGACCACATGCAGGCCTTAAATGTGAAGTGTTTGGGTCTAACTTTTATGAGAACCATGAGGGTAGGCTCAGCTAGTAGTTGAATGCTATTTTTTTAAAGATTTATTTATTTTATTTGAAAGTCAGAGTTACACAGAGAGAAGGAGAGGCAGAGACAGAGAGAGGTCTTCCATCCGCTGGTTCACTCCCTAATTGGCTGCAACGGCTGGAGCTGTGCCGATCTGAAGCCAGCAGCCAGGAGCTTCTTCCAGGTCTCCCACACAGATGTAGGAGCCCAAGGACTTGGGCCTTCTTCTACTGATTTCCCAGGCCTTAGCAGAGAGCTGGATCGCAAGTGGAGCAGCCGGGTCTCAAACCGGCACCCACTGCCAACACTGCAGGTGGTGGCTTAACCCACTATGCCACAGCGCTGGCCCCAGTTGAATGGTGTTTTGATGATCATTTTTTCTGCCCATTGATTGTAACTTACTCATGAATAGAAAGGAAGAGAGCCAGGACAGGACGAGATCTCCAGTAAAACACTGGGTTAGGGAGAACAACAGCTTCCCAACGAGGTCCATGTTCTGCTCCCCAGAACCTGTGCATGTGTTAGCTACACAACAAAGAGAAAATAAACTGGCAGAAGGAATTACTCATTCTGCTAATCTCTGCCCTTGAGATGGGGCAATTATTCAGGATTATCTCAGTGGACCCGATTTGCTCCCAAGACTCCTTAAAAGCCAAAAAAAGCAGGCAAAAGAAAGCAAAAGAGAGGGATGGAGAAGACAGCAGGAGAGTCTCAGTCTGACACTGCTGACTTCCAGAACAGAGGAAGGGGCCACAGGACAAAAAGTACAGGTGGCGCTCCCAAGAGCTGGGAAAGACAAGGAAACAGAATCTGCCTTAGCTCCCCAGGGAGTGCAGCCCAGCTCACGTCTTGATTGTAGCCCACTGAGATCTGTTTCAGACTCCTAATCTCAGAATTATGAGAATATGTTTATGGTGTTCTAAGTCATTAACTCTGTGATAATTTGTTGGGGCACTGATGGAAAATGAATACAAATGCACATATTTTTAAAAGGCAGTAAATTAGAGGTTAACTTTGCAGATGATCTAAATTTGAACCCCGACTCGACATTTGACAGCTAAGTGAATTCAGGCAAATTACTCAGTACCTTACACTCAGGGAGCCTCCTTAGGCAAAATGGGGATACAAACTGTCTCTTTCTCACCTTATTCTGAGAGGATTAAATGAGAGACTATTCAAAAGGTACTTAGCATCGTGTCAGGCACAGGATAAACGCACAGTAAGTATTAGCAATTTTGAATACAGAGCCCCAGAAGACTACCCCAATTCCCAGCACTTAAACTGAGGGAGAAAGTCTATGCCAGCACTTGTTCTTTCCCAGTTGCAAACTTTGAGCTTCCACCCAGTTCCTCACACACCTTGGCCAACACGCAGCCCAGGCTGTTGAGATCCCAGCCCCGGCGACCCTCAGCCGAGCCTCTCTCCTGGGCCCTGGCAGTCTGCAGACAGCACACTGCACCAGGGACCCGCCCTGCTCTATCCCCGCCTCCCCCACTCCCACCCCACCGAGTACTCTTCCTTCAAGCTCTGTCTCAGGAAGGAAAAACTTCAGAGTCCCTGCTTCCAGGTACTCAAAATACTGTCATCTCACTATTGCCTCTATCCGCCTATTTCTCTCAAACAATAAAACAGCACTGACCAACAGCTAGAAATACGATCAAACTTTGATGGTTTTTGAAATTCTTCTTAAACCCTGACACTGTTTGATATCCAGTTGATGACTTTGTTCTTTTGGACAGGCAGAGTTAGACAGTGAGAGAGAGAGAGGCAGAAAGGTCTTCCTGGCCGGCACCGTGGCTCCATAGGCTAATCCTCCGCCTGCGGCACCGGCACACCGGGTTCTAGTCCCAGTCGGGGTGCCGGATTCTGTCCCTGTTGCTCCTCTTCCAGGCCAGCTCTCTGCTGTGGCCTGGGAGTGCAGTGGAGGATGGCCCAGGTCCTTGGGCCCTGCACCCCATAGGAGACCAGGAGGAAGCACCTGGCTCCTGGCTTCGAATTGGCGCAGGCCGGCCGCAGCAGGCCAGCCGCAGCAGCCATTGGAGGGTGAACCAACGGCAAAGGAAGACCTTTCTCTCTCTCTCTCTCACTGTCCACTCTGCCTGTCAAAAAAAAAAAAAAAGAAAAAGAAAGAAAGAAAGGTCTTCCTTCTGTTGGTTCACTCTCCAAATGGCCGCTATGGCCGGTGCTGTACCAATTCAAAGCCAGGAGCCAGGTGCTTCCTCCCAGTCTCCCACGTGGGTGCAGGGCCCAAGTACCTGGGCCATCCTCCACTGCCCACCCTGCCCACAACAGAGAGCTGGACTGGAAGAAGAGCAACCGGGACAGAACCGGTGCAGAACCAGGACTAGAACATGGGGTGCTGGTGCCACAGGCAGAGGATTAGCCTATGGAGCCACGGCACCGGCCCAGTTGATGACTTTGATACCCAGTTGGAGCTGATCTTCTGATGAGTCTGGTTTACAGAATTTCCCCTGGAATTCCTGCATACACATATTCATAAGACACAAAAACTGGTCAATGGGTATAAAATGTCAGTTATGCAAAAGATATAAGGTACAGAGATCTAATGGACAACACCATGACTATAGCTAATAATACTATATTGTACACTTAAAATGGTAAGTCTTAAATGTTCTCATCACAACAAAAAATATGACAACTGTGTGAAGCAATGGGGATATTTATCAGCTTGGCTATGGTAATCAATTTACAATATATATGTATAGCAAACCACCACATTGTACTACACTGTAAACACATACAATTCTTCCTTGTCAGTTATAGCTCAATAAAGTTAAGGATAAGAGCCAAAAGTTGAAAAAGGTGCAATGGCCATCAGGAGCAGAATGAGCAACAAATGGTGGTCTAGTCACACGCTAAACTAAGCTTTGGCAATGTGAATGAAGGAACTGCAGCCATTCAACAGCATAGATGAATCTCAGACACAACACTGGGGACAGGGGAGTGTAGAATACACATTGTACAATTCGAACACAGGCCCATCTGATCTCCAGAGTTGGAAGGCAAGATGGCGGCTCCCCACGGAGGCAGGCAGTGAAGGTGGGGGCTGCAGGAATGTGGAGGAACCAGGGGGCCTTAGGTGCTGCCCACCTGCCTTCCTTTAATGTGGGCGGTGCTGACGGGAACACAGTGTCAGTATGGGTAAGTACTAGGCTCTGCGCATGTTTGATTTTGGGGCACTTTTCTGGGTATAATTTTGACTTACTTCAAGTTTTTAAAAGTTTAGAATACATACGTATAAAAAATAAAAACAAGTCATTGGTTCAAATTTTTAGTTGTCATCCCATCCCTAATGTGTCACGAAACAGGTCCTGAAACCCTTGGTTTGGTTCCTTTCTTTGTCTTTCTGACACTTTGTCTTCTTTTTTTTCCAGGCCACTAAGTCAGAACCAAAACCTCCTTCTCACTCAGACTTGTGAGTAGATCAACTACCATAAAAATGCAAAGTACTCTGCAAAATGTTCAAGGCTTTACAAAAGCAAATAGTATGATTCTAAGAGCAAAAGGATTCAGGGAACAATTTGTAGACAGGAGTTTAGACATTAATATCATTTTTCTCCAGGCAAAACTCATAAAACAATATGTTAAGCAAACAGTTATTGAATCCCTTCTGTGTACTCTGTAGACAAGGAGGCACAGACTGTGCAGTAAGCATTCGGGCAACATGAACTAGGGAAGCACGGGGACCTGGGGGAGGGCAGGTGGGGCTGAGGCAGGGCTGGACACCGTCCTGCCTACACTCTGAGAGGTCACTGTCTAGTCAAGTACTGGCCAACTGCTTGGCTGCTTTGGAAAGTCCAGCCAGGCCCTGGTATCAGCGCTGCAAGAAGTGACTTGAAAACCTATCCTGAGGTTTTCACTGTGGCTGTAGCTTTATAATGGGTTTTGTTTTGGTTTTGGTTTTTTCCTTTTAGGAAAAAAGGTAAGTGAGTTTACATCTTGTTGTTGATCAGGAGGGCCGAACACGTCAAGGGCAACCCACAAGGTCCTCCTTGTGATCCCACAGCGCCTGGCGTTTGGAAGACTCACAACTGCAGTGGCAGGAAGGTAAGTGGGCAGAGACGGGCACACAGAGGACTCCCCTCTCCCGTGGGACCCCCTTCACCCAACGCTGCTTCCTATCAGTGGACCCATGATAACTGTGAAGTGTTGCTTTTCAGAGAACTCTGGAAGCAGCACCCACGGTCTGTGTCGATTTTAAAGGGCCTTCCCTCTACTTGGAAAACATCCAGCACGCTACCAACTCACTTGATAGAGAGAGAACACATGTGAAGTATTCCTGTCTTTGGAAAGAACTTTTGTCTTCACCACATCCTGGGAAGATGTGAAAGAGGAACAATGGATGCCATCAGGTGCACTCTGTCCCATCATATGGTTTGAGAAAGGACGAAACTAAGCGCTTCCTTTGTAACATCAGGGCACCAGAAGATGATGAAAATGGCCATTACCGAACAAGACAAAAAGGCAGGACACATGTGAGCTCTCCAGATAGATTTGACATCTACATCCTGAGTAAAAGCAGACTTCCTTCTCAGGCTCAAAGAGAGGGGACGGGGTACACTGCCTCCTGCGAAAGTGCTTCCTCCTTATTTGAGTACAGTGCAGATAACAGCTCCCATTTGGCAAATAGTGGCCAGCACACCAACGTTCCCGAAACAACGAAAGACACTGGCAGCTAAAGGATGTCCCTTATGACCGCTGCCCTGTGGGCCCATGGTCAGTTCCTACAACATCCATCATGATTAAGAGGATGAAAATGGACATTTTGCACAAGTCTAAATAGCCCCATTTGGCAGCTCTGACAGCTGAAAGCAACCTTTCATGGAGAACTTCAATGCAGAAGTGAATAATGACACTGACAGGTGAACAAGCTCTGGAAAGCTGAGAGTTTTGGATATGCTCCTTTGTGGAGTCTTCCGGCCACACTGACTAAGTATTCACACCTTTTCACACACAGAACCACACAGAGGCCCTGGGACACACCAGCAATCTCAAGGACACAATCCCTGGCTGAACACGCTGATGGCTACCTTTGAATAGCATCCAAGTGATGCAATTATGGGAACAAGCCAAAGTGTTAAGACAGGTTTTCTAAGGAATCCATTATTACAAAGTGGAATTAATGTTTGAGGAATCAGAAAACTTGCCAGTGAAAAAATCTGAAGAAAAGAACCATGAAGTATCATTTGGTCCTTTACATTCACGGAGTACCTGTGACATGGTCCATGAAATTGGAAAAAGTAATAGCATAATACTAAATTTCAATGAAGAGCATGGATGAAGTCACCAACAATGGCAACAACTATTAACAGAATGTAGTGCTTTCCAAACCAAATCTGACCCACTGGCCAGCCAGGAACTATTGATAACGCATTTGTTTTTAGCTCCTAGTGGGATGTGAATGATGATCTTGGGGATTCAAGCACAAAGCTCTGTCAGAAACCATCCCATTCACCACATATCAGACACCCTCACACATCTCAGATATCTCTGATATTATTAAAGCTACCTCCAGGGGCCAGCACTGGGACGTGATGGGTAAAGCCGCCACCTGTAGTGCTCACATCCCACATGGGTGCTGGATCCAGACCTGGATACTCCACTTCCGATCCAGCTCTCTGCTACGGCCTGGGAAAGCAGTAGAAGATGACCCAAGTGCTTGGGCCCCTGCACCCACATGGGAGATCTGGAAGAACCTCCTGGCTCCTGGCTTTGGACTGGCACAGCTATGGCCATTGCGGCCAACTGGGGAGTGAACCAGCAGATGGAAGACCCCTCTCTCTTTCTCTCTCTCTCTGTGCAACTCTTTCAAATAAATATTAAATCTTTTTTTTTAAAAAAAAAAAAAAGAGCTGGACTGGATTTTGTTCCTGTTATCCCTCCCTGCATTGACCAGACACTGACCTGTAATCTAAGCATACTATGTAAATACCAGAATTATAGCTTCCCCTCTCCCTACCCAGAAACATATAATAGGCTCACCCATACACACTTGCCTACAGCGCTACCAGGAAAAGTCTCTCCATCCAGCATATTGAAGCCTCTCAAGCAAATCAACACTTTCCTTTTACCAAAGCCCAGCAGAGTTGAAACCTTAGCCTCCTCCCTGGCTCACAACATTCCCGTCTAAGTTACAACACTGCTACCCACAGAAGAAGAAGAAAAGAGATCGCTCCTTTATCTGACATCCAACATATGGTTCTTACTAACAATCCATATGCACACACCACAGGGGGTCAAACCCTAACAGCGGATGGTGATATTCAAGACCAACAGTGTTGCTTGTAAATTACTTCACAGTTTATGTAAGCTATAATGCCAGGAAAAAACAAGGGCCACGCATAGTAATCTGACCCCTGATCACCAAAGCACTGTCCAACTCAGACTTGTTCTTTGTTGTTAAGATCCAGAACAATGCTGCTGGGGAAATGCTTAGCTGTGACAGGGTCAAGGCGCTCTGTCATTCCAAGGGTACACGGTTGTGGCACAATAAATAAATAAATAAATAAATAACACTGACTTTCTCCAGAAGGGAAGTTAAGGGCCCAGCACACTACAGCTCCTGAGCCAAATCCAGCCCACAGCCTGTGCCTTACGTGGTCCACTAGAGAAGGAGGCTCTTCACATGTTTAAATGGTTGAAGGAAAAAAAAAAAAAATCAAAGGAAGGATCATTGTCATGACACGTGAAAGTTCAATGTCAGCATCCGTGCGTGCTTTTTCTGGAACGCGCTCCTGGCATTCACTGAGGCACGATGCGCGGCTGCCGCTGTGCTAAGACACGGAGAAGAGCAGTTGCAGCAGACCCCGTTCTGTGCCACCAAGCTGAGAATAGCCATTCTCTGCCCTTCAGAGGAGCGCCCTCCGAGCCTCTCCTCCAGGCATGAAGGCTGGAAGCGACTTCCTCCGTTTAAATCTTAACACTGCCGCTTAGTAACTGCGTGACCCTGAACGGACAAGCACTCTGCACCTCGCCTTTCTCATCTGTGAACTGGGACTTTAACAGTACCTACCTTCCAGGGTCATTATGCGTCGGACATTAACACATGAGGCATCATAATACCTCGAAGACAGTACTTGGCATATGGTAAACGCTTACTGAGTATTGTCATACCTGTCGTTTTCTCTTGTTGAGAGCTGCATGATGTGTTTTCCAAGTAAAACACTAGCAAAGAGGTTAGACTTCAAATGAGGCCCTAAATCTAATCACCAAGGTAGAACTTTAAAAGCAGGAGATCAGAAAAAAATAAAAGAAAAAATGAAGAAAATCAAGGGAATAAAAGAGGCTTCAGGAGGGACGCCACGCAGGCAGCGGGAACAGTAGGTGGTCCCTTCCAAGGGGAAGTATAAATTAGGATAATGCCATCTCTGCTAAGAGATTAAATAACTGCTGTGGGCTGATTGGAGACTAATCACCATGTGGAAGCTGTCTCCATGCGGGAAAAGCATTCTAAATTCCAAGTCAGTGACTTACAAATGAACTGCGGGGCCAAGTCTGTTTTCATGTTGAGAACTTCCTGTATTTTACATTCCTAGACCAATGACAAGTGATAGTTGTAGTAAATTCTGCATCTTATCCACACCGAGTGGCTAATTAAGAGGAGACAGTTTGTGTGGGGACCTCCTGCATCTGAACACTGCTTGCCACGCACGCAACTCAGAGCAGGGCATGGTAAGCTTTCTTCTCCGTGATCTCTGGTTCGGCATGGCCCTCGCTTCCTCACACTGAGAAAACCCAGGTACCCATACATAGAAAACAAGCTCATTCACCCAAAATGGGCCCACATGGCAACTGGGAGGTAAACAGGGTAGAAAAAAAAAGACACTTTTAAGCTGCTACTGAGGATGAGAAAGTATCGGTCCCTTTCACGTGAAAGCCTTCTCTGCGCAAAGCGGACTTCCTAACTTCTCTGAGTAGCTTCAAGAGGATCATTCGGTTTCTCTTTTTAAATGACTATTCCAAAATCCTAAAGCATCCCCCCAAAAAGAATTTTTAAACGCCCACTTTCACCACGATCCAATAATTATCTCTATTGTCCCCTCCTACCCATGATCCCGATAATCCTCACAAATTTTCCCTGCAGACAAAACACACACACTAAATATTTTTGTTGTTGTTGTTGTTGTTTTTTTTTTTTTTTTACAGGCAGAGTGGACAGTGAGAGAGAGAGACAGAGAGAAAGGTCTTCCTTTGCCGTTGGTTCACCCTCCAATGACCGCCGCGGACTGCGTGCTGCGGCCGGCGCACCGCGCTCGTCCGATGGCAGGAGCCAGGAGCCAGGTGCTTTTCCTGGTCTCCCCATGGGGTGCAGGGCCCAAGCACCTGGGCCATCCTC
Organism: Sylvilagus floridanus; assembly: GCA_949820135.1. Taxonomy (NCBI): domain Eukaryota; kingdom Metazoa; phylum Chordata; class Mammalia; order Lagomorpha; family Leporidae; genus Sylvilagus; species Sylvilagus floridanus. The sequence continues at coordinate 17,079,059 of OX463245.1, read as the reverse complement.
CACTGCACTCCTGGGCCACAGCAGAGGGCTGGCCTGGAAGAGGGGCAACCGGGACAGAATCCGGTGCCCCGACCGGGACTAGAACCCGGTGTGCCGGCGCCGCAAGGCGGAGGATTAGCCTGTTGAGCCACGGCGCCGGCCCACACTAAATATTTTTAAGAGATTTGATATATAAACCTAACCTGTGAAACCTTAAGGAAAGGAAATTTTCCAATGGATTCCCACATGCAGTGCTGGAAAAGGAGAAAGACTAAAGTGATGCATCCATGAGAGCAATTAAGATGCTCCTTGGCTAGAAGGAAGCTCAAAACACTCACTGAGAATGGATCTGCTGGGAGAGTCCTACTGAAGGCTTCGGCTTCAGGGTCAAGGTCATCTGGGCCACAGGACTGACCCTCGGTAGAGCATCTGCCTTCTTGGCTGAAGTGCGCTTGGCCGCTTGCTCAGGAGGGACCCAGGAGGAGGCGGCGCCAGGGTTCTGCCCTCCAAAGACTGGTGCCGAGGTGTCCTGGGCCATGGTTATCTCACAGGCTTTGCCCTTGGTCCCTGGTTTGCACACACAGAGCTGAGGCCGGAGACACATCCCTCCATTCTGGCACGGCGGGACACAGCTTGCTGCAGAGAGACAAGAAGAGATGCAGGTGTGAAGAACAGCATCACAGTGTTCACCCACCCTCCGAAGGCTTGACAGCCTCAACGCTGCTCTTCCACAAAACAAACCCACATTTAAACACGCATGATGGGAACAAGGATGACGATGCCAAGTGGTGATTCCAGGTGGAAACTTGACTGTATTAAGGACTACTAGAAACCTGGATAAGTTACCATCTTGGGTGCATTTGTGAGGGTATCTTCAAATGAGATCAGCATGTGGACTAGGTGGGCAGACCCAGCCTCTGTGCAAGTGGGAGCACTGATTGATGGAGGGTCTGAAGAGAACAAATATAGAAGGTGGAAGCGCGGGGGGGGGGGGGGGGGGTCTGGGACAACAGTGGACTCCTGTCTTGGACTTTGGACTCCAGAATCTCTCCAGCAGTCCCCCTGGTACCACTCAGGCTTTTGGCTAGGACTGAGAACTGCACCCATGGCTGCCCTGGTTATGATGCCCTTAGACTTGGACCAAGCCATGCAATTGGTGTCTGTCTGTCTGTCTGTCTCTCTCTCTCACTGTCTGTCCGTCTCTCTCATTCTGCCTTTGAAATAAATCAAAAGGTCTTTAAGAACAAAAAGAAGTAAATAAAAGAAGTAGGTCTTGAGTGTCTGAATAACAAGCTGGTAAGTTTTCAAAAAGCTGAAAATATCTCTTAAAAAATGCTGCCAGCTCCCTAGGTGACCCTGGGGGAGGTAAGTCACTCACCTTGGCCTCTGCACCTGTGTGTGTATGATGGTCTGAGGCAGGCAGAAGCAGCTTGTTCTAAATGGTCCCATCTTGGGCTTCCTTGAACATTTAAATTCAAAAGCAATGTACAACTAGAATTCAGAATGTTCACACATCAGAGTTCTCCTGATCACCTGAGCAAACTTGGTTGCTGGATGTGAGATGCCCTTCTCCGGTCCCTGCTTAGCCACGGTTATTTACAGAATGTCACAGGACCGGAAATGGGCTCCACCCAAGAGCGCAGAAGTGGCTCTGGGGAAGGATGGGACCTGGCTGTCGGAGCTGTGCCTCAGCCAGCGATGGCCCCCCAGGCACTTCCATGTGTACATTCCCGTCATGCTTTCAATTAGAAACATGTTTCAGTGCAACATCTGAGAATGATTTCCGCTTCTCCTCCCTCCCAAGGTGTACAGCAAATGCCTACAATCCACCAGGAAGACTGCCTGGAGCAGCCTGCACAAGCCAGCAGCCAGACAGAGGCCACAGCTGGACTCACCCCCAGAGCCCTCAGAAGATGCCACAGAGCAGAACCTGTCTTTAGTGGGAGATGGGGGGGGGGGGGTCAAGCACGTTTTTAACTCTTCCACGTTTGCATGTGATAGGGTGGGGGAGCAGGGAACGAGTAACAAGAGAAGATAACAGACTTTAAACTTGCTAGTACTTTCCACTAGAAGGAAAAGAATGCTAACTAATAAGACTATGCATAATACAGGCTGAGCAGCCCTTATTCAAAATGCTTGGGACCAGAGGCAAGCTTTGGGCTGAGTGGTTAAGATACCGCTTATGATGCCTCCATGTCATATCAGAGGGCCTGGGTTCGAGTACTGGTTCTGCTCGCAAGAACAGCTTCCTGCTATATTAGTACATGCTGGGAGCAACAGCAAGAGATGGCTAAAGCACTCATGTGGGAGAGCCAGATTGAGTTTCTGGATCCCGTCTTCATCCTGGGCCAGTCCTGGCCATGCAAGCGTTTGAGATGGGAGTCAGTCTCTCTCTCTCTCTCTCTCTCTCTCTCTCTCTCTCTCTCTCTCATGTGTGCATGTATATACTGCATATCTATGCCTCTCCCTCCTAAACGAATTTAATTAAATAAATAACTTCAAATGTCTGGGATCACAAGTGTTTCAGACTTCAGATTTTCTCCGATATTGGAATATTTACATACACATAATGACATATCTTGAGCATGGGGCCCAAGTCAAAACAGAAAATGCATGTGTTTCATATAGACCTTATACACCTGGCCTAAAGGTGATGTTAGACAATATCTACAACAACTCTGCATGACACAAAGCTTTCATGGTATGGGATTTTCCACCTGTGCCATCTTATCAGCCCCCAAAAACCTTCAGACTGTGGGGTACTCCACATGTCCGATTCCTTCATTAGCGATGCTCAGACAATAACCAACCTTCAGTAGAAAATCTCAAAAGGACAGTAAGAAGACAGTTTTCTCTGCTACCTGACCCACCTTTAGGCTTAGGCAGGCGCCCCCTCGGAGCACATGGACAAGGAGGGTTTGGCTTCAACTGTGACGAACAGAGGCCTGATTGCCCAGACAAGCCACTCGCGTGATATGAAAGAGCAGCACTCGTGCCACTTTTTGAAAAAATATTTATTTACTTATTTTAAAAGCAGAGTGAGAAGGAGAAAGATAGGGAGAGAGAGAGGAAGTGGGGAGGGGAGAGGGGAAGAGAGACAGACAGACAGACAGAGCTCTCCCATCAGTGGTTCACTCCGCAAATGGCCTCAACAGCCTGCGCTGAGCCAGCCCGAAACTCCACCTGGGACGCAAGTACTTGAACCACCATCCACGGCCTTCCCAGCCCCACGAGCAGGGAGCAGAGCAGCCAGGGGTCCAACCAGCACTCGGATATGAGATGCCGGTGTTACAAGCAGAGGAACACTGCACCAGAACACCAATCCCATGCACGCCGCTTTTCCTCCAATAAATGCAGCAGTGGTTCTCACAGGACAATGAGGACCCATGGTGGTCCAGGTGTGGCCCCAGCCCACAGCAGCAGCAGCAGCAGCAGCCTCTGTGTACACTTTAGAAATACACATTCCTGAGCTGCCCCAGGCCTGCTAAATCTCAAGCTGGAGCCCGGCAGCCTACAGCCGCACTCCCGGGATCCTGACCCACGCTCGCAATTGAGAAACTGACACACGGCGTTTGTAAATCAACACACTTCAAACCGTTCTACCTTGCCCTATTATTATTTTTTTTTGTTTGGACTTTTATTTATTTATTTGAAAGGTAGAGTTACAGACAGTGAGGAGAATAGAGAGAGAAAGGTCTTCCATCCACTAGTTCACTCTCCAAATGGCCGCAACGGGCGGAACTGGGCTGATCCAAAGCCAGGAGTCAGGAGCTTCTTCTGGGTTTCCCACACGGGTGCAGGAGCTCAAATACTTGGGCCACCTTCTACTGCTTTTCCAGGCTACAGCAGAGAGCTGGATCGGAAGAGGAGCAGCCGGGGCTCGAACCAGCGCCCGTATGGGACACCGGTGCTGCGGGCAGAAGCCTTAGCCCACCAAGCCACAGCACCATCCCAGTCCTATTATTATTATTATTTTTTGACAGGGAGAGTAGACAGTGAGAGAGAGAGACAGAGAGAAAGGTCTTCCTTTTTGTCGTTGGTTCACCCTCCAATAGCCGCCGCGGCCAGTGCACTGCAGCCAGTGCACCGCGCTGATCCAATGGCAGGAGCCAGGTGCTTCTCCTGGTCTCCCATGGGGTGCAGGGCCCAAGCACTTGGGCCATCCTCCACTGCACTCCCGGGCCACAGCAGAGAACTGGCCTGGAAGAGGGGCAACCACGACAGAATCCGGCACCCTGACCGGGACTAAAACCCGGTGTGCTGGCGCCGCAAGGCGGAGGATTAGCCTAGTGAGCTGCGGCACTGGCTCTATTATTTTTAATACAAAAGAAAGCATGTTTTCCACATGACCAAATTCTCAGGGTGACTATAGGGCCCTTCCAAAAGTCTACACATTTGTCCCTCAGTGCTTCAGGACTGGTACAAAAATGAGTAGATATCCCTGAGAAAACCTGTTACTACAGCTGAGGTGCTGAGCTATACAGGATCCAATAAATTACATTACAGAACTTTTGAAATGCGCTTTCCCCCACCAGTTGATTCCGTGTTTGCTTGGCCAGCTGTGGTTCAGCACAATGGGTAGAGACTACATCAAGATTTTTATCAGCAGCTTGGCAGTGGTTCCCAGGCCCCGCTGCACATTAGCATCACCTGGGGAGCTTTTAAAGCTCCCCAAATCCAGGCCTCGATCCAGACTGATTAAATCAGAGCCTCTGGGGACGCCCCAAGCGTTAGTCTTTTTTTTAACTCCCCAGTGACCGCAGTGTGCAGCCACAGCAGTGAAGCTAGGGTAGGGAACAGAATCTTAATCCAGACTTGCTGACAGCCCAGGCTTCCTAAATGCTGCTCTCAGAATCATTTTTTCTCCCTCATTCACAAACTTTCAACACATTTTAGCTGCCCATGCAATAAGTTCAAGACCCTCGACATCTGGCCACCAACCTTCCTTCCTCACTCCCTGCCCACTGGTCTGGCCCTGCAAAAAGTGCTCAGGGTCCAGGCCGGCCACCTCCCCGTGTCTGCACACGGGGTGTCCTGTCCATCAGCACCAGACCCCACGCGTGCACTGGACGCCCCCAGTCCTTCTAGTTCCTCCTCCTCTAAGAAGCCTTCCCTGATGTCCACTCACTCCACCGTGGTCTTCCCAGCTTCAGAGCCCCTGTCCCATCTTCAACATTCACTGCCCTGAGAGCTGTCACATATTATTAGCCATCTTTTTACCAAGTTAGCTCTTATTTACCAACTAGATTATCAACAGTGAGGTCAGTTTAGTGGTTTTAAACGAACTTTCTGGGCCACCAGTCAAGAGCTTGAACTTCACCCTGGCTGACTATGTCAATGCAGAGTCACCAGTTTCCAAATGACCCTGGGATTTAAGGACACCTGTAAATGACAGTCCACGGGCTCTTAGTTCATTTCATAAGAGCACCTGCACCTTCAGACTGGGTTTGCATGTGATTCAGTCTACCTCCAACCGGCTCTGGCAGGTGGTCTTCTATCAAAGCTGATATTAAATATGCTCTGCGAATAAATGAGGCCCATAGTGACACTGCGTAGTACATGACACCAACGAATAATGGACGCAGTTTTGGAAAACTAGGACCAAAATGTTCTGGATGAACCCTGAAGGGTGGTGACTGTAAAACAAACTAGTCAAGGACAAAGCCAAGGATATCTTGATAGCTGGGAGGATCTGTGACAAATCGGGGACCAATTCCTAAGCTTCTACTACAAAAGTGTGTCAAGGGGCTTAGCCTAAGGAGCTTGGGTATCATAGAAAGAGACCCTGGGGCTGGTGCTGTGGCCTCCCCACCTGCAGCACCTGCATCCCAAATGGGTGCCAGTTCTGATCCAGCTCCTTGCTGATGGCCTGGAAAAGCAGTGGAGGATGGCCCAGGTACTTCAGCCCCTTCACCTACATGGGAGACCTGGAAGAAGCTCCTGGCTCCTGGCTTCAGATCAGCCCAGCTCTGGCTGTTGCAGCCATCTGGGGAGCAAACCAGAGGATGGAAGACCTCTCTATGTCTAATTCTGCTTCTCAAATAAATAAATAAATCCTTTAAAAAGAAAGAAAGAGATTCTGATACTCAGTTTGTAGAAATGAACTAGAAAGGAGAAGAAAGCAAATCCTAACAATGAGTAAAATAGATATTCCTATCAAAGGACTTCTGCTCAGAAAAGCATAGAGAATTAACTCTCTCACTGCCTTCCTCCAGTGCAACACAAAGATTTACAAGTGTTTAAGCCGGACAGGATGGGATGACTGTTATAAATGGAGCCTTCTTGCCATAAACATCTCGAAGACTGGATGGGATACATAAAACAACTGTTTTCCTGCAGTGGACAACTGGCAGCAAAACACCGTGATCCTCAGAGAAGGAAATCCATCGAGGCAGACCCCACAGTCTCCTGGCTCCTGCAGAAGGCTCTCTGGACCATGGCACAGGGAGGGGAAGCAAGCAGAGCACAATGGTTTCACTGGGCTGAGGCTGCACGGCTGAAATCTGCAGCCGAGCGCTGGACAGAAGGGAGCCGCACACAGAGACACTCCACAGATCTGCACCGGGGACCATGAGTCTGCCAGGTAGCAGGCTGCAGAGGCTCAGGGTAAGATAAAACATGCTCCAGGACCTCGGAGCTGCACGGTCCCAGAGCTCCCCCAGGGCACGGCTCCAAGTCTGAGCTGTTTCAATCCGGGCATTTAGAGAAGAGCCCAGAATGAAGTCATAACCTCAATATCCAAATCAGACAAGAAGAGTACCCTAAAGAATGAAAACACACAAACTGCTGGTAAGAACCCAAAGGCAGGGGCCAACGCCCTGGTGCAGTGGATTAACTCCCTGGCCTGAAGCGCTGGTTCGAGACCTGGATGCCCCACTTCCAATCCAGCTCTCTGCTGTGCCTGAGAAAGCAGTAGAAGATGGCCCAAGTCCTTAGGCCCCTGCACTCGCAGGGAAGACCCTGAAGAAGCTCCTGGCTCCTGGCTTCAGATTGGCACAGCTCTGGCCGTTGCGGCCAATTGGGAAGTGAACCATTGGATGGAAGACCTCTCTCTCTCTCTCTGCCTCTCCTCTACCTTTCAAATAAATAAAATAAATCTTTAAAAAAAATAAACCAAAGGTGCCGGCGCAGTGGCTCACTAGGCTAATCCTCTGCCTTGCGGCGCCAGCACACCAGGTTCTAGTTCCGGTTGGGGCGCCAGATTCTGTCCCGGTTGCCCCTCTTCCAGGCCAGCTCTCTGCTGTGGCCCGGGAGTGCAGTGGAGGATGGCCCAAGTGCTTGGGCCCTGCACCCCATGGGAGACCAGGAGAAGCACCTGGCTCCTGCCATCGAATCAGCGCAGTGCGCCGGCTGCAGAGCGCTGGCCGCAGCAGCCATTGGAGGGTGAACCAACGGCAAAGGAAGACCTTTCTCTCTGTCTCTCTCTCTCTCTCTCACTATACACTCTGCCTGTCTAAATAAAAAAAAAATTTTAAATAAATAAATAAACCAAAGGCAAAACCCCTAAATAAAACACCAGTATTTCAAATATGTCAGTACTTCTAAAACAGAAAGGCAACTAGAATCAATTCCAGAAACACAGTAATGGCACCAAGGTCAGCAAATGCACACCAGTGTGATTCCCTGTGCTAAAAATCAAGAATTAAAGGAACAAACACTTCTAATAAAATTCAGCATTTATTTATGACAGCAAATAAAAACTGTTAGCCAACGAGGAATACAAAGGGAATTTCTTACTCTGGTAAACCATACCTACAGCAAATCTCATCACAAAGAGCATACCAAAAGTTACAGGAAATATTACAAAGAAAGTGTAGAATATTCCTGTCGAAGCTGATGCCCACAATAACCTCTAATGGTAGATGCTGAATTATAGGCTCCAGGGAATGTGGCAAAACAAGCTCTAAGTACTAGAAAGGAAGAAAACAAATTTATCATTATTTGTACTTATCTAATTGTCTAGGTAGGGAACAAGAGTCTACATAAAAAAAATCAACCAGGTTCCACCAAGTGAATTAGCCCAGAAAAGTGGGTGTTTTTCCAGTGACAAACAATGTGTAATTACTTTTTAATCACCTGAAAGGTGGAGAGAGAGCCTCCATGAGCTGGTTCATTCCCCAGATGCCAGTCTCCCACATGAGTGACAGGGAGGCAGGTGCTTGGGCCATCAGCTGCTGCCCCCCACAGCGCTCATTAGCAGGAAGGCAGAAGAGAAGCAGAGCAAGGACTCAACCCCAGGCACTCTGATCTGAGATGCACACATCCCCAGCGGAGTCTTAGCCACCGTGCAAAATGTCCACCCCAGCAATACACAAGTAGGCGAATGCAATGGATAAAGGATACTACTCATAATGGCAACACTAATTATAAGCTATCTTAAAACATGCACGTTTTTGAGGGAAATCATAAATCATTTAAGCAACAACAAATAAACAAAATCCCTGAGTAAATATCAATATATACCCATACACATGGATTATAAGATTTAACTCACTCCAAATCTTCCTATAAATTCAAGTCCATTACTATTAAAATTTTAATATGATTTTTCAGGGAAACTGAAAAGACAACACAAAAATCATTAATAATACATTAGAGAACCAAGAATGGTCAAAACAACCAAAAAAGAAAATCAAAGGACTGTGGGAAAATTTGCCCTACCAAATACTGATTTATTATAAAGTTAAATCAATTAAGATAATGTGGTACTGGGTCACCAGAACAACAAATTAATGAAAATTAATAGGAAGCTTAGGAAAAAAAACTCAAATATCAACGCAGGCCTGGAAAATGGTAGAGAAGTGTACAGCAAATCTGCAGGAAAATAACAGGCAATTTACTAAATGGAGTTGGGAAGGAAATGGCCATCCATCTAAAAGAAATCATAACAAAGGAATTCATTAAAAGAACTAAAATCAGATCCTGACCTTTGGCCTCACACAAGGCCTTTAAAACCAAGAATATGAGGATATTTTCATGATTTTAAACAAAGAATTTTTTGAATGTAAAAGAGAAAGTACAACTCAAGGACTTCATAAACTTAACTACATCAAAATCTAAAAGACACTATACATAAAATGCAAAGACAAATGATGAGGCAATATGTACAACAAACCTAACCAGGAACTAATAACCAGACAGGAAAATAATAAACAAAGAAAAAAATGAACAAAGAGCACAAATCAGCTATGCTCAGATGATGACATTTGAGGAGCACATCTGAAAAGACACCCACTATCATCAATTAACAGAGCACTTCGAACCAAACAAGTCTGAGACGTGATTCTACCTTCAACACATCAGAAAGGGAAAGGAGAGCTCCTACACACGCTGCTAGGCACAGGCTGCTCGCCCACCTCTGTGGGAAGCATCTGACAATATCTAGTGCACGTATAACGTGGAGACCCTGATTCCCAGCAAGCTCCCCGCCAGGCTGGCATGTGTTCCATATAGGAACAGCTACAACACACTTACTGCAGCAAAACCCTGGCACTGGTGAAGGATGTGGAGAACCAGCTGTGGCAGACGCTGCTAGCCGTGAGAAACACTGTCTCCATCCTCCATCCGCACCTGGCAACATGAAAGGACCTTGAAGGTCACATGGGCTGGAAAACAGAAGTCAGGATGCTGCATCACACTGCTGCTCTACTGATCAGATGGAAACAATGCTCCACAGAAAGTTTAAAACAAAACTACATGCTTTCTGCATACACCTGAAATGAATACAAGTATAAAAATAGGTACTACAGGGCTGGCGCTGTGGTGCAACAGGTTAAAGCCCCGGCCTGCAGCGCTGGCATCCCATATGGGCACCAGTTCAAGTGCCGGCTGCTCCACTTCCCATCCAGCTCTCTGCTGTGTCCTGGGAATGCGGTAGAAGATGGCCCAAGTCCTTGCACCCGTGTGGGAGACCTGGAAGAGGCTCCTGGCTCCTGGCTGATCCAAAGATCAGCTCAGCTCTGGCTGTTGCAGCTATTTGGGGAATAAACCAGCAGATGAAAGACCTCTCCCTCTCTCTGTCTCTGCCTCTCTGTAACTCCACCTTTCAATAAAAAAATAAATCTCTAAAAACAAGAGAGAGAGAAAATATGATAATAAGTAAACATGTATTAAGTCTATGTAGTAGACACACACGTGTTTACTATCATACTTTCAGGTATACTTTCTACTTTCTCAAATTCAAAATAATTTTTTTAATAATCCAACAAAAGGCAATTGAGAATTGAAGAGAGCTGAGCTAAAACCTGTTCCTAGTTCCCAGGGGAAAGGGTGACGATACAGGTGGGGTCGTTCAAAACAGCCGAGATTGCCGTCAGGAGAGGAGGAACCCAGGGTGTATATCCCAGGTTTGCGGAAAAGCAACACAGAGCAAGTTCGAGGTGAGCGGGGCAGGCCACAGACCACAGGCCACCGGGCTGATGTGCTGAAAGTTCTGTGTCATCATCTGAAACTGTCAAAGTGGAGTAAATGCTCCATTTTTGCCCCGAATAGTAACTAGTCTCAGATTTCTTTCTCATCTGAACCTACTCCAATTTGACAAGCAAATCCTCACATTCTTTAAAAGTTCAGGGACTATATTTTTAGGAGGTAACCCATGCCCTGAAACTCAGCCTCTGTTGCTTTTAATTCTAAACAAGTAGCCCTTGGTTATATTTAAAACACGTCCCGGCCCACGCAGAGCAAACACGGTGACTCTCTGTCCCTCGCCTTTCTCGCTAAACAAGTTGCGGCATGTCCGCCGCATGTGTCCCGGGGCGAAATGTGAGTCTAGCTGAGTCTGCTGTGATCAGAGACAGCAGGTGAGAAATTGCTTTGCTGTGTGTGTCTTCACAGTCATTCCCAGCTGCCCTTTGAAGTTCTTCAATGACACTAAGTGATATCAGATCCCAAGAATCAGAGCATGAGGTCACACATTTCGGTCTACTCTAATTCTGGCTCTCTTTGCACCAAACCCAAATAAATGCCTCAGGGTCAGCTTCCTCTAAAATCCCTAGAGAGAAAGAAATATTAGCCTAACATCCCAGTGCACTTTGCGTCCAGCCTTCTGGAACAATGAAGAATCCCACACAATCCTCTAGATATGGGAACCATACCCCCTCTAGCACCAATACACTGAAGAAAGCTTGCAGTGTTGTTTTGTTGTTTCTATTTGAAAGGGAGACAGACAGACAGACAGGGAGAGAGAGACAGGGACAGACAGATAGCTCCAGGCCCGGAGGCTGGGAGCTCAATCCAGGTCTCTCATGTGAGTGACAAGGACCCAACCACTTGAGTATCGTCTGATGTCTCCAAGAGTACAAATTAGCAGGAAGCTAGAATCCAAAGTAGAGCTGACACTCAAGCCATGCACTCCAACATGAGGTGTGTGCATTCCAAGCAGCATCTCAACTGCTGAGTCAAATGCCCATGCCCCAAGGGTTTTTGAAAATTACAAGGGGACAGCATCGTGATGTAGTGGGTTAAGCCACTGCCTACAGCACCACCATCCATATGGGTACCATTTTGAGTCCTGGCTGACCCACTTCTTATCCAGCTCCATGCCAATGCACCTGGGAAAGCAGCAGAAGATGGTCCAAGTGCTTGGGCCCCTGCCACCTATGTGGGAGACCCAGAAGAAGCTCCTGGCTCCTGGCTTTGGATCAGTCCAGCTCTAGCCATCAGCCATTTGGGGAGTGAGTCAGGAGATGGAAGATCTCTCTCTGTCTCTTCCTCTCTCTCTCTATAACTCTGCCTTTCAAATAAATAAAATAAATCTTAGAAGAAGGAGGAGGAGGAAGAGAAGAAAAGAAACAGAGAAAGAAAAAGAAAGTTAGTTAGTTATGGGAACCTATTTGAAATCCTTGGTCAGGGTGGAGGCGGGGGGGGGGGGGGGGTCTGCTTCCACTGCTCTCTCTCTTCCAAGTCAGGCAGCACAAGCTTTCCTGCCACCCTTTCCCATCCACTGCTCTCCTAATCCACAAGGATACCTCAAAAAGTTTCAGAGGGATGGGATTTAAAGTTAGAGGTTTCCTGGGTTGGATCCCTGCCACCCATGCCAGAGACTGCTTCCATGGGCCCAGATCAGGCTATTATGGGCATTTGGAATGAACCAGTGGATGGGAGCTATATCTCTTTCTTTGCCTTTCAAATAAGTAAAAATAATTTATAAAAGACATGTTTGCTTTGGTACAAAATATTTTGAAGTTCAGACACAGCATTTTCAAATATTATGCACTCTGCAAGAACTTTTTGAAGATCCCTTATATGTGCAGATTTCAAAGTTTTTGGTACCAAAATAAACTTACCTTTTAATTTTACTTTCTTTTTTTTTTTTTTAATTTTTTTTTGACAGGCAGAGTGGACAGTGAGAGAGACAGAGAGAAAGGTCTTCCTTTGCCGTTGGTTCACCCTCCAATGGCTGCCGCGGTTGGCGCGCTGCGGCCAGCGCACCGCGCTCATCCGATGGCAGGAGCCAGGTGCTAGGTGCTTTTTCCTGGTCTCCCATGGGGTGCAGGGCCCAAGCACTTGGGCCATCCTCCACTGCACTCCCGGGCCACAGCAGAGAGCTGGCCTGGAAGAGGGGCAACCGGGACAGAATCCGGCGCCCCAACCGGGACTAGAACCCGGTATGCTGGCGCCGCAAGGCGGAGGATTAGCCTGTTGAGCCACGGTGCCGGCCTAATTTTACTTTCCACAAAGTTTCTGAAATACCCCTGTATGTACCCTCAGGTAACAATGAAGCAAACTGATAGTTGAGCACAGTGCAAGTGACATGGACTACAAGTCTCAGAGGTCGTGTGCAGAATTCAGAAGCTGAACACCTCTAGGTCAAGTACTCAATCTGCATCTACCCAACTCCCCAGGAGCCATGTGCTGGGGGGCTGAGGTTCCCTATGTCTAAGCTGAGCAGCAACTGATACCACACGATGTAATTTAACATAGGCAGTGAGCTGGGATCAAACACACTCCTCTTGCCACCATCAATAACTGTAAAATCACTCACAGAATATGACATAATTGATTCATAAGCCAAGTAATGAAAAACCACCAGCAGATTTTCTGGATTCTGTTTCCTGGTCATTCTGCCATTTTATGGAGTCTATTGTTGTTTAAGTCACAGAAGCTCAATGGAAAAAAGAAATGAAAGCAAAGCCAAACATCTAGAGTTTAGACTATATTAACATTTAACATTTAATTAAAAATAACAAAAGAATGGGAAAATAAAGCAGAAAAATTTTTCCAAAAACACTATTGCATAGAAATAAACTCATAAAAGTTGCAGTTAACAAAGAGCAAAATGAAAAAAAGGACAAAAGTAGTCCATTAAGACAAAGGGAGGTGCACTAATAAATACATTAATGGGATAAAGTCCAAATTAATGAAGTCATCAGAAGAAATGCAAATTAAACAAGGAGATGCACTATGGCTCCTTTTAAGAAATGGGTGAAAATGCTAATGCATTCCTAGAGCTGCCATGGTGGGGTACACTGCTGCAAACCATCTAGAAAGCAGTGTCACAGTATGTTTCCAACATTTCAATAGCCTCATTTCTAGAAATGCATCTCAAAAATCAAAAATGGAAGTAACTATTGGCATGCTTAGGGTCAGGGGTCCACAGAAGCGTTACTTACGTCAACAAAAATGTTTTAAAAAAACATGAAGTTTGAGCAAAATAGGATATTACATAGCTATTTAACATGAATAAAAACACAACGTTCTTTCATTACTCATTTATTCCTCAAGCACATTCCCTAATGTGAAACCAAATTCAGCCAGAGGATGCCTAAACACTTGAGTCCTTAAGCAATGACCTGTAACCTGATTTAGCATGAAAATAACTGAAAGGTGAAATTAGGCTGCACTCCGTAACTTAGAGCTGAGTTTCTGGCTTACAGCAGCTGAGTTTCAGTCAATCCACCCAGACCTACTGAGTCCAGGGAGGCAACACGCCAAGGAGTAATCAGCTAAGCTGTCTGTCTGCACCTCATTGCCACTTTCAGTCCATAGAAGCCGCCTGCCTGGCCCCTAGGCCAGAGCACTCAAAACTTGTTCTGGTTCTGAAGGCTACCTCCTTCACAAATGGTTCTTCTCTCCAACTCTGTTAAATTTAACTTATCTAAGGTTTTTCCTTTTAACATAATAGAATAATTTTGTTTTTTTCATTCATGCTGATACAGACATAAGATTAATGCAAGATTTCAACAAATGTGGGTTTTACAGACTATTAGGAACATACAATGTACTGTGACACTTGATGTATAGTCTACTGGCCATTTTGTTTCAATTTCATCCATACGAACATTATTCATTCATTATTCAAACACAGAGCCCCTCTTAGCATTCTTCCAAGAATTGTGGGTAAAAAGATTTTAAAAATTGAAACGGAGATGAGAGTCTAATAGGGAAGACACACAAGTATAGAAAATACGGCCAGGGCTGGCACTGTGGCACAGTAGGTAAAGCCACCTGTGATGCTGGCATCCCATATGGGCACAGTTCATGTCCCAGCTGCTCCACTTCCGATCCAGCTCCCTGCTAATGGCCTGGGAAAGCAGCAGAAGATGGCCAAAATGCTTGGGCCCTTCTACCCATGTGGGAGACCTGGATGGAGCCCCTAGTTTCTGGCTTAAGCTTGGCATATCTCTGGTCATTAGGGCTATTTGGGGAGTGAACCAGTGGGTGGAAGATCTCTCTCTCTCTCTCTCTCTCTCCCCCCCCATCCCCAGCCTTTGCCCCTCCCTCTTTCTCTCTTCCCTTCTCCCTCTCCCTCTTCTCTCCCCTTTCTCTCTCTGTAATCTGACTTTAAATAAATGAACCTTTTGAAAAAGAGGATGAAAAATATGACAATACAATTATGTGTTATAATAATAAGGGTATAGAAGGAAGGAGAAATGGGAGACACTAATTGGACAAGTGTTAAATATTTCACTATAATATTCAAGAGATCATAAAAATGCAAAGAATTCTGAGAAATGATTTGCTTCCATGAGGGGCTGCTGGCAGAGGCTAGAAACATCTAAAAGTGTGGTCCTCCACCTCCCTGCCTGTGCTCACGTACTGGGGAGAAACAGGGTGGGATGGCAGGGGCGGGGTTTGTCCTTCTACCCTCAGCCACTGGGCAAATTGTCAAGTGTGACCTGGGCCCCAGTCATCCAGCAAAATACAAGTGACAAAGCTGCACTCTGTTTTGCACCTGGCACTGCCCAATGTCCTGTGGCAAGAACTGGATACAAGAAAACACCATCTCTGTCCTGTGGCACCCACAGCCAGCCTGGAAGAGTGACAACAAATGTCACTGCAGCTGTGACAAGCCTGTCTCCAAGTGTGCAATGGGGGCTGACTCCAGAGGGATTCTGGGAGTTAGGCAAGACCTCTCTGAGACCATGAACTTAACAATGAGATTGGAAAAATACGAGAAGGATCAGTAACATAGAAAGAGCAAAGAAAGAAAGAGCAGAGAAAGAAAGAGCAGAGAAAGAGAGAGAGAGAGAGAGATCTACCCACTGGTTCACTCTCCAAATGCCTGCAACGGCCAATACTGGGCCAGGCCAATGCCAGGAACCTGGAATTCCATCTGGGTCTCCCACATGAGTGGCAGGGATCAAAGCATTTGAGCCATCATCTGCTGCCTCTCAGGACGCAAAAGCAGGAAGCTGGATCCGAAGCAGAGTATCTGGGATCAAACTGGCCTGGCTCCATGGGATGCAGGCATCCCCAAGGGGTGGCTTAACCCGCTGCAGCACAATGCCTGCCCCAACAGTGATGTTTAACGACAGGAAAGACCCTGGGTCAGCCCTCCTGGGGATCTCATTCAGTCTCCTGGGTCTGAGTTCCACGTCGTCGTTGTGCTTGGTCCTTGAACTCCCAGGTATCCATGCCAAACTGCCTCAGTGACTCCCAGAAACCAAGCAGGTTTCTCAAACAGCACAGTGTGGGTCCGCTCCCCACTTCAGACTCCAGGACCTGCTCCTCCCTAGCTCTTGCCT
This sequence comes from Sylvilagus floridanus, assembly GCA_949820135.1. Classification (NCBI taxonomy): domain Eukaryota; kingdom Metazoa; phylum Chordata; class Mammalia; order Lagomorpha; family Leporidae; genus Sylvilagus; species Sylvilagus floridanus. The sequence continues at coordinate 17,063,115 of OX463245.1, read as the reverse complement.
AGCAGCCATCCTTTTTTTTAATGTTTATTTATTTAAGAGGCAAGCATGGTGGTGCAGCAGGTAAATCCGCCACCACCTGCAACACTGGCATCCGGTATGGGCAGTGGTTTGTGTCCCAGCTGCTCCACTTCCCATCCAGCTCCCTGCTAGTGGCCCTGGAGAGCAGCAAAGGATGGCCCAAGTACTTGTGCCCCTGCGCTCACATGGGAGACCTGGATGAGCTCTGGCTATGGCCTGGCCCAGCCTTGGCTGTTGTGGCCATTTGGGGAGACCTGGCGCCTGCTGCACCACCCTTGCTCCCGGAAGGCTGCCTGGCTCCGAGAAGATGAGCAGTAAGAAAATGTCAAAGGAGTGAACACAGGAATGGAGGCCAGGGGCAAAAAGGATTCTTAAACCCTAACATGGGGGCCAGTGCTACAGCACAGTGGGTTTAGCTGCTACTTGAGATACCAAAATGCCATACCTGAGTGCCAGTTTGAGTCCTGGCTGCTCCACGTCTGATCTAGCTCCCTGCTAACGCACCTGAGAAGGCAGTGGATGATGGCCCAGAGCTTAGGCCTCTGCCACTCACGTGGGAGACCTGGATGGAGTTCTGGGCTCCTGTCTTCAGCCTGGCCCAACCTGTGCTGTGGCAGTCATCTGGGGAGTGAACCAGTGGATAAAGGTCTCAGTCTCACTCTCTCCCTTTCTTTCCCTCTCTATCCTCCTCTCTCTCTCTTTCTCTCTTTCCCTCCCTCTCTCCTCCCTGTTCTTCTTTTCAAATAAATAAATAATCTTTTCAATGCTAACATGACTTATTCACCTATGAACAGCAAAATTACACAAACTACTAATTTTGTTTATACCATATGACACTTTTCATTTTTTCTAAAATATGGCAAGAATCAACACTTTTTTGAAAAGAAATGTTAATTCACTTAAGGGCTAGCTTAAGCACACTTTAAGCAAAAATTTTAGAAAGTTTTTATTTAATGAATATAAATTTCATAGGTACAGCTTTAGGAATATAGTGGTTCTCCCCCCACCCCAACACCCACCCTCCCACTCCCACTCCCGTCCCACCTCCTACTCCCTCTCCCATCCCATTCTTCATTAAGATTCATTTTTAATTATCTTTATATACAGAAGATCAACTCTATATTAAGTAAAGTTTTCAACACTTTGCACCCGCACAGACACACAAAGTATAACATACTGTTTGAAAACTAGTTTTACCGTTAATTCTCATAGTACAACTCATTAAGGACAGAAGTCCTACATGGGAAGCAAGTGCACAGTGACTCCTGTTGTTGATTTAACAATTGACACATTGAGCCCGGTGCTGTGGCATAGTGGGTAAAGCCGTCACCTACAGTGCCAGCATCTCATATGGGCACCGGTTCAAGTCCCTGCTACTCCACTTACAATCCAGCTTTCTGCTGTGGCCTGGGAAAGCAGTAGCAGATGGCTCATATCCTTGGGCCTCTGCACCTGCATGGGAGACCTGGAAGAATCTCCTGGCCCCTGGCTTCGGATTGGTACAGCTCCGGCCATTGTGGCCATCTGGGGAGTGAACCAGCAGATGGACGACCCCTCTCTCTCTCTCTCTCTCTCTGCCTCTGCCTCTATATATATGTCTAGCACTATTATCCACATGTTTAATCTGTTTAAAAAACTGATTTCATTTATTTTCATCAACCAAAAGTGTTAAATAAGAAAAGCTCTCTCAAATACTGGAGCAATAAAACAGCTTTATGAGAAAGAAATGACTGCCAACTTTAGACTCAAGTGTCTGAAACCTGCTTTGAGAAAAAGGGAAAAACAGACTAAGCCAGAAAACATAGCTTACTTTGACCAGGGAGTCATGTGGGGGTAAATAGCCAGAGTCCATGGACACCAGGCAATCAAGCCCCAGTCAGACACTGGCAGGCTGTGTGGCCAAGTGTGTGTCTATTACCTTCTGTTTCCCCATGTGTCAAAAGGGAATGATATAAAGAGAGGTCATATGCAGACTAAGTAATACATGCATGTAAAGCACTTGGGACAGCTCCTGCTTCAGACTGGCCACAGACAGGTATTAATTAATTAGTATTATCCAACGCACCCAACGCATCCCAAACACACACCAAAACAGCCTTCCCGAGAGCTTTTTTGTTTTTTAAAGATTCATTCATTCATTCATTCATTTGAAAGGTAGCATTACAGAGAGGCAGAGGCAAAGAGGGAGAGAGAGGGAGAGACAGAAAGTCTTCCATCTGCTGGTTCACCTCCCAAATGGCCGCAACAGCTGGAGCTGAGCCGGTCAGAGCCAGGAGGAGCTTCTTCTGGTTCTCCCACGTGCGTGCAGGAGCCCACGCACTTGGGCCATCTTCTGATGCTTTTCCAGGCACATGAGCAGGGAACTGGATCAGAAGAGGAGCAGCTGGAACTCCAACCAGCGCCCAGCCAGATGCCGGCACAGCAGGCAGCGGCTTTACCTGCTGCGCCACAGCGCTGGGCCCCCCAAAAGCTTTTGAGAAAGCAGGTCACACTTACACAGGGACAGAACTTTATTTATATTATTGCAATTTTACACTAACCTAAAGCATCTTTTCTTAGCTGAATCAAGCATAGTAAGCTATCATTTTTTTCTCTCTTGCTAAGGCTAAACCACTCAGAGCAAAATCATGACACCAGCAAACTGCCAGAGTAACACTAAGCTAAAGTAAATCAAGCACAACATCAGGGCTGGGGGCCCATCCTCCACCAAGGGCCACTTGCATATTTACAGCATCATTCGCAGGCCACACGAACTTATCACCTGAGAACTTCGCCTGTGCAGATGTATCGCATTTCGAGTCCCACCTGCGGCTGCCTTGGCAGGGCCAGACTGCATCTGAGGCCTCGGACTGCCCATGGGCCGGGCGCTCCCCACCCCTGCACTGCACGACTGCTCTGACATTTTGGATTCAATCTTCCAGAGAATTTTCTTAACTGAATAAAGAATAATAGCTACACAAGTGAGAAGGTCTTTTCAGATCCATTCTGTTTCCTTCGGCAGGATTCCTTAAGGTAAATTCCCACGGTTATGCGGCTGAGGAGACTGGGTATTGTAGAACAGATGCGATCCAAGCCATCCCAAGGCTCTTCCTTGCTTAAATAAAAACGCTTTCAAATGGCACCTATGTGCATGTATCACTGTAGAACACACACGCTGGACAGGCTGGACACACAGCTCTCGTCACAAAGACCACAGTAATGAGGCTTATGCATCCCGAGATGGAGCACCCGGGGAGGCCTGGCTGGGACACCCGGGCCCTTCCTCTAATGCAGGGATCCCTCGCAGAGGACGTGTTTGCAAACAGTTAGTCCTCCACTACCAGCCCCCTCAGTGCGAAAATGCCACGCAACCATTCTCGGAAATTAGACAAAAAAAGAACTGGGGACTTCAATGGTTCATTGAGGAACAGCTAAACAGAAACACGCAAAACTCTGTTCTCCAAGCAATACCATAAAACATTAAAAAAAAAAGTTTAAAAGGGGGCTGGTGTTGTGACATAGCAGGGTAAGCCTCCATTTGCAATACCGGCACCCCACACCAGAGTCCTGGTTCGAGTCCCAGCTGCTCAGCCTCTCATCCAGCTCCCCACTAATGTGCCTGGGAAAGCAGCAGATGAAGGGCCCCATGCTTGGGCCCCTGCACCCATCTGGGAGACCAGGACGGAGCTGCTGGCTTCCTGCTTCAGCCTGCCCCAGTCCTGGCTGCTGTAACCACTGGGGAGTGAGTTAGCCAATGGAAGACCTTTCTCTTCTCTCCGTCTGTCTGACTCTGTTGTTCCTCCTTTCAAAGTAAGTAAATAAATAATCTTTGAACAAAGATAAGTGGTGTCATTTATGACATCCCTCTGAATGCAGAAATGAGTCTGCAAGTACCAGGGGATCCTCTGAAAGTTCATGGAAAATGCATACTATGAAAAGTTATCCCCAGATTTCACAACTTCTTACACCACAACAAAATTAGCTTTTAATTCCATTTCTACAAAGTTTTCAAGTACCCTCAAACTGTAAATCTAAAATGCCCCTCTTATCCATATACTGGGCTCAGCTTTTCATATGCATTTAATTTTTTTTTATTTGACAGGCAGAGTTAGACAGTGAGAGAGACAAAGAGAAAGGTCTTCCTTCCATTGGTTCACTCCCCAAATGGCCACTACGGCCGGAGCTACGCTGATCCAAAGCCAAGAGCCGGGTACTTCCTCCTGGTCTCCCACATGGGTACAGGTGCCCAAGCACTTGGGCCATCCTCCACTGCCTTCCCGGGCCACAGCAGAAAGCAGGACTGGAAGAGAAGCAAGCAAGACTAGAACCAGCGCCCATATGGGATGCTGGCGCTGCAGGCAGAGAATTAGCCAAGTGAGCTATGGCGCCAGCCCCTACATTTAAGTTTTTTAATTAATTCATCCCAGATCCCTCTTTCTGTCATCTCTGATAATGTTAGACGTAAACAATGTATAATCCATAAATGAACATAAACTTAAAAAACTAAGAGCAGAAATGAATTAGGATTATCTTTCCTTGGAAGTTGCCAACTTCAAAATAAATTGCTGGGGCCAACACTGTGGCACAAGGGGTTAAAGCCCCAGCCTGCAGCGCCAGCATCCAATATGGTTACCAGTTTGAATCCCAGTTGCTCCACTTCTGATCTAGCTCTCTGCTATGGCCTAGGAAGGCAGTGGAGAATGGCCCAAGTACTTGGGCCCCTGCACTCATGTGGGAAACCCAGAGGAAGCTCCTGTCTCCTGGCTTCGGATCGGATCAGCTCAGCTCAGCTCTGGCCATTGCAGTCATTTGAGAAGTGAACCACTGGATGGAAGACCCCCTCCCCCTCCTTCTCTACCTTCCCCTCCCTCTGCCTCTCCTCTCTCTGTGTAACTCCATCTTTCAAATGCATAAATAAATATTTAAAAAAAGAAAATTTGCTACATATATCTTACCATAATTTTTAACATATTAAAAAGTATACACTATTTTTTTAAAAAAATGCATTGATCTGAAATGCAGAGAGGAAGAGAATGACAGGTATATAGGGGGAAGGTAAGCTCCCTTCCACTGGTTCACACCCAGATGGCCAGGGCTGGACTGGCTGAAGCTGCGAGTCAGGAATTCCATCCAGGTCTCCCACGTGGGTGTCAGAGGCCCAACTACTTGGGCCATCACTGCTGCCTCCAAGGGTCTGCATTAGCAGGAAGTTGGAATTGGGAGCCAGAGCTGGGACTCGCACATGGAATACAGATGTCTTAACTGACCCCCAGGCCGAATGCACAGGTTTCACCTAAATCCCAACACCAGCTAGCTCTGTGACCTTCGGCAAGTTATTGAAGCCTTGTAGGCCTCAGCAGCAACCTCTGTAAGCTGGACACAGCAGAAGAAAGTCTCTTGCTAGGGGAAGAGCGAGGCAGGGAGTTCAGTTCCAAGATGAAATCACTTGTGGTCAAAAGTACTCTTGCAGATCTCGGCAGGACCCACCCGCTGGCTCTCAAAATGTCCTACAATCTGAGCAGGTCACCGTGTCTTGGTCTAAGCACGATCTCTCTCCTTCTGCTAAGCACATGTGGTAACACATCCGTGCTGCAACTCCGTCACAACAGAACCCACCTCCGTATGAAGCAAGTGGTTGCAGGTCTGGAACCCAGGCCGCCCACCGAGACTGCCAGCTCTTACTGTTCCGTGTGCTGCGAGGCAAGAGCAAAGTCCGGCCGAAAGTTTCCAAAGAAGCCAGCCCAGGGAGCAGCAGGGCAGACTCACGTGGGCGTCTGCACTGCAGGAAGTCATGCCCAGAGGCTCTTTGTATGTTTCCAAGCATCTGCTGCTTCCCTCGGGAGGCAGAAGGAAGAGGGCTAAGGAATGTGCCCATCAGAGCCCTGCAGACAGGAGACCCGGGGCCTGACCTTCCAGGGTCTGCCCACGCAGTGCGTCGCAGCAGCTCCGCTCACATCCACCTGGAAACACTTATCCCCTCAGACCACTCGGGACCTGCTGAACAGAGAGGGGGCAAGGGTTTTGCCCGAGCCCACCCCGTGCAACAGGAATCGCTCCCATCTCCTTGTCGGCACCCCACACACGCCTGCACCATCACCTACACAAATGTAATTACCTTATTACCTAAACCTCTGCGTTTGTCCAAGGGGAGCCAGCAGAGTCGCCCAGGCGTACTGTCGAGAGCTGAGATTAAATACAGTGCAGCATAGAGCTGGAACCACTGCGGGGGCTGACAAAAGTCAAGGGCAACTTTTTTTTTTTAACGTAACCACAACGATAGTTATTTGCCCTATCAAAACATTCAACAACTGAGGCACAGAGCCCCCCGGGGGTTCCCACCAGCGACTCAGGTCACGCCTGAACAAGGCTTCGATGTCCTCCGACCCAGAGAGCAGGGACCTGCAGGCCCTGTTTGCTTGGCCACACGGAGGCCTCCATGGTCTTGCCACCATGCCCAGTTGGATCCAAGAGTGTGGGGGTGTGAAGCAGGCAGTCATTAAAAAGACCATTAAGGGGGCACTTTTAGCCTAGTGGTGTGAAACTCTGGTTAAGACACCTGCATCCCATCTTGGAGTGTCCAGCTGGCTCCTGACTCCAGCTCACTGCCAGTGTAGACCCTAGGATGCAGCAGGTGATGGCTTAAGTAGTTGGCTCCCGGCCACCTAAGTGGGACTGATTTCCACGCTCTGGGCTTTGGCATGACCCAGGCAAAACACTTACAATTCCATTTTCCACTAACTTTTTAAAGTATCCTTATATTTTCCCTTTAAAAATATATTTATTTATTTGACAGGCAGACAGAGAGCAAGAGAGAGACAGACAGCGATCTTCCATGCACTGGTTCACTACCCAGATGGCCACAACGGCCAGGGCTAGGCCAGGCCGAAGTCAGAAACCAGAAACTCCATCCAGGCCTCCCACATGGTGGGAGGGGCTCAAGTGCTTGGGCGTATTTCACTGCCTTCAAGCGCCTCAGCAGGAAGCTGGCTCGGAAGCAGAGCAGTCAAAACTCTAACCAGCTTTATCCAGCTGAGCCACAACATGGGCCCTTCTATTTGGCCTTCTGGTAACCAATGTTCAGCGGTGATTTGCCACATTCGGACCAAGCCCTGGGCAATAAGATGCCATGGCCAGGTCTCCGTCACCACCACAGCCCATCATCTGTGTGATGAGCTACAAGAGCAACCCATCACTTTCCTGAAGACAATGTCACCGAGGGGCATCAGCGTGGATGGAGCCCAGGCATGCCAGTGAGTGCACCACACACCTGAGACAGAATCCTGCCACACACTGACGTCTTCACTCCTGTTACTGTTAAATATCAGGAAAGCTGTTCCCCTCCATCACACCTCAACACCAAGCGAAGTGCAACCCAGAAGCCGAGGGCTAATGCGCACCCTGAGCGTTATGCAACAAGAGACGTGGATGCCAGAGGCATCCAATGTCATTTAATCTTTTGGTTTTTTTTGTTTTTGTTTTAAAGATTTATTTATTTATTTATTTATCTGAAAGAGTTACACAGAGAGAGGAGAGGCAGAGAGAGAGGGAGAGAGGGGTCTTCCATCTGTTGGTTCACTCTCTAATTGGCTGCAATGGATGGAGCTGTGCCTATCCAAAGCCAGGAGCCTGGAGCTTCCTCCCAGTCTCTCATGCAGGTGCAGAGGCCCAAGGACATGGGGCCATCCTCTACTGTTTTCCCAGGCCATAGCAGAGAGCTGGATCGGAAGTGGAGCAGCTGTGTCTCGAACTGGCACCCGTGTGGGATGCTGGTGCTTCAGGCCAGGGCGTTAACCTGCTATGCCTCAGCACCAGCCCCCAACATGATTTAAATTAAGGCCACACTTTTCCCATGTGGTTCCAAGACAGTGAGCAGTAGCACCAGCTAGGATCTTGCTAGAAATACAAACTACCGTCTCCACCTCAGACGTATGGAGTCAGAAACCCTGGGGTTGGAGCTCGGCGGTGTGCGCTTACACAAGCCCTCCAGATAACTCTGATGCATGCATATGTATATTATGAAAGGGAAAGAGAGATCTTCCACCTGCTGCTTCACTTCCCAAATGCCCAGAACAGCCAAGGCTGGGCCAGGCTGAGCCAGAAGACTAGACATCTATCCAGGTCTCCCACATGGGTCGAAGGGACCAACGAACTTCCGCCAGCACTGCCGCCTCCCAGGGTGCACATCAGCAGGAAGCTGGAATGGGAAGCTGAGGTGGGGCTCAAACCCAGCCACTCCGATATGGGTTGTGGGTGGCCCAAGCTGCATCTAAATGTCTGTGCCCAATGTCTGCCCCTGATGCATGAAAAACTGGGAAACCCACAGTCCTATCTGAGAGTCACTGTCTTCGGCTACTACATTGTTTCTTAATTCAAACTGCCTGAGGAACTTTTAAAATTAGATGTCAGGGCCCCGCCCACCCTCAGAGATTCTTAGTGGCCGTGGGTGGAGGCAGAGCTTGGTGTTTCTTAAAGGCCGCTCAGGTAAAAGTGCACAAGGCTGTGCACTGATCTCACAGCACGCAGATTCTGCCCCCACAGGCAGAAGGGGGGCCTGAGCCCCTGCACTTCCACCCAGCGCCCACGTGACGGCCACAGAGCGCACGTGGAGTGGCAAGACTCTAGTGGTTCTCACCGTTAGCACGTACGGAGCTGATACAGAAACAGCACACTGGGCCCACTCCTACCACTTCCGACTCACTGTGTCTCAGGGGAACGGGACAGAAGTTGCATTTCCCGCAAGTTCTCAGGTGACGTTAATGTCCACGGACCGTCACCTCTTAGAACTACCGGTCCAGACCACAGTGGTCGCATCTGAGGCCACTCTAACAGGAGACCACAGTTGGGGGCTTACACACAACAGACATGGAATTCTCAGGGATCTGGAAGGCGGGGGTCTGAGAACAGAGCAGCAGCACAGCCGTGGTCTAGGTTCTAAAGACTCGGGTTCGGATTCTGGCTGAGCTCAGGTAAGCTCCATTTCCTCATCTACAAAAGGGGAGAAATGGCACTTGCTTTAAAGGAGGTTGCTGGGTTAACATATGTAACATTCTTAGCCAAAGGAAAATCACAAGTTCATGACATTTCTCCCAAGTGTAAGCAGAGACATTCAATCTTAGCGTTGGAAATGCCCTTGACATTTGGCCTTTGACCGAGACAGGAAACTCAGAGCTCAGCAGCACAGCATCTGCAAGGCCCTGTGAGAGGTGCGGAGTCTCAGCTCCACCCCGATCTTCCCGATCATGGGAGATTCCCATGCACACCGATTTGGGAAGTGCCGCCCTACTACGTCTCCCCAGGCTGCGGCGTGCCTCGGTGCTTCTCAGCCTTGCTGGGAGTTGGGACCATCCGAAGAGTTTCCAACAATGCGAATGCAAGGTTCTCCCCGCAGAGCCTGAAGCAGCTCGCTTGGGATGCAGCCTGAACATGGGACTTCTTACATCTTCCAGAGACTCAGACAAGCGTGTGGCTCTGGGGTCCCATGGACAGGACCAGCCCTGCTTCCACCACTTACTGCCTCTGTTACCTGGGGCAGGTTAATCGATCTCTTGCTGCCTCAGTTCCATGGTCTGTAAAACAAACTGGTGTAATAGAAATTCTTATCCCATAAGGACACTAAGAGAATGAATGAGATGTGATCCATAAAAAATACACCTAACAGCGCCAGCACCACAGGTCCTCAGTGAATGTTAATTAAGGGGGAGGGGCGAGTCTCGGGTTCTGCATGAGGACCTGCCATTGACAAGTTTTCACCCTCATGTTCTAGCACTTTCCTCCACGGACACTAGTTAGAAAGTTCTGCTAAAACATTAGGAAGGCGCTACTGTACCCAGCTGGGTCTCACGGCTCTGTCCCATAATCGAGCTCTGTAGTCGGACGGCCCCTGAATGACCCCGTGAGCGCATGCACGCGCGCACACACACACACACACACACGCACACACACAGAGCTGGCTGCGGGTCCCTCTGCGTCTGTGTGCCTGTGAATGAACCCACGGGTCCCTGCGGGGATGAATGGGTCACTTCAAACCTCAAGCTCTGTCCCACAGGCGCTGCGATGCTCCCACGGCTCTGGGCCTGTCTCCTCAACAAACACGCCATGGGGTCAGGCCAGGCGAGGCCTGCGGGCCCTCCCAGCGCCTCCCCTCCAGGGTGCCCTGAGGTCACCGTGCCAGGAAGCCACATTCACCAAGGATGGGGCTGTGTTTTCACCTCCTGGTCTTTTCCATAGAACAAAAACCCCACTCAGTGCGGAGGGCGTGTGGGTTGTGTCTCTGCGGTCGCCGAGTGACTGCCCGGTCAACTTAAATTCAACAATAGGCCCTCTGCAAAAATCTGCTAAATGGAACACATTCGTGGGAGAGCAGAGGGCTCCCCAAGGGTTTTTCTGAGGAAACAAGCAGGCCCGAATCGCAGATGGCGTTTGGATGGAACTTGTGTGTGTGGGTGTGTGTTGTGTGTGAGTGTGTAAATGTTGTGTAGTGTTGTATGTGTGTGTGAGTGTATGTAAGTCTGTGAGTGTGTGAATGTGTCTGTTGTGGGGGGTGGGTGTGTGTATGTGTATGTGTGTTGAGTGTATATGTGTGTTTGTGTGTGAGTATATGTATGTGTGTATATGTGGGGGGGTGTATGTGTGTTGTGTGTATGTGTGAGTGCTGTGAATGTGAGTGTGAATGTGTGCATTGTGTGTATGTGTGTGGGGTTGTCTATGTATATGTATGTGTATATGTGTGTTGTATGTTTATGTGTGAGTGTATAAGTGTGTGAGTGTTGTGAGTGTATATATGTGAGAGGTAAGTGTGTAGTATGTATGGGGTGTGTATATGTGTGTATATGTATGTGTGTTGTGTGTGTTTGTGTGTATGTATGGGTATGTGTGTGTGAATGTGACTGCTGTGTGCCTGTGAATGTGTGTATGAGGTGAGTGTGTATATGTGTGTGTAGGTGAGTGTATGTATGTGCATGTGTGGATATGTGTGTATGTGTGTAGTGAGTATGTATGGGTATGTGTTATGAATGTGTATTGTGTGTGAGTGTTGTGAGTGCATGTATGTGTGTATTGTGAGTGTTATGAGTGTATGTGTGTGAATGTGTTGTGTGTGGTTGTCTGTATATGTATGTGTATGTATGTGTGTTGTATGTATGTATATATGTGTGTGAACTGTATGTGTATGTGAGTGAGTGTGCGTGTATGAGTGTGTGTTGTGAGGGTATGTATGTGTGTGTGAGGTGAGTTGGGTGTGTGTGTGTCTGAACAATGTGAACACTGGCTCTGTCCTGAGAACCCTAAGATGCCGGGAATCACTTGCCAGGCTGTCCCCAGCAACCTTCTCACTGTGGCTCCTGAATTCACTCCTTTCTTCGCCCACCGAGCCCCTGGGGGGGATGGCTCCTTCTGTGCACTCCCGAGCTGACTGCAGGTCCACGCAATCCAGGCGCTCCCTCGCTCGCTCCCACCCTTGGATTCGGGCTCCCCCCACTCACCCACCCACCCACGGCTCACTCGTGGTCCAGCCCTGTTTCTAACGCCACGGGCTCTCTCCACCCGGAGAGCCTACCACAAGCTCTACTGCAAGGTGCCCCCCACTGAGCTCCCCACTGCCGTCCAGCCCCCCTTCTCCCAGGACATCACTCAATCTGCTGCCGGCTCTGCCTCCTGAATGGATGGCTGGCAGCCTCCTCCCCCAGACCCCCACCCGCTCTGCCATGCGCACCTGCCTGCCTTCCCCGCAGGAGCCGCCGGTGCCCACCACCCCGCTCAGCAATGCAGTTCTGCGCTGTGGCTCTCCTGCTTCTCTGAGCACGCCAAGTCCAGGAACAGCCACCTGCAGCTTTCCGTCCTTGGCTGGGCGACAGACAGTGCTGGATTCCTCACTACGTGTCCTGGAATCTCGACACCAGGTACAAGTCTCCACTTTCAGAGTAGGGGCTGAGGTCCGGTGATGATGCTGAGGTTCAAATCCAAGGCTGAAGTGTAGCACTGGAAGCGTGTGGCCCCCGGACAAACACCCGAACTGGCAAATCGAGCCTGGCCAAGCTACTCTTGGCTCAACTGAGCACTTCACCCTTTTACCCTCCCTTTCTCCCCAAGCATCCTAGAGGCTGAGCCAACAGGACACATATCTGCTGGACACAACTCACGCTTTTGTGCCCCTGAGCTGTTGGCCACACTGGTCCATTCCCAGCATGCCTTTCTCCCAGGCTCGACCTGCAAAAATATCCTGCCCACCTACCCCTAATCCTGATCCTGGACCGTTCCTAACACAGCTAAATACAACAGAGACCTCTCTCCTTTGAACCCCACTGGCACTGGGCTTCCCAGCCCGAGCCCAACTGTGTGCTTTTCAAGTCCACGTCATGCTGCAGCACATTCTTCGGTGACAGACACCCACTGTTTTGTGTCCCCACACATTCCACCCTAGCACCGAAGAGAGCTCTGTGTGTAACTGATACACAACAAACACCTGCTGAGTGGAGCAGACACAAGAACTATCAAGCAGAAGCACTCTGAGAAAACACAAGAGTCAAAATGTACATGTAGGGGCCACTGTAGCGACACAGCAGGTTAAGCCACTGCTGCCAATACTGGCATCCAACATCAGAGAGCCAGTTCCAGACCCAGCTACTCAGCTTCCAATCCAGCTCCACGCTAACGCGCCTGGGAAGGCAGCAGATGATGGCTGCAGTGCTTGGGCCCCTGCCACCCATTTGGGACACCTGGATAGAGTTCCTGGCTCCTGGCTTTGGTCTGACCCAGAACTGGCTGTTCCAGTTGAATGACCCAGTGGATGGAAGATCTCTTTCTCTCTCTGTCTTCCCCTCTTTTCTGTCACTCTGTCTTTCAACTAAAATATTTTTTTTTTTTAATTTCATGTAATCATCCTACCTCTACCAGCATTTTAAAGAGTTTATGTGAACACGAGACTCCTTCGGTTATCTACAAGTGCAGAACAACATGACTCGCAGATGAGTGGACGCTTCAAGGAAGCACTCATTCAAGTTCAACAAAACCAGTTTTTCCATAACTGAAGTGCTAAGAGGCTAAGAGGCTGATGGTGGAGGCAGGCGGAGGATGCCTGGGCTGCGGCAGGGACGGGGGAGCCAGATGAGCCGGCTGACTTCCCAAGTCCCTTCCCAACAGGGTTCTAAAGCCACGCGTCCTGCTGAGGATGCCCAGCGCAGGAGAGGAGCACGCTCCATCTCTGTCACATCACAGCTACTGAAACCCCACTCGGCGCCAGTACCACTCACCCAGCATCACTCGCTAAACCTTGAGCTGTGCAACAGGAGAGCCAAGCCAAGGAGTTCATCCTCTGACCCCAGCCCGTACTTTGATCAGGAAAGCCAATGCTGGATTTTAAAAGCTGCCAGGAGCCAGCTTAATACCTAGAGAGTACAGGTGGCAATTTTTTGTAAAACTTTAGTGTAATTCAAGAAAAAGGGTCAAATCATTAAATCACACAAGCTTATCCATAAGTAATAATGAAAGTGTGATAAACCAAAAAGTACAATGAATCCCACTCTGAATACCTAAAATCCATTTTTGAAATGTATGTGCTTGACCCCTGTAGAGTTGCAGGTATATAAGTGGGCAAATATTGAAAAAGAGAGAGAAGGAAACATGAGATCATATTTTCTGCTCTGTAACTTTGAGCACCAGTTCTGTGACATGAGACCAAAAAAATTAAATAACTAACAAATTCAAGCAAAAGAAAATGAGCACATGCTTCTTTTTCAAGTCAACATGTTGTCATCACACTTCCAAAAATCTGTTACAGCTATCTTTATTAACTGCGGATTCCTACTTCGCACTGGGACAGAAGCTGTTCTCATCTTTGAAAGTAAACTGTTTATCTGTGAAGGATGAACTGTCCACTGGGAAGAACAAATGCCCTGAGCATCTCATAGGCTAGGAAGGGACTCAGCAGCCTACACAGTTAGAGGAATAAACTCACAAAGAAAAACAGTTACGGCCACCTGCATGTGTCACCTAACAGCCTATTTAATTTAAAGGCTCTCCTACCCAGATGAAGATGCGGCACACACAGGCAGACTCAAGCACCAAACTGAGTCATAAAATCACCAGCGAAACATAAAACTGGTTTCACCACAGCTGCCTGGCAGTGCTGGGCCATGAATCAGATGAGGTAAAGGCACGACCACTCCCCCCCACGCATATTCATGCAGAACAGTCATCAAAAACAGCCTTTGACCAAAGCATTTGAAAAGCATCCCAATTTATGAAAGCAGGATTAACCATGAAATCGGTCCTCATGTTAAAAACATAAGAAAAGTGTAAAAACTAGTAAGACTCCCATCCAACAGTCTGAAGCACTGGGAAACTCACCCAATGTCTAAGCAAATGTTTAAGCGGAACTTCGTGCATGATAGAAAAGTTTCTGAAACTAATCCCACATGCAAAATATTAAAAAAAAAAACTGAAAATACCATGCACTGTGCTTCCATATGTTTTCAAATAAAGCTTCATCACTTGGTTGAAGTTTGGAAATTAAATGTGAACTTGGAAGTGCAGTCATCCCTTGGTGTCTGTGAGGGACTGGGTCTAGGACCCTCCCCAGATACCAAAATCCATGAACACTCACGTCCCTTGTATAAAACAGTGTGGTGTTTGCATAGAAGCTACACAATCCTCCCATATACAAGTATTCTAAAAGAGCCCTTGATTGCTTACACTACACAGTACAGTGGAAACGCTATGTAAACAGTCATTATACTGTACAGCTCAGGGAATAACAACAAGGACATTTTCAGCATGGATGTAAATGTTTGTCCTCGTATTCTGGACCTATGGTTGGTTGAACAAATGCAGAAACCACAGGTGCAAAAACTTTGGTTTCGCCGAATTACCAGGGATCACAACAGCCCAGGAGACAAGAGGGTCTGGGCTTATTGACCAGAGGCCTCGGCGCCGCGGCTGGTGTGGTGTGAGCAGCAGGCAGGGGAGCGGGCTAAGTCTCCGCCTACAACACTGCATCCTGTATCAGAGTTGCCAGTTCGAGTCTTGGCGCTCCCTTTCTGGATGGAGCTGCCCTGCTAATGCACCTGGGAAAGCAGGGGAAGACGGACCAAGGGGGTGCCCTCTCGACCTTTCTCGAGCAAGCACACGTTCCCTGATGGGGCAGGACCCCACCATACTCAGAGCCTATGCAACAGGCACGCTCGCTGCTGAGGACGGGAAAGGCTGACCATCTTCCACAGACACCTCCACGGCTTGCGCTGTCTGTGCTCCTCCGGCCCTGGGTCCCCCCTCCCCGACCCTCATCACTGACAGCCCACATGGAATGGTATCCAAAGTCTGAGGGAACAATTCTGTGAAAGACCATTGAAATGGACCCCAAGTGACTGGCCGAAAACCCCTCCCGAGTTACCTTAGCCTTTGATGCAATTTACAACCAGGTCAACTGTGGGAACTGGTAATAAAGCTATGCTTTATCATCCTAAAAATGCAACTTAGAAGGAGACATTCAGCCTAAGGATTAAAGGAGCATCATGTTCCCCACCTGCAGTGCATGGCTGCAGGCCTCCTGCTGACGCAGAACGGAGAAGGCAGCACTGATGGCTCAAGTGACTGGGCTCCTGCCGCCCCCAGACGGAGATTCCAGGCTGCAGGCTGAGAACCTGACCCAGCCCTAGCGATTGTTGCACTGAGGAGGGTGAGGCAGAGGATGCGACCTCTCCTCTGTGTGTCCCCTCTCTCTCCAGTCTCTCAACATAAATAAATAACTCAAATTTAATTGTGAAAACCAATGAGTATTCCCCACAGGCAGACACATATGCATCTATTAGCATTTCACCTCAGCATTTCCTTTGAACCAGTTGTGATATCTCACAGCTCCCGCGTAATTAACATGTTAAATAAAATCGTGGATGCACGGTCATTTACATCTGTAGGAGTCATGGTTATAGCCTCTTTTTAAAATAATCCTTAGACACGGTTTCTTAAGAGAATCCACCCTGAAGTTCAACAGGGGACACCAGCAACGTCCCCACGTCATCGTCCTCATAGTTTAAACACATCCTTCTGGAATGGTATTGCGATCTCAATCTCAGGCCAAAAGTGTGCTGTCATTTTGAAATGTAAAGTTTGATGGTGGCACAAAGATATAGAATATTCTATTCTGAAATTTAAAAAAAAAAAAAGAATCTGAGCATTTGGAAGAAATCGTTGCAACAGTGCACAAAACAAAGATAAGACATAACTAATCAAATGCCATTTTGTTTACCCTTTAACCCCAGGAGGATAATTATATTCCTATTAGGAAAGCAGAATAAACAGCACTAACACAGCAGTGTTTACAACAACTCTCAGATGAGGGTGGCGGACCACCCTGGAGCGGACTGGCCATAGCAAGCAGGTCAGACAAGGATGAGGCATTCACAACTCTAATACTAGGGACTGGGTGCATATGAGAAGTCTGGGGCTAGTTACCCCAACTCAACCCATAATTTCCATGAAGTGTGTGAATAAAGAATCACACTTGAAAAGCGCTAAGTCACGTCACTGACTCTGAAAGTCCCCACGACCAGGTGCATGTCTCGGACAGTCCCCTGGACTCATCGGCTCACCCCCTCAGAGTGCAAGAGCTGGCACATACAACCAGGGACCCTGGGTTTCCTGCGCTCTCAAGGAGCTCCGTGCAAGTGGGAAAACCCCTGGGCACTGCGGCACGCAGCGGGGTCGATCTTGCTGACTTGCCAGAGTGAAACAAGACACTGGAGCGACACAACGTTTACAGTCAACACAGGAACTGATCAAGCCAATGCCCCATCACAAGAGTGTATTCTTTCCCTTCGGCTGTTTTAGCAAATGAGTCACAGCCAGCTGGCTGCATTGCAACAGCATTGTATTTGGTCCACGGTTCTAGAGGCTTCAAGTCCAACATCCATATTCCCCTTGGGGAGCTACCTGCCTCATGCCCGTCCCAGGTCTGGGGGGCCTGCCCAGCAATCTCTGGCTCGTGGCTGCAGCAGTCCAGTCCTGCCCACCTGCACACAGCCCTCACCTCTGTGCATGTGTGTCAAATCTCTCACCTCTCCAGATCCTTCATCACAACTGCCAAGCCTCTGCCCGACAAAGCATGGATCCAGGCTCCATGGGCTAGCTAAGCCCTGATCCCTCCGAGAGGATCTCTACTCTGCCTGCTCTGAACTCACCCTCACGTCCTCCACCGTAAGCATGGCTAGAGGTATTTGGAGGAGCCGATAGCATGTGGGTGTGGCACAGCAGTGACCTCCATGTGCTGAAACCTCTGCAACATATACCAGCAAGAACCTCTGGCCAACGGCCTGGCGCAGAGATTAGAATGGGCCCAAGCTTGGCCAGTGAGAATTCTCTCCGGGACTTTTCCCAGAGCTATGCAAAAAGCTACAGTGTTCTGTCCGGCTCCGGGATCACTAAGCCCAAGGACCATACAGCCTAGGGGTTGTTGGTATCATTTTGATGTCAGACATCCGTTACCAAGCCATCTGCTATTTGAGAATCACCAAGATTCCCAATTTTCCAGATGACAAAACTGAAGCTGAGTTTGGAGTAATATAATTAGCCCAAAATCACCAATAAGTGACAGAGAAGTGACCCCAGCGCTCCTCTTGCTTCTGGGAGCTAAACTGAAAGGCACAGGACAGATTCTCATCCTCACTTGCTGTGCAAATCCCTCAGAAGCGGCCTGGGGTGTCTGCAGGCTGGCCCCAACACAACACAACTCTCATTCCTGAACGGCAGCCAAGGACAGCCACCCCAACCCACAGGCCAGAGGACCCGAAGGACTCCCTTCCCTCCTCTCCTTCCTGCCTCGGTCCCGGGATTCCATCCTCCTCTTCCTCTTTTTTCTATACTCCTTCCACCTGCCTGCCCTCAGGAACCACATCTTCCCTAAATCACTTCTCCACGTCCTGCCATACACCCTGGCTCCAGTCACAGGTTGAGTGGGTGAGAGATCAGCTCTCCGTCTCCCGCTCCCCACCTACAGTGACAGAATTCTCTGCCCATCCAACTGCACCAACTCGGTCCCTACGTGTAAGCGGGGCTGGCCCTGCTTCCTCTCCCCACCCCATCAGCACAACTGTGCTCACCCACGTGGGCACTCTCACCTCCGGCCATGGATTGGCACAAGGATTAGTACTCAGCTCAAGCCTGGCCAATCGCCCATCAGAACTAACTCTCTCTCTCTCTCTCTCTCTCTCTCTCTCTCTCTCTCTCTCTCTCGGACCTTTACCAGAGCTCTGCAGAAGCCACAGCACCGTGTCTGTAGGGGCTGATGGTGTCGCTGTGATGTCAAGGAAGAAGGCCTGTCTAAAATGAAAGTTGGAGGCCAGTGGGGCTGAGCCACGCAGAGAGAGCCAGGAGCCTCATCAGGGCCAGCTTCCGCGCCGGGCTCAGGAGAGTCCCTGTGCTCGACTCCACGCTCCGCTGACACATTTTGAACTTCCTAACGTTTTTACAAGGAGTCCCATATTTGCACGTTGCACTGGGCCCATAATTATGATGTAGCCAGTTCTGGTCGTGTTATCAAGTGAACCCCTTGATCCAATCAGGCCTGAGCCAGCACAAACCTCAGGGCTCCCACTGACTCGACAATAAGAAGCCTCTTTTCCTGAAACCAGCCTCTGTGTATATCATTCATTCACAGCCTGTGTGTATATCGTTCATTCACAGCCACAGCTTCCGAGTGCACCCCTCGCCCACCACCTCCTAGAGATCCTATTCCCTCAGCTGCGGCCCCTTCTGAATTAGCCTCAGTCAATCCATTTCCTCCCCAAATTCACACCAAAAGCCCTTGTCTGACCTTCTGTCCTAGTTGCTGATGGAATGGGTTCCCCAAAGAACACAGGTGAATCAAATTCAAACTTCCATGTGTGTAAACTCATCCAGTTGACCCCAGCAGGTCAGCTAGACGAAAGAGATTGATTCGTTCAAAAAATATTTACCAGGAACCTACCATGTCCTAAGCAGGAGAGCAAACGGAGCCTTTCTGCACTTGCAACTGATTACAAAAAACCTGAAATCAGGAGTTGGTGCTGTGGCACAGCAGGTTAAAGCCCAGGCTTACAGCCCTGACATCTCATATGGGTGCCGGTTCAAGTCCTAGCTACTCCACTTCCAATCTCGCTCCCTGCTTGGGTGCCTGGGAAAGCAGTGGAGGATGGCCTAAGTCCTTGGGCCCCTGCACCCATGAGGGAGACCCAGAAGAAGCTCCTGGCTCCCGGCTTTGGATCAGCTCAGCTCTGCCCTTTGCAGCCATTTGGGAAGTGAACTAGCAGATGGAAGATCTCTGTGTCTCTTCCTCTCTCTGTAACTCTGTCTTTCAAGTAAATAAAATATTTTTTTTAAAAAAGAGAGAAAGGAAACCTGAAATCAGTCAGCTAAGTCCAATCCTCAGAACCGACATGCAGACAAATTTAAAGGTATCAGAAGAGGGAAGAGCCGTCAGCCAGGGCCCCGACAGCAGCAGGGTGGAAAGGAGAGCCTTCATGTCTTCCCCCAGGTTCTCAGAAGCAGAGAAAGGGACTGAAAAGCAGCAAAGGTAAACGCAGAAGGGCCCGCAGGGTTCCACAGGGCCCTGCCCACCCCAGGCGTCCCCGTCCCCACCCTTCCACATCTCCAGCCCTTCCTGTGGGACCACTCCAAGGCCTTTTCACCCAGAACACAAACACCATCTCCCAAAGGAAGATGGCAACTGCACATGTTTGGTTAACTCAATGCGCATGGCTCAATCCCAGGAGAGTGGGAGGCCCAGCAGCCCTCCCATTGGAAGGAAGCCCAACTGACAGCCCCAAGCTCACGCCTCACAGCAACCTCCCCAGGCACAGTAGCTGGGCTCTAAGCCAGGGCCAGCATCGCCAGCAGCTTTCTGAACCAAGCTCCCCCGGGACACAGGGGTGTGGCAAGATGACAAGGAGCCGGCATTAGATCTGACTCCAGCTGCGAGAATTCACCCCTTCTAAACCTCAGTTTTCTCATCCATTAAATGGGGGCTAAATGGTAGCTAATCATGCTTGTAAGGATTACAGGAAATAGGCCACAAGGAGCCACCAGCACAGCGCCAGCCCACTCAGAGGCTCAGTCCCTGGTGCTACCTTCCTTGGAAAAGAAGGCCATGTTCCAAGTCACCAGCTTCCAAAAATCCTTTGGGGACAACACGTATCCAAAATAAAGAATCCTCTTGGGCTCCCAGTGAAAACCGCTTCTCCTGGCTCTATTTTTAATACTAACAGATACAGCAATGCTACCTTTCGGCCAGCATTGTGGTTCAGTGAGCTAAGCCCTAACCTGTGACACCCGCATCCCCCATCAGAGCGCTGGTTCAAGACCCAGCTGCTCTGTTTCAGATCCACCTTCCTGCTAATGCATCCTGGGAGATGCAACGGATCATGGCTCAACTGCTTGGGCCCCTGCCACTCATATGGGATTCCCAGATGGAGCGCCAGACCCCTGGCTTTGGCCTGGCCCAGCCATGGCTGATGAGGGCATTTGAGGAGTGAACCAGGAAATGAAAGGCCTCTCTCTCTCTCTCTCTCTCTCTAACTCTGCCTTTCAAGTAGATGAAAATAAATTTAAAAAAAACCTTTGTTAAAAAATGCCTTATCCAAAATATCAGATTAACTACAGCCAGTATTTACGTGGCACTTTTCCTTTAAGAAAATTTAAGACATACCTTGCATGTTCTTATCAAGCCCGGGGGGCAACAGTGGGTGGATTTTTTTAAACCCTTGTTAGAAAGAGCCAATCAGAGTCCAAAGAGCCTCAAAAGTCACTTCTCTTGCTTTGGTCTCACTCCCCCACTCTTTAAGATGGGAGCTAAGAAAACACAGCTGAGGACCCCCCCCCCCTGCAGTTCTCTCATTCCCAACCGGACAGGTCCACGAGTCACGCCCACTATGACAGGTGCAGCTGAGCTCAAACATACCACAGGGATTCTCTCCTGTTTCGAGAAACCACCAGGAAAGGTGATTTCACAGGATCAGAGGGCCCTTCAAAGCTGTGCTCCCACTGCCAGGCTGAGTGATGAGAAATGTCAGAAAGACGAAAGGGAAACCTGACACTTGCTCAGATCCCAAAAATCCAGAGACGTCGCCAAGCGGCTCGCAGAAGCCAATGACCACGAGCAGCGAAGCAGAAACGGTCTTATGCTCTCCCAGGCACCTGGGGCAGAAGACACTTGGCTAGGGGCTCTGTCTACCCACGCCTCACCTTTGAGCTGCGTCCCTCGTCACTGGCTCACCTGGCTACGTGGTGGGTGCTGTTAATGACGTTTCTCAAAAAGGGCTCTTGGGGACCTCCCTTGCGTGCCCTGAATCGCTGAACGCACCATAAATGTAAGGTGTTGTCTTTACACTCCTGAATGAAATGAACAAACCACAGTGTGGCAGTGGACACTCACAGTGTCGCAGAAGAAAACCACTCAGGACTGTTTGGACAATCCGTCTTTATGATCCAGTGATCCAATTTAGGGGTGGATAAAAAGGAAGGATTACAAGAGGATGTTTCACGAGCTTTATAATTTGCAATTTTATGGTTCTTAGAGGAAAATTTGGACTTCTAGTCTCCAGCCAGCCTTTGAGGAGCTCAAAAGTCATCACTCCATTCCAACAAATAAATAGCTGAGCAAACGGGACATCAACAGTTCTGCGAGGGCCTCCAGAGAAATGAGGTCACACAGCAAACAAACAGTTGCCTCCAAGTTTGGAGAGACAAGAGGGCAAACCACAGAAATGAAACTCATGGGGAATAAACCCCCAGTCTGCAACCTCCATGGCAACCAATACCAAGTACATCAAGTCAGCTATCAGGAAAAATGACA
The DNA here is from genome assembly GCA_949820135.1 of Sylvilagus floridanus. Classification (NCBI taxonomy): domain Eukaryota; kingdom Metazoa; phylum Chordata; class Mammalia; order Lagomorpha; family Leporidae; genus Sylvilagus; species Sylvilagus floridanus. The sequence continues at coordinate 17,041,301 of OX463245.1, read as the reverse complement.
ATGCACAGCAAAACGGCTAGAGAGAGACTTCGAAAAGACCGGGCAGGCAATGCCATCCGACTCATATGGCAAGGGATGGAAATTATCAGACCAGGAATGTAAAACCATGTTGATTAATGTGGATAAACAGACAGCATACAAGAACAGACAAGCAACTCAAGCAGAGGGACCGAGAGTCTAAAAAAGAATCAAAAACGGTTAGAGATCAGTAAAGAATTGTAACAGAAATTAACTGATGACCTCATGGACACACAGGACATGGCTGAGGAAAGTATCTCTAACATTAACAGGAACTTTCAAAATCAAACAGCAGGGCCCAGTGCTGTGGCATGGTAGGCAGAGTCTCAGCTTGCTGTGCCGGCATCCCACATGGGCGCTGGCTCGAGTCCCAGCTGCTCCTCTTCCAATCCAGCTCTCTGCTAATGGACTGGGAAAGCAGAAGAAGATGGCCCAAGTGCTTGGGCCCCACACACCCACGGGAGACCTAGAAGAAGCTCCTGACTCCTGGTTTCAAATCGGCCCAGCTCCAGCAGTTGCAATCATTTGGGGAGTGACCAGTAGATGGAAGATCTCTCTGTCTCTTTCTCTCTCTGTAACTCAACCTCTCAAATAAATGAAGCAAAGGAAAAAAAGACCAAAAGCATAACAGTATATCCAAGGACCATGAGACAGCTACAAAAAGTACAAAAACAAGTAATGGGAATCAGAGAGAAAGGAACAGAAGAAACACTTGATTGCAATTTTCCAAATTAATGTCACACACCAAACTATCTCCAGGAAGGCTGGAGAGCACCACAAAAGATGAATGGGAGAAAGGAAAAACAAACAAAAAACAAACAAACAAACCCTACAACAGGGAATATCATATTCCAACTAGAGAAAATCAAAGACAGAAAAAGATTCTGGAAAATGCCAGAAGGAATAAAGAAAACACCTTTTCTAGATGGAACGCAGATAAGAACCGCACCTGACTTCTCCTTAGGAACCACACGAGCGAGCGGAGAGGGCAGCAAAATATTCACAGTGCTCAGACAGAAGAGACCAGCCTGGAATGCCACGCTCGGTGAAATTACCCCCTCACAAGCCAAAGAGAACTACATACTTCATCAGACAAAAACCAAGGGAGTTGACTGCCAGTATATCTCCCCGGAAGGAATGACAAGAAAGTCTTCAGATCCACACAGAGAAAGGAAGAGCACTGGGGAACGAATGAGTAAGGGCTGACATTCATTATTCCTCATTCATTATTTTTTTAAAGATTTATTTTTTAAACAATTTTTTAAAAGATTTATTTATTTTTTTTACTTGAAAGTCACAGTTACACAGAGAGAGAAGGAGAGGCAGAGAGAGAGAGAGAGAGAGAGAGAGAGAGAGGTCTTCCATCCGCTGGTTCACTCCCCAAAGGGCCACAATAGCCAGAGCTGAGCCGATCCAAAGCCAGAAGCCTGGAGCTCCTTCCGGGTCTCCCATGTGGGTGCAGGGGCCCAAGCATTGGGGCCATCTTCTACTGATTTCCCGGGCCATAGCAGAGATCTGGATCAGAGTGGAGCAGCCGGGACTCGAACAGGTACTATATGGGATACTGGCACTGCCGGTGGCGGCTTTACCCGCTACACTGCAGTGCCGACCCCTAAAGATTTATTTATTTGAAAGGCAGAGTTACATATAACAGAGGAAGAGAGAGAGAGAGAGAAGGGGGGAGGGAGGGAGGAAGAGAGGGAGAGAAAGAGTATTCCATCTGCTGGTCCACTCCCCAATTGGCCACAACTGCCAGAGCTGTGCCAATCCGAAGCCAGGATCCAGGAGCTTCCTCCAGGTCTCCCACGCAGTTGCAGGGGCCCAAGGACTTGGGCCATCTTCTACTGCTTTCCCAGGCCACAGCAGAGAGCTGGATCAGAAGTGGAGCAGCTGGGACTTGAACCGGCACCCATATGGGATGCTTGCACTGCAGCGATGGCCCCCTTCTCATTTATTATCATCAGTACTGTTATTATTGGAAAGGCAGAGAGAGACAGAGACCCCTATCTGCTGGTTTACTTCCCAAAAGCCCACAACCACCAACACTGGGCCAACCCAGCGTCAGGAGCCCTGAGCCCAATCAGGGCACACATGTAGGTGGCAGAGTCATTACCTGCTGCATCCCAGGGTCCACATTAACAGGAAGCTGGAATTAAAAGCAGAGCCAGGGTCCAGAGCTATGGCACAGCAGGTAAAGCTACCACCTGCAGTGCCAGCATCCCACATGGGTGCCGGTTCAAGTCCCAGCTGCTCTACTTCCGATCCAGCTCTCTGCTATAGCCTGAAAAAGCAGAAGATGGCCCAAGCCCTTGGGCCTCTGCAACCACGTGGGAGACCTGGTAGAAGCTCCTGGCTCCTGGCTTCAGATCAGTGCAGCTCCGGCCACTGTGGCCATGTGGAGAATGAACCAGTTTAAAAATGATCTCTCTTACCGCCTCTACCTCTCTGTAACTCTTCCTTTCAAATAAATTAATTAAATAAATCTTTAAAAAAAAAAAAAAAAAGCAGAGCCAAGACTTAAACCCTCTCACTCCGACACAGGATAAGGGCATCCCAAGCAGCTCTTCTCCTCTGTGCCAAACACCAGTTCCTCTAGTTCTTAATTGATCTGATCTAACAGATACGAGTTCATTTAAAATACAATCGGCAACACTGTTTTCAATAATATATTCCATGTGTACCCATGATGATGTATGAGTGAAATGAACTAAAGCAATGATATAAGAGATGGAAGGCAAGAATGAGGATTATTTTATTATTATTCCAAGGCACTCATTTTACCAATGCAGTGGCACGATGTTATTCAAAAGTGAACTTACACTAGTTGTAAATGATATTGCAGGAGCCAGCGCTGTGGCACAGTGGGTTAACTCCCTAGCCTGAGGTGCTGGCATCCCATGTGGGTGCTTGTTCGAGACCTGGCTGCTCCACTTCCCATCTAGTTATCTGCTATGGCCTGGGAGGGTGGTAGAGGATGGCCCAAGTCCTTGGGCCCCTACACCCACGTAGGGGACCCTGAAGGGGATCCTGACTCCTGGCTTCGAATCAGCACAGCTCCGGCCATTACGCCCAGTTGGGGAGTAAGCCTGCAGATGGAAGACCTCTCACTCACTCTCTCTCTCTCTGCCTCTCCTCTCTCTGTGTAACTCTGACTTTCAAATAAATTAATTAATTTTTAAAAATGATATTGCAAACTCTTGGGCAACCACTAAAAAAAAGTATAAAAGCAAGAAGTAGTATTGACATACTAATAGAGGAGAGAAATTAGAATCACATAAAATGCTCAATCAAAACCACAAAAGATAGAAAAAGAACAAAAAACAAGGGCAATGAATAAAAAACAGCAACAAATATGGTAGATTTTAATCCAAATTCATCAACAATCACTTTAAAGCATCAATGATCTAAATATAACATCAAAAGAGACTGTCAAAGGGTATCAGAAAGCAAGATCCAATTATATGTTGCTATTAAAAAACCACTTTCAGTATAAAGAAACATTTAGATTACAATAAAGGAATGGAGAAAGGTTCAATGCTAACACTAATCAGAAATAAGAGTAGCTACATCAGGCCGGCGCCGTGGCTCAACAGGCTAATCCTCCGCCTTGCGGCGCCGGCACACCGGGTTCTAGTCCTGGTTGGGGCGCCGGATTCTGTCCCGGTTGCCCCTCTTCCAGGCCAGCCCTCTGCTGTGACCCAGGAGTGCAGTGGAGGATGGCCCAAGTCCTTGGGCCCTGCACCCCATGGGAGACCAGGAGAAGCACCTAGCACCTGGCGCGACCGCGGCAGCCATTGGAGGGTGAACCAATGGCAACGGAAGACCTTTCTCTCTGTCTCTCTCTCTCACTGTCCACTCTGCCTGTCAAAAAAAAAAAAAAAAAGAGTAGCTACATCCATTTCACACAGACTGACTCCCGAGCAAGTGAAGTTATTACTGATAAGGTTATCATTAGAGAATGATAAAAGGATCAATTCTCCAAGAAGACCAACCTTTAAGGTACAAGCACTTAATAAAGCATCAAAATTTGAGGCAAAGACTGGTAAAACTGCAAGGAGAAAGAGTTGAATTTACTATTTCAGCTGGAGGCTTCAACACCCTTTTATCAGAAATAGATCCGCAGGCAGAAAAATCAATTAAGGACATAGCTGGTTCAACATCACCACCAATTCAAGTGGATATAACTGACATCTCTCTACCATTTCATCTGTTTCTCTCAGGCTAACACAGAACACTCCCCAAGAGAAGCAACATTCTAGGTCACAAAACACAGCTTAACAAATTTAAAACAGCAAAAGTCATTTAATATCTGTTCTCAGAACACAATGGAATTAAACTAGCAATCAATAATAGAAAGATAGTTGGAAAAATCTCAAAATACTTGGAGATGTAGCAACATACCTCCAAAAAAAGCAGGAGTCAAAGAAGAAACCTCAAATGAAATTTAAAAATATTTTTGGGGGCCGGCGCTGTGGCACAGCGGGCAAAGCCACCACCTGCAAGACTGGGATCCCCCATGGGCGCTGGTTCGAGTCCTGGCTACTCCACTTCTGATCCAGCTCCCTGCTAATGTGCCTGGGAAAGCAGCAGATGGCCCAAGTGCTTGGGGCCCTGCATCCACACGGAAGATCCAGAAGAAGCCCCTAGCTCCTGGCTTTGGCCTGCCTCAGCCCTTGGCTGTTGCAGCCATTTGGGGGATGAACCAGGGAATAAGAGATCTGTGTGTGTCTGTGTGTGTGTGTGTGTGTGTGTGTGACTCTGACTTTCAAATAAATAAATAAATCTTTAAAATAAATAAATAAAAATATTTTGACCTAAATGAAAACGGAAATACAACCTACTGAAATTTTGGGATGCAGTGAAAGCCAGGTTTAGAGGGAAATTTATAGCAAATGAATGCGTAGATTAGAAATGTAACCTCGGAGGCAGCAGGTAGTGGTTCAACTACTAGGTCCTGCCACCCAGGTGGGAGATCCAGTAGGAGTTTCTAGGTCCTGGCTTCAGACTGGCCCAGCTTCAGCTGCTACAGATATTTGAGGAGTGATCTTCACCCTTTCAAATAAATCAACTTTTTGTTGTTTCTTTAAGGTAACTTTTTTTTTTATTTTACCAAGGACATCAATGATCTCTATGTTGAAAATCACAAAACACTAAAGAAAGAAATAGGGCCAGTGCTGTGGCACAACGGGTTAAAACCCTGGCCTGCAGCCTTAGCATCCCATATGGTCACCAGTTTGAGTCCTAGTTGCTCCACTTCTGATCCAGCTCCTGCTAACACACCTGGGCACAGAGCAGAGGATCCATCAAGTCCTTGGGCCCCTGCACCCACATGGGAGACCCAGAAGAAGCTCCTGGTTCCTGGCTTAGGATCAACTCAGCTCCAGCTGTTGCAGCCATTAGTGGATGGAAGATTTCCTCTCTTCCTCCCTCCCTCCCTCCCTCTCTCAATCTCTCTCTCTCTCTGTAACTAAGTCTTCAAATAAACAAACAAACAAAAAATCTAAAAAAAGGAAGGAAGGAAAGAAAAGAAAGACACAAAAAACAGAAAAATCTTCCATGTTCATGAAGGAGAATCAACATCATCAAAATGTTCATACTACCAGAAGCAATTTACAGATGCACTGCAATCCCAATCAGAATACCAACAACATTCTTCTCAGATCTAGAAAAAAAATGATGCTAAAATTCATATGGAAACACAAGAGACCCCGAATAGCTAAAGCAATCTTGTATAACAACAAAAGCAAAGCCAGAGGCATCACAATACCAGATTTCAAGACATACTACAGGGCAGTTAAAATCAAAAACAGCCTGGCACTGGCACTGGCACAAAAATAGACATGCAGACCAATGGAACAGAATAGAAACTCCAGAAATCAATTCACGCATCTACAACCAATTTATCTTTGACAAAGGAGCTAAAACCAATCCCTGGAGCAAGGACATTTCCTCAACAAATGGTGCTGGGAAGACTGGTTCTCTGCATACAGAAGTATGAAACAAGACCCCTACTCACACCTTACACAAAAATACATTCAAAATGGATCACAGACCTAAATCCATGACTCAATAACATCAAATTACTAGAGGACATTAGGAAAACTCTACAAGATATTGGCATAGACAAAGACTTCTTGGAAAAGACCCCAGAAGCACAGGCAATCAAAGCCAAAATTGACAAATGGGATTAGATCAAACTGAGAAGCTTCTGTGCTAAAAAAGAAACACTCAACAAAGAAAAGAGGCAACGAAAAGAATGGGAGAAAATATCTGCAAACTATGCAACTGATAAATGATTAATATCCAGAATCTATAAAGAGCTCAAGAAACTCAACAACAACAAAACAATCCAGTTAAAAATCAACAAAGGACTTGAACAGATATTTTTCAAGAGAGGAAATGCAAACAGCCAATAGACTCATGAAAAAATGCTCAGGATAACTATCCATCAGGGAAACACAAATCAAAACCACCATAAGGGCCAGTGCCGCAGCTCACTAGGTTAATCCTCCACCTGCGGCACCGGCACCCCAGGTTCTAGTTCTGGTTGGGGCACTGGATTCTGTCCCGGTTGCTCCTCTTCCAGTCCAGCTCTCTGCTGTGGCCCAGGAAGGCAGTGCAGGATGGCCCAAGTGCTTGGCCCTGCATCCACATGGGAGACCAGAATGAAGCACCTGGCTCCTGGCTTCAGATCAGCACAGCGCGCCAGCTGTGATGGCCATTTGGGGGGTGAACCAACGGAAGGAAGACCTTTCTCTCTGTCTCTCTCTCTCTCACTGTCTAACTCTGCCTGTCAAAAAAAAAAAAAAAAACCCACAATGAGGTTTTCCTCACCCCCATTAGAATGTCTCTCATACAGAAATCAACAAACAACAAATGCTAGTGACCATGGTGGGGGAAAAAGGTACCCTAATCCATTGTTGATCGGAATGTAAACTGGTGCAGCCACTGTGCAAGGCAGAAATCTGAATATAGACCTACCATATGACCCAGCCATTCCACTCCTGGGAATTTACCCAAACATAAAGAAATCAGCATATGAAAGAGTGATCTGTACCCCCATGTTTATTGCAGCTCAACTCACAATATCTAAGATACAAAAACAACCCAGATGTCCATCAACTAAAGACTGGATAAAGAAATTATGGTACATATACACTATGAAATACTACAAAGCAGTAAAAAAAAAAAAAAAGGAAATCTTGTCTTTTGGAACAAAATGGATGCAATGAAATAAGCCAATCCCGAAAAGACAAATACCATATGCTCTTTCTGATCTGTGGTAACTAATAGAGTACCTAAAAGGTAATCTATAGGAGTGAAACTGACACTTTGAGAAGCGATGATTTTAAACAGCCTTTGTCTTGACTGTTGTTATTTGAAAGACAGAGAGAGAGAGAGAGAGAGAGAGAGAGACTGGTTTATTTCCCAAATACCTGCAACAGGTACACATGGAACAGACCAAACCGGTAGCCAGGTACTCAACGCAGGGCTCCCACACTGAGGGCCAGGACCCCGATGACCTGAGCCATCATGGCTGCCTGCCGGGTCTGCATGAGCAGGAAGCTGGATTCAGACGCTGGAGACGGGCATCCAACCCAGGCACTCTGCTGCAGAAAGAAGCATCTCAGCTGCCAGGGCACACGGTCAACATAAATGATCACTTTTAACCAGCTCCTGCTATTTTGACAATACTGATACCTTAAGAAAGCACGCACCCTTCCTACTGGTACAGGAATAGATTTCTTTAAAAGATCGAATTTTCTTTAATCCTCAGGCAAAAGATCTTTAATTTATCTTGTAGGAAGAACAAATATATACATACTGGGGTAAACAGTCCCTATCTCAGAAGACAGACAAGTAAGCTGTAGTCCTTCTTCAGCTCTTTCTACAAAGGGTCCTGGTCTTCTAATAGACCATTCCTTTCCTAAATACACAGCTAATAAGAGTGTGTGTCATTGCTGAAATTCTTGACTGGGCTCTTTCCAAACATCTGATGCATTCATTCCTCCAGTGACTCCCAGGACTGAGCCAGCATGACCTCAAGGAAGAGCCGAGCAGTGGGCTTGTCCCCTCTCTGCCTGCACGTCCTGATCTTGACACAGGAAGCATGTGCCTGCCAAAGCGGAGGACACGCTCTGGACAGAGCTTGCTCTTCACTTCACTTTGACACTACATTAGGAGCAAATAATCGTACCTGCCTCTACAACAACAAAAAAAGTCACAAAGGCTCCTTCATTCACTTGCATTGATTTCCTAACACCTTTTTTATCATTCCTTGCCTTTGACATCATTTGTTCCAATGCCTGCACTTGAAAGCCAGGCCTTCCCCCTCCCCACCGCCCCTGCCGCAGGGTGGGTCCCTGCTGAGTGCTGGTGAAAACCCTGAGGTTTCCCACTGGGGAAACACATGGGAGGCATCGCACACTGCATTCCTTACGCACCAGCAGGGCAGTTCCGGGGAAGGGTCTGGGTATCATACCTGGATAAATGCAGTTTTGGAATACAAAGACGTATGCTGTAACTCTCCATGTTAAGGAACAGACTAGAAGCAGTTAGACTTGAAGCTGCAACACTCACATTTATAGGTGGTAAATGGTTTCCTTGGGGAGCACAGCATACAACCTGTGTCAGCGTGCACGGCTATCAGAGCTCAGAGCCCAAGGTTCCCATGGGAGATCCACGGAAAACAGAGCCACGCCACTGGGCTGTACACCACACAAACTCATCCGGAAGCAAAAATGAGGGGGAAGGCCGGCGCCGAGGCTCACTAGGCTAATCCTCCACCTTGCAGCGCCAGCACACCGGGTTCTAGTCCCGGTCAGGGCGCCGGATTCTTTCCCGGTTGCCCCTCTTCCAGGCCAGCTCTCTGCTATGGCCCAGGAGTGCAGTGGAGGATGGCCCAAGTGCTTGGGCCCTGCACCCCATGGGAGACCAGGAGAAGCACCTGGCACCTGGCTCCTCCCATCGGATCAGCGCGGTGCGCCAGCCGCAGCACACCAGCCGCGGCGGCCATTGGAGGGTGAACCAACGGCAAAGGAAGACCTTTCTCTCTGTCTCTTTCTCTCACTGTCCACTCTGCCTGTCAAAAATTTCTTTTAAAAAATTTTAAAAAAAAGAAATAAGTTATTTCTCTCTTTACCTGCACTTGACTGTTAGGAGAAAAAAGCCAGTCACCGGGGACAGGGAAGGGAGAAGGGTTAGCGTAGAGGAAATCCTGGCTTATTTACTTTCAAACCAGTTCCTAGGAAGTGTCCCAGAAACACCATGAGTAACCCTGACAGTCAATATAAAGACCTAACACACAAGTTCCTTACTCAACAAAAACTCATTGAGGGGCAGCGTTGTGGTACAGTGGGCTCAGCTGCCACCTGCAAGACTGGCATCCTGTACCAGAGCACCAATCCCAGTCCTGGCTGCTCTGCTTCTGATCCAGCTGCTTGCTAACGTGCCTGGGAATGCAGTGGAGGAGGATCCAAGTACTCGGACCCCGCCTCCCACTTGGGAGACCTGGAAGAAGAAACTCCTGGCACCTGACTTCATCCTGGCCCAGTCCTGGCCATTGTGGCCATTTGGGGAGTGAACCAATGGATGGAAGATCTCTTTCTCTCTGTGTCTCACCCTCTTTCTGTCTCCCCACCTTTTAAATAAATATTTTTTTAAACCCGTTGAAATGGGATGGGTTTTAAGCATTCAAATACACCAAAACATAATAGGGAAAACATTCACAAAACAGCCATCAAATAGTATTAATATACCATCTTGTATCCACAGGGCTCTTTGGTGAAGCATTCTTTGCCTCATTTCATTTGCTCTGTGCACAGAGCGGAGGGGGAACCCATGGTTAACCCAACTGAAAATGCAACGTGGGGGTTGTGGGTGGGTGAACCCAGCTGCTGACAGCACTGAACTGCACTCAGCGAGTTCACTCTCCCTGGAAGACATCCTATCTCCTCTCTGTGAATTTCCCGTAACCACCAAAACCAGACAGTTTTCCTGTTAGTTTCTAAATGAGTAAACATTTCATTTTTTACTAATCAGTAGGTTAGGATCCCAACTAAGTTGGGCATTTTTTTTTTAGATGAAATAGGCTTTATTTTAATTTTCTTACTACCTATTCCTGTAACCCTTGCTGACAACCCTAGAAAAATGACCTGTGTCCCTAGCCCACCCCCGCCTCAGGATCTCTGTGCTGTTTTAATGGCCTAAAAGGCTCTCCTCGCAGCTCTCCCAAGTCACTTCCTTGCCGATAACGTCCCTGACTGCCCCTCCCCCGCCCCAGCCCCTCGCAGCCTGTTCCATTTCCTCCACGGTCCTTATCAGTGTACCAGAACCTGGTACACAGGAGCCTGGTGAAGTGCAACAAATAGATCCATTCATTCATTCATCCATTCCAGAAAGGACTACGCAGTTTGCAGATACTGAGGACAGGTAGCTGTGCCCCCTCTCCCCGCACAGAACCCACTGAACCTGGGAAGCCAGACCCACACACAAATAACTGCGACACACGGGGACAGTGTGAAGACAGAAGAGGAGCTGGCTGCCTAATGCTCATACAAAAGTAGCCGAGTGGGTAACTTTTCCCCCCACAGAAGGCTGAGAAAAGTCTCGGGAGTTAATTGGTCTCCCTGAAATTTCACAGCCAGTGGCCACCCAGGAGTCTCTCCACTCTTGACTGAATGCAGCAAATGATTCACCAAGGTAAGGTGATATGGCAAGGCCCATTTAAATCACTTCCACAATACACAATTTGGAAGACGCGAATTGTTAGCTATCTCCTTGATGTGGTGTTAAAATGAAATGCATATGAGTAAAAGGATGAAGGTTTTGCTATTTGACAGCAAACAATAAAATGAGGTTTGGACAAGACAATGAGGCTGCTGGAAATAAAAAATATTGGGGCCGGCACTGTGGTGCAGTAGGTTAATCCTCTGCCTGCAGCGCTGACATCCCACATGGGTGCTGGTTCTAGTCCTGGCTGCTCCTCTTCCAGTCCAGCTCTCTGTTGTGGCCTGGGAAAGCAGTAAAAGATGGCCCAGGTGCTTGGGCCCTGCACCCACATGGGAGACCTGGAAGAAGCTCCTGGCTCCTGGCTTTGGATTGGGGCATCTCCAGCCATTGTGGCCATGTGGGGAGTGAACCATCTGAAGGAAGACCTTTCTCTCTGTCTCTCCCTCTCACTGTCTGTAACTCTACCTCTCAAATAAAAAAAAAAAATTAATTGTACAAAGACAGATGGTCCTTATTGTTTTATTTTCTTTATTATTATATTTTCCTCTGGTGACTTCTTATTTCTCTCTGTGAGAATTTCCATTTAATTCGCTATGAAAATCCCTCTGACATGGCCCTTGCAGGCACTTGCTTCGCACCGCTAAGTGACTGATCACATCGGCTCAGTGAAGCTGACCACATCACCTCCCTCTAATCCATGTTCCCATCCACTGACCAAACCCACCTTTCCTCTAGCCCAGCAGAACCCAGGGCATGTATTAAAAAACCAGCCCATCCATCTTCTAATTTACACAACACCACATTTCGCAAACTGTTTACTTACATCCATGCCAACAATATTACTCAAATGTGGTGGAGTACAAAAACCACAGGGAATAGTGAAGTTGGCCAAGAGCAGTATTCGGGGATCTACAATTACAGGGAAAATCATACACCATTCACTGTACTTAGGCCCAAATCTCTATCAGATGATGTAGAGCAGAAATATTCTAAAATTGGCAGGGAGAAAGGAAAAGTCGTCTTAAGGCTTGGGCCATGCCAGGGCGGCCTTGCAGGGAGAAGGCAAAGGGTGCCGTGCCCTTGAGAGCTGGCACTATCACCAAGGGGGGGCCCACAGCATGAATGTGGGGGTGACAAGCAAGTGGGAATTATTGCCACAAGGTAACAGCAAACAAAGGAAAGAGAAAGCAGACTCTGTACAGTAGTGGGAGGACAGCACTGACAACACAGGGAGAGCGAGATGTTAGCTCAACCCAGTTCTACTCAACGCAACTAGCATTGAGCGCAAAGCAGAGGGCCTGGGTACTTACACAGGGAACACCTTGCTTCCCAGGAGCTCAACACTGATGAGGAGACACAGGTTTCTCCCCCATGGCCTGGCCATACCCACAGCCAAGCAAGATTGAAATTGGGATGCTTGAGAAACACAGACGGCTGCACCTGTCACCTGGAGACCTACAGGGGGGGGGGGGGGCTGTGTAAGAAGCAAGGGCACACTAGGAGGGGCAGTTCAGAGCAAACAGGAGCTCCCCAAAGCTCATTTTGTGGGGGCTCTGCTCTCCACGCACTTTTCATATATTACCCCACACAGGCCCCCAGCAACCTCAGAATGATGCCAGAGACCATCATTATACCTGTTTAGCAAATGGCATGAACTTAATTAACCTTGACCCAGGTTTCACAGCTGTCAGCAAGGGCCACACAGCCAGCAAGATGACAGCCAAGACAGGAGCACTGCATTCTAACCCCAAAGGCCAAACTTCCAACCACAGAATTATATTGCCTTTAGTTCAGTGCAAGCCAAACTGAGATCAAGCAAAGGGAGGAAAAGAGGCAGGCAACAAAGATAGATAAGGTAGGAGGCTGGGGCCAGCAGGTTAAGCTGCTGCCAGCAAAGCTAACATCCCATATGGACACCAGTTCAAGTCCCAGCTGCTCCACCTCCAATCCAGCTCCCTGCTAATTTACCTGGAAAAGCAGGGGAAGATGACCGAAGTGCTTGGGCCCCTGCCACCCACATGGGAGACCAGGAAGGAGCTCCTGGCTCCTGGCTTTGCGCTCGCTCACTCGCTCTCTCTCTTGCTGTCACTCTCGCGCGCTCTCTCTCTCTCTTTCCCTTTCTGTAACTCTGTCTTTCAAATAAAAAAAAATCTTTAAAAAGGTAGGAGGGCAGGGTAGGTAACCATAGCATTTCTTTCATGTCATCACATGACCTTGGGTCTAAATGACACTGGATACAGTCTTGTTATCCAATAGGCTGTGTCAATATAATATGTTCAGCCCCTAGTAATAAGCAGGGGGTCGGCACTGTGGCATAGCAGGTAAAGCTGCTGCCTGCAGAGCCAGCATCCCATATGAGTGCTGGTTCAAGTCTCAGCTGCTCCACTTCTGATCCAGCTCTCTGCTACGGCCTGGGATGGCAGCAGAAGATGGCCCAAGCCCTTGGGCCCCTGTAGCAGCGTGGGAAACCCAGAAAATGCTCCTGGCTTCTGGCTTTGGACCAGTCCAGCTCCAGCTGTTGCAGCCATTTGTGGAGTGAACCAGCAAATGGAAGCCCGCCCTCTCTCTCTCTCTCTCTCTCTCTCTCTCTCTCTCCCTCTCTCTCTCCCCCTCTCTGTAACTCTGCCTTTCAAATAAATAATTAAATCTTCAAAAAATAATAAGCAGAGCATTAAGTACAGCTCTGGTAGATTCTTCTATAAGTTCCAAAACAACCAATTTGTGTCACACCAACAAATTATGTACTTTTTCCCGCACTAAGAAGGTAGAACTCAGCATTAGTAAACACGCATTTAGAGCAAAATAAGTCCATGTTGTCTCCCTTATCTATAAATCACTGAACTTTATTACCATATCAGGGAGCTTTTAAAAACACAGCCCTGACAGCTAGCTGTGAGGGTTATTGTTTTCTGTGTTTTTGAGTATTTAAAATGTTTTAAAATCCTATGGGATGTGATGCAGGCATCCCATATGAGTGCTGGAGATCCAAATCCCTACTAATGCACCTGAGAAAGCAGCAAAGGATGGCCCAAGTGCTTCATATCCTGCCACCCATGTGGGAGACCCAGAGGGAGTTCCTGGTCCTGGCTTTGGCCTGAACCAGCCCTGGCCAATGAATCCATTTGGGCTGTGAACCAGCAGATGCAAATCTCTCTCTCTCTCTCTGTCTCTCCTCCTCTCTCTGTAACTTTTTCAAATAAATGGATCTTTTAAAACTTTTTTACAATTAAAAATAAAATATTTTGTTAAAAAAACACCCTGTTGCAAGGGCTTAAATTTTTTTAAAGAAAACTTAATCACCTATGCATCATTAAAAATTTTGCAAATTTCCAACTCCTGCAGAACTACAGACACTTAATACAAATAATTCAACCAAGGAAAAACTAAATCCCCAAATGCAACACACACACACACACACACACACACACACATATTCTATCCAAAAGTGTGCTAACCCAACATTGAGAGGCCCCTTGCCTTGAGAAGTCTCTCCAGAGTGTTAAGTGTTGACCGTGGCTTGTAAATTCCCACACAAGAGGCCATCAATATTGCCCAGGACTGGGTTCCTTCTGGATCCAGGTCTCCCGACGTGGGCCTTCTCTCTCAGTACCAGGCCCGTGAGGCATCTTCATCAGCTCCTCCAGTGACGCTGCTGATAGTAATGTTCAAGAATCACCAAGCCGGGGGCTGGCGCTGTGGCACAGTGCATTAATGCCCTGGCCTGAAGCTCCGGCATCCCATATGGGCGCCAGTTTGAGTCCCGGCTGCTCCACTTCTGATCCAGCTCTCTGCTGTGGCCTGGGAAAGCAGTGAAGGATGGCCCAAGTCCTTGGCCCCTGCACCCCTGTGGAAGACCCAGAAGAAGCTCCAGGCTCCTGGCTTTGGATCGGAGTATCTCTGGCCATTGCAGCCATCTGGTGAGTGAACCAGAGGATGGGAGACCCCTCTCTTTCTCTCTGCCTCTCCTTCTCTCTCTGTGTAACTCTGACTTTCAAATAAATAAATAAATCTTGGAGAGAGGGAGAGAGAAAGAAAGAGGGAGGGAGGGAGGGAGGGAGGGAGGGAGAGAGAGAGAGAGAGAGAGAGAGAGAGAGAGAGAGAAAGAAAGAAAGAAAGAAAGAAAGAAAGAAAGAAAGAAAGAAAGAAAGAAAGAAAGAAAGAAAGAAAGAAAGAAAGAAAAAGAGAGAGAGAGAATCACCAGGCCAACGCGTCATTAGGGCCTAGTGACATCAATCAGAGGCTTGACAGAAATCATCAGAGGCCAATTCCTCATGACTCCAGGTTCACCTGGGGCTGCCAGCGCCCCGGCACTGGGGAAGAGGCCAACTGTATCCCAGGTCCCAGACTGTGCAGCAGAGTTGGAGTCTGGCGCCCCTCCCCCGCCCACGTTGCAGCACCCACGTGCTTGGGTTCCGAGCAGAATTGTGCACCCCCGAAAGGAAAGCCTGAGTCCCAACAACGAGCTCAAAACATGGCCTGCTTTGGAGATGGGGTCTTGGCAGAGGTAATCAACTTACAGTGAGGTCACCAGGGCACGCCCCAATCATGTATAACGACCCCCATACAAGACAGGGGCAACGTGGACACAGAGCCGGCCACACACAGAGAGAAGACCATGCGCGGAGCCACAGGGAGAGTGTGGCCACCACGCAGCCCACAGACAACCCCAGGCAGGTCCTCCTCACAGCACTCAGGGGAACTCCGCCGCTGGATTTTGGACTTCCAGCCCCCAGAACTGAGAGACAAAACATTTCTGTTAGCCTAAGCCACCGGTCTAGGGTATTTTGCGACAGCAGCCCTCGCAGACCAACAAAGCTTGGAAAAATGTTGGAAAAATGTAAGGCAAATGTAGGCCATGAAAACCATTCACGGTGAGTGAGGGCAGTCAAGAGAGTTCTTGGACTCGAGAGAAAGGTCACATCCCCGGATGTCCAGCAGCCCGGGCCAGTAGAAGGAGCCACCAGGCCTGGGGTGGAGTCTGAGCTCTGCACCCCAGGCAGAAATGGGGTCTCCGGGTGTGGAGATGAAGCAGACACCCGTGCAGGCTCTCGGGCACCGCTCCAGGCGCCCTCACCCACGGGCAGCTCCTCAGTGCAGCCTTAGATCGGGATCCACGTCCAAGGGCGGGTGACACCAGCTTCACGCGCCGGGCCGCCCCAGCTCGCGGCGAGGAAGGGCTTGGAAGCACAATCTGCATTTTAGGAAAACTTGACTCGGGCTCCCACACGTGTTTGAGTCTGTTTGGAATATCCAGGACAACAAATAAGCAGGTCAGAAACAGCAAGACCCCACGGCTGCCAGAGGTCCTGTCAGCAAGTCAGGTTTCCCGAGGGCCGAGGGGCCCGCTGGGCAGCGAGAGCTTGCACACGGCCGCCAGGCCTGCAGCGGGCGGTGAGCTGAGGCCAGCCATGGGCTGGAGGAGGGCTTGCCCGCCGAGGTTTAAGTGCGATCGCCCTGCACAATTTATGGTCCTGCAATGTTTGTTTTAACTAGTATTGAGAACACATATTTGACCCAGTGTGAACTTGACCTCTGGGTCCCTCTCCCTTCGCCGGGCTGTCTGTGCTGCACCACACAGATTTTTCCAGCCCATCCTCCCACCCCTGCTCCCAGCACTGGGGCTGGGGCTGGGGCACCCTCGCAGCAGCTGCCATGGGGAACCTCCCTGCAGATCTCCTGGCAAGGCAGCTGTCAATGGCCATAGCAGGCCTACAAAAAATGTGTAATCATGCTGGGCCTCGCTCCCAAGAGTGGACAGCAGGACGTCGTGCCAAAGGGACAGCAGACGGCCCTCGTGGGTCCTCTTGGTCACCCATGCTCCAGCTGCATGACACCTTCCCAAGATGCAACTGCTGCAGCGCCTGCAGGCAACGAAGGAACCCACCACGACACCTCCACAGACAACCGAGGGAAAATCTCTGGGGCTGGGCTTCTTTTTTTCCCCAAAGCAGCATGGGCAGAATGCCAATGGAAAAGCAATGGAATATCGATTTTCTGTTTCTTGCTAAGGAGAGAACAAGTCATTTGATGTGCCATGAGTTCAGTGAGTAAAAACAGACCCTGTACTCCCTACAGCTGGCTGCGTTTCTCCTCTATTCATAGAACCTGGCACAGGGTAAAAGCTAAACAGATATCCCTTATGTAAATGAAAGAACCATCCATGCATTGACGGAGGCGTGCAATGCGCCAGGCCCCAGCGGCGGAGTTGTGTCTGCCATCTTTCCCCTTCCCTACACCTCACCCGCCACTTGGGCCTCCGTCTCCACCCTCCTTTATTCTTTTGTGTTGTCTGCTCCCATATCAGTCTCCCCTTTAAAGCTGTGCCTGCTGGCAGGGTCTCTCTCTGGCTTGCACTTATCCTAAAAGGGGGACTAGACAGTTGGAAGAACCAATGGGAGGTGGGAGGCAGGTTGAGTTTGGACAGAGGATAAAACTGCAAAAATAGAGGAGAAAACGTTGCATGTCAAGGGTTTAATGGACAAAGTCCCTAAGCACCAAAGCCCTCTTTAAAATGCTAACTCTTTGGAAAGAGAAGAGACGTGGTACCATCTCTTGTGACCAAAGACAGCACTAGCCATAGACACGCAGTATTAGTAACAAAGATGACACATTCCATGCTATTATTTCAATTCCCAGAAAGCCACACACAAACGGTGTCTGGGAAAGCAACAGTACCACGCAACCGGGCACCCGTGCAGAGACCACCTTGGCGATGCACATACCCACCCTGTGGCCCTGTGTGAGTCTGCTTGTTTTACATTTCTCTGATTTGTAATTTAAGGCTCATTAAATCTTCAGTCCTCAGAAGCATTTGCCCATAGCCCTTTCTAAATTGAGTTCCAATCAAGGAAAAACAATCCAGGCTGGCTCAAAGAGACACGTTATTTGCTTCACTGGATTAAGTGAACACATTCACTCTCTTACATGACAGTGCTTTCTTGCATCCATTGCAGTTGGCCTATGGAAACTGAAATTCTTCAGCTACACCCTCTAAGTTATCTTCAAAACACGATGACAATTAAAACCTACCCTGAATTATACACATAAATGTGCATGCACATTTTATGATGATTGTTGTCTTAATGGGAACTTCACACTGAGACCTTGTTGGGTTTTGTATTCTCACAGGCAATAAACCATGCCCAAGTGCAGCTGTCCCATCTTCAAATACTAAGGAAGAGACAGGGGAAGGAGACCACAAATCAATCTATTTTGCCATCTAAATTATCACTGCTATTTACCAAAGCAGTTAGAGTAACCAAAATTCATGATGGGATTCTTTCCATTCAATTTCCATTCAATCAACAAATACTTCAGGCAGTATTTTTCCCACTAAGCAGCAAGTTATACATAACACACACACACACACATACACACACAAGGACTAAAGGCACATACTTTGTCTCTTTTAAAGTTCTTCTTAAATAAATTGCTCAAGGGCACAAAATAACTCAAATTACTTTAAAGCGATATAGATGGAGCATCCCTAATCCAAAAATCCAAAATCGGAAACTTTTCCGAGCACAGATATGATGCTACAAGTGGAAAACTCCACACATCACTGCCTGTGATCGGCCAGAAACTGCAGACTCACTAACAATGTTGTGGAAAACTACCATCAGGCCATGCGTATAAGGTATGCATGAAATGCAAATGAATTCCATGTTTGGACTTGGGTCCCATCCCCACCATATCTCATTATGTAGAGGCAAATATTCTGAAACCAAGAGAAATCTGAAATCCAGAACACTTCTAGTAGTGAACATTTTAGATAAGGGGCATTTTCCTGTAACACAAAAAGTTGTAAGTACACATACTTCTTTTTAAAACGCCAGTGAGGAAACATGAACAAGAAAAGAAGAAAACCAAGTGACAGACAAATGGAACAGGATTTACTTGGCTTGATCCAAGACCAAACTCCAAGTTCTTCTGCTTTCATCCAGACTCTCACACCAACTCTTTTACCTTGATACCTGCCAAAAATCCTAAAAGGAGGCATGTTTTGGCAAAGACATTTTTAGATGGGGAAATACAGGGTCAGAGAGGTCAAGTGTATTCCCCAAGACCACAGGGCTAGTAAGGGTTTAAGCACTTGAACTCAGGTCTTGAGAACCCAAGGCTGGGGTCTTTCCCAGCATCCCACTTCTCAGCCATGGATACCAGCTTCACAGCATCACTGGTAACCTCGGGGCTGCCAACAGCAAGCAGTAGGTTTCCTCCTCTCTCTAGAGCTCTCAGACACCCACAACACAAGTCCCCCGGTAAAAAGACTCATCTTATCATACATGGCTTTGGATTGGGCACTGGTGCCCGGGTTTGAGTTCTGGCTCCAGTTCCAATTCAGCTTCCTTCTAATGAACACCATTGGAAGTAAAAGGTAATGGCCTAAGTCTTTGGGTCCCCGTCACCCACATGGGAGACCCCGATGGAGTTTCCAGATCTTGGTCTCAACCTGGCCTGATCTTAGGTGTTGTAGGCACTTGAGGAACGGACCATTCGGGAAATGGAACGAATGTTTCTCTCTCTCTCTCTCTCTCTCTCTCTCTCTCTCTCTCTCTCTCTCTCCTTTCAGAAAGATTTAAAGACAATTATTGCTTAAGGGAACTTGTGATTTAAGCTTCTAGCATTTGTGTCTGAGTTAGTTTGTCAGACTGGACAGTACAGGAAGGCTAATCTTTTGAATATAAAAACCTTAAAATGCAGAGTGATGCTGCTCTGTTTAGAACCCAGTGCTGTCACAGGCTGCCTCCTAAAATCTAGAAGTAGCCGGCGCCGTGGCTCAACAGGCTAATCCTCCGCCTTGCGGCGCCGGCACACCGGGTTCTAGTCCCGGTCGGGGGACTGGATTCTGTCCCGGTTGCCCCTCTTCCAGGCCAGCCCTCTGCTGTGGCCCAGGAGTGCAGTGGAGGATGGCCCAGGTGCTTGGGCCCTGCACCCCATGGGGAGACCAGGAAAAGCACCTAGCTCCTGCCATCGGATGAGCGCGGTGCGCCGGCCGCAGCGCGCCGACCGCGGCGGCCATTGGAGGGTGAACCAACGGCAAAAGGAAGACCTTTCTCTCTGTCTCTCTCTCTCACTGTCCACTCTGCCTGTAAAAAAAAAAAAAAAAAAAAAAATCTAGAAGTAAAACTTTTTCATATATCTGAAGGGTAAAAGGCAGAGTGACAGAGAGGGAGCAGGAGAGGGAGAGAGATCTTCCACCTGCTGGTTTACTACCCAAATGTCTGCAACAGCGAGGAGCCCAGAATTCCATCTGGATCTTTGGATCATGTGGGGCCCAAGCACTTGAGCCATCATCTGCTGCCTCCTAGGGTGCATCAACAGGAGGATGAATCAGAAGTGAAGGAGGGGCCGGTGCTGTGGCGTAGCAGATAAAGCCACTGCTGCAGCGCTGGCATCCCATATGGGCGCCAGTTCTAGCCCCAGCTGCTCCTCTTCCAATCCAGCTCTCTGCTATAACCTGGGAAAGCAGTGGAAGATGGCCCAAGTCCTTGGGCCTCTGCACCCACGTAGGAGACCTGGAAGAAGCTCCTGGCTCCTGTCTTCAGATCGGCTCGGCTCCTGCCAATGCAGCCAATCGGGGAGTGAACCAGCAAATGGAAGACCTCTTTTTTTCTCTGTCTCTGACTCTCTGTAACTCTGCCTTTCAAATAAATACATCAATCTTTAAAAAAGGAGGGAGGGAGAGAGAGAGAGGGAGAGAGGGAGAGAGGGAGGGAGGGGAAGAAAGGAAGGAAGGAAGGAAGGAAGGAAGGAAGGAAGGAAGGAAGGAAGGAAGGAAGGAAGGAAGGAAGAAGAAAAGAAAAGAAAAGAAAAGAAAAGAAAAGAAAAGAAAAGAAAAGAAAAGAAAAGAAAAGAAAAGAAAAGAAAAGAAAAGAAAAGAAAAAGACGTGAAGGAGCCAGGACTCAAACCAGCATTCTGACATGAGATACGATCACAGTGTGCAGTGGCTTAGCCAGTTGCACTACAACACCCACCCCTGGAAACAAACTTAAACCGAAAGCTGGAGGCATCTGTTGGAGAGCATCCTTGGGTCTCCAAATCCCCAGACAACCTGAGGATGCGACAGAACGGGGCGCCGTCCTGCTTTCAGAGACAGCACTCACTGCATCCTTTGTCAAGCAAACTCTGGAAAGTCTGACAGCATCCTCTCCAACAGGGTCAAGGAGCACCCGCCCATCTGCGAAACCCTGTCCTGTATCTCTTAAGCCTTACATAGCAATATCCTAGTGCAATGGTGCTGGCCCGGACTGGCAATCCCCACCTCAGGCAAACTGGATCACAGCAGGCTTGGAGCAGGAGTTACTTGGAGGGGGGCAGAGTTGTCATTTGACCGGAGCAATGCTCAACTCAGGAGAATTGGATACACCTCTGTCGGGTGTAATCTAAGAAGAGTTGAAAAACGATGATTTACCCTAACAAGCTTCAGCCCTAAGCATTTCTGACCTAGCTTTGTTTGCTAGGTCAGAAGACTGTCCGTGTCAGCCAATACCCCTCCCTCATCAAACATGGACACTCCTTTCAGTGGCATTAAAGCCACCACGTCACAGTCCATCTGTTCCCTTCAAGGACTAAAGGCATTTCTTCAAATAAACGGGACCAATGGAACGACTGTAGCTGAAACTGTTTTCACTCATCCGCCAGCATGGTGCTCAAGGCAAGTTGCTAAAAGTCATTCATTAGGCTAAACCACCACAAGCAGCTGAAATTTGGATGATGCCAGTCCATGTGGTGACGGCTCGAGCTCTTACACAGAGAACTTCTAAGGATGCTGAACTTGCTCCAAGGGGAAAGGAGACTCCTTCGTTTCCAATTAACACCAGACTTAGCACCAACTTTGGTGGAGGAGCCTCGCAAGACATTTTAACTTAATCCTTTGCTTCACAATGCACAGAAGGAGTATTTGCTCAAATCCGTGTGCAACATGAGTACACTTTCCTAAAGCAGTGCTCAGCAGGCACAAGAGCAGTGTGTCCTTAGGCACTGCAGGACACCCCACTTCTCCCCCGCCATCAGGCCCCAAGGATGGAGGATTCTGGTTGCTATTTTCAGCAAGCCTTAAAAGCTATTGATGTATTGTTCCAGAATAGGGCCCCCTACTTCACATTCCTCTCCCGTCATCATCTTAAAGAATGTTTTCCATTTGTTGGTATCATGTTTAAATCCATTGTATTGGTTCTGCCATATGGCCCATCCTCAAATGGGAATGACTGCTCCCTAGCTCTTGAGTCACAGGTGTGACAGAGTGATTAATACCTCTGCTGAGTGCAGGGGAATCTTGGCTACGCAGCACGGTTCCATGGGACACACTGCTGCTGGCACGGATCCTGCCATTATCCCCAGCCAGCCCCCCTGGTAATCATGAAGGCTGCAAGAAATAGGCAGAATGTATTTGGGACTCCAGCTTCCCCAGGACAGCATCAGCCCCTTCCAGGGACCTCCAGGGGACTCCCCCACCCTCATGTGGGCAGCCCCACTTGGCCTACTGTGTAGGACCACCAGAAGCATGGCGACTTACGTTTGGTGCACCTCTGCGAACCAGGGGCCTTACTCCAGCCGTGGCAGCACTGCCCACCACAGACATTGACCCTGAAACAAAGCAAGATCCTGAGTGGAACAACAGCAATGCTCCCCACAGAAGAACCCAAGCTTCCAGCCCGCCTGCACATTCCTCCGGATGAGTGACAGTCCCAGCTAGTACCCAGGGTGTGCGAGACAAAGCTGCCCAGGCAGAAGGGAGAGGGGAGTTAGTCCCACAGAGCCTGGGACCAACCTGGGGCGGGGGGCGTCCCAAATAAGTGGTTCTTTCAGCCCCAACATGAGAGTAGCGCCAAACTGGCTGTTTGTCTTTTATCTGGGCCCAGCTTAGAGGTTCAGAGACCAGGTGTGCAAAACCAGAGTGAGGATACACCTCCTGGAACCAACCCCTTGAAGGAAAAAAAAAAAAAAACAAGTAGGGAACCTGTGATTCACAGGAAGGAGGGAGGCGCAGGGAGCATGGCCATGAGGGCCCAATAACAAACTTGGCAACTTGGCAATCAAACTTGTACTGACGCTAAGACCCCTGCCCCCGCCCCAGGCCAGCAGCCCCTACAGGTGCAGGGAAGCCTAAGAGCACAATGTCTAGGATGCTGCAGAGGTAGGGGCTGCGTCTTCGCAGCTAGCCTCCCTGAATGCTTTTTTTTTTTTTTTCATCAGCTACACCAAAATTAAAACTGAGTTGCAAAGGTAAGTTGCATTGATGCTGCGGGACAGAGCTGTACTGACTTCAGGTTTACGCCCATCTCCTGCGCGCCGTCTGGGGCGTGCACAGAGCACAAACGCCGTATGCGCCGGCCCGCAGCTCGGTAACAATGCACGGCGTCCTGGACGCCCGCAGAGCGCCCACGCCGCCCCGCGCTGCGCCCCTCCCGCGGCGCCCCAGGGTGCGCAGCGGCGGGAGGGGGCGCCGGCCCTGACCCCGCCATCCCAGCGCGAGGGAGGGGTGCAGGCTTACCCCTGCAGCTGCTGCTTCTGGTGAACCTGCAGCCTCGAGCCGCCGCCTTGGGTCTCCGGCGGCGCTTTGGGGCGCACCGCTTGCCTGCCGGGCTTGGCGAACGGGGCAGGCGCCGGGTGGCCGCCGGGCTTGGGGCGGAGCTGCCCGCCGGGGGCCCCGGCACGAGCGGGCTCCGGCGGCGGTGGCCGGAGCCCCTGTAGGGCCGCGCCGCCCTGCTGGCTGGTGCGCCGGGTCCGCTCCGAGGGGGCGCCGACGGCCGCCGAGCTGCGGCTGTACCTGGCGTTGAGCGCGACGTTGAAGGTCCGCGATCGCGGGGGCCCGCCCAGGGGCAAGGCGCCCGCCGCCAGGCCGGGGCCCGGGCGCACCACGTACGTGATCCTCCGCACCCGGCCGTGTGCGCACGACGCCAGCAGCCCTGCCCAGAGCAGGAGCCCCCACCTGAGCCAGGCCCCCGCCATCGCGCGCCCCAGCCGGCGCGACCCGCCGCGCGCCCTCCGGCCCGGCCCCCGCCCGGTGCGGCCGCCCTCGCCCTGGCCCTGCGCGCTGCCGAGAGCCGGTGGGAGGCGGGGAGGAGGCCAACGAGGTGGCGAGAGAGAGAGAGAGAGAGGAGAGCGAGCTCTGCGGGCGGCTAAGCGGCCCCAGACCCCGGCCGACTGCGGCTGGGAGGAGGGGGCGGGCGTGGGGGTGGGGAGCGCGCAGCCCGGGCGGCGGGGGAGGGGCGCGGGCCCCGCAAGGTGAGGGTCCGCAGCGGGCGGCGGCGGCGGCTGCGCGGGGCCGGCGCGGGGCGAGGCGGGCGCGAGCGCGCGGGACGCTCGCAGGCAGCCCCGGCCGCACAGTCTTTAAAAAGTTTCTCTCCCGTGGAACCCAGTGTCACATCCGAACAGCCAATCTCCGGCAGACGTGACGTCAGGCAGTAAATCCTAATTGGGGAACGCGTGCGATGAGCCCGAGAACGCGCCGCCACCCTCCCCATCCACGGAGACGGCTCCTGCGGGCCTGGGGGCCAGGTTCCCCCGCTCGAGGCCCCCCGCGGCCATGGAGAAGACAAAGACCGAGCACGGTTCGCTCCCTCTGCGAGCCCCCAGGGGACCGCCGGATAGCGTGGGCGTTTTCTTCTTTTGCGGGAAACCACCAAGCCAGGTCCCAGGACTGCCGCGTGCGCCGGGCTCTCGCTCCGAGAGCCTTCAGGTGGTTCTTGGTGGGCCTGCAAGCCCCCGGGGACCGGAACCTCGGAGCTGTGCGCTCTGGGGCTGCAGCCTTTGGTACCCGACTCCTGGCATGGCAGGTGCGCGAGTGCGGGGCTGGCGGCAGGGGGCGCCCGCGTAGGTGGGGAAAACCACCGCCGGATACCGAATACCGGGCGGAGGCAGCCCTGCCCTTGCTCCTAACTCCTTTAGAAAACGGATGCAGATTCGGATCCTTGACAACCCCAGGCCATTATTGGTATAAAAAAAAAAAAATCAGTTCACTGGACCCCCGGCTGAAAGGTCACTAGGCGTGGAGGTGACCCAAGAGCACATGAAGGGCTACTGCAGAATGTTCCCCGGGACCGAGACCCTCGGGGTCATGGTGCCCTTTGAGGAAACCGTGAAATAACGCCATGCCAGTATTCATTTCTGGCAATCGAATTTAAAACAATGTCACCAGCAGAATGCATGATTTTATTATATCAATGCAATGAAAGCCAGTGACCATACCAGACCTTTTTTTTTTTTTTTAAGCCTTTAAACTAAGAATAATGGTCCATTTCCATGGCTTTGGTTGTTCTCATCCATATTTATTTGCAGTTTATCCTTTTGTTTTCTTATCTGCCTGCATTGGCTGATAGACAGTTGTAGCAGGTGACAGTGGCTTGGGAAGTATTAATGGGAAAAAAGCATTTACAGTTGAGGAAGCTTAATCCATTCATCTATTTTGTTTTCTGTACACTGGAGAAAGACCTCCAATATTTAATTTGGCTAAAGAGGACTTCAGTGCAGCTGCCTGAGCGCCAGCTTCCTGTGAGAACACAGAGCCACTGTCATACAATAAATACTACTGGACTGGAGAGAACACAGGCAGTTCACCTCTCTGAACCTCGGCTTCTTCCTCCATGACACGGAGAAGTTGGATTAAAAGTCTCTTCCAGCCCCAGCAATCTGCAGCTCTAAGAGCATCCAGGGTCCCACTGGACAGGAGCGTTCCAGGTCAGCCTCTGAGCGGGGCCAAAGTGAACCAGCTGAGAAAGTGGAGGAAGGAGGAAGCCGGAGAAGCTGCCTCCAGGCACTGGGTTCTGCTGGCCCACAATGCAGCACAAGCTAATAAACACCCACCAAGTGCCCACTCCCTGCTCCTGGGAGTCCCCCAGACTGCCCCTCCCCAGATGAAGGGGATCCCAAGGCCCAGCGCCTTTGTCTCTGGGAAGCTTCCTGTTTGGTTAAGGAGACAAGATATAAATAAACAAACGCTTTAAAAAGAGAGACACACTTGGCGAACATAACAGCTCTCACAAGTCAGGACCTGATTTCTATGATGCCTCTCTCATTGCACAGCCCAGAAGTCTTCGTAACATGCGGGGAATCCTTGCCTACCTGCAGCTCAGTCAGATCGTACGTTGCCAGTGTGGATTCTAGAACAGCAGTGGAATCGGATGGGGACTGGGCAGGGGAGTGCACAGCAGAGCTCACAAAACTCTGAAGAGCCAGGACAGGAAGGCGAGGTGGCAGACAGGTGAAAGCTGAGGAGACAGTGAAGGACTGCTGGACCAGTCTTGAGCAGCGGTGGGTGGTGGGAGGACTGTTCTGGAGGGTCACGCACAAGATGCCCAGGAGTGGATGGCATGTATAAAGCTGCCTGGACAAGGCATAGCTTCCTGGCCTTGCAGCCTGGGAAGTCGGGCTCTACCTCTTACAGCTTTCCTCCTGTGGGAACCTGACCAAGAAACAGCTTCCAGAAGACCTGAGAATCCGCCTGAGACCCTTGTATGAGGGCAGGGAAAAGACCTTTACCACGCTCTGTGACTCTGCAGGAAAATGTTTGCTACCATCAAAGATACGCAATGCCATGTCCCTTTCCCTTGACCCAAGCCAGTGCCTGGATGGGCATTTCACACCAGTGTCCACCCCAGTGGCAACTTTGGACAGATCACAGTCAGATCATCTCTGAAACACAATCACAGGAGAAGTCTCCAGTGTGACTGCCAGTCCCATCCCTAAGGACACCACCATTGATATGGAAAAACACGCATGAGCAAGCAGACCCTCACTGCAGTTGGGTGAGGCTGGCGGAGTCCTGCTTTCCCCCACGACCAGCAAGATAATCCTTGAGAATGTGCTTGTGCACCCTCCGTGTATTACCATATGAGATGATGGCTCATCTAAAACACTGAACTCACTATTCTGAGAGTGAAAGCCCAGTTTCTGTCAAGCATAGAAACCAGTCTTCGCCAAGACTAGACCCACTGTAATGCCGTGGATCCTGGACCCAATCCTCCCTCACCGCCCCCCTCCCCCCCGCTGCCCCAGGGTTCAAGGTCCATTTATATTGGCAGTACACAACTTCCCAGTTCAAAACTACAAGCCTTTAAAGATCTCATAAAACTTCTTGGACTTCAGATGGTTTTTACAAAACAATACTCAGATGAGCTAAGTGTAAATGAATCAGAAAAGAGGATTATGTTTCCCATAAAAACTCATGGGTTTGAGGATTAGGGGAAGAAAGGAAGGCTGGCAAATGCCAAAGGCTTTAAAGTGCTCTGAGACCATTAGTCAAACTCAGAACGCAGCCAGGTCCCCTCATCTTTACGCTTTATGAGTTTTGTAATTGAAAATCTTTTCCTACATTTAAGATCAGCTACAAATCAAATTTAGTGGCTGCCTGTGATCAGAACTTCTTCCACCTATGTTTTCTTCCAGCCAGAGATTTCACGGGGCTTCTTTTTTGTTTCATCAAAAAATTCTTAGAAAGAGAACGGGGTTGGAGGGGGGAGACAGAAAAGCAACAGGAAGCTAATGGGCTGTGGATGAAAGGGAGAAGAGTAAAGCAGAGAGAGAGAGAAGCAGTGGAAGGAGGGCAAACAGGTGGAGACAGGTCAGGAAGGAAGAGGATTGAGCTGGAACAGGGGAAAAGAAGAGAACTCAGTGGATGAGAAAGGGAGTAGACAGAGGTAGGAGAAGGGCAGAAGGGAATAAAACAAATGGAATTCAGGGAGAGACTTATAAACAGAACTTGTGACTGCGTTGTTTCAGACTGCGCACTAGGCTTCCGGCAGCCTTTCCTGAACATCAGCTTGTCCTGATCGGGGCTGGAAGGAGACCCACGACCTTAGGAGTTGCTAGAGCAGCGTGGCTGCCTGCCCCGGACCTCAGAGCAGCTGGTGGAGACTAAAGTCCCAAGTCGGCCCACAGGAGCAGGCAGCCAAAGATGCAGCTTTGGCCGAGTCGGCCCACAAACAGGAGTGGCGGTCCCTCTCCAGCGTCTCTCCTACCTCCCGAGTTCTTTCTTCAAAAAGCATGGGGCTGGGGGAGGGAGAGAGGAAATGTGTGACCGGCTCCACCTTAGAGAAAGCAGCTGACCCTCACACCTGAGCAGAGCTCTTCGGTGAAGACGGCACTGTCTGTCTGTGAGCAAGGGGGACTGCTTTGCAGAGAGACCCCGCCCCGGAAGAGAACAGCAAGCAGAAGTGAGATGTTCTCTTCTTGAGCACCTCGAGTCACTCTTCAGCAAGCACTCACTGAACAGCCATAGGGGCCCTCAGCTGGCCCATGCAGGCCCTTAGAGCAAATTCAAAATAGACATCCATTGTCCAAGAGAAGGTGACGTTAATACAAAATTGGATTGCAGCCCAAATTTACCCCTGAGCCAACAAATGCCATTGTGCTGGCCCAGAGCCCCTGGTGGTGCCAGTTAGACCCTGTCCGCACCAAGACCCTGAACACATAATTGCATGTGTGGCCAGTTCTAAGGCCTTGGCATAGAACACGAGTTCCATAAGAATAGAGGGGTCATGACCATGGCCTTCCTTCCTATAAATCAAGTGGAGCCAATTCACAAAAAGGGGACTCACTAAAGTTTTGGGTAAACCACGTTTCCCTTTCCGACTGTTCTGTCCCCCTCCTCAGTGCCTCACATGTGGTCCAGAGTGTGAATCACACATTAGGACTGCAGAGAAAACAAAGTGATTCTGTCTCCAGCCAGCCAAAAATATGTTAATTAACTTAGCTGTCACTAAGTTTTTTCATACCCATTTGTTGAGAACTTTTGAACATGAAATAGGAAATTATATAATAATTAAATAGCTGTCAATGCCATGTCATTTACACTTGTCATCCACACCCTGCAAACAGGCATTCAAAGAAGCGTAAAGGAAATACGTTCCTGCTCTCATGGAGTCTGAGTTCCAGAAAACACACCAGTCTGAGATGTCCTTCAACAAGAAATCAATGGTGCACCTGCCTCTTCATTACAAAAAAAATCCCCCAACTTACTATCACTTCACTTCAGTATCTCAGTTTTGGACACTCCCTTCACC
The DNA here is from genome assembly GCA_949820135.1 of Sylvilagus floridanus. Classification (NCBI taxonomy): domain Eukaryota; kingdom Metazoa; phylum Chordata; class Mammalia; order Lagomorpha; family Leporidae; genus Sylvilagus; species Sylvilagus floridanus. The sequence goes on along the minus strand of OX463245.1, from coordinate 17,012,546 downwards.
TTCCTTTTAGTAGATGGAACTTTTCCTAGTTTCTGTGCTTAACATTAAATTCAGGGGCCAGAACTGTGGTGCAATGGATTAAAGCCCCAGCCAACAATGCCAACATCCCATATGGGCACTGGTTTGAGTCCCGGCTGTTCCACTTCCAATCCAGCTCTCTGGTATGGCCTGGGAAAGCAGAAGATGGCCCAAGTGCTTGGACCTCTGCACCCACGTGGAAGACCCGGAAGAAGCTCCTGGCTCCTGGCTTTGGATCAGCTCATTTCTGGCTGTTGCAGTCATTTAGGGAGTGAGCCAGCAGAACGGAAGATCAATCTCTTTCTCTCTCTCTCTCTCTCTCTCTCTCTCTCTCTCTCTCTCTGGCTCTACCTCTCTCTGTAACTCTGTCTTTAATACATAAAATAAATCTTTTTTTTTGACAGGCAGAGTTAGAAAGTTAAAGAGAGACAGAGAGAAAGGTCTTCCTTCCGTTGGTTCACCCCTCAAATGGCCACCACGGCCGGCATGCTGCACAGATCCGAAGCCAGGAGCCAGGCGCTTCCCCCCACCCCCATCCCCTGTCTCCCATGAGGGTGCAGGGCCCAAGGACCTGGGCCATCCTCCACTGCACTCCTGGGCCACAGCAGAGAGCTGGACTGGAAGAGGAGCAACCGGGACAGAACCCGGCACCCCGACCGGGACTAGAACCCTAGATGCCAGCGCTGCAGGTGGAGGATTAGCCTAGTGAACCCATAAAGTAAATCTTAAAGAAAGTAAATTCAAAGATGCCTAGAAAGCTCTAAGATTGAATGCCAGGTGGGCAGTCACGTTCTCTGCACTCAGATACAGCTCCTGACAAACTGTGATGCAATTTAAAGAAGAACTCCCCAGTTGGCTTCAGCCTCTGTGTTTTCAGACTGTTGACCTGCTAGAATAGCTTCTTTGTTTAAATGTCAAGGCATTGGTGATTACAATTATTACTTCTTTTGCCTCAAATAGTATTTTCACCCAAAGGCACTAATGGTGATGCCTGAGTTTCACTTGATCTTAGTTATCTTTCTTGCCCAAAATATTCTGTCACTCATCAAACTGATGGAGGCACTTCTATAGTGAACAGACCAATCTAGAAAAAAGAGGAGAACAGGAGTAAAGGCACTACCTGGTCTCTACCTGTTAGTTTTTCAATCCCAAACACACCTGTTCCAATTATACTTATCTACCTATTTTTTCTTCTCTTTGAAAGACAAGACCCTAATCACTCAGGAGCCTAAAGAAACAGGAGCCCCAGACCCTGCTTCCTAGCCTTCCCTCACATCATCCTCCTGAAATACCTTGATCTCCCCAACCTCATCCCCCCCTTCAAAGCAGAATTCCAGATCCTTTACCTCCCGGACACTTTGAACCACCTCCCTACGTCTCAATTTACTCTCTTCTTAACTCTGGCACTAAACCCAGGCACTAAACATAGGAGGTACTTCAGAAAGTTTACGGGGAAGTGGAATTAAAAGGTTTAGTTTGACACTAAAAAAAAAGGGGGGGGGCATCCACTCAGAGTTGTCTTATGTCTTAGCCTTGAACTTTTTGAACATATCTTATATTTGTGGTTTTTTTGTTTGTTTGTTTTAGCACCAAGATAAACTTTTAATCCAGTTTCTCAGAGGATTTTTCTGAAGCACTCTTGGATAACGCATGCTTTGAAACAGAACATTTCTTGCAGGCAAAGATGTTTTGGTCTTCTGTATCATAGGAAGATAAATCAGAATTAAAACAAGTCATAGTTAAAAATAGTTGAGGTTTGGTTAGGGCACCTGCCTCATCTTTAGCTGTTTGTAGTCAGGTTTCTGCTGAACAACAGAACTGGCCCCAATTTTTCTCCCAAAGAAATTAAATTAAATTGTGTTAACTCGATTAAACAGTGGTTCTCTGCAGGGTGGGAAAAAGGTTTCTTATCCCTGAATGAATTATTTGAAAAGTTCTGTAGAAAGAATTTTGTTGTATTTCTGTCTGAACTATGTTCTACTGAATTATATCATTAAAACAGTCAACAGTCTTTTGTTGCATCTCTCAACTTACCATATTATTGGAGACCAGGATGTACTCTGAGAATGCAACTAGTAAAAGTCAGCATAACGTGGATGAACAGAGCGACACACAGGACAAACTCATACCACCAAAGCCTGACTTTCAAAACAGAGAGGGGAGACCAGTAAAACCAGCCCAGTGTCTGCGATTGCTGCAGGTTTCCTGGTTTTAAAGCCCAGGTTTAAAAAGCTACTGCAGAGAGGGATCGGGTTACATCTGCCAGCTGCCAAAGAACTTGTATGCTTAACCCTTTCCCAGCCGCAGCCTGGATGGTGCCCGTCCATTTCACTAACCAGACAGGGCATCCTCCCTCTCTAGATTCCCCCACTATGTTTTCCTTCTTACACACAAGTAACTGCACAAAGCCCCAGCTGCTGGTGCCCCCACTGACTTCCACCTTTGGAGACTTGGCTATGGGCAGAGATCTTGTGTGTATTATCCCCAGGGCCCGACCCAATGTGCAAGTCACAGCTAATGCTCAGCACTTGCTGCATGAAGGACTCTGACTGATTGCAGAGGGTTAGCAGCTATCAGAAGGCTGCCAACTATGTTTTTTTTTTTTTTCATCATAAGCACAAACTCTCTCAAGATTCTTCAGTTGCCAAGAGCCTAGAGACTAATCCATTCATTCATTCACTGGCTCATTCATTATTGCATGCACCATTTGCTAGTCATTTCTGAGGGACAGTTGTCTTTTAATTAACAAAGAATGAAGAAAGGATTTTAGACCATTTTTTTGCATAGGGATCAAAATACCCCTGGCCAAATCCAAGGATTCTCGTTAGAAGGTGGGGAAATTATCTTTACAGGGCATGGGATGAAGAGATGCGACGGGGGGCTCTTTCCCTACAGCCCGCGTGCAGTTCATTGCCAGAAAGCCTCCCTGAGCACACATCACAGCATCTGCACAATGTAAACACATAATCCTGGACATTTGAGTACTGGCAAGGAGTAGAATGTATGGCAAGGAGCGCACACTTTGATGTCAAACAGCCCGGGCTCAGTTCCCAGTCCTGTTCTTCAGCATGGGAGTGAACCGGAGGGGGCACAAGGCCCACACTCTGGATGAATCGAGGAAGCAGCTGGATGGGCATTAAGGAACGAAAGTCTTGAATCCCCGTCCAACAATCCCTTTTATGAGGGTACGTGTTTGAGTTAGACAGTGCAGTCCTGGGAGCTGCCTCTCAGCTGGAAGCAGTTGGAAATGATCATCTCAGCCTTGGATTTTAAGGGGTCTGTCGAGGCTGCCATTTATTTTATCACTTTATGGTTCAGCACACACAACAATTTCTGAGCGATCACAAAGTGTTCCTGGTAGCCTGCTCAGCCTCCGCAAATGTACTGCCCTAACTCTTCCAGTAAGACAAAAGCCATTGCAGAAAAAGTGGGGCTTCCCCTAGGGCTTTTGTAGGCAAAGACACCAAAAGCTGATGGGTCTCTTGTGTTCTTCACTCGGTGAAGAGAGGCCATAAGGTCACAACTGCATATACTCTCCTTGCCTGTCAAGGACAGAACCAGGCTGGGAGGGGATTAGGGGCAGAGATGGGAGGAGAGGAGACCTGGGTTTTATGAGAGAGGATGGTGGGAGGAAGTGAAGGGGGGGGAGCATTCCCAGGCACTCACTGTGCACTTCCAAAGGCCCCTCAACCACCTGGGGTGGTGGGTAGGGAGTGTCTGCACCTGCTGTCACAAAAGAGGGCCACTCTATTGATGTTTCCCTTTATAATCAATCAATGACATTCAAGTCACCAAAACCATGAACAGTATACGTCTGCCAGCTTCTATTTTCTTATAGACAAAATGGGAAATAATGCCTAATACAGGATTCAGTAAGATTTGGGAATGTCTACATGGTCCATAGCTTTGACTCTGTGAACCATACAGTCTCTGCCACAGCTACTCATCTTCTCCACTGTGGCATGAAAGCGGTCCCAGGCAACACAGAGAGTACTAAGCATGGGCAGATTGGGTCTGTAGATCTCAGCTAACCCCCTTTGTTAACACAGAAGGGGCCAGGAGGATTAAGCAAGCTAACACAGCTAATGTATTTTAGTACAGGGCTTGGCAGGTAAGGGCTCAATAAACAGGAACCATTTTCATCTCTGATTTTTTTTTTTTTTTGACAGGCAGAGTGGACAGTGAGAGAGAGAAACAGAGAGAAAGGTCTTCCATTGCCGTTGGTTCACCCTCCAATGGCTGCCGCGGTCGGCGCGCTGCGGCCGGCGCACCGCGCTCATCTGATGGCAGGAGCCAGGTGCTAGGTGCTTTTTCCTGGTCTCCCATGGGGTGCAGGGCCCAAGCACTTGGGCCATCCTCCACTGCACTCCTGGGCCACAGCAGAGGGCTGGCCTGGAAGAGGGGCAACCGGGACAGAATCCGGTGCCCCGACCGGGACTAGAACCCTGTGTGCCGGCGCCGCAAGGCGGAGGATTAGCCTGTTGAGCCACGGCGCCGGCCTTCATCTCTGATTTTAGATCCCCCTGCCTCTGGATGGCTACGGTTGCTCACTTCAGTGAGTGTGGCAGTCCTCCCTCAGAGCGCCTCCGGAGAGACTGCCAGCTCTCTCTCTGCAGGGGCATGGGGGCGGGGGGGGGGGGGGTGGTGTGACAGGCTGGGTTCTCGGAAAAGAATCTTGGGATTGACTATGGTGAGGTACAGCGGAATGTCCTTGGGAACAATCCCTGTAGAAAGGAGAAGGAAGCAGGATTAGGTAGAGGGAGAAGTCCAGTGCTCAACAGTAGGCTAAACCCAATCCCCAGAGATCTCTGGAGCTAAAATGGCCATGAGAGCTCTCGTGCAGGACTGCAGTGGCTGGGACTGTGTACTCCCTCCTGGGAGCTGGTGCGGAAGCAGAGCAGCCAGGACTCGAACCAGTGCCCACATGGGATGCTGGCATCACAGGCTGCAGCTTCATCCGCTCTGCCACAGTGCTGGCCCCAGAGGTTATGATTATCATCCCCATTTCTGAGATGCAGAAATTGCTATTTAAAGAAGTTCATTAACTTGTAAAAGCAATAGCCTAAAGGCGAAATCCAACTTATCTGTCTGCTTTGTAAACAAAGTTGGAGCACAGTTTTGCCCACTCATTACATATTTTTGTAGTTATGGCTGTTTTGCTGATTCTGTGGCAGGATTGAATGCCTGCATATGGCCTGCAAAATCCAAGATTCTTAACTATCTGGTCCTTTACAGAAATGATGACTGGGGTCATCATTGTGGTGCAGCAGGTTAAGCCACTGCCTGCAGCACCAGCATCCCATGTGAGGGCCAGTTGCAGTCCCGGCTGTTCCACTTCTGATCCAGCATCCTGCTAATGCACCTGGGAAAGCAGCAGAAGATGGCTCACATGCTTGGGCCCCCGCCACCCATGTGGGAGACCCAGAAGAAGCTCTTGGCTCCTGGCTTTGGCCTGGCTTAACTGTAGTTGTTGTGGCCATTTGGGGAATGAACTAACAGGTGGAAGATCACTCTCTGTATCTCTCCCTCTCTCTCTCTCTCTCTCTCTCTCTCTCTCTCTCTCTCTCTCTCTTTCTGTAAGTGCCTTTCAAATAAATAAGTAAATCTTAACAACAACAAAAAGAGAGAGTCACCCACTGTCACCTTCAGCAGTATGAAGTGGCAGAGCCTGGTTCAAATCTCAGGTGGTCTGTGTCCAGGGGCAACAAACACCAGATGGTCAGGGAACCTGCAGGAATATTAAGAAATGTTTCCACTTCCATTTTTCTGATTGTATATATATATATATATATATATATATATATATATATATATATATTTTACAGGCAGAGTGGACAGTGAGAGAGAGAGACAGAGAGAAAGGTCTTCCTTTGCCGTTGGTTCACCCTCCAATGGCCGCCGCGGTCGGCGCGCTGCGGCCGGCGCACCGCGCTCGTTGGATGGCAGGAGCCAGGTGCCAGGTGCTTCTCCTGGTCTCCCATGGGGCGCAGGGCCCAAGCACCTGGGCCATCCTCCACTGCACTCCTGGGCCACAGCAGAGGGCTGGCCTGGAAGAGGGGCAACCGGGACAGAATCCGGCGCCCCGACCGGGACTAGAACCCGGGGTGCTGGCGCCGCAAGGCGGAGGATTAGCCTGTTGAGCCACGGCGCCGGCCTGTATATTTTTTTAATTTAAAAAGTTCCTGATGTTTGTTTCCAGCAATTTGACAGATGCCATATCTTCAAAATCGTCCTCTAATAAGCACCTTCAACATGCTGGATGAAAAAGAATGGCAGACTCAGAAAGACATGAAAGGATCTTCATCTCTAGGGATCTCAAGTGAAGAAGAAGCCAAAACTGAGACTATCAAGCGCAGTGAGTGCTCACTCAAGCGGGCGGGGGACCCTACGAGCATTTGCTGGTGTTTTGCGAACCAAAGCTTTCTGCATCAATAATCGGCCAGTGGGCAAGGAGACGGAAGTGGCAGGTGACCACGCAGTACCGTGTCAGCATGGCGACTCTGGAGTGAGTCCCCAAAGACCCACATTCCCAGCGAAAGAGTGAACCAGAAAATGTTTGCCATGCAAAGGGAAATAGAAAAGAAAATTCTGCGTCTCAGCCTCGAGTTTGGTGGGAAGAAATAAAGTGAAAGTCCCTCATCTCTGCTGGGGGTAAATAACCACAAGTCAGAACTGGGTTCAAATTCACACTGTGTGCCTATTCTGAAACCACTGCAAGCCAAAAAAAATATTGATTAAAATTGACTAGGCATTTGGCAAAAACTAACACAAATAGAACATTTTCTCAACTCAAGCCTCTTGAAATTCTCACAGATGATGTCCCAATAAAAATGAGCTCCCAGGGTCCAGCACTGTGGCACAGCAGGCTAAGCCACCTCCTCAGCCACCAGCATCCCACATGAGCACCAGTTCGAGTCCCGGCTGCTCCACTTCCCATTCGGTTTCCTGATAATGTGTCTTGGAAAGCAGTGGAAGATGCACCAAGGTCTTAAACCCCTGCTACTGATGTGGGAGACCTGGATGGAGTTCCAGGCTCCTGGCTTTGGTATGGACCAGCCTTGACCATTGAGGCCATTTAGGGAGTGAATCCATGGATGGAATATGGTGGGAAGGGTGTCTCTCTCTCCTTCTCTGTGTAATTCTGCCTTTCAAATAAACAAATAAAATGCTGAAGGGAGGGCTGGTGTTTGGCCTTGCAGTTAACATGGTGGCTGAAACACTCATAGCCTGTGTCAGAGTGCCTGGGCTCAACATCCACCTCTAGGTCCTGATTCAGCTTCCTGCGAACACAGACTCCAGGAGCTCACAGATGACAGATCAAGCAGTGGGGGCCCTGCCATCCAAATGGGAGACCTGGATGGAGTTTCAGCCTCCTGGCTTTGGCCTGATTTCTCCTCCGTCCATTATAGGCATTTGTGGAATAAGGACAAAGATGGGACCACTCACTCGCTCGCCCTCTTTGCCTCTCAAAAATAAATAAATAAATAAATATTATGATTAAGTTTCAATATAATCTAAAATGAAAAAAGGTTTAAAATTTAAAAAAATAAATGGCAAAGGGAAATAATTCTTCATTTAAACTGCAAACCCAGCAAAACATACCTTTCAAGAATGAGGATGAGGGGCCTGGCACTGTGGCTTAGTGGGTAAAGCCACTGCCTACAGTGCCAGCATCCCATATGGACAACAGTTCTAGTCCCGGCTACTCTACTTCCGATCCAACTCTCTTCTGTGGCCTGGGAAAGCAGCCCAAGTCCTTGGACTGCTGCATCTGTGTGGGAGACCTCAAAGAAGTTCCTGGCTGCTGGCTTCAGCCATTGCAGCCATTTGGGGAGTGAACCAGCACATGGAAGACTTTCTCTCTCTCTGCCTCTGCCTCTGCCTCTGCCTCTCTGTAACCCTGCCTTTCAAATAAATAAATCAATCTTAAAAAAAAAAATGAGGATGAGAGAATGTATTTAACGAGAGCAGCTAAGAAAGTTTATCAACAGATCCTTAGTAAAGGAACTGCTAAGGGATATATGTGAGAACTTCAAACAATCATGGAAAATGCATACTATAAAAAACCCATGCATCAGTTGCAATTTTTCCACCAAAATAAGCTTTTGTGAAATTCCAAGTTTCCACGAACTCTGAAGCTCCCTTGTTTATACTTCAGGAAGAAGGAACAGGAGCCCGAAATGGAGACGTGAGCTGTTGGAAAGATGGTGGTGTGGATCAGACACTGGAAGACCCCCAAAGGCCTCTGTGTTAAAGGCCTGGTCCCAGGGTGGCACTTGGGGGAGGTGAGCAGACCTGGTGGGAGGTCCGGGGGTCCCTGGAGGCACTGCCCCTGGAAGGTGGCTCTTAGGAGAGGTCTGTCCCTCCCCCAGTCTCCCTCTGCTTAGCGGCTTGCAGTGGCACCTCATCCATGCCTGCCACTGCTCTGCCCTTTGCCACAGGGCCTTCCCCAGAACCTACACTGTGCCGCTTAGGCTTTCAGCCTCCAGCCCGTAATCCATAGTAAGTCTCTTTTCTTTATAAAGCTAGGTTGCCTTGGCCGGCGCTGCGGCTCACTTGGCTAATCCTCCACCTGCGGCACCGGCATCCTGGGTTCTAGCCCCGGATGGGGACAGAATCCTGGCTGTTCCTCTTCCATTCCAGCTCTCTGCTGTGGCCCGGGAGTGTAGTGGAGGATGGCCCAGGTCCTTGGGCCCTGCACCCACATGGGAGACCAGGAGGAAGCACCTGGCTCCTGGCTTCAGATCAGTGCAATGCGCCGGCCGTAGCAGCCACTTGGGGAGTGAACCAACGGAAAAAGGCAGACCTTTCTCTCTGTCTCTCTCTCTCACTGTCTACTAATTCTCTGCCTGTCAAAATAAATAAATAAATAAATAAATAATTTTAAAAAAGCTAGGCTGCCTTAGGTATTTGGTCACAGCAACAGAAAGCTGACGAGTACAGGTCACAGTCATGTGATGAAAGAAGATGGTAATCACGTGGGTAAATCTAAGTGACGTCACACATTCTATGTGATTTGTGAAGTCATAATAATCAGAGGGAAGAGGAAATGACCTTTTAATGTTTATAAGAGTTTGCGGGCACATGTGCACATGTGCACACATGTCCTGTGCTCTTCCACATATGATACATTTCACAAAGGATTTTAATAGAAATAAAATACTGGGCAGTCATAGTTTGTAAGCTGAGAAAGTTCAAAAACTCTAAGTTTCTGCAGGAGGATAAATACAATTAATGACATTAACCATTAAAAGTTATGATTTATGAGTTCCAAAATATTAGCAGAGAAAAAAGTAGAGTAAGAAAGACTCCACAGGACAAATACAAAGTATGAAAAATCAATGATCACAATAAACAAGAATGTGTTAAACTTACCAGTTAATTTAATTTTTAAATTCAACCATACTCTTATTAGAAACACACTTAAAACAGAAGTACGCTTTTTTGTGAGTAAAATAATGGAAAAAATTACATAAGGCAAATGAATTTTTCCATCAAGCAAAAAATAGCCTCTCATTACTGGAATGATTTCTAGTATAAGCACTAAATGCTCACACAGTGTGATATATTATAATAGAACTAAGTAAGGAGGGGCTGGCATTGTGGCACAGTGGGTTAAAATCAATGGGAACACTAGCATCCCATATGAGCACTGCTCCACCCCAGATCCAGCTCCTGCAAATTCGTCTGGGAAAGCAGCAGAGGATGGCCCAGGCGCTTGGGACCCTGCCACCTACGTGGGAAACCCAGTTGGAGTTCTAGGCTCCCTGTATCAGCCTGACTCAACCCCAGCCATTTCTGCCATTTGGGGAGAGAACCAATGGATAAAAGATCTCTCTGTGTGTCTCTCCCAGTCTCTCTGCAACTCTGCTTTTCAAATAAACGAATCTTTTTTTAAAATGCTAAACATTAATGTAAAGAGGGGAAGGAGAAAATATCTAGGTTAACAATTAAGTGTTTTTGGCAAATCTAAATATATTTTTAAAGAGGGGGCCAGTGCTGTGGCAAAGTGGGTAAAGTCGCTGCCT